>JAGTXR010000011.1:2780377-3475471 GCA_022606575.1 Glossosoma conforme | reverse complement strand
ATTGGGCATATGAGCGGCGCGGGGAAGGGGCGTGACGCTACAACGTGACGTATACGTGTCACGAGCTGCCGCCTATAAAGCCGCCCATCGCAGCTGCCAACTTCAATCGCTCAGCAAAACGCGCGTGATACACATCGATAGCTCGCTAAGTCTGCTCAAAGTTCTTTTAAAAACACTTGCGAAGAGACTTTTCAAATATAAAAACATACCAGCGAGAGTATCGTATTCTTGAATCACAAAAAAAAAACAGTGAAAAGTGTTGACGTTTACAAACAATCAAAAACTTTGTGTTATTTTGAGTGCATTTTTTCGATTCTTTCAAAATGCCTATTCAATTGGCGATGACTTCCACTTACGGGCGGCAGGAGAAGCTCGCAACAGTGAGAGAAGAATCTGAACTTGAAGAGTTGGAGACTGCGATGGATTGCGGTCAGCAACTGCCTTCGCCAAGAGGTGAAGAATGCTGTGGACGTTTGACGCTGCTGCAACCAGGTGGAGCAGGCGCTTTGAGACTTCCTGTACAAGTGCAGGTGTTCAGAACAGCTCAAGAACACTTTGCAGTCATCAGAAGCACGTCTCCAGGTGCTTTAGGAGTGCTAGCTCTTCGTGGATCGAGCTGCAGAAAGCTAGGAGGCGCTCGTTGTGGTGTGGAGATCAGAGCACGCGGCTATGGAGGCTCAGCTTTCACGTTTTTGTGTGAAACTCAGAGAGACGCTGAACGCTGGCACGTTGCTTTTTCGTCGTCGCCTCTTCATAGGCAGTGCTCTCTGCCTGTTGTGGAAGAGGATGAAGAGTTTTGAACGCTTGGTGAAGAAAAGAGGACAAAGCGTTGGAAGCGGATGCTGTGATGGCGCCGGATCTTGTTTTCGTGCCGTCTCTTCGAGACAAATACTTCTGCAGCATCAAAACTGATGAAGAAGGTCGAAGACGATCGTTGTCACGTCGAAATCAACAGTTTCAAAAGTGGTGCAGCGTTCAACAGCATAAAATAACTGAAGAAAGTATGAAAAATTTCTGGGAACAAGGTGTGAGCCTTGTGTACCCCAAAATGATAATAAAACTGTCAAAAAAGAAAGAAATGCGTTATGTGAGACTGATAGCTCACGTGACATAATTAGCTTCAAAATTGATGTGCTTATCTTCTTGCAGTATTTTACTGCGTGTGTTTTACATAAAATAAGTATTTTATAATGCGTTTTTTTTCAATAATGCGTATTCAATTAATTGATACGATTCTCCATTAAAATGGCGTGTTGGAGAAAACACAAATAATTAAATGCATTTGTATGATTATTTTTCATTTCTCAAGTGCAGTTAATTGCTGCTATATTGATGCATCAATTAGTGCATAACTCTAATTGTGAAAATAATATCAATTAATTAGAGCCAAAGATTCATTAAATCAATTTCAAAAAACTGCAACATAAACGTATATATTTGTCAATTTACGTAACTACGGTGTTTCCTGTAGCATTCTTCTTTACAATAAAAAAAAACAATGAAAAAGATGTTTATACAGACGAAAAACAAAACAAACATAAAAAAAACTGGAAGCATCCCAATATAAAGCGTTTTTTTAAATATTTTTCATGGAAACTATTTACGTAAAAATACCTTGTCTCCCAACTGTCAACTGATTTTATTTTCTTTACGAAGACACATATATCTAAACTCATTTGTATTTTATGTTTATTTGATGCGTAAAACGCCTAATTGTATATATTAAAAGTGTACTTTGATTTGACGTTTGTTTTTTGAACTTAAAAAGTAAATCAGCTCGCATTTGGAATGTTTTTAAAAACAGTTATTGTTTTAGTAAATTTAATTATGTTTTTTACTGTCTTATCGTTTCATAACAGCTCTTTGATAATATTGCAAAAAAATACAATGAACAATACTTTTAAACCGCAGAATAAAACATTGATCTTATTGTTGTATTACGAGTACAATTTATTTGTTAGTTACATTTCTATGTGGTCAAAAGTAATGACTATTTCATTTATATAAGGCAATGATTACAAAAATTGTATTTTTGAATTTTAATTTCAATATAATTTATTCCATTTTTCGTTGTGCATTGAAATACATTCTTGTTTTACGAAAATAAAAGAATACATATAATACATTTAAATCATAATTGACACTCAACGCCATCTAGTGGAAAAATGCAGAAACACACAATTACGCGGGATTTTCAAAATATTATTTTTCTAATTTATCAAATAAACGTTTATTTTAGGTGTTAAAAAGCAAATTTTTTTTTCTAATAAATGTATATATCGTAAAATATTAATATAAAGAAGAAAAAAACAATATTCAATCAGTAATTACAGTTGAAATACTAAGTGAAATGTACATACTCATAAAGTCAATTAATTTTTTTTTTGTTGTAATAAAGCTATAATTATGTTTTCTCTTATTATAATATCATCAAATGAATGTAATTAACATGAATTTGTATAATTTTAATTAATTTAATTGTATTTTCTATTAATTTTAATGCATTTACTTGTACACATGTCAATTGATTCATTGGCATAAAAATTCATTCATTTTAAATTGTCATTTTTTTCAATACACTTTGTATTACAATTAAATATTCAATAATACTTTTTTTTTCAATGTATCTTACAGCAACTGAATTGCTTGTGAATTTCTTTTCATAAATTCATAATATTCAATTTTTTTTTTAAATAAACTGAATAAATTTCAAACACCTAATTGTGTATTGTTGTAATGTTGGTACACTTGATACACTAAAATAGCCGATTGCTCATATTGTTTTATACATACATGTTTAGTTTTAGATTTATGTAAACATAGTTACATGTTTGCACATGTTCTGTAAACATGTTGAGCATAACGAAATTAGGCCAAAGTAAGCATTAAAAATATCACTAGAAATTTTACCATTAATGTTTTTATCTTCATAAAAAAAATGTTTGTATTTATGAAGTTTCTTATTTATTGTAATTGCTTTTATTACTTTCTATTATATTATTTATGTATTTATAATTTTTATATACTAAATATATAATCGTTAAGACTGATTATTGTAATGTTTACGTAAATAAACTATTATCAGAAGCAATGGCTAAATAAATAAATTTATTTATTATTATTAAATAAATTATTTAGCAATGACTGAATAATATAATGATGTGTTTAATTTGTAATTTGTATTTTTTGTAAAATAAATTTTTAAAACAATCTTTTGTTACCAAATGTAATTTATAACAAAAAACAATTGCCAAGTCATTGCAATATGTTTTGAAATATTGAATGGAATGATAGATTTTTATGTCATTTACATTTGAATTGAAAACGTAATTGTTGATATCACATATTGTTATTTTGTAATTTATATATGTAAGTTTTTTAATAAATATTGTTTCTAATTGTAGTTCAATATATGAATGAAAAAAAAAATGTTTCAGAAAAATAAATAATAAATATGTGTAAAATATTTCCTCTTTTATTAATAATTTCTTGACTCATCATCATTTTAATTGCTCCCCTTACTGGGGCGTATATTTCTACCGTTATTACCACGGTCGCTGCTCTTCGGAACTTAAAGAACTAATTCCTCCTGCACCCACTCACAGCCGACAAACTCGTCTTGCACTTGTCGAACATCCATACACGGTTAATATATGTCGACCAAGAACTGACAGCTTCCAAAGCTCCTTCCTTAATGCCCGGTAAGCTATGGAGTGCTCTTCCATGATCTGTGTTTCCTCCTTCCTACAATCTGGATCTCTTCAAGAAACAGATAAATATACACTTTCAATCCCCCTAACCCACACACAAACACGAACACAACACACGTTTCCCGCATGCAGCGTCCAGCCTCCCTGGCTGAGCGTCATAGAGTGCACTAGTCTTAACCGGATGTGCTCTCCTACATGCGTTTACATAATATATATATATATATATGGTCTTCACTAGTTGCCGCCACAAAGTTCTATCAGCTGCCATGGTTCTCGCCTTATCCCGTGTCCACTCTACCAAGTACATTCTTGAGTATATTTTTTTCAGATAATATAAGAGTAGAAAAATATTCGGGCGTCATAGTCCAGTGGTAAAAGCGTTTAATTTGTCACACAAGACGGTTCAAAAAAACCAAACTAAGTTAGATTTTTTTTAAATTGATTTAATGAAATCTAAGTCCTAATTTGAGCCACTTTTAAGGGAAAAAATGTCTAAAGCTCGGGAGCGTCAGGCTCATCGTCCGATCTCCTTAAAAAAACTCTGATTATTAAACACTACTACTCGTGCACCAGACGTCGTTACCGATGAGTCGTTGGACGAATTTTCTAGGGACGAAATGCGGCGGAACCTTGAGTATATATGTCCTTCTTCGTAGTATCAATCCCGTGGATTGGTTTGCAGCAAAAAAATCTTGTATCTCGATCCTCTGCAGTCCTCTTCAGCTCAGCATTAGAACTGCAGCTCATGTCCTCGAACACTTGTTGCAAATACTCTCGTCTATTGCGCCCTCTACAGTTTCTGCCCTCAACCATCCCTTCTGCAATGTCGTGAAGAAGACCATCGTGAAGCGTGATGTGAGCGATCGCCTCTCTGAGATGGTTCTTACTGGGTGCCTATCTCCCTTAATTATGCTGAGAGCCTCATTATATATGTTATTAATACGTAATACTATAAACGTTTTAAATAGTAATTTCTAAAACTACTTTCAAAAGCTTCGCGTTGTTCAAAAGACCACGTATCTAACTAGATCGTTGGATATTTTAGTACAGAAGTGAACCAATTCACAATCTTCTACTGAACGTTGCTTCTGTCCCAAAATTCGTCAGCTTATTACTTTCCTGAAATACCCACAGCTTTCCTCGTGTTGCGCCATTTCGTTCCAGAATTAAACGACTGAGAACACGGATGCCCTACTTACGAACAAAATTAACAAGAAACACTAATATGAGCGCAACAGGTAACGTGTTGCGACATAAGCTACTCTTCTGCTAGTCATTATCATTATTATATCAGTATTTATATAGCGCTTTTTAATGACCAAATTGTTATTTCGAAAGAGCTTCTTTGCCTTTCTAAGTAAAAATGCGTGCCTCGAGTCTGCCTCTGAAGGATTCCTCAGTTTTCAGCTCTCTTATACTTTCCGACAGCTTACAGACCGTTGCTGCCGCAAAACTGAAAGCACGACTACCTTAAGACTACCTTCATCAGTTGCAGGGTGCTTTTACTTGCTCTATATCATTTTATATCATTCAGAATTGTTCTTAAAAGCAAGGCGTTTAACCAATGCATTCTCCTAGTATTAACTTATAGCGTAGAGAAGTGGAATCTAACAGCAAGTATTACACATAAAATTAAGGTCATCTCATGTGCCGTGGAGAAATCCATGAGTGTCTTTAAAAGATACAATCCGAAACGAGGATATCCGAAAAAGACCTCGTGGAGGCGAAAGAAGTAGTGGAGGCCACTTAAAGGAAAGGCACACTAAGTGGCAATGAGAAATATCTGTTCAAGATCCGACGCAAACGAAGCGTTGGCCGACCCCTTACTAGATGGACTGACAACCTCAGAAGATTAGCGGGAGTGGCCTGGATGCGGAAGGCGAACATTCGAAGAGGATGAAGAGTCATTTGGGAGGCCTACGTTAAACAGTGGTTATAGTAATTTTTACAAGTACATGCATTTTGATTACTGAATGTTTCATATAGATCAGGTGAATAGTGTAGTAATAAATTACGGACAAACACACATATGTTTATATATTTTTTATGTATGTAAGATTATAAATGTTTTAATACAATTTTCGGAACGTATGGTGCGTGTAGTGAAAGTGTTGTGACCTGTGAATTGTTCGTCGTTAGTGGTAGAGCGGGCACGTAACACAGTGGCGTCTTCCGGCGGGCGGCGGCGATTGATCAGGTTACGAAGGCATTGAGAGAGAAGAGAGAAGAAATCTGATCCGTAAGGTTATCTGCTTATATGGAGCCTGCTCAACTCCCACATTGATAGATGCAATTGTATTTGGAACGACATCTGGTGACGTCGATTCTGAGGACATATGTGGGACATACAATGTAAGCATTGAAAGACAAGACATAGATACTGAAATTGGCACAACTTATATCGCATAAGTCCGCCACAAAATTAAAACTACAAGAGGGTACTAAGAATGTTGACCGAAGACCACAAACGGAAAAATTTGGTTGGGGTATTGTCAAACACCCACCCTACAGCCCGCACTTAGCCCCGTGCGACTACCATCTCTTCCCTGACATGAAGAAACACTTGGGAAATGGAACGCATTTCAGCAATAGAGAAGAGCTGGAAAAAGCGGTTCTCAGGTATCTGCGTGGCTTGGCGGCAGATTTTTTTGACTCAGGCATTTAAAAGCTCATATACCGCATGCAAAAATGCATTGACCTCAGTGGCAACTATGTAGAAAAATAGGTAAAATTATGAACTTTCCAAAAATGTACGTATTCATGGAATTAAACATGTTTTACACTGTGAAAAATCACTGTATACCGTATTTTATGGATAACCCTCGTACGTGAATTCTTCTACGTCTATTGATATGATATGAAGTAGGGTTCATTACCCAACGAAGGTGAAATCAACATAAACAGATATGTTTATTTATATCAATTGCGAATTCGCATTATTATTATAAATATATAAAAATAATATTTTTTTAGCTTCGATTTACTAAGTATAGTAAAGTTCATAAAACACTTATACACGTATAGCATTATAAATCACAAAGTGTTGTTATTTGAATTCAAATACAGTGGTACCTTGACATACGAGTACCTCAAAGTAAGTTTTATTCTTCGAGTTCAATATTTCCAATGCGTCACATAATTATATCTTTCTTCTTCGTGGTATCAATCCAGTGGATTGGTTTGCAGCAACAGAATCTTGCATCTCGATCTCCACTCCTCTCGATCCTCTGCAATCCTCTTCAGCTCAGCATAAGAGCTGCAACTCATGTCCACGAACACTCGCTGCAAATACTCCCGTCTAGCGCGCCCTCTGCAGTTTCTACCCTCAACTATTTTAATATCAAAATGGTGTAAATATGCTAAAGCAAGAAAGAAATATTTGACGTGTATTAACAGAACGTCAACGCCAAAATTGATTCGTTAAATTTCATCGTGGAAATTTAAAGTTGAAGATGCACCACGTTCTGGAACGCTAGTTGAATGCGATAAAGACACAATAAAAGCACTAATTGATCGCCATGGCAGTTATTAACCCTTTCATAACGACTCGGTTTGAATACAAATCATACTGTCAATTATAAAACTAGTATTTGAAGCATAAATGTACTTATCTGGTCTATTTTCATATATCACATTGGTTCTTGTATCATTTAGCTATTAGATGATGCATAAAAAACTATTCTAAGAAAGTAGCAAAACGATATATCGGGGAATCTTATGACGGCATATGCCGATAACCGATGCGAAAGGGTTGTCCTTTACACATAGCTCCACCGAGTGCATACATTTCAATTTATTCAATGGGTTCATTCGATTTTCCCGACATTCGTAAGGACTGAAAATTTGCTTAATAAAATCAACGACACGCGGTGTATCTCGACGGTCACCCATCCAAATTGGGACCACGAATCATATTGATTAATTAACATTCATTCCTTCTTCTTCGCGGTGCACAATTGGTAACACGGTAAATGTTTTAACTTCTACGTTCCAGACAAGTACACCCGTGCTCGTAGCCATCCATAGTTTTTGATACTTGTGGAGCTTCGAGCACTGAATTTAGTACAACGGCAATGGCGCTCCTAAATAGCCTACCAGCACACCTCGATGCTTTTCTTACATCCTCTTTTGTCGATGGTATTATTCTCCAAGAACTCTGTGATCTTTGACACAAGTCATCTTCTTCTTCTTGCATGATTTTTTTTCTTTTTTGTATGTATTGTATGTTTATGTATACTCTATGTTTCTTATTCTTTGTACCTTGAAACTGCGGTTCTGTCAAATAAATAAATTAATTAATTCTAATGTTCGAACGAAAACCTGTTTTAGAACTTGATGTGGTTCTTCTGTAGACACTCTGTGTCGCTTTATTCTTTTCAGTTTATTTTTAATATCGTGTAAATACCGAGAAAAAAATTATAATCAGTTGTGTAAGCAATATGTGTTAAATGAACAAACAATGGCAGCGAGCAGCCAGTGTTTGTGATGTTGATGGGATGTTTGCAAGAGCAATGGCAATATAAGTGAGATTATTATAACTTATATGTGCTAGAGGCAAAGAGTAGTAATTTTTATTAATAGTATTAAAATATTTTTTATATGAAGCGAGAGTGAATTTTAGAATATCACCCAATGCAGCTATTAAACAGATAAATCCGTAGAATACTCGGGGTACTATAGTTTGACTATGTTAGTTATGTATATGACACTCAAGCGCTTACCGGACACGGAATTTTCAGAGAATTCCTAAAAAGATTTGTCCTCTCTTCTTGCGACGCCTGTCCAAGCGATCCAGGCAAACAACAGACGGTGAGACACTCTCTCGTTGAGTGCATCATCCATGAGAACAGGAGACTCATTCTGTGTTGTCGCCTGGGAGTCTCTACCATTTCTTGGGTAGATTTTCCTGAATTGCTGCTTAGTTCTGACGGTGCCTTGCTGTTAAATTTCATCAGGGAAATCGTCGGGGCTACAAGAGCGGTTAACGAGGCTGACATGGAACAGGCTCCTATGTTTATCAACTTTTTCTCAGACGTATATTCTAAGCTTGTGTGTAACTTGCAGGGTACAATATGCAACTATACATTTTCTTACTACTTTTTTAAAGTTAAAAAAAAAAACTATAGTTTGAATTTGTGAGGCATGACACGGTAGGGAGGCGGACTGAGGTCTGTTGTCGCACGGTATTCCTACTATATGTGCTTAGATTAAAATAAATATATAGAAAAATATCATGATCATCATAATCAGTCTGTGTCCGTCCACTGAACGTAGGTCTCCCGCATGAGTCTCCATCCTCTTTGATCCTCCGCCTTCCGCATCCAGGTCACTCCCGCTATTCTTCTTATATCGTCAGTCCATATTGTAGGGGGTCGGCCAATGCTTCGTTTGCCAGTTCTTGGGCGCCATTCCAATACTCTTCTTCCCCATCGACCGTCGTCTCTTCGACAGATATGTCCCGCCCATTGCCACTTGAGTGTGCCTATTCGTTGGGTAGCATCCACTACTTGAGTTCTTCTGCGTATTCCCTCGTTACGGATTCTATCTTTTAGCGACACTCCATACAAAAATATGTCTCAGAATAATGATCTTACTTCTTTTTGTATTACAAGTTTAAACAGTTTTCGCCTCGCGTTATCACAATACTATTGTTATTGTATGTAGTGGGGCATATCTGCGGCTTTCTGTTGCACTGTCAGAGGTCACGGATGTAGGCAGTTATCACTTATCTCAGGACTGTTGACCTACCGCAGGAATATGCAATGAACTCCTCTTATCTACGAGTATTACAAGGAAACCATTGCCTTTCTAGGAATACAGTCGCAGTGTATTAACAGTATATTTGCAATGAACTTACATTTATTACAGTATTAGTATTTCGCTTTAAAATATTGCAAATAGTGCCGACAAAAGGAAATATTTATCTAGTAAGACTTGCGGATTGTACAATTCATTGTTGCTCAAAATTTTTCATCTTAAAATAGGATTAAATTGATTTGTAAAATGGTTTTAATGGTACAGAAACCTTCTACATATATTTTTATACTAGGGTTATCCGTAAAATAAAGTTCCCAGTGATTTTTCACAGTGTAAGACATGATTAATTCCATGAATGCGTACATTTATGGAAAGTTCAGACTTTTACCTATTTTTCTACATAGTCGCCTCTGAGGTGAATACATTTTTGCATGCGGTATACGAGCTTTTGAATTCTTCTTCGTAGTATCAATCCGGTGGATTGGTTTGCAGCAACAGAATCTTGCATCTCGATCTCCATTCCTCTCGGTCCTCCGCAACCCTTTTCAGCTCAGCATAAGCGCTACAATTCATGTCCTCGAATACTTGCTGCAAATACTCCCGTCTAGGGCACCCTCTACAGTTTTTACCCTCAACCATCCCCTCCACAATATCGCGAAGGAGACCATCGTGGCGCATGATGTGTCCAATCCATCGGGCTCGCCTCTCTGAGATGGTTCTTATTAGTTGCCTATCTTCCTTGATTATTCTGAGAACCTCATTGTTCGTGACGTGGTCTCTCGAGGAAATTCCGAGAATTCTTCTGTACGACCACATCTCAAAGGCCTCTAGTCTTTTTTTATCACTTTCAGATAAGCACCATGTCTCACAGCCTTACATTAAGATGCTCCAAACAAGTGTTTTGGCAAGTTGCTTGCGGAGCCCTAAAGAAATATTCTTTGACTCAAGAATTTTGGCTTTTTTATTGAAAGCTAGCCTTGCTACCCGAGTCAAAAAAATCTACCGCCAAGCCACGCAGATACCTGAGAACCGCTTCTTCCAGCTCTTCTCTATCGCTGAATTGCGTTCCACCCAGGTGTTTCTTAATGTCAGGGAAGAGATGGTAGTCACTTGGGGCTAAGTCCGGGCTGCAGGGAAGGTGTTTGACAATACCCCATCCAAATTTTGCGATGCCGAAGTTCGTGGGTTCGATCCCCGACGGAGATTAAAAAAAAAGGAAAAATATTTTTAATCGATTTCTGAGCTCTAAAAAACCCCAGTTAGTGTGAGTTTGATCCCTTGCCCGTAATATGCCAGTCAGACCTTCTTAATTAAAATCGGCGGCAGACGAAAGTTGTTTTGTTAACACCACCCATTCATAGTGAATTCCTTTAACATTAATACATGATGGGTAAATTTTGGTATATAGTATACGACGTTGGCGAATTAACACTGAAAAAACGCACAAAAAATTTCAAGCGTTTTAGAGTTCGCAATGGGATTTCTCCATTACCGTCAGTCGGTATTCTCTATTAGATTTTACATTAAAAAAATGTATGTCTATTTTGTAATTGGCAAAGAGTCAACAGGTGATATTTGAGGTGTGCCATGTGTTGTTTTTACGTCACGTAACAGCAAAACAGAACAAAACACGAAACACGTGCCGTTGGTCGTAAATAACCCGTGTTTCAAAGTAATACGTAAGTAATATAAAAACAATCTGAGTTGTTTAGATTCGGTAAAGGAACGTATTGGACAAAGAAAAATGTTAATTTCTGTTTACATAAATAGTCATATTTCCCAGACTTTTAATCATATTTCCATTGGAGGAACACAAATAGAGGTTGTAAACAACTATACCTATCTGGGACAAGTAATACAACTAGGACGAAGTAACTTCTCAAAAGAAATCGACAGGCGTATACAACTGGGATGGGCAGCATATGCAAAACCAAAGTACATTTTTAAAGCGAAAATTCCGCAACGTCTTACAACTAAGGCGTTTAACCAATACATCCTTCCAGTATTAACTTATGGCGCAGAGACGTGGAATCTGATAGCAAGTCTTACCCGCGTGGTGAAAACCCTCCCTGTCCCGTCCTGTTTTTGGAGATCCAGATGGGCACCCGTTACTGACGCACGCGAAAAGCTACTTGTTAGAGAGTGGCTGAAGGCCTTCTCGTGATTCTAGGTGCATCAGTTAGATATCAAATAGACCTCAGTCTAATAATTCAGTAAATAAAACACTAGTAATAATATAAAAATATTGTGAATAAATGTTGACTGATTGAATAATAAAAAATAATAATATACATACTCTGAATATCTACTAAAGAGACATATATCGTTGTACGATGGTAACAATGGTATAAATACATGATCTTTCGCGTATCAGTTTAGGCAGAGAAATAGTCGTCTTACACTTGCCAAACATCCATACACGGTTAATATATGTCGACCAAGAACTGGCAGCTTCCAAAGTTCCTTCCTTAATGCCACCGGTAAGCTATAGAATGCTCTTCCAGCGTCTGTGTTTCCTCCTTCCTACAATCTGGATCTCTTCAAGAAACAGATAAATATACACTTGCAATCTCCCCAACCCACACACAAATACGAACACAAAACACGTTTCCCGCATGCAGCGTCCAGCCTCCCTGGCTGAGCGTCATAGAGTGCATTGGTCTTGACCGGGTGTGCTCTCCTGCATGCGTTTACATAAAAAAAAAAGTCGAGTGGACTGCACGGTGTAAAAGAAAAAGAGCAAAGATTGCAAGGCTCTTGGTTCAAATCCCGCGTCTGCCGACATTTCTTCTGAATGAATTGATGCGTATAAAAAAATTGATGTATAATTGTATGTGCATATTTAATTACTAAATAAAACACTGTTTTATCTCTATCTAACATTTATTAAGTATTTATTATGTAAATAACAATGCATTTTATAATAATAGTTCACCTGTCTTTGTTTTTGTACGTAGCTTAGAACTTTGTGCCTCTTCAACAGTATTTCACCAAATTTAAATTAGTACTGTTTAATAATGAAAGTATCGCATCAACTTAACAGCTAATTGTTAACTGTTCTTTGTGTCAAAATCGAGCATTCTTTACCCATTAAGCATGACAATCCTTGGAGAAAATGCTATCAATTTTGTGTCCATTGAACAAAAACTTCATTTCGATTAAAACACAGGCCTTGTTTGAAATTCTGACCAGAGATATAATTAATGATGTTTTTCATGATTAAGTTGCTCTCGCCGTCCATCGAGCTTGGTGCATAGCGACAGGAGGCCGACTCTTAAATTTTACTGTATACTTGTATATAAGTAAACTGACGGGTGAAGTCGGCCCTGCAAACTCAATATTTCTCAAGCTTGGCGCCAGTCTGGTAAACAAGCCAAAATAAGCAAAATTCAATTGAATTGGGAAAACGATCAGAACCTTCAAAACTGTAACGAAATTATCATGTGTCAGTCCACTATTTACTACTGAAAGTAGGCTTATATCATGAGTCTTCACATATCTAGATCCTCTGCCTCAATTATCCATATTCTTCATATTACTGTTTTGTGTGCATTACCATGTCCATTTTTTGGCAGCTGTTTTGCGTGCATTTCCAAGTGCGTTTTTTTTTTTTTTTGTAAGCACATACAGGAGAATTGTCCTGGAGGTAGTAAATGCCCTCCTAAGGCGGATGAACCTTTATGGTCAACGGCATTAGGATGTGAAAATAAAGGGGAAAATACCACATTAAAGGTCTTAAAGACATCCCACGTATCAGCAAAAAAATGATTGCATCTCAAGTAAAATTTTCCGGAGATAAAATAGTCCCCCAATCGGATCTCCGGGTGGGGACTGCTCGAGACAAAACAACCAAGACAAATAAGAAAAACCTTCAGCCAACAAGATATGCCACCTGGAATGTTCGAACATTACTGCAGAACGGCGCCCTAGACGGGAGTATTTGCAGCAAGTATTCGAGGACATGAACTGTAGCGCTTATGCTGAGCTGAAAAGGGTTGCGGAGGACCGAGAGGAATGGAGATCGAGATGCAAGATTCTGTTGCTGCAAACCAATCCACCGGATTGATACTACGAAGAAGAAGACAGGAGAATACCGACATATGATGATAGTAATTCTAATGATGATAGTAATCTGTCGAATTCTATGACGCTTAATTATGGTGTATATATGGCTAAACACTGTATGTGGAGCGCTTTGCCATATGCACCATGCTAAGCTTCATAGAATGCCACAGATGAGACATCAAAAATTACTATTACTATCTGTCGGTATTATCCTGTATGTGCTTACATAAATTTAAAAAAAAATCTTGAAATATTTTCTAAGCCCAATAAAAATAATGTAATCTTAGTATTATTATCTATGAAATAAATATGTCCAGGTGACGCTATATGTTGTTTTTTTATTAGGTATCCGTCGTAAATAAAAGTAATAAAATAAACCATGACTCATCACAAAATCGAACTTAAGTGCCAGGTAAATATTGTTAATAATACAGGTGACGTTTGTTTTTTCATATAAATTTGAATTTTAAACGCAAGAATGACGAATAGTTTCGAATAATTTGAATTACGTATAAAGTTCTTAACACCGATTGATCGATTTGTTTCAGATAAAAAATAAATAAATAAATATTAAATGCAATGCTACTCGGACACAGCGCACACTCCAGAAGGTGTGACAGGGTCTGCTCCGCGCCGCAGTCACATCGGTCCGCTGTAAAACTGCCAGGCTTTCATATGTGTCCTCGTCTTGCATACCTCGGTCCAAAATCTGTTTAGAGACCTTCATATATTCCATCCCTGTTCATGGCCAGGGGCTAGGTCCTCTTTCGTGGCAATCCAAGTATTCCCCTCAGTTGCGCTTCTTTACATGTTCAGCCGCAGGGTGGCCTCAGATATCACCAGTACCGTTGTCGACTGTAGGAAACTTCGTCTTGATTTGAGCCGCGTGGTTATCTTTTGATACCCAAACATAGGGTGGAGTGCGTCGTGAGTTGCTTTGGTGAGCTCTGTCTTGGTGGTGACTTCTCGCACGTATTCTGGTGGGGCGATGCCCGAGAGTTGATTTAGCTTTGATATTGGGGTAGGTTTTAGGCACCCCTTAACCACCCGGCACGTTTCATTCAGAGCAATATCCACTTTCTTAGTATGGGCAGAACTCGCCCATACTGGCGCAGCATACTCGCCAGCAGAGAAACATAGGGCTAGAGCACTAGTGTCTACGCTACGTCGTAACATAAATAAGTTTAAATAAAAGAAAAAACTTTCAAAAAGCCACAACTAAGTGATTACATTCCTCGCATAGTATCACGTCGATCTGAAATATTTCTTGGTGTACAGAACTGTTTGGTTTACCTCAGTACAACAATGTCTCGTGGTTCATTATACACGTATATAATTAGATCGCGGTTAATTATCTGCGGAGTAATGTTGCGGACGGTAACGTAGACTGCAGCATCATGTTCACGTGTGATGTCACAAGCCGTTGCGGTAAAATTGCTGTAATAAAATGTATATTTAGCTTTGCCGTAATATTCTATTATTCAACGTGGAAGATTAAAAGACCGCAGACTCATAACAGGCCTATACAATCGGTCGAGTAAAATAACAAAAAATAAATATATTAACATCCTCCTCTCTCAAAGAGAGGGTCGTTATAACTTCGCGGGAGGCAGGATGAGGAGCAGGTCAGCAGACAAAGACTTTCTTTTAGAAGCACAGATTATATTTACGTTAAAAAATATTACAAGTTTGTGACCACGCGGTATGACATGCCGCGCGGTCGCGACGCGGTATGACTGCCTATCTCCACGCTGGCTTCCGCTCGTGGTCACCAGCGCCGTCGGTGGCAATATTATGTAACTAGTCCCAATGTGGCCCTACATAAAGGTATGGCAAGCGACAAAAATACGAGTCGAAAGATTGTCTATCGAGGTTTTCGGTACCAGTTAGCAAAGGCTACATCGTGCTGTCAGTTAGTTCTAGAAATGATTTTTGGAATAATGAAAGGTTGCTGGTAGGTAGTTGTGACTTGATAAGTTCATAGAGCGGCAAGTAACACAGTGATTTCTCCAGCGGGCGACTTGATGATTGATCAGGTTACGGAGACGTCGAAAGTGAAGAGAGTAGTGGTCTGGTCCGTATGATCATCTGCTTATATATAACCTGCTCAACTACCACCTTGATAGGTGCAATAGTATATGAAGCCACCTCTGGTTAAGGCGATTCTAACAACACCTATTGGACATACAAGGCAAACATTAATACACAATACATATATACCGAAATTAGTCCAATTGATAAAACAGAATTCTGCGACAGCATCTTCAAATTTCTGATTAATCTATATATATAAAAATCAATGTCTGTCTGTCTGTCTGTCTGTCTGTCTGTCTGTCTGTCTGTCTGTCTGTCTGTCTGTCTGTCTGTCTGTCTGTCTGTCTGTCTGTCTATCTGTGTGTCTTTGATGCATTCCGTTACCATTAACCCGATTGCGATAATACTTTGTCGAATTATTGCTGATACTAAAAGGAAAAAGATAGGATACTCAAAATTTGATTTAATTAGAAAAATTAATTGAATATTTACGTAAAACATGTTTCATACAAGACTATTGTAATACAGAACGGCCAATTTAGAACATTGTGTTTCCTTAGCAACGCCGTAAACAAAAATTCATTGACATGAAGTTATTTTAAGTAGGTAATTTTAGTAGGTATTTTAAGTAGGTACTGAGGTACTGAATATTTTGAAACAAAATTCGATTTTCGAATAAACTATTTCAATATTTGAATTTTTGACGACTTTTTTGTTTATCGAATTAAATAAATCTATCGTATTAATTGTGTGTGATATACAGCAAAAGAGTTAATTTTGGAATTGTAATTACTGGTCGGCTACGGATAGTATTATATCATAATTTAATAATTAATTTTAAGTAAAAAATTAATAAATTAAAAATATTTAGTTTTGATTCACAATTTATTTTAATGTTTACATGTTTCGGCCTTCCTGAAGACCATCTTCAATAGTGAAAAAATAAAAACAGGCCGTGGCTTATGTAGGTATGGACAAGATCCTATATTAGTACACACATATTTACAGGTTGTATATATGTGCGGGTACAACAATTGAAAAAGGTTATTTCAAAAATTAATTGGTATGTGATTAGTCTTAATGTATTGAGATTTTTTTTTATGTAACACATACAGGAGAATACCGACAGATGGTGATAGTAATTTTTTGTCTCATCTGTGGAATTCTATGACGCTTACCATGGTGCATATAGCTAAACGCTGCGTGTGGAGTGTTGATTCGCCAACGTCATAGACTACAGCCCGAGATTCACGCATCATGCTTTATTATTACAGGATTCTACTATGAATGGGTGGTCTTCACGGGATGACTTTTGTCTACCACCAATTTTAATTGATAGGCTTTGACTGACATCTTACGGGTGATGGATCAAATTCACACCAACCGGGGTATTTTAGAGCTCAGAAATCGATTAAAAATCCTTTTTTTTTAATCTCCGTCGGGGATCGAACCCACGACCTTTGGCTTGCAAAGCAAACGCTTTACCATTGAGCTATGACAGCCAGCATTATACAATAATATATTTTTTTTGCTTTCAATTTAAAAAGACATTATGAAATACTAGGTATTATATTTTTTTAATTATAATTAATTCTAAAATTATAATTATTTCGCCAAGTATTGTCAGTTGATAACCTTAATGTTAGTATTATATCAATCAATTTATTTTTATTTTTCAAAAGTGAATTTCAAAACGTAACATCCACTGTGATATCAATTATGCCACCCAAACGAAAAGCAATAGGTCAAGAGTACAACTCAAGCACGAATGAAAAGGGCATCTTGAGCTTCAGAAACAGTCGAGCAAATGAGAGCAAGATTGGAAATAGATCGAGTACACGCTTCGCAAACCCGTTCATCTGGACAGATGAGCAACGGGAAGCAAGATTGGAGAGATTGGAAACAGTTAGAGTACACACTGCTCAAACCCGTTCATCTGAAACAGATGAGCAGCGGGAAGCAAGATTGGAAACAGATCGAGTACGCGTAGATCGTACCAGACGTACTCTGCATGCTGATTTAAATCATAGTGCTTTCCATTACGATCCTAATTATGATTACAGTCTGCACCCAAGTATTGTTATTGGAAAAATTGATAAATTATGCGTGTATTGTAGTGCCTTTAAATTTAAAAATGAAACACTAGGAATGTGCTGCACGAGTGGAAAATTGAAATTGCCAGAATTAGATTCACCCCCCGAACCTTTATTAACGTTGGTATCGGGTGATACAAGTGAATCAAAACATTTCTAGACAAACATACGAAAGTACAATTCTTATCACTACCACTGCCGAACGCAAATCATTCCTCATCGTACAAATGGTCATGTTTAGCAAGTCTCAGAAACGCATCGATCGTACGATGGATTGCAATATCCGATTTTATTTTGGCAAGGAGAAGACGGATACCATTTCAACATCCCGTTGAGAAATCCACAAACAGATGAGGAAACGACTAAGAAAGTCAGTGCCATGAATTACTATTCATATCGATTGATGATTGGTGAAAACGCTGAAAATCATAACCTAAAAGGTCGACATTTGTTCCATCAATACATGTACGCGAAAATGGAAACTGAACGACTCCTCTACATTTGATTAAATCAAACCAAGTTGCGTTCCGAAGTGTTTATTCATTTACGCGATGCAGCTGTAAATGATGGCTGAAAAACAAAAAAAACATTGTGTATCCAAAAGCACTCCAATAAATAAAAACACATACGGGCGCCACTGTCAAATTTAGGTAAGAACAACATAATCTAAGTTTATTGTTTCTAATTAGCTCCGGTCACGCCTCATGTCCGACTTATCCAATCGGAAGACGAGAGGCTCCCGACGAGTCGCTTCCATAAACACTCGCGGTTTCTTTTTTTTTAATGGCATTGCAACGCATGCCGGGTACACGCTAGTTAAGTATAAAAATGTGTATAAAGCAGGGTTAGACCACTTGCAAAGTACTATGGCAGCTCAGTTATGTCTTAACAAGAGAAGGATTGAGAAAGGCTACGAGTTAGTCGAAACTGCAGACTCCTAATAGAGAACTTATCTTACGTGATTCATGTGAAAACAAGGTAAATAAATAAATATTTATAATATGCAAATAGATGCTGAAATCATCATTATTTGCGATTTTTTATGTTTTTCAATCAATTTTAACTTTGTTGACTGATTATTTATAATAATCAGTCAGTAACTTAATCAAACTCGATTATCGCTGGGAAGGTTTTTCCTCAATTTTTCTGTAAATATACTTCGTGGCTGTAACATAGACAATTCCTGAATTCCTTTCCTTATTTTAAGATTGTTTTGTTAAATATATATTTGTAAGTATTATAAATTATTTCTTAAAATGTATTGGAATTATTAATTATTTGAATCGCATAAAAATATATGCTAAAAAGATATTATAAAGATGCTGAGGTCATCATTGAATGCTCCAAAATGCTAAAATCGAAAATTTTAAATGGTCCAAAATGCTAAAAATTAAAAAATATATGCTAAAATTACGGGTCTCTAGTCATTACGTTGCACATGTGCCGGACCGCACTCGGACCTTGCCCCCTGATTTGCAATCCCTATTTATAAACACGGCTATGGAAAACAACGTCTAAAAATACATACATACAAACACATTACAATTTTACCATTTATCAAATGTAATTGAGGTGCGTACGTGCCGGACCGCATGCGGGCCGCGTTCCTCAATTGAATAGCCCTATTTATAAACACTACTTACACAAATATATCTAAATCACCTGCGAATTTTGTATGCCATTGAGGTTTATACGTGCAGGGCCGCATGCGGACCGCGTTTCATAATTGAATAGCCCTGTTATACATCATACGAATTTGTTTAAATCACGTGCAAATTTTAGTATTTGTCGTGCGAAATTGTTGTAATTGCGTGCCGGACCGCACGCGGACCGCGGGCCCTGATTCACCATCTCTACTCGTGTCCGGCGTGGGACGGTCGCTTATGTACCGGAAAGTTATCGGTGGCCGATGTGCAGTGGTTATAAATGCGGGGGCGCGGTCGTAAAGGGTTGACAATTTACCGGTAATGACAGTTACGGTTGAAAAAAATAATTAACGAGATTTTTATTGATATCCTCCTCTCTAAGTTGGTTATCGAATTACTGTGTGACGGGATGCAGGATCAGGTTCACAATGCAAAGAACTTGTTTTCGATTCAAAATTCGAGTTTATTTCTCAAATACTTGCTTTTTCGTCCACCCGTTGTGGTGAGCTGTCAACTGACCGCGCGCTCTGACATCTAGCGCTGCCAACCGTCGCGGCAGAAAAAGCGAATTAAAGACGACAGTTGCACCAACATGAAATGGACCAACTGTCATAAAAAATAAAATGGCGTATTCAAACACCGTGTATTATTATATAACTAAAACTAACATTATTAGATATGCATGTCAGTCGAGCGAACATAAATAATAGACAAAAAATGCGTTTTCGAAGCTTTACGGCATCAACCTAAAGGGGCTATAACAAGCTGATATCATTATTTACCGATATTTTCGAATGTTGTAATTTTGAGCTACCAATAGTTTTGGTCACATTTTTTTATAAGTTAACTACAATGTTAGTAATACTTGAGATAATATAGTTTGATCCCTGAGTATTTTCCTAAATAAATTATGTTTATTAGATTCTTTATCGTTGCCTTAGTATCTTTTTCTTCTTCGTGTCAGCGACGTCAAATTATTTCTGCCCACTATCTGACAAGATCGATAGCCCGTGTGTTGCCTAGCATTAGGTCTTGAGGTGTGCAGCTTGTTGGGCACATGGAGCAGGATCTTAGGTGTGAGGCGGTCTGCAGGTCTCCGCAGTCGCACAATAGTGACTCTTCCTGCCGAATCATTCCCCAGCGCTCTAGGTTATCCTTTGTTCGCCCAACTCCGGTTCTTAATCTGTTCAGGGATTTCCAGGTCCGCCAGTCAAGGTTCTTGCCAGTTGGGAGGCCTTCCTTTGGAGTAATGAAATCCTCTGATGCGACTTGTTGCCAGAGCTGGAGTCTCTCATTTTCAGGGCCGGATGTGAGAGGTTGTGTGGATGTCAGAAAGCTGCTTTGCGACTTCGAGTCTAGAATGTATATTTTGCATGTAAACACATACAGGAGAATTCCGACAATTTGGTGATAGTGATTCTGAAGTCTCATTTGTGGAATTCTATGACGCTTACCATAGTGCATATGGCTAAGCGCTGCATGTGTAGTGTTGATCCGCCAAGGTCATAGATCCGAGATTCACGCATCATCCTTATTATTACAGGAATTTACTATGAATGGGTGGTCTTCACGGGACGACCTTCGTCTACCACCAATTTTAAATAATAGTGTGGGATCAAATTCACACCAACCGGGGTATTTTAAAACTCAGTAATCGATTAAAAATATTTTTTTTTAATCTCCGTCGGGGATTGAACCCACGACCTTTGGCTTGTAAAGCAAACGCTTTGACCATAATCTATAAATAATCTGCTTCGTAGTATCAATCCGGTGGATTGGTTTGCAGCAACAAAATCTTGCATCTCGATCTCCACTCCTCTCGATCCTCTAAAACTATTTAAATATTATATATTGGTGCTGCTAATGGCGAATCCCTGATTCTGAATCAATAAAGACGCGTGCCAACGAAACCCATTCAGCCAGTTCCACGCGACGATAATTCTCCAAATATTGGAAGACTAAGCTTGAACATGTCTTAACACAATAGGAGCAACACCCCCGCAAAGTGATTCTAAATGTTTCGAAATGAAACAAACGATCTGTTTTATTATCTGCTGTCTCTATAAATACTATCCCTCTGTTTCTATATTCTCTCTTCACATTGATTGAATTGATATTTTTGTTCTTTCATCTGGCGCGCACATAGAAAAATGTTAGCCTGTGTTATACATTTAACCCTTTCGGTTGTCAGCATATGCCGTCAAAGATTCCTCGATCGTTGACATCAGTTGACGTGATATATCGTTTTGCTACTTTCAGTACTCATTGTGACATCTACGGTAAGAAATTGAAAGTGCAGTCATTCCTTTATCAACCTACATGTATTCTTTACAGGAATCTGTAAAGCATGTAAATAAATATCGTTAGGTTTCGTCACAGGAGCGATTTTTCTGTAAACCACATGTGTCAATGCCATCTCATGTATAGAGTTACATAATAAACGTTTGTTAAATATAATTGTTTTTTATGCATCATCTGATAGCTAAATAATAGAAGAACCAATTTGATATATGAAAATAGGTCAGATAAGTACATTTATACTTCGAATACTATTTTTAAGCAAAAAAAATGATTAGAAAAATTCACGCCGCATTGACAGTATAATTTGTATTCCACCGAGCCGTTACGAAGGGGTTAAGTAGTTATAAGACGTTTGCAGGCCCCATTTTGTTTGTTTGACAAGTCGCTACCAGTCACGTGGAACGGCATAGTTCGCTAGATGGTCGCTACGAGTGTTCGGCGCAGTGACCGTAACAGTCGCTGTCCTGGTGTCATGAACTAAACAAAGTGTTCTGTCCTGAGCAGCGGACCGAATTTTGTCAGTTTTTTAACGTAAACTAAATATCAAATGTGCTTCTCGACGAGTTTTTTGCTTTCGCGACCTGCTCCTAATCCATCCACCACGCATCTCGGAGATTTACCGTTGCATTGATTAGTCGACGGATGTTAAAATAATATTAATTGTATATAAACTGACATTCTCGTCTCTAAATTGGGGTATCTAATTACTGGGTGGCAAGATGCAGGAGCAGATTAAAGACACAAAGAACTTGCTTTCGAAGCACAATTCGCGTTTGTTTTAAATAAAGTCTTAATTTATACGCCCAACCGGTATGACATTTCGCCGGCCGGGCGCGAGTCAATTGACGACCGCGGAACACTGTGACATGCCGCGCCGTCAATGATTGCGGCAAAAAATCAAATTAAAGAAGACAGTTGCACCAACATGAAATGGAGCAATAGTCAGAACAAATAAAATGGCTTATTGGTGTGCATGTCAGGCGAGCGAACAAAAATAAGAGACAAAAGATCGTTTTTCGAGGCTTTGCGGCATCAGCCTAAAGGACCTAAATCAAGCTGATATCAGTATGTATAGTTTCCGACGACTTTCCGAGCTCGTATGCTTGAAAACAATTAAGCTGTAGTGTATGCTCTCCTGCGGCGTCCAAAGTGCGTGTACTACCAGGTCCACCTTTGCCTCTTTAACGAATGTAGTATTAAAGACTGACAGGACTGTAGGAAGGAGGAAACACAGACGCTGGAAGAGCTTCCTAAAGTGTACCGGTGGCATTATCAAGGAGCTATATCAAGCTGATATCAATACATTATGAACAATTGGTCTATCCTTGTTTCATTGCCTTGAACTGGTAATCAGTTTCAACTTTACCCTTGTGTACATCTAGTACAAGTGCAGTACAACTGTTAAGAGACCCTCTTTCTTCTGCAAACATGGGAAGCATCCACTTTTAGTATTCAGAGGATCGCGAACACACTTAGGATTGTTTCAGTGACCTTCTTACTCGACATACTATGATGCTTGAAAGATCATTGAACTGAAACCATTACAGTCAATAAAAAAAACACTTTCTTAACTAAATGACATTCATTCGAAAACATCATCCCAATTTTGTTTAAAAATGCATTTCATCACCATCATCTTTATCTTACAGTTTCTTTAACTGGAGCATTTGGTAATCACAAAATGCTGCAGCATAACGCATACTCATAGTACTTTATATGTACTGATATCAGCTTGATATAGCTCTTTTAGGCTGATGCCGTAAAGCCTCGAAAAACGATATTTTGTCTCTTATTTTTGTTCGGTCGCCTGACATGCACATCTAATAATGTTAGTTTTAATTATATAATATTACGCAGGCGTTTGCATAAGCCATTTTATTAGTTATGACAGTTTCTCCGTTTCATGTTGGTGCAACTATCATGTTTAATTTGATTTTTTGCCGCGATCATTGGTGGCGCGGCATGTCACAGTGTTCGGCAGTTGTCAATTGACCGACCGACGAAATGCCATACCGGTCGGGCGTAGAAATCAAATCATTAGTAAAATAAACGTGAATTGTGAACCAAAAACAAGTTATTTGTGTTATTGATCTGCTCCTGCATCTTGTCACCCAGTAATTCGATATCCTATTCAGAGAGGAGGATAATAATATAGTTTCCGTTGTGGCAAGCTCGAGAGAGAAAATGCTGATTTAGTTCATGCTCTCCTGCGAGACCCGAAGTATACGTCCCAAACAGTTCCATATTGACCGACTGTAATATAGAAGGCTGTTTTTTCTGCTTTCTCACTTCGCCATTCCTTACAAAATCAAGCAATCGTACTCTAAGTATTCTACGCAGACATCTGTTTTTGAAATTCATAATACGGTAGCATTGGCTCTGGGTGAGATGTCAAGATTCACAGCTATAAAAAAATACAGGGCGATACAGGCGCTGTATAGCCGGCACTTTATTTTGATCATAGCCAGAAAGCGTATACACAATAGTCTTCGCATGTATCTGCTTTCGTCGGAAACTTTACGTAAAATGTACTAATCATAACTCCAACTGGCAAAGCTGAAGATTTAAGGTTACACCAGATTTGTGACGACAATATTCTCCAATTTAGAAGCGGATGTTTGGATGGTTCACTCCAACCACGACTAGCGGCAGTAGCTCTCGAGCTTGAATCCAGAGAGGACTTATGCCGTGCCGTGAGCGTTGCTAGATGGTTTTTTAATGTTTTCAACCAATAAATCTCAATTATTATAAATTTTGACTTCAGTTATAATTAATTAAGGGGATTAGCTATGAATGTTCTTATTTTTCCGATTTAAAATCGCTGAATTTTGATTGTGTATTGACTACTCAACACCGGAACACGCGTTTTTATTTTAGCACCGTAAAGGAAAGGCTTAGTTATTTGTTTTACAGAACCGCAGTTCCAAGGTACATATAATAATAAATAATAAGAAAGCTAGGGTATACATAAACATACCATAAAGGATGTAAGTAAAGGATCGAGGTGTGCTGTCATTTTGAAGCGCCATTGCCGTTGTACTAAATTGAATGCTCGAAGATCCACAAATATCAACTGGGATTAAAAACAATGGATGGCTACGAGCACGGGTGTACCTTTCTGGTACGTAGAAGTTAAAACATTCAAGAATCCCAGGGTTGTGAATTGCACCGCGAAGAAGAAGGAATGAATGTTTGAGAGCAGCAATTTTCCTCCGGGACTCTAACGAATGGAAAGAAAGCATCGCTAGAAAAAAAAGAGTTGGGTAATGTAACGGAATTGATTGGTTAAAGCAATGGTCATCAAAAATTGGCTACGAAGTTAAGTACATCGCAATTTATTTGATCCAGTATTAAATGTCCATAGCAACTAATATTTTTTACAAATATGCTTGTCTTACAAATAATCGAATTACACCAGACTGTGAGAAATGGTAAAGGAATTTGCAACTCCGCATGATTTGATACGATTTTACGAACTGGCAAACACGTGTAAGAGTGCCATCATTGGTTTATTTTACATGTTAAAATCGTATACACTTTTGTACAAATTAAACGAAACAAAATGTTGCCTACACAGCGCCTGTATCCTATCCATTCTTGGTAGAAAACGTTGATTTACTCACATAGACCACACCCACATATCCCACTTATGAAGTACACCCGTCTCCCAACCTTCTTATTCGTAGTATCAATCCGGTGGATTGGTTTGCAGCAACAGAATCTTGTATCTCGATCCCCATTCCGCTCGGTCCTCCGCAACCCTCTTCAGCTCAGCATAAGAACTACAACTCATCTCCTCGAACACTTGCTGCAAAAAACTCCCGTCTAGAGCTCAACCTACTCTCTAGTAAAACTCTTTTTTTATTGATTAATATTCTTTTACACGTCAGTACGTTTGTGAACATTGGAACTGATGAAGCTTTCATAGATCGCGAAACTGCAGTCATCCATCAAGTGAAACAGTGGTCAGTGTTATGCATGTTAAAACAAGGTACTACTGTGTGCAAAAAATACCAGGAATTTGTTTATTAACCAATAATTTTTAATTAATTCTTCCAAATTCATTTCGTTCCCCTCAAAGTAGTCCCCCTCGGATACAAAACACTGCCAACTTTTTTCAGTTTTCAAAACAAGCTGCAAAGAATGCCGTCGCATTTCGTCCCTAGACAATTCGTTCAACGCCTCGTCAGTCACGATGCGAGGCTAACTGGACGTCTTGTACACAGGACATTTCGTCTCCAGACAACAGATGCACTGGATGTCTCGCTAACCTAACCTAACCTAAGTTGTTTCGTTAACGAGACCTATAGATCTCTGTACTCTACTACGATCACTGGACAAATCCTTAAGTTAGATTATGTAAGCGAGACACCCAGTTCATCAGTTGCACGGGCACGAAATGTCCCGTATACCAGACGTCCATTACGCCTCACGTCGTTACCGATGAGTCGTTGAACGAATAGTCTGGTGACGATAGATCGTGACACCGCTACAAAGTCCTTTTTCGCTCTAAGCCTTCAATTCCTTCTTTGTTTCGGCTTCTATCTCTTCTATCGATTCAAAACAGAGTCCAGCGGTCTCTTGAGTTTATCCAATTGCCAGTTATAAAATTCTTAACTTATCTTAATGATGATGATGATGTTATTTTCCGGCGGGTATAGCTCAACAGTCAAAGCGTCTGCTTTGCAAGCCAAAGGTTGTGGGTTCGATTCCAGATGGAGATTAAAAAAAAAAAAAAAACGATTTCTGAGCTCTAAAATACCCTCGGTTGGAGAGTGAATTTGATCCCTCACCCGTAAAATGCCAGTCATAGTATATTGATCAAAATTGGTGGCAGACAAAAGTCCTCCCGTGAAGATCACCCATTCATAGTAAATTCCTGTAATAATTAAGGATGATGCGTGAATCTCGGGCTGTATTCTATGACGTTGGCGGATCCACACTCCACATGCAGCGTTTAGCATCATGGTAAGCGTCATAGAATTCCATGGACGACACTTCAGAATTACTATCACCATCTGTCTGTATTCTCCTGTATGTTTTTACATAAAATAAAAAACCTGAAACACTATAAAAAAAAACTTCAGCGTATTCTAATACATTGTATCGTGATTAAGCTTTCAGAAAATACACGTAACAACGTAATTATTTCAACACTTCTTTGAACCAATTTCAAAGTCCACTGCAGCGCGATGCCAAAACTGCTCTTCCCGAGATTGATGTTCCAATTCCGTGTCAAGTCGAGCCATGTTCAGCATGTTCGACTTGCTCTCTTTGTGTGGAAGCTTAGACAAAACATCGCTGCTTCTCAGAAGGGCTAAATAAATAAATAAAAAAAAATCATTTTCAGTGAAAATAATATGTAGTTCAGGATAGGGGTTCTCAATGTGTGGCTTACAAGCTTTGGTCATCATCATCATCGTCATCATTTTGTATGCTCTCCTCAGGAGCACATGGTCGTCACAAGTATAAGGAAATTCGTTGATGTAAACAACACAATAATATGTATAATTACAAAGGCCATTAAAAAGCAATAAACATTTATATTAAAATGCACTTAAGTAAGAATTCTAGATAATGATTTTCAAAACACGTATACCCATCATACAATTCATATCCACCTTTTCACTCACTCTTTGCTTTATATAGAGCCAACACTCACTTTACTAACTGACTTGAAAATGGCCATTCGACGTGGCCGAAACATGTCGTCTACAAATATATTGTGGTATAAATTCTAAAAATTCTTTTATTTATATCTGATATTATGGAATTCCACCGAGAATTTTTTGATCGAAAAAATCAAAATATTTAAATGATATTGTGTTTCGTAAAGGTTTGCAATCTCTATGGGTCGCTTGGTGCATGGGCCTATGTCCAGCAGTTGCCACAGCGATACCGGGAATTCCCGTGATGAAGCTTACTTTGTGGAAGAGTATTCGTGGACTATTCTGAAACGCCACAGTGTAGAGTGACAACTCAAAGAAAGGTGGAGAAAATAAAGAAAGTATCATTAAAAATAAAAAGTGAAAACCTTCTAAGTGATTGCATATGTTTTGCAATACCGCAACAGAGAGATAAATTGAATTTTTAGTTACTTGTATTTTGTCCTCGCTTTTTTCGTTTTTTCGCATGAGTTTAATTTTAATTACAATTAGGTTATCAACTGACAATACTTGGTGAAACTGCGTAATTATAATTTTAAATTAATTTTAATTAAAAAATATATAAAATAAAAATATTTATTTTTCATTCACAATTTATTTTTTAAATGATTACATGTTTCGGCCTCCAGATTCGGCCGAGAGACGTAATCATTTAAAATATAATGTGAATCGAAACTTAATATTTTTCCTATTTAAATTTAAATTAATTTCAAATTATAATTATTAATTTTAATGATTCCGGCAAATACCCATTAGAAACAATGTTAAATAATCCCGCATAAACTGTTCACCAATTCATCAACATCTTCTTCTTCTTTTGTGTGTGCGGCGCCCTAGGGCAATTTTAATTCTATCGTCCCATGTTGTCAATATTTTTAAAAATCTAAGCAAGATTTGTTGCCCTCGGCGCCCCTAGCTTATTCGACGCCCTAGGGCACCGACCCACTTCGCCACCCCCTAAAACCTGTACTGTCTATGTACCTTAGAACTGCGTTTCTGTTACATAAATAACATATAACTTTACAACCTTTTACATACTCGTAACAACTTTATTACGATATTGTGGAGGGGATGGTTGAGGGTATAAACTGTAGAGGGCGCCCTAGACGGGAGTATTTGCAGCAAGTATTCGAGGACTTGAATTGTAGCGCTTATGCTGAGCTGAAAAGGGTTGCGGAGGACCGAGAGGAGATCGAGATGCAAGATTCTGTTGCTGCAAACCAATCCACCGGATTGATACTACGAAGAAGAACAACTTTATGGTGTGTAATAAATGTTATATTAGTAAGATTTCCAATTACTTAGCATATACAATATATTACAAAGTAAGCATGCCCGTATGTAATGGTACTGTTTAGCAGGAATGATGATCAGTATGCGTCATTTCGTTCGGGCACAGGTCAAAAAACACCTGTTGAATTGAATCGATCAACATATATTTTTTTGAATATACAGCATTGTGCGACAATCCTCGAAACACATTACATCGATTATTATGGCTGATTAGCAATAGCGAAATATGATGCAATGAACACGTAAATAACGTTAAACTAAATCAGGTATACTTTACGTAATACGTGGTCCATTTTACATATTTATTTATTTATTTACGGAACAATGTTCCAGTTATCAGTAGAAAAGAGATTAAAATGCATGAATTTTATGTGATTTTATTTTGAAATGCATTTTTTTTTATATAAATCTTAAATACATGAATACTTGACAGCCGTATACAACTGGGATGGGCAGCATTTGGAAAACTGAAGTGCATTTTTAAAGCGAAAATTCCGCAATGTCTTAAAACCAAGAGACACGACCGTGGTATCATCATCATCATCAGCCTGTGTCCGTCCACTGCTGAACGTAGGCCTCCCGCATGAGTCTCCATCCTCTTCGATCCTCCGCCTTCCGCATCCAGGTCACTCCCGCTATTCTTCTTATATCGTCAGTCCATCTTGTAGGGGGTCGGCCAATGCTTCGTTTGCCAGTTCTTGGGCGCCATGCCAATACTTTTCTTCCTCATCGACCGTCGTCTCTTCGACAGATATGTCCTGCCCATTGCCACTTGAGTGTGCCTATTCGTTGGGTAGTATCCACTACTTGAGTTCTTCTGCGTATTTCCTCGTTTCGGATTCTATCTTTTAGGGACACTCCGAGCATGGATCTCTCCATAGACCGTGGTAATAACGGTAGAAAAGACTAAGTGAACCAATCTTACGCCTTTGTTCCATTGATTGCACGTTAGACGTAAGAGTGTCATTGCTTATAAACTAATATCTTTGAACTGAGTCAATTAAGTTAAGAAGGTATTTTGGGGCTTCAACCTAAAGGTGATTGCCGTATTCAAGGATAGAGCGGATTTGTCGTTTATATAGAAGAAGATTTTGTTTATCAGTAAAATACCGACGTGATATATATTCTATAAAACGCACTTTTTTGTAACCTGTTCGCATCGGTACCCGATATATGCCGTGTAAGATTCCCCTACATTTGACATCGGTAGCCATGAAATATCGTTTTGCTACTTTCTTAGAATAGTTTTTGATGTATCATCTGATAGCTTAAGGATACAAGAACCAATGTGATATATGAAAATAGACCAGATAAGTACATTTATGCTTCAAATACTAGTTTTATAATTGACAGTATAATTTGTATTCCACCGAGCCGCAATGAAAGGGTTAATGGGAGACCGGCTTTATATTAAATTTACTCATAGTATTTTAGTTTACCCGAGATTGATACTCCAAAGATGTTGATGGAGCTTTCTTTTTGAAGATAACAACCATTGAAAGATACAGTATCCATTGCAGTCTTCTTGGCGGAGAAAGTGCGTGATTCGTTTTATGAAAACGTTAAAATTGAAGATGTTGAGGTCACCCATCTTGAAACCCTTTGCTATTTCTCGTTGGTTGCGTATGACAAGAATGTAATATTATTTGTGATTGTATAGAGTTTTATTTCGTGTGAATGTGTTGGTGTACTGTATACAATAGGAATCAGCTGTGTGACTAGGGTGCGAGAGCGAGAGAGAAAAAATAACAGCTGGTGCATACGTCTGTCGCGCTCGCACATTACAGTACAGTACTCAAAAAATGTTTCGTACATTTTACCTTTTCAATTAAAATTTAATAAAATAGAGCAATTATTTATCACTTAGAAATATGCCTCGAATACTACAGCTATTACCTCTTCTAGTCTGATCCGCCAACGTCATAGACTACAGCCCGAGATTCACGCATCATCCTTTATTATTACAGGAATCTACTATGTATGAATGGGTGGTCTTCACGGGACGACTTTCGTCTACCACCAATTTTAATTAATAGGCTATAACTGGCATTTTACGGGTGATGAATCAAATTCACACCAACCACAGGTATTTTAGAACTCATAAATCGATTAAAAATCCTTTTTATTTTAATCTCCGTCGGGGATCGAACCCACGACCTTTCGTTTGCAAAGCAAACGCTTTACCATTGAGCTATGGCCGCCGGCAAATTACTTGGACTTCTGCGGGTTAGAGAGGGTTATCCGTAAAATAAGGTTCCCATGGCGCAAAAACCTCTATTGACAAGATTTTTTATGTTAAGGTACGCACACCTTTAATGCCACCCACGAGCTCATCGCAAAATTTGGATGGGGTATTGTCAAACACCCACCCTACAGCTCGGACTTAGCCCCAAGTGACTACCATCTCTTCCCTGACATGAAGAAACACCTGGGTGGAACGCATTTTGGCGATAGAGAAGAACTTCGCTAGAGTCTCTCATGGAGCCTGAAGTGTGGCCTGAAAAGACCATCGTTCAACACTGGATACCTGTAAGACGAAAGAATCGCAATGAACAGTGGTTGAAACCAACTTGAGTGAAGATATTGACATATTTAGTGTTATATTGCTTCAGATTCAGTGCTAGTGTTGACGAAGGCGAAATTTTGGAAGTTTGATGTTGTGACAATAATGCCATGTTATTTGTGGGTCATCCATGATTTACTTATAACAGGGTTTTTGTTGTTATAAGTCAACTATTTGCATTGAGTCTCCCAACGCTTGTTCTGGGTGTGAGGTCATTGACACTAAATGTGTCAATAAATTTACAGGGCCACACTTTTATGTAAATACTTCAATAATGAATTAAGATGTAAAAATATTTTGTAATGTTATTGAAGGAAATATATAAATAATTGTCTAAAATTGTCTAACTGGAAGAAGCGGTACTCAGGTATCTGCGTGGCTTGGTGGCAGATTTTTTTGACTCGGGCATTCAAAAGCTCGTATACCGCATGCAAAAATGCATTGACCTCAGTGGCGACTATGTAGAAAAATAGTTAATAGTCTAATAATCTATTAGAAAATGCTGTCTACGTTTTCTTCTAAATGTATTATTTATAGTATTTAAATGAGAGGCGTCATGGAATCTCGCGAAACGTCTGATTGAACATCATCTTTCCGGGAGCTCCCAAAGCATTGTTTACCTCAACAATACAAATTATAAAGTTAATAGAAAAAATCTAAAAATAATTTTAGCCAGAAAATCTCTTACGATGACTGTAGAGTGAAGCTTCAAAACTTTGCCGCAGAGCGCTGCTCGCAACGTTCATATAAAAGCGAAATAAATCCCCTCCAAAACAACATTCGTTCAGAAACTCTCGTCCAGTCGAGACGTGCTTTAATAGCGAGCTTGTTTACATACAAAAACGTATCGATTCTTATTTTCCGTCACTATACAGTTGTGTATTAACGCACGTGTTTGTTAATCATTTAAAAAATCAGTTTTTTGTGTATCAATCAAGATGCCTATTGACGTGGCGATGCCTGCTGCTTTCCACGCCGAAAAATTCCAAGGATCAACGTCTCCCAGCCGCTTCAGTCCTGAAGATATGGCGGGAGACATGGTGCTCATCGGACCCAACGGAAGACGACAGGACGTTCAAGTGAAGATATACAGGACGTCGCTGGAACACTTTGCTGTTATTTATCCCCAAAAGAAGGTTTGCAAGCCTTTGGGGGTCATCAATCTGAAGAACACCACTCTTGAAAGATTCCCCGACGAAAAAACACCTGGATTGCTTATCAGGCAGCGAGGATTTGATAATACGGCTTCTTTGAGCTTCATCAGTGAGGATCCTCGTGATATCGAGGCCTGGGTAGCAGCATTCACTTCCAGAGCGTCCCCTACCATCCTGCAGAGCTGTCTACCCTCTGTGCAAGAGGATGAAGAAAATTGAGGCTGAAAGGCAATGGTATTTTGCTTTTTTTCACCTCTGTTGTTGTTAATCGTTGTTTGTGTCTGATTTTACATTAAAAAATGAACAAAATTGGCAGCCAATTAAACGAATCTCTGCTCGTTGTACATGGTTATATTCCTGTTTGTTCGATTGTGTCTCAAACACTAATGAAATGACATAAAAAGTGTCATAAAAAATGCATTTAATGTGAATAATGAGATGAAAATGACATTGATTTTGTCTGTTTGTCACAAAACAAGATATTCAGTAATGTTGTTCGTTTATTAGATTGTCAAACACCAAGGAAATGACATCAAATACGTCAAGAAATAGTGCATTTGACGCGAATAATGAAAGGAAAATGTCATTGTTTTTGTTATGATCGTTACAAAAATGGACCAAAAATGACATTAAATAATAAAGTCATCAATGGCACATTGCAATATACCTGTTTGCCCAAATCATCTGCAAATAACACAAGCAATGATGTGTGATGATGGCACAAACACTGTGTGACGGATTATTGATGCTGCCACAAATCTACTTGATGACTTCAATGATTATATCAACGTATTGTGTAGCTGAAGAAGCACTGAACATCATGCAGTAGAAATATCTTGTATACTATAGTAAATGGGTGTTCTTATGGACTGATCGTTTGCAAGCAAGATTGATCAAGAGCTGAAAACTGTTGATCTATTTCATGGATCATGGATCACGGAGGTTCTTGGATCTTTAACAACATGATGCTGTGCTGACGAAGATCTCTTATAAGCTAAGATTGAGTGTGTAGTGTATAAAATGTGGACAGGAGATCAAAAGTGTTTTATTAAGTGAAAGTGATATCGTTAGTAGTTAAGTAGGTTATTAGTTATTTGCTGTTTTACCTTTACGTTTCTACTTTAAGTGAGGTTAGGTTATATTTAAGTCATAATAGAACATTTTAACTTGAACTTAACATCGCCTAAAGTAGAAATATAGAAGTAAAACTACAAGGGTTATCCGTAAAATAAGGTTCCCATGGCGCTACAGTCCTGTAAAGCGCCGTTATCGTGGATCCCGGACATACAGCCCGAACTTATCTCCAATTAATTTCTATCTCTTCCCTGACATGAAGAAACACCTGGGTGGAACGCATTAAGCGATAGAGAAGAGCTGAAATAAGCGGTTCTCAGGTATATCTGCGTGGCTTGGGCGCAGATTTTTTCGGCTCGGGCATTCAAAAGCTCGTATATCGCATGAAAAAATGCATTGACCTCAGTGGCGACTATGCAGTAAAATAGATAAAAATCTGAACTTTCCAAAAATTTACGCATTCATGAAATTAAACATGTTTACACTGTGAAAAATCACTCGGAACCTTACTTTACGCATAACCCTCGTATTAGAATTTACACTAATGTGGTACCATTCTTTAAATTAATTTTACCAATCTTCCAAAGAGAAAGATGCTGTAGTGTAAATAATGTTTTTTTTTAACATGTTTCATCTTTATTTTATTTTTATCATCTTTTGAATCTCATTTTTATCATTAATTTATCACGAATCTTATTTTCATATTATGAACCATAGAATTTTTATACATACCGCAATAATAATTTCCATTATAGAGTTTAACCTCGTATAACGCACGATTTTTTATTTGTATTAGAGATTTTTCGTAATAATATTACGTTTGCGGCAATTTTTCATATAACGGATACTCCTACGATTACATGTAGTTATCTTGGGTTGAATCGCCTCTTAGGACTAAATACTCAACATCAGCTGATAAAAGTAAAGAATCGTAAAGACTATCGTGGCGCATGATGTGACCTCTCTGAGATCTTCATTGATTATGCATTCAGGGATCACAGTATATTTTTTAGAGTACCGAAACTACCATGGTTCTAATACTAATAATAGCTAAATTACAAATCAAAAATGCACCGCAGACAAAAAATTCTCGAACAGTAAATCCTCTAACGACGCTATATTCGATACCGCGTTGTTGGATGGCGCATTATTTTTTTTATTATTTTTTAACAAACGTGAAAAATTAAATTTTTAAATAAATGACACTAATATTTATTTAAAATTCTAAGAGATACATCAAATTTTAAACGCATCAATTCATTCAGAAAAAATATCGGCAGACGCGGGATTCGAACCAAGAGCCTTGCAACCTTTGCGCTATTCTTTTTACACCGCGCAGTCCACACGTCTGCCTGAGTAGATACGCGAAAGTCGATGTATTTACACCATTGTTACCATCGTATAACGATAGATGTCTCTATAGTTTATATTCAGAGTATTTATATATATATTTTTTGTTATTCAATCAGTCTACATTTATTCACAAGCTTTTTATCAGTCTATTTATTAGTTTTGTTGAGTATACTCATAGGAGGGATTCCATTTACATCTGTTATCAACGTTAATTATAATTGTTTGCTAGAATTGCAGTAATTTGTAATTAGCCCTAAATGCAAGGTTCAGTGTTTATTTGCCCTAAGATAACCTGCAGATAATAGCTGCCTTCGAGTGACCCATTTTTGGCGTACAGTGTTTATATTTGCCACGTTTACAACGTGCGTTTGTTGTGCAATAGCAACATGCTAATGTCGCGATGCCACACTGCACGTATCTCAGCGAATTGCGAAACACTTGGCTACCTTGTATCGATTTCTAAACGAATAAAAAAAATTTAAAAAAAACGCACCTGCCAATGTTACGCAGTTAGTAACACTAATGATGTACAATTTTCTCGTTAAACGGAGCATGTAACTTGACTTTACCCGCCTCACACCCGCATCATACCGTATGACAGTCAAGTCTTCTTTATGATTCGCTGCTTCATATTATGATCAGTTAGCAAAAGTCCAGTGGGAGTGCCCTCTGAACAATTGTGGCCACTGCACAGAAGTGCTAAAAGAAATGAACCGTGAAAGAGATTAGAATCGCATTCGCGGGTTGTGAAGAGATGTGGAGCATATTACTGCCACGAATTGAAGTTCTAATGTTGCCATCATCCATTATTTTTTCGTAATTAATTTAATGTTCAAAATTAAAAAATTTAGCACTCTGCGGGTATAGCTCAGTTGTTAAAGCGTTTGCTTTGCAAGCCAAAAGTCGTGGGTTTGGGCGTATAATAAAAAATACACATTTTTTAATTATAATTATCATTATGGGTTGGAGGGGCACTGGATGCGCCTTCACAGCGGTGATCCGGTGCTCCACTCACTGAGAGTCAGTTGTTGTCTAAAATTAATGATTATTATTTTTATATTTTTTTTATTGTGCGAAATTCTTCATCTCCATTAATATTATAATAAATGTCAAATGTTTGTATAACTTATTGTTATGTGATTTTTTTTACTTTACTTAGTAAATAACTAAGTAACAAATTGTTTTATTATGTATATGTAAATTTATGTATTTTTCTTTTGTAATCATGACCCTGTGATATTAAAGGTTAAGTTCAAAAAAAACTTTTTTCTTTTTAAACAAAAAAAAAAAATTGAACAATCATGAAATTCGTATCGCTAATATTTATCATTCTTAATACGACGTATCTAAATGATTTTGGTAAATTTTCAACAGATTAATAAATGCAATACTGCAATTTGTATCGCTCGTCGGAATTGCTATATACAGTCAATCCTCTATATATAACGTTTTCTTAAGGTCGGATGATTGGCATGATGCTCCCTGGGCCTGGACCATTTAGTTCTAAGAGACGGCTCAACACAAATTAACTACACAGAAAGGATTGATATGTAAAAAAGGCAATAAGAACCATCTCAGAGAGGTGATCGGTCACATCATGCGCCACGATAGTCTTCTTCACGACAATGTGGAGAGGGTGGTTGAGGGTAGAAGCTGCAGAGGTCGCCCTAGACGGGATATTTGCAGCAAGTGTTCGAGGACATGAGTTGCAGCTCTTTTGCTCAGCTAAAGAGGGTCTCATAAGATCGAAAAGAGTGGAGATCGAGATGAAAGATTTTGTTGCTGCAATCCAATTCACAGGATTGATACTAGGAAGAAACATCAAATTTATACTTTTGAATATTAAATAACTATAATTAGTAATTATAATTTAATTATGAAAATTAAGTATATTTTCGATTATACATTTATTAAAAAAAAAAAAATCTCCATACCAATCCGCTACTCAAACGAACGATACAAATTTCAAGATTGATCAACTTTAAAACAGGAAGTTATTACAAAGAATCATGTCTGAAAGTCTTTAATTTTATGATTGCATCTCAGTTCTATGATCATTATTGTAATGTTTTGTAATATCGTTCGTAGCCATGACAACGGTATGTGTCTTAGATGACAAAGAACTATACAGAAACAATTATTTTTGTGCAACCATTTTTTCACATTTAAAAATTGAACAATCCTGCAATTACAATCGTAGGTTTGAATGGTTTTTAAATATTTGTGTCTGTGAATAAAAAAAACTAGTTCAATACACTTTACGTAAATAAAAAATTAACGTAAAGTGAACCAAAGTTATTTCATTAACGAGACGTATGGTTATCTGGAGTCTACGATCACTGGGTAAATTTTTAGGTTAGGTTAGGTTAGCGATACATCCAGTGCACCAGTTGTCGCGTGCACCAAATGCCCCATGCACCAGGTGTCCAGTGCGCCCCACGTTGTTACCGATGAGTCGTTGAACGAATTTTCTGGAAACGATAAGTCCTGACACCAGTTTTGATATACACCGACGCATTTATATCAGTACCGGCTTTAGACCCTGCGGCGCCCCAGGGCATTTATTTTTCTGGCCCCCATGTTGCTTATATTTAAAAAATGTTAGCAAGATTAGTTGCCCTCGGCGCCCCTAGCTTCTTCGACGCCCTGGAATACCGACCTACTTCGCCACCCCCTAAAACCGGAACTGATTTATATACATTTGTGTTAGTATGTGTATAAAAAATTAAATGTATATTGGTATATACGTATTCTAAAATGGAAATATGTATGTATGTACTCGTAGATAATTGTAGTTGTACATAAATGACTGTATATTTATATAAGAGAATGTACATACTTAGTATTTCAGGTGTAAAATGATATAATGAAATAAAATATATATATAATTTGTGATACTGAATATTATATTATGTAAAATAAACTATTGATGTATATAAAAGAAAAACAAGTATTATTAGTTATTTTTTAAATGCACCATTTCAGCAATTTTTTCTCTTCCCTAATGAGTTCTGTGGCAACACCACGCTGACAGAGCGCGCCAATGCAGCGCTGCCAATGGACTGCAGTCACGCTCCATATATACAGTCGATTCCGCTTAATTGGGACACATCGCGACTTGGACATTTGTCTCAATTAAGCGGCTGATTTAATACCTTCTACAATTGAATCCTCACAGTCTTCATTATCATTGTAACATGGTAAATTGTTATCTATTCTTGAAAATTCTTCATCTAAAACAGTTCTGTATTGTGGTGGTTTTTATATGGCAGGTGGCTCGCCAACTGTCAGCGGCAAACTGTATTGCTTGCAAAAGGGAAATTTGTGATGTGATCTTAAATTTACTGTCCCAATTAAGCGGAATGTTGTCCTAATTAAACATATAAATTTACTATTGGTTACTTGGTTTGGTTTCTGTTCTTTGAGATTTGTCCCAAATAAGAGGCTGTCCCAATTAAGCGGTGTCCCAATTAAGCGGAATCGACTGTATTATGGGAAAAAAAGTATTGATGTATGTAAAATCAAATAAAATGTATTTTATTTGTAAAAAAATACCATTTCAGAAGTATATTATTTTCTTCCTATATTGGTTGTGGCAATACCATGTCACTAAAGTGCGCCAATGCAGTGCCGCGAATGAACTGCAGTCGCGATCCAGACCACGAGACGCAAAGTCCTGCACGAAACGCTCACAAACCACGACTCTACATCTCCTTAATGAACAATTAGTTGGTAAAACCAATAGTTCTATACGTAAAACCTATTCTCACGACACATTAATACTCTTAGTTGACATTATCCATGTCTTGTTTTAAGACATCTGTGCACCCTAAGGTGCAAATTGGGAACGTATATAGTTCCCGATGACCTACACACGTTTGAATAAACTGAAAATATGTAGTATCTGAGTTATATTTTATGTGTTTCGTCTTTCTGATTTTTTACTAATAATGGATGATTAACTCGACACACCCTTGGCTTGGACCATTTGGTCCTAAGAAGCGGCTCTACACAAAATATTTTATATATATTTTTTTGGCTTTACTATAATTAGTATTTGTAGCTATTAATTTTATTTTCTTCCTTATATTAATCTACGAAAATATTTTAAAGGGGATTGATCGATTAGCCTGATGCTTCAAAAGACTGGACAATTTGGTCTCAAGGGATGGCTCAACCCAACCAATGCAACACGATAAGTATAGTAAATTTTACTTAGTGTATTTTTTATTTTGAAATCTACCAGGGATGAAACCCAAGACCTTTTGCATGATTGTCGAGCACTTTGATTTGTAGGAATTCCGCTCGCCAAATTGATTTGGGTAAATCTTACAAATTTCGAAAGTGATTACATTTACCCATCCGATAGTACTGAATCCGAATCGGAACGGATTGGATTCCTCTGGATTGAATCCCAAGAGTTGGGTCACTGACCACTGGACCAAGAAGCCGAATTCCGCGGGCGCACTCAACTGCAACATAGCCTATCATGCCAGGGCCGAATCTGAAATAATCATCATCATCATTAAACTAACTATAGCATATTGTTGTTATGAGCTGACGCCACAAAGCTCTATCAGCCGCTATATTTTTTTGTAAACACATACAGGAGAATACCGACAGATGGTAATAGTTTTTCAATTTATTTGTGAAGTACAATAAAAATAAAAATAAAAATACAATATATCCAAACATTGGTACTTATGATTAAGTACTATGAACAAAGTAATAAAGACAAGCAACAGAAGGTCCCAATGCTTATCAGACAGACGACGCCAACCAATTATCCCTCCAAAGAAACTCTTGGAGTTCTTGTCTGAATGGGGCCTCTCTTACGTGAAATCCATCAAAATCCGAGGCGATTTGGTTGAACAGTCTGATCCCTACAAAACCAAGCATCTTAAGTGCCTTACCAAACACAGCTTCAATGTGCGCATGGAACGTCAGTCTGCTCTCAAACTCTATACCAAGGTCTCTGATGGAGGACATTCGTGATATTCATATGTTGTTCATAGAGTACCTATGATATACAGTTTTCAAATTTCGAGTATAGGACAGAACGTTGCACTTAGCTATATTAAGCATCAGCTTATTACGCTTACCCCAGTCGAATATATTATTTATATCCGACTGCAGAAGCATACAATCATCCAAGGTAATTATGTTCATGAATAGTTTCAAGTCATCAGCAAATAACAAAAACATAGCATGATTAATGACATCAGCTATATCATTAATGAACAATGAAAACAGCAGTGGTCCCAGGTTGGATCCTTGCGGGACTCCCGAATATGTATAAAAACTCTATGATCGATAAATGCCAAAGTAACAAACTGCTATCTGCCTCTAAAATAACTCCCAAGCAAAGTTATAAGGCCATGAGAATACTGAAGTCTCATCTGTCAATTCAATTACTCTTACCATAGTGCATATGACTAAGCGCTGCATGTGGAGTGTTGATCCGCCAACGTCATAGACTACAGCTCGAGATTCACGCATCATCTTTATTATACAGGAATTTACTATGAATGGATGATATTCACGGGATGACTTTCGTCTACCATCAATTTTAATTGATAGGCTATCACTGGCATTTTACGGGTGAGGCATCAAATTCACACCAACAGAGAGTATTTTAAAGCTCAGAAATCGTTTTTTTTTAATCACCGTTGGTGATCGAACCCACGACCTTTGACTTGCAAAGCTTTGACTATTGAGCTATACCCGCAGGCAACTGTTTGAAGTGATTTAATGCTCATTGCCAAGTGATGAAGAAGGCTTCCTGTGGATTAATGGTCTTAACTAGGGATTAGAGGTGCTGGGTAGGAGGAAATTGCTCCATCTAGATGGGTTGGTTCTAGGATTACGATGCGTTGACGTCACAGAATGTGGGCGTTCGTGAATGGCGAAACCTCAGACTGTCCATTAGTCAACCGCAAATGTTGAGGAGAAAATATACTCGCTACGGTTAGTTAATGACGGTGGAGGATTACTCAGAGAAGGTCGGCTACGCAGCTACGCGGGCGACTGATGGATGCTCTAACGCGTACGTGCGTGCATTAATTCATGTTTATTTTAGGCTTTGTTAAGAAGGTCCTTGAAGACGATGAGGTCTTGAAGGTTTCATAATGAAATGAATATAAATTCAGCTCTCCTGTGGTGACAATTGCCAAAATAGAGTAAAGTACACTGAGTTATATTGTACGCGATTTAGTTTTTTTAACTGTTTTTTTTTTTACCAATAAATACGCTTAGCCATATCCACAGATGAGACTTTAAAATTACTTTCACCATCTGTGGGTATTCTCCTGTATCTGTTTACATAAAATAAAAGTTCCGCCTTATTTCGTCCAGTGGACAATTTGTTCACTGACTCATCGGTAACAACATGGGACGCACTGGACGTCTGGTATACAGAACATTTGGTGCACCGGACAACTAGTGCGCTGGATGTCTCTCTAACCAAACCTAACTTAACCTAAAGATTTTTCCAGTGATCGTTTAATCGTTTATTTTTTTGTTGAGGAAAACCGAAATCGAAATCTCGTTTTCACGAAATTCGAATCCACGCTAACTTCTTTGTAGTATCAATCCGGTGGATTGGTTTGCAGCAACAGAACCTTGCATCTCGATCTCCACTGCTCTCGGTCCTCCGCAACTCTTTTCAGCTCAGCATAAGAGCTACAACTCATGTCTTCGAACACTTGCTGCAAACACTCCCGTCTAGGGCGCCCTCTACAGTTTCTACCCTCAACCATCCCCTCCACAATGTCGTGAAGAAGAACATCGTGGCGCATGATGTTTCCGATCGCCTCTCTGAGATGGTTCTTACTAGGTGCCTATCTTCCTTGATTATGCTGAGAACCTCATTGTTCGTGACGTGGTCTCTCCACGAAATTCTGAGAATTCTTCTGTATGACTACATCTCAAAGGCCTCTAGTCTTTTTCAATATATTTTTTTTTCAATCTTCTTGTCAAAACAATAACTTTGATGATGGTGTTGACTTTATATATTATTTCCACATGTTTAATTGATCTCGATGTGATCGTGTTTTGATCCAACCGGATGAGATCCAAGGAATGCCGTGCTTTCTATCAATTACGGATCTAATCAGCGGTAATTACGAATTTCGCGATCGAATTCCTAACTATCGGCGGCCATTCCGCAACGACAACTTTGATTTAAAGCGAACGAACGCAATCAAGTCATTCAATTGATCAATCATCATCATCATCATCATACAATGTCCACTTCACTATAATTGGAGCGTACGGTCGTCACGAACTGCGTCCATATATATATCAGCCATGTTCGCCGAGTACATTATATGTAAATCTCTCAATGGTCTTCCATGATGGAATGAGCTAGAAGATCTAAAAAAGGTGTATTTTTCTTCTTCTTCTTCATGTCAACGACGTCAAATTATTTTTGCCCAGCATCTGGCAACATCGATAGCCCGTGTGTTGCCCAGCATTAGGTCCTGAGATGTGCAGCTTGTTGGGCACATTAGTCTCTCTTAGTCTTAGGTTCTCTTAGTCTTTTCTACCGTTATTACCACGGTCGCTGCTCTTCGGAACTTAAAGAACTAATTCCTCCTGCACCCACTCACAGCCGACAAACTCGTCTTACACTTGCCGAACATCCATACACGGTTAATATATGTCGACCAAGAACTGGCAGCTTCCAAAGTTCCTTCCTTAATGCCACCGGTAAGCTATGGAATGCTCTTCCAGCGTCTGTGTTTCCTCCTTCCTACAATCTGGATCTCTTCAAGATACAGATAAATATACACTGGCAATCTCCCCAACCCACACACAAACACGAACACAACACACGTTTCCCGCATGCAGCGTCCAGCCTCCCTGGCTGAGCGTCATAGAGTGCACTGGTCTTGACCGGTTGTGCTCTCCTGCATGCGTTTACATAAAAATAAAAAAAATAAAAACATGGACCAGGGTCTTAGGTGTGAGGCGGTCTGCAGGTCTCCGCAGTCGCACAATAGTAACTCTCCCTGCCGAAGCATTCCCCACCGCTCGAGGTTGTCCTTTGTTTTACCAACTCCGGTTCTTAATCTATTCAGGGATTTCCAGGTCCGCCAGTCAAGGTTCTTTCCAGTTGCGAGGCCTTCCTTTGGAGTAATGGATATTCTGATGCGACTTGTTGCCAGAGCTGGAGTCTCTCGTTTTCAGGGCCGGATGTGAGAGGTTGTGTGGATCTCAGAAAGCTGCTTCGCGACTTCAGTCTGGGTGTTGGGGGTGTCTGATTATACAAGCAGTGGGACGGTTGGTTGATTTCCTTACGCATTTCATCGGCTCATGTAACTTTACGTCTTGTTTGGTGGTGTGATACCAAGGGGTGTAGTTTTGAAATAGGTGTTGGTTTGATGCAGCCTGTGACGACTCTGCGTGCATCATTCAGGACAGTATCCACTTGATTTTTTGTATATGGTTTTGTATATGCTTTAGTGTATGCTCTCCTGCGGCATACGATGTATATGTTTCAACCAGATCCACCTTCGCCTCTTGACTGACTGGTGTATGGAAGACTGCTTTGTTCGCTCTCCCATAGCATATTTTATTTTAAAAAAGTTATTTTTCCAGAGGGTTTTGACTTATTTTATGTCTGAATGGGAGGTTATGGGTCAAATAAGCTTAGGAACCTTTGCTTTACATATTACATATTCCATACACTAGGCATCCATTATGACCTAATTTGGCAGCGGTTATAGAAATTGATAGAAATCGAAAACATCTATTTGCCAGCCATGTTATATATAAGTACCTTTATTTAAATAAGCAAAATAAAAACAATATTTTAAACTCGTGTAACACGAAAATAGCTATTTTTTTCGATGGTTCATTAAGCTCGTGACTTTATAAAAACGCCGGCGGGTGTAGCTCAATGATCAAAGCGTTTGATTTGCAAGCCAAAGGTCGTCAGTTCGATCCCCGACGAAGATTAAAAAAAAAGGAAATGATTTTTGAATTCTAAATTATGTAAATATCTAACGGTTGGTGTAAATTTGATCCCTCACCAGTAAAATTCCAGTCATAGCTTATTAATCAAAAAATGTATCCTCCTCTGATTTACAGATGACATAGTGCTAATAACTGAAATACCTGACAAGCTTCAAGACATGCTCTACGACCTCAATGGGAGGATAAAAGTGGATGGATACTCATGCGGGAGGCTTACGTTCAACAGTGGACGGACACAGGCTGATGATGATGACTAACATTTTCACTATCGTCAGTTGACAGGAGCAGTCTTGTTTTTCCAGTTGCAACGTTAGAAATTAAATTTCCCACGGACTTATTATTCCACCCCATTATTTATAGTGCTACAAGTACCTACTGAATATTTCAGGAAGTTATTCATTTCCCGATCAAATCCCTGAAGTCAGAACGGGAAGAAAATATCTACGAATTTGTATGTTTAACTTATGTTTATGTATGGAGTAAAAATCCGTTACGTAATGTTTGACCTTTTCGCTAATGGGTACACGTGATAACAGGATGCGGTCCTAGAGGGAGCAGATGAAGCAGAAATGAAAGAAGAAGAATAAGATGGTGAAAAAGAATGATATGAAATAGAAGGAGGAGGTGATGATGACGAAGATGGAAATTAATAATAAGAAGAAATAGAAGAAGAACAACTACGAAATGAAGAAAAAATAGAAAGAGGATGCACAAGTTGAAAACGACGAAGAGGAACCAGAATAAAAATAATAATACGAATCTTAAGAATAAGAACATAACGAGTAGAAGGAAAAGAAGAATAGGTTGATGAAGAAGAATACGAATGTGAATATGAAAATTAAGATAAGTTAGATGAAGAAGAAGAAGAAGAAGACAATACATAAGTAGAAAGCGACGAAGAAGAACAAGAAGAATAAAAGTGTGAAAAGAAATTAAAGATGAAGAGAATGAGAAGACGAAAGAAGAAGAATAAAGAGATGGTTTTGAGGACGAGGATGAACAATTAGAAGACAAAAAAGAAGAATGTGTATGCAGGTTAGGTTAGGTCAGCGAGACATCCAGTGCACAAGGTGTCCCGTGCGCCAAATGTCCCGTGGACTAGACGTCCAGTGCGCCACGCGTCGTTACCGATGAGTCGCCGAACGAATTGTTTTTGTGAACGAAACGTAGTTACACCGCATACGCTTGTTGAATTTTTTTGCTTGTCGTAGTATTCGTCTATTTAACATAGTAAAAAGAATTCATATATATAAACCAGTTTGTACATGGATTAAAAAAATTATTACAATATTTTTTCAATACTCCAATCTTATTTTACAGATCATTGACTATATTTAAATATTATTAGTAATTAAGCACACACGTACAATTATACATCAAATTTTTATACGCATCATTTCATTCAGAAAAATATCGGCAGACGCCGGATTCGAACCACGAGCCTTGGAACCAACTTTTGCTAGAGAGGCTAAGAAGATAATATGGTTCATCAGTAATACAGGTAAATGACTGATTGTAATGTCCGCGTAGGACTTACAAGAAGTTGTTTCTCATCCATTCAGTATAAAGTTCGGTTCGAGACCCGAGTGGTACTTACTAAATAAATAGACTGTTGGAAAGTAATAATATAAAAAAACTTGTGAATAAATGTTGACTGATTGAATAATAAAAAATAATAATATTCAAAATCTGAATATATACTATAGAGACATCTATCGTTATACGATAGTAACAATGGTATAAATACATCATCTTTCGCGTGTCCAGGCGGAGAAATATTCCAGTGGACTGGACAGTGTAAAAGTACAGAGCAAAAGTTGGTTCCATGGCTCGTGGTTCGAATCCCGCGTCTGCCGATATTTTTCCGAACAGCTTAGGTTTGTGATTCGTACAAATATAGTCAGCAAAATTGAAATTATTCATTAATGGAGCAACAAGAACGTTCTACGCAGCAGAAATTTCGCAAGAATTACTCTAATCTTCCACGGGAGGGATATTGTCCTAATGGACTAAATTGTATTAAAGACGTCGAATTGCAGGTATTTTTAGGTACCCCATTGTACCAGGCACAGGTAAAACAAAATGGGGTGAACATCTACGTTTAAAAAATACAAAAACTAGACGTTTAAATTCGTGTTTTCAATTCACTCTCCAGGTGTTATCTTTACTATCATTAGTGTATGTTCAAAACTTCATTTTGAACATAACTGTGTTGTATTAAACATCCAAAATTCTTAAAGTAATTGTTATAATCAACTCTTTATCTTAGATTCATACAGTCAGGTACGGGCAGGTAATTCATACAGGGCAATTTTGCCACTCTAAGTTGTGGTAATTGAGGGGATCAAGGTCCGAAACAACATGCATCAAGGAATTTGCGGTGTACGAAATTCTATGTATTCCATCCCAATAATCTGCCACTCTATATGCATTAAAGGGATTAAGGTCCAGGAAATGTATCGAGGAATATGCAGTGTATGACATTTAATGTATTAATATTACTTTTATAACTGCTTAGTCATGTTGTAAATAAGGGTATAAAAAGGGGTCTCGTAAGTATTAAATAAATTAGTATTAACTCATCTCCGGTCTTTGGTCTTATCCTTAGTGTCGCATACTTGATATTTCGGCATCACCATATAAGCTGATGCTATAATTTCGGGACCGCGGCCTCGGTTCCGGAATAGTATGTCTGCTCCCCTAACTGGAGCATATGTTAGCATACTCAGTTAGCCACCATGATTGTCGCCTCGTCCCGTGTCAACTCCGCTGAGTTCATTCTACGTATAGTTCCCGACGGCCTTACAGAACGGCTCGAGCCCGAAAGCTTGAAGAACACGCAGCTGTAGCTTACGCACCTTGCAGCATTCGATGTATATGTCCTGTTACGGACGGCTGATGACTAATAAAACATTAATAAAATACTGATAAAGCACTGATAAAATATTTAGCTTCATTTGCTCTTATTTAGCTTCATTTGACTCTGTTTAGCTTCATTTGACCTTATTTAGTTTCATATACATCTGTTACGTCAATATTGTTTATAATGTTATGTATTATTATATTCTCCGATGTAAATATTATGACATTCCGCGAGGTGCATTGCGATTTCGAAATTGGTGTTTCGGCTCTCTCACTGGCAAAAGAGTGAGAAAGCCGACACGCCCCCCTTGGCGATAATTAGTATGAAATAAGTAGAGCTGTCCCGCTCTTGCGGACAGCCACGCCACTCATCAAGACTCTCGCGAAAGACAAGACTCTCGCGAAAGACAAGACTCTCGCGAAAGACAAGACTCTCGCGAAAGACAAGACTCCCGCGAAAGACAAGACAACAGCTGCGAGCTTTGCGCACGACCCCCTCTTGAACGAAATTGTATAAATACCGAGCGCGACTCGGAATAAAGTCAGTCACTTGAAAACACTTGCGAGTTTTAATATCTCCCTCCCTGGGCCTCTGGACTTCACGGCGCCCCCGGCCTACTGCTCTACACGGACTACTACTTGGACGTAGAACTGGAAGCTGCCAAACATCACAGCCCAGGAAGCCGACCGGGACACAGCTGCCTTACAACCAGCTGAAGGAAGTTAGGACTTCGAAGGCAAGGACCGCAGTCGCAAGTAGAGCGAGTTACCAGTCGAGGTCGACTGGTCGTCTACATGTCCCAACCTAGTCTACCTTTGCCTCTTTATCATCTGTAGTAAGGAAGACTGCTTTGTTACCTCTCTCTTACCTCGTTGCTTCTCACAAAGTCAAACCATAATATCCTCAGTATTCATTGAACTAAATATGCTCAACTGCTTTTAATGACATACAAAAATGCCGTTTTTCTTTATATATGAAATAGACCTCAAAGTATTGTTTTATATAAAAACATTCAATAGAATATCGACATACGATAATGACAAAATCTCTTCAGTGGTTTTATAACGCTTGCCATTTTCGAGTATGGCTAAGCGCCGCATTGGGATTGATGATCCGTCAATATCATGGACACTCCACATTCACATTCACACAATGTATACATTTTTATAGAGACCACTATGAATGCGTGGTGTTCACGGAATGACTTTTGTGTACTAACGATTTTGACTTAATAAATAAGCTATTTATTAGCATTTTACATGTGAGGAATGAGTTCAATTAGAAATTTGTTGTACAGAGCTAATAAATTGTTTTTTTAATTGTACCTCGCGAATCTAACCCACGACCTTATTCACTAAGCCACATTTGTCGATAGATGTTAAAAATATTGACATCCTCCTCTCTCAAAAACGGGAGTTATTCCGTCGCGTGAGGGCAGGATGAGGAACAGGTCAGCAGACAAACTCTTTTTTTTATGAAGCGCATTGATTATATTTGCGTTAAAAAATATTACAAGTTTCTGACCACGCGGGATAACATGCCGCGCGGCCGCAACGCGGACCTTGTCTCGCTAAAGGGTGGGGACCGATTGCCGATTTCCGCGCTGTCCCGGCTTCTGCTAGCGCCACGAGCGGTGGTATTTTTAACTAGCACACCCGTTAGCGGAATCGTCCAAAATCACAACACGGCGCACCAAAATGCGCAGATATATCGAGGTTTTCGGTAACAGTCAGTAAGGACTACATCATGCTGATGTCGATATAAATAATACGTTCCCGTACTAAATATATGGTCACCCTTTACATGAATTACTTAAACAGTATTTTGTTGTTTTCAAACAAGTCTGGTCGCAATAAAGAATATTGTAACGAGACCAAAAATATACGCAAATTTCTTCAAATCATCTTACAAACGGGGATGTTTTTTTCGTAACTTTAATGAAGAAGTAAACAAGAAACACAGCCTTATTAAAACATTAATAACAAAATTGTTATTATGAAAGAAAGTCACAGAATAGTAAAAAATCATGAAAAACTGAAATATATTTCCAAGCAGTTACTTATTTTATGCTAAAGATTGATGTTTAATTGATAATTTGAATTGGAAGTATGTTAGCGGTTTCAGCCCCTGGACACGACCGGGGGTGGAATATATGGAGGTCTCTTAACAGACTTCGGACCGGAGTATGCAAGACGAGGACACAAATGAAAGCCTGGCAGTTTTACAGCGGACTGAATGTGACTGCGGCGTGGAGCAGACCCTGTCACACTTGTCTGGAGTGTGCGCTGTGTCCGAGTAGCTGCACCCAGGAAGACCTGATGATGGCCGAGAGTAACGCCATCGACGTCGCCAACTTTTGGGCAGACAGGATCTGACCTTGTTGTTTCCGACACGATATATATATATATATATATGTAGATCATTGTTATTGTATTTGGGTAGTAAAATAGCTTGAAACGGAACAATTATTTATCCAAAATATTATGTTTACATCAAAATAATGGGTCACCCTGTCTCACATTATTACATGAACTTGTATTACGGCACATTTCAATGTTTTTGAAATGTTTACTGGGCGTGCTGTTGATGTGTTGTTTTGTATAGAATTTCTATAGTCTACTTATTTGTTTGCATATTATTAATTTACATTTGTTCTGATATTCCTTTTATAGGCCAGTCATCTCAATTAAAAAAAACCCTTTGTAAAATTTTTTGTATTTTATTTCTTTCATCACAAATTTTATTTAATACAATCCTGAAATAAGATATAATACGACCTAAACAATTTATAAATATAGGTTAGGGTGTCCCAGGCTGTGTATGGAAAAAATATTTTTTTCGCAATGAAATCGGCTCACCCTCTATTTTTATGTGATTTGGTCCTAATAACTCCCAAAATAAATTTTATTGCTATCGGATAATGTTTTCTGATAGCCACTTGATGTTGAAGTTTTAATATAAATTTTTGTATGAAGGCCAAAAGGAGCTTTTGAAAACTTATTGTTTATTCAGCAAATAAAACGCTGTTTTATATCTATCTTACAAATATTAAGTATTTATTATGTAAATATTATTATCTATTACAGAAAATAAAAAAAAAAAATGCTTTTTATAATCAGGGTTCAGCTTTCGCGCGCCTAAGAATTCTAATATTGACATGTTCCGATGCAAGTCGCTATCTTTTCCCGTGGCTTTGATGACGTGAAACTTTTTTTACAATTATTTGGAAACCATTCACACAAAATGAAGTGGTGAGCCTTGAAAAATAACGAAAAAAAATATTTTTTGGACACCCTAATATAGGTATTTATGATTATTAACAACATTTTTTAAAAAGTCCCACAGCTCGCTAAATAGAAGATTCCACGAAAAAACTTTGATAAATAAATTCGTGGAGCTCATGTCGAAACTGGACTTCTCTCAAGTGGAATATACCAATATTCGAGGCGATATGGTTAAACAGTCTTATCACTCTTTCAAGAGGCATAGTCTCTGGCAGGTTAGTATAACTCTAGGAAAATCGACGATTAATCTGTGCTTCCTTATCCTTAAATAATTGTCAGGGACAGTCAAACTGATTTCCAAGAAAATGTCAGGATTTCTTAGCACGCTGCGCACTAGCCGAAAGAAATGCATACTCAAGCACACATCTCTTATAGTTCTCAACTCATTGTATCAACATACCTCATATAAAGTAAGATGGGTACAGCCAAGTATAAATCAGTTTACAAAGTTTCATCCAAAATATTACTATCATAATATCTAAAGTAGGGAGTATTTGCAGCAAGTGTTCGAGGACATGAGTTGTAGCGCTAATGCTGAACTAAAGCGGATTGCAGAGGACCGAGAAGAGTGGAGATCGAGATTCAAGATTTCAATCCACCGGATTTATACTACGAAGAAGACAATACAAAATACTATTGTCGACAAATATGTGTCACAAATATGCCGGCGGGTGGGCAGAGTTTTGCAAGCCCAAAAGTCATGGATTCGATCCCTGACGGAGATTTTATGTCATATGTACACACATACAGTAGAATACCGACAGATGGTGATAGTAATTGTGAAGTTTCATCTGTGGAATTCTATAACGCTTACCATAGTGCATATGTCCAAGCGCTGCATGTGGAGTGTTGATCCGACTACAGCCCGAGATTCACGCATCATCCTTAATTATTACAGAAATTCACAATAAATGGGTTGTCTTCACGTGACGACTTTCATCTACCTCCAATTTTAATTAATAGGCTAGGTGAGGGATCAAATTCAAACCAACCGTGGGTATTTTAGAGTTCAGAAATCGATAAAAAAAATATTTAAAATCCGTCGGGGATCGAACCCGAAAGGTCGTGGGTTCGATCCCCGACGGTCAAAGCGTTTGCTTTGCAAGTCAAAACTTGCAAAGCAAACGCTTTGACCATTGAGCTATACCCGCCGGCAAAATATATTTATATTTGATTTTTCAGTCTTTAATATTCTAAGATGACTGGCCCTCTACCTGTTGTATAACATTACAAGGGATAACTCTGACTAAAGCATGTTTGTTTTTCGTAATACTTTCAGGAAATCTGTTTTGAAAAGAAAAAAATATTACATAATATCAAGTAAATATTTACGTTTCAAATTACATAAGAAAACGTTTTGTTTCCAATCGTAAGAAAGGAGACATTATTCTTTACGGTTGTAAATCTTGACGTCACACCAAATCACTACCGTCATTTGTCGGTGGTGAAGGTAATCATCATCAGCCTGTATCCGTCCACTGTTGAACGTAAGCCTCCCGCATGAGTGTCCATCCTCTTCGATCTTCCGCCTTCCGCATCCAGGTCACTCCCGCTATCTTCTTATATCGCCAGTCCATCTTGTAGGGGGTCGGCCAATGCTTCGTTTGCCAGTTCTTGGGCGCCATTCCAATATTTTTCTTCCTCATCGACCGTCGTTTCTTCGACAGATATGTCCTGCCCATTTCCACTTGATTGTGCCTATTCGTTGGGTAGCATCCACTACTTGAGTTATTCTAATCTTTTAGCGACACTCCGAGCATGGATATCTCCATAGCACGCTGGGTGACCTTTATTTTATGTGTAAGACATTCTCTTAGATTCCACGTCATAAGTTAATACAGGGAGGATGCATTGATTAAGCGCCGTATTTTTTAGATATTGCGGAATTTTCGCTTTAAAAATGTACTTTAGTTTTACAAATGCTGCCCATCCCAATTGTATACGCCTGTCGTGAAGGTAATAGTAAGCTATAAGCCCATTGGTTTGGTAAGCAAACGCTTTACAACTAAGCCATACCCGCGAGCAAAAGGTTAACGATCAATGTTGTAGATAACTTAACCTTGTGTTCTTTGAAGAGTTTTGAACTTTTCTGACGAACGCATTATTTAAAATTTGAAAATGGCGATCGATTTCCCTTTTAATTACTTTACAATTAAGCCGGTCGGAAATGTCAAAGCTAGAACCTTTCATGGTGACGACATTATGAGATAAAGCGAAATGTAAGCTGCTTTTAAAACCATCTTAAAGTGGCTTAAATAAGATTAAAGAGGTTTAAAGTTGGTATCACTTTCAAGCCTCTAATTACTTAATGAATTGTCCGGCGACAACAGCACACTGTAAGCACTGTTTTTGTTAAATGAACAGAAATGAAGCAACGCTGGCGTGGAATTAAACATGGATGGATCACCGCCTGTTGCTAACCAAACGTTGGATCGGATATTAAATATGTTTTCAATTCCAGATTTGTGATTGTGGCTTTTGGATTGAGTCTTGTGTGGCGACATCTGTTTTACAAAACACATTAATCGGCTGCATTGCCTCTTAGTAAGATGTCAAGATTTACAGCTGTAAACAAGAATAGAGACGATGGAAACGCTGTGTAGATAGCATTTTGTTTTGATCAAGTCCCAGGTATTTCCCATAAAATTGAAATACGCTTCAACGTTCCCAAGGCAAAAAGCGAGCTCCTTCTGTAGACCATCGTTCTTAGTGACCTGCACGCCGAGATATTTCCACCCTCTCAATGATCTTAGCAGCACTGGTAATATCATTTGATGAAAACATTTATAATTTTCCTTTATCTAGTTTGTGCTTCCATTGTATTTGCGAAAATTTCGCAATGTTTTAAAACTAAGTCGCTTAACCAATGCATCTCCCTGTATTAACTTATGGCGCAGAGACGTGGAATCTGACAGCAAGTCTTATCCATAAAATAAAGGTCACCCAGCGTGCTGTGGAGAGATCCATGCTCGGAGTGTCGCTAAAAGATAAAATCCGAAACGAGGAAATACGCAGAAGAACTCAAGTAGTGGATGCTACCCAACGAATAGGCACACTCAAGTGGCAATGGGCAGGACATATCTGTCGAAGAGACGACGGTCGATGGGGAAGATAAGTATTGGAATGGCGCCCAAGAACTGGCAAACGAAGCTTCGGCCGATCCCCTACAAGATGGACTGACGATATAAGAATAATTGCGGCAGTGACCTGGATGCGGAAGGCGGAGGATCGAAGAGGACGGAGACTCATGCGGGAGGCCTACGTTCAACAGTGGACGGACACAGGCTGATGATGATGATGTATTTGTGCAACACAGTGCCGGTGATTTTCATGGATGAGGTCATCGTTTTCCTGGGAACCACAGAACTAGCTCATTACTAGTCGGAGCATGTAGCGCGCCAGATACATAAAATAAAATGTGTCGTTAGCCTGTAGCGATACTCAACACTACCTACAATGCTAATCCGCGTGTCCGATATGTATATTTTTTTGGCCTGTTGCCAAGTCATCGTCAGCACCGCCTCACACACTAAGTCACTTTAAGAATATAATAATTACCTGCTAATTAATCACTGATGAAAGCATTCGACAGTCAGTAACAATCGTCCTTTGCTGGCGGTCATGGTTCAATGGTCAAAGCGTTTGCTTTGCAAGCCAAAGGTCGTGGGTTCGATCCCCGACGGAGATTAAAAAAAATATTGGATTTTTAATCGATTTATGAGCTCTAAAATATCCCGGTTGGTGTGAATTTGATCCCTCACCCGTAAAATGCCAGTCATAGCCTATTAATTAAAATTAGTGGTAGACCCGTGAAGACCACCCATTCATAGTAAATTCCTGTAATGATTAAGGATGATGCGTGTATCTCGGGCTGTGGTCTATGAAATTGGCGGATCAACACTCCACATGCAGCGTTTAGCCATATGCACCATGGTAAGCGTCATAGAATTCCACAGATGAGACTTCAAAATTACTATCACTATCTGTCGGTATTCTCTTGTATGTGTTTACATAAAAATAAAAATAAAACCTTGATGCGTATAGGGTCCCTGTCAGGATCATATCCAGGATTAAAATTCCTACATCATGATAGCAAGCGTGCGGTTTGGAGCAATGATCACTAACTTGCTTGAGGTATCCACTGGCGTTCGACAAGGATGCATACTTGTTCCGTTTCTCTTCAATCTTGTCATGGACTTCATCATCTGCAAATCAATACCACCAGATCGAGGTGTGGTTGTGGACGAATCTCTCAATGTCTTCTTTTGCTGGAGCACGCTTCCATCGTAGAACTCTCCACTGCAGATCTGCAGAACATTATCGAGGTTACAAACTAACTCTCTACGACTGGGCATACGTTAATTAATGCAAAGAAGACCCAGTTCTATCGAGACGCAGGTCTTACCAGTCCGGGTCAGACTATTAACCCTTTCGTATCGGTTGTCGTCATATGCCGACATAAGATTTCCCGATCGTTGACATCGGTTGACGTGGTATATCGTTTTGATACTTTCTTAGAATAGTTTTTTATGCATCATCTGATAGCTTAATGATACAAGAACCATGTTGAAATATGTAAATAGACCAGATAAGTACATTTATGCTTCAAATACTAGCTTTATAATTAACAGTATTATTTGTATTCAAACCGAGTCGTAATGAAAGGGTGAAAAGGGTTGAGAGCTTTAGATATCTCGACGTACAGGTCATTCATTAAGAACAGTGACCTGCAGAGTGAGTTCTTTTTCCGCCTTGATAACACTGGAACGTCTTTTAATAATATACGCAGTATCTGGGACTAACAGCTTGATCAATATATTGTATTATGCGCCGTCTATGCAGCGCCTGTATCGCCTCATTCATTTTTAAGTTACAGTGATATCAGCTTGATATAGCTCCTTTTAGGCTGATGCCGTAAAGCCTCGATAAACGATCTTTTGTCTGCTATTTTTGTTCACTCGCCTGACATGCACAAAAATTAGACGGCGCTTGCATACGCCATTTTAGTGTTCTGCAGTTGTCAATTGACTGGCACCTGGCCGGCGAAATGCCATACCGGTCGGGCGTAGAAATCAAGTCGTTATTTAATATAAACACGAAGCTTCGAAAACAAGTTCTTTGTGTTATTAATCTGATCCTGCATCTTGTCACCCAGTGATTTGATAACCAAATTAGAGAGGAGGATATCAACAGATGTAGCGCGAAGTAGATACATAAAAATACAAACTTCTTATATCAAATATTTTGCTAAATAACTCGACAGTAAAATATATATTTAGGATATATATTACTCTATGTGTATACGAGGCATTGGTCACTTACGATTCCTGAAATTCACGAATGACTCACGTTTCTTCAGCGCTTCAGGAGTCTCGCATCCTAATGTGTGTGTCGCCTTTTGTTTGACATCAAACAATGTGAGTGACTCACTGAGCAACTCACATCTTTAACTTAAGTATTGTTTGGCCGACCGTATTTATAAAACAATATTCATAAAGCAAAGACAATTGCTTGTCGAAAAGATAATTTGCTTTTTCATTGTTTTAACACGAACAATGTTGACGGTTTCACGTGAAAATGTACTGCGATTTTGTAAAGGGTCCGCCAAATAACTTTTTTTTTTGAAAATGGGGCGCAAAACATCGAGTGTAGCTTCGGCTGTGTGGCACGTAGCGCTATCCTGTTGAAACCAAATGTTGCCAATATCCTCTTCTTTAATTTTTGTGAACAAAAATGGCCTGATAACGATCGCCATTGACTGTAACGGCCACTCCTTGCTCATTTTCGAAGAAAAATGGCCTGATTTTCAAAGTAATGTCGCAATATTTTTCAGCGTTGTTCAAGCGTATACACAACCATATTCGCTTAGCGGAAAGATAAAACTAATTATCTGTCAAATCAAACATGAGTTAAGTGTTACCATTCACGAAATAAACACTAGTTGAAAAAAAAACGTTAGATGGCGAACCCTATATATTTCGATAACTTTACAAACTTCCGGCCCTAGCGGAATAACGTGCAGGGCCGGCCATAATACGACCTCGCCGCCGTCGGCACACAACTCTAACTGCGAACCGGGCGGTCGGTGACAACCAGCGCCGCCAGTGGCGATCTATATAACGGGTCCTCCTAACGGCACTACAAAATGACAACACATACGTGTCCGATGAGGGAACGAAAATAAATGACGAAAGATTGTATATCGAGGTTTTCGGTACCAGTCAGCAAGGGCTATATCATGCTGATGTTATTATTTATAGGAAGATTTTTTTCTTTCCATATACCTGTTTCATAATTAAAATTAATGACTATAGGTCACTACAAATTGTCGCCACTTAGTTTTTGTCAGTTGCCACAGTTCATTTCTCGCTCTAGAACACATCATTAGCCTAAGCCAAATCTCCAAAGCAAAAATCCGATGGCTTGAATAGGGGATATCTGTTACTACATATTCCGAGGCATATTTCACGGCCTGGAACATTTGGTGCTAAGGGGCGGCTCAACCTGAAATGCAACGCTTAACAACATGTTTTTTTGAAGACACATTCCTGTTAGTGAAGCAGAAGTCTCATATGTGTATTATATGACGCTTGCCATGCTTCGTATGGATAAGCGCTGCATGTGGAGTGTTGATCCACTAACTTCACAGACTACAGCCGAAACATTCACGCAACATCTAATTATTACAGGAATTTACTCTGAATGGGTGATGTTTACGGGATGACTTTCGTCTTTAACCAATTTTATTAATATGCTAGGATTGGCATTTTACGTGTGAGGGATCAAATTTTCACCAACCTGGGTATTTTAGAGCTTAGAAATCTATTGACAATCTTGTTTTTAAATTTCGGTCAGAGATCGAATCCACAACCATCAACTTGATAAGCAAACGCTTTAACTATCAATATTTACCAGCCGGTATAGCTTAGTGTAACAAGTGACATCAGCATGATGTAATCCTTGCTGACTGTTACCGAAAACCTCAATACATATACAATCTTTCGTCTCTTATTTCTGGTCGCTTGTCGTGCATTTGGGTGCGCCGTGTTGGCATTTTGGACGGTTCCGCTATCGAGTGTGTTAAAGTTAAAAACACAACCGCTCGTGGCGCGAGCGAAAGCCAAGACAGAGCGCGGAGATCGGTAGTCGGTCCCCACCCTTTAGCGAGACAAGGTCGCGCTACGGCCAGCGGTATGTTTCCGCTTGGTCGGAAGCTTGTAAAGTTTTAAGTAAATACAACCAATGTGATTCTAAAAGAAAGTGTTTGTTTGCTGACCTGCTCCTCATCCTGCTCTCACGCGACGGAATAACGCCCCTTTTGAGAGAGGAGGATGTTATAAGGTAAGCTTCATAGGATTCACATATGAGACTTCTGCATATCACCATTAGTCGTTATTCTTCTGTATGCGTTCGCGTAAATAAAAATCTAATATCACTTGGTTTACGTGATCGAACGAGTATCACGCATGTTTAATATTGCAAGTTTACTTAATTTATTTAATACAATAACATTAGACATTTTCCTGGGATACTGCGAAGGTCTTTTCATCGACTAATGACCGGGGAATGGTTCGCGGAAATTCAAGGGTGGTTTTGGGGAGAAACTGCTTCACTCACACCCTAATCTATCTCTACTTCTTGTTATTATTTGCTCATTGAAGGGGACTCTGGAGCAGTGATATAGAACCGGTAATTCCAATAAAAATGTATGATTTTATTCGATAAATAATTCCATACGCAAGAAATTTTGCACGATCCGCGAGTTATTAACACATGTATACAGTGATGTTGCTTAAGATTTGAGGTGAGTCTAAGACTGAGGCTTTCTCACCTTAATCATTCTACAGCAGTAATGTCACTGCATACAGATGTTAAGTTGGTTACCTTCATGAATGTCTCTATTGAGGCGGAACAATCAAAGTGAACGCAATCAAAAATGTACAAATGACTGTATTTCTATCCATTATTGTTTGCTTTGTATGTCCCATATATGCCGTTAGAATCACTGTCACAGACGTCGCATTAACTACTGTCACATCACTCAATGTGTGCGTGAGCAGGCCTTACATAAGAAGACGACCATATGTACCTCGCTTGATGAAAACACTCCTTGTCCCATCCTGTTCTTAGAGTCCCAGATGGGGACCCGTTACACCCGCATCAGTTAGATGTCAAATAGACATCAGTCTAAGGCTGCGAGATTAGTATACTACAGCGAGTCTCGAATTGCCTTCTTTGGTAACACGTTGCTAACCGAAAAATACGTGGGAATGGATAAGTAAATGTTAAGGTTGGGAAATGTATTCTTCAGATAGCAGACATCAGTTAGGAGTCATTACTTGCGTCTGCGCTCTTGCAGACGGACGCGCAGAAGTGCTCAAAAGCAGCGTAATTCCGTATGTTAGCAACGAAGTCCTGGTATCCTCTGGACTTGATGCCGGCCGGACCACTTCAAAGAGCGCAATACTTACAGAGTGGTGCAGCGGACAGTTCCACAGAACGTGAGGTGCGTCCTGCGGAGAGCTGCCGTCACATGGGCACTCTGCCTGGGATGTGGGTTCTAACTGTCCAAACCTGTCGAGTTAGCTCCGGAAGAATCCGTGTCCGGTTAGCAGCTGGCTCGTGTAGTGGTTCGTGACGAGCCACTTTGCAGCCATTCGATGGGAAGTGTCCTCGGAGAAAGCATTTATAATTGTTCCACTCACCATAATTCAATTGTACCTTATGGACCAGGCACTTCTTCTCTTTGCCGCAACCGTCTTCGCAACTCTCATCAGCACATAGATGCCCGCTGGATCCATAATCTGTGATGCTTCCGATCTCCGTCTGACCAAACTTCAACTACTAAGTGAAACATTTTAATTATTATAAAAATCAATTCCAGAAAATTCCGAGGAACGGATTTAAAATCATTAATTAACTAAACTCAAACGATCATTTTACTTGCTTACCTGTAATTAAATTCTCCGTGACATTATTTATTTATTTATTACACAGAACCGAAGTTCCAAGATACAAAATTTTAAGAAACAGAGCATACATAAATATACAATACACGCAATAGATAATAAAATATAAAAATAACATAAAAGAAGAAGAAGATGACATGTGTCAAAGATCATAGAGATCTAGGAGAACAATATCATCGACAAAAGAGGAAAAGGATGTAAGAAAAGGATCGAGGTGTGCTGGTAGGCCATTTAGGAGCGCCATTGCCGTTTTACCAAATTGAATGCTTGAAGTTCCACAAGCATCAACTGCGATCAAAAACAATGGATGGCTACGAGCACGGGTGTACTTATCTGGAACATAGAAGTTAAAACATTCAAGAATCCCAGGGTTATATTATACAGTGTATTATTTCTTCTCTCTTTAAGTTCGGAATGTTCGTGTCCCGTCTGATCACATCCCAACACGCACAAAGATTTCCTTCTCAACGGTTTGCATCCCGACTTAGCTTCTTCAAGGGTGTACAGGTATTCTGGAACAAGGCATGGATAACCTGAGCTTACAGAACTGTGAAACGGAAATTTGTGGTGTCCATATGCTCCAAATATGGAGCGGATATGATATTAGAAAGGCAGTGACATCAGCATGATGTAACCCTTGCTAACTGGTACCGAAAACCTCGATATACAATCTTTCGTCTCGTATTTCTGATCGCTTGTCATACATTTATGTGTCCAACAGGACAGGTCCAATGGGTGTTCTAGTTATAGACTTGAGCGCTGAGCGAGATCCGCAGCGCTGGCGAGCCCATCACGCCAGTCGGTCCCCACCCTTTAGCGAGACAAGGTTGCGTTACGGCCAGCGGTATGTTTCCACTTGGCTGGAAGCTTGTAACGTTTTAAGTAAATATAATTAAAAGAAAGTGTTTGTTTGCTGACCTGCATCTCATCCTGCCCTCGCACGACGTATTAACACTTATTTTTGAGAGAGAGGAGGATGTTAGCAGATATATCAAAAGGGTTGCTCATGACTTATCTTGATTGTGAAGAAGGGAAAGAGTCTTTCTAGAAATGTCGCAAACATTTGATTAGATACATCATGAAAGTATTAATGTTAATAAATGTAATTTACTTTGGTATCATTTGCCAATAAGAGCATGTAATATAAATACATATATTTACTTAAGAAATTGTAGTCCGAGGAAAAATATTTTATACCCATAAATTACATGTAAAATTTCATATAAATTTTCTTATATGAAATATTGCACATGTAAGCGCTGTTCACAAAACAAGGTTACTTTTTTAATTGTCGTGGGTTACGTATTAACATCCTCCTCTCTGAAAAAGGGGTGTTATTCCATCGTGTGAGGGCAGGATGAGGAGCAGGTCAGCAAACAAAGACTTTCCTTATTTAAATTTCCGTATTTATATAAAATGTACGAGCTTCCGGCCAAGCGGAAACAAACCGCTGGCCGTAACGCAGCCTTGTCTCGCTAAAGGGTGGGGACCGACTAGCGTTACTGGCGCTGCGGCGCTCGCCGAGCGATCGTGTGGCCATCTTTAGAACTAACATACCCGTGAGTGGACCTGCCTAAAATGACAATATGGTCGACACATAAATGTATGACAAGCAATCAGAAATACGAGACGAAAGATTGTACATCGACGTTTTCGGTATCAGTTAGCAAGGGCTACATCGTGCTGCTGTCAACATATTCGATTTTATCAGCCAAAAAAATCGCGTAAAAGCGAAATCGTGTAACAATAGTCTGGGCTTTACCCGAATTCCCCCCGAATAATAGCTTTGCTGGGCAGCACAGTCCAGTGGTAAAAGCGTTTGTTTTTCATTCAGACGACGTCGGTTCAAAACCCGACACAGCTAGATTAAAAAAAAAAAAAAAAACTTTTTAAGCTCTATATATGTCCCGGTAGGTTGAGCCACCCATTGAAAACCAAAAAAAAAGTCCAGGCTTCGGTAGCGACGGGCTCCTCATTCATCTCCTTAAAAAACTATTGATTATTGAACGAAGAAAAATGGAAAAATTCCCTTTGGAATCAGAATTCGCATTTTTCGTGGTCTCTCATTTCCATACAAAGAAAATATTTGCTTAATATCGAGATATTTTTTTTATGTAACCACATACATAATAATACCAACAGATGGTGATAACAATTCTGGAGTCTAATCTGTGAAATTCTATGACGATTACCATTAGCATATGGCTAAGTGCTGCATGTGGAGTGTTGATTCGCCAACGTCATAGACTACAGCCAGAGATTCACGCATCATCCTTAATTATTTCAGGAATTTACTATGAATGGGTGGTCTTCACGGGACGACTTTCGTCTATCACCAATTTTAATTAATAGGCTATTACTAACATTTTACGGGTGAGGGATCAAATTTACACCAACCGGGGTATTTTATAGCTCAGAAATCGATTAAAAATCATTTTTGTTTTAATCTCATCAATCTAACCCACGACCTTTGACTTGCAAAGCAAACGCTCTTGACCATTGAGCTGTACCCGCCTGCAATGTGTTATGTCTCGGATTGGCTAGATTTTTGTTATGTCAATGATTAGTCCGACGATCAAACAGAAATAGAAAGACAAATAAACACTTTAATGTATGAAAGTCTTGTTAATTATCAGCATGCATAGTGATTACAAATGTCAATCATCATTATCAGCCGCTTAGAGTAATGGTTGCTTACTTTCCTTTAATGGTTAGAAAGTAAATAAACATACGATAAACAACACAAGTAATATTCTAAGTAAAAATAATTGCGTTCAGTTCATTTATCGGGTTGAGCTGCCGTTTGGGAAGAATTGGTTCAGGTTTCGGGAGCTTCGGGCTAGACATTCAATTTTCTGAAAAAAAAAACGAAATAAATCATCCAAAAATATTCCTCAGATACTATCTTTCATCGTAGTATCAATCCGGTGGATTGGTTTGCAGTAACAGAATCTTGCATCTCGATCTCCACTCCTCTTGGCTCTACGCAACCCTCTTCAGCTCAGCATAAGAGCTACAACTCATGTCCTCGAACACTTGCTGCAAATACTTCCGTCTAGGGCGCCCTATATCGTGAAGAACACCATCGTGGCGCACGATGCGACCGATCGCCTATGTGAGATGGTTCTTACTAGGTTCCTATCTTCCTTGATTATGCTGAGAACCTCATTGTTCGTAACGTGGTCTCTCCAGGTTGAGATGTGGACATACAGAAGAATTCTCAGATACTATCGTACTCCCTTTTCAAGCAATCGGACTTCTGGTCTGGAAGTTTTTGGGAAACATTCATGTTCCTAAGTGGACCTTCAAGTGTAGATACTCGTATGTCCAAGATTTTAGATCGAGGAATGAACTGTGGCAGCTGACAGAAGTCTTCCTCTTCGTGTCAGCGACGTCAAATTATTTCTACCCAGTATATAACATCGATAGCCCGTGTGTTGCCTAGCATTTGGTCTTGAGGTGTGCAGCTTGTTGGGCATATGGAGCAGGATCTTAGGTGTAAGGCGGTCTGCAGGTCTCCCCAGTCGCACAACAGTGTCTCTCCTTACCGAAGAATTCCCCACCGCTCGAGGTTGTCCTTCTTTCTACCAACTCCGGTTCTTGGGGAGCATGAAAAGAATCTCCACGCGGTGCCCCCTGAAAATGGAATCTCGGACTTCCTCCTCCGGCCAAACTTTTCAACCCAGCGACGAAAACATAAGTAAGTGACGGCACTTTATTTTGACTATTTGTTCTAGACATGGAAACCAATGAAAGTTGATGCGGTCGATTGTTACGTGAAAGGGCGTGGGTTCGATCCCCAAAGAAGATTATGAAATATATTTTTTATTCATATATACAGTGGAACCACTCATAACGAGCATAATTCGTACCAGAATTTTGCTCGTCATGTGAAACACTCGTTAAGCGAAAGTAATTTTCCCAAATCAATGTGAAATACGATAATGCTTTCCATACGAAACATTTTAAAACGTTTATTCTAATAAAACTACACGCTTATGTATTATTAATTAAATATACATATACTTTACATAAAATTCTTTTTTCAACGCGTCAATCCAAGCACAAAAATAACGGCAGAAGCGGGATGCGAACCGCGGACCTTGGAAACCAACTATGCCCAGGTATTCATACCGCTCAGCCATCTGGGCCATTGCTATGCCTAGACCGACTCGCGTTGAAACTAGTATTTATATCATTGTTATCATCGTACGATAGATGTCGCTAGAGTATATATTCAAAGTATGTATATTTTTATTTTTTATTATTCAATCAGTCATCATTTATTCACAAGCTTAATATTATTACTTGCTACATTCTTATGGATTGTTAAATATCCTAACACAACCTGGATAAAAACATTTTTAAAAATCGGAACTAACTTATTATTTAAAAGAAATACTAGAAAACTGTCTAGGAGACATTTGTGTTAGCCGACTCTTTAAAATTTGGTTAAAATGTGACACTGCGTTATCATTGTTAAGTTTGTAGCACGCATAGCCACCTCCTTATTAGGATGAAGCTTCTCAATGTACGATGGAAGAGTTTCTCATGCTTTCAGCATTTCTTTTAGTGCGTCAGAAGATTGTTGCTCTACTACTTTTCCGTAAAAAAATATGTACAAATAATGTCTGAGCATAAGTTTTGAAAAATGTGTGATAACACGCGACACTAACGTGTTAACTGTACGAGTGCTAAACACAGACTGACGCAATGACGCGGAAGTCCCGGCTCACAAGTGCGTCACACTTTATGTGACTTCCCCTTTCTGCTTCACTCGTTATATTTGTCGCTCGTTAAGGAAGCATTTTTCAAACATTTTTTTTGCTCGCTATGCGAATTACTCGTTATGAGAGGTTCTATTGTACTGGTACATACGAGTACATGTTAAAACCATTACTACGTAAACGATAGAAGGTCATTAAACCCAAGTGCGTCTTTAAGAGAGCAATGACGTCATTGGTAAATTAATACATTTAAAATAATACCGGGTGAAGGAATTGAAAATTAAGTTAATCTGAAACCATCTCTTCGTGAAATATGAATTCTTCTGCTTAGCATTTTTATGGGCCGAAAATTTATTTTAGGATTTAATTTATGGATTTATTTCGTTATGTGGAGTAGTTGGCTTAACCCTCCTCTCACTGTGGTAAAAACATCCCATAACTCCGATGATATTAACGTCCCCGTACACTCAGAGTAAAACGACTTCACGTCGCAAGGATAGTTATCAGGACGCGTGGTGAAGGGATAAGAAGCAGATGAGTAATACAAAGACTTTTTCAAAAGTTGTAGCGAGTGTGATCGGTTTGGGGCCTGAAGCAAGCAAGTCTCGCCCCGGGCCGAAAGTTTGTGAAGTTTATCGAAAATATATGTGCTTCTGAATAAGTCTGTGTGTTGCTCATCTACTGCTCATCTGTTCACCACGTGTCCTAATAACGATCCCAGCGACGTGAAGTCGTCTCTTTACTTAAGTAAAGTGGATGTTATAACATTATCAAGAAATACATTTTTTGTTCACACTATTATATTTTATATGGATATTCTCATATTCTTATTACTATTCTTCTTCTTCTTCGTGTCAGCGATGTCAAATTATTTTTTCCCAGTATCTGGCAACATCGATAGCCCGTGTGATGCCCAGCATTAGGTCTTGAGATGTAGAGCTTGCTGGGCACATGGAGCAGGATCTTAGGTGTGAGGCGGTCTGCAGGTCTCCACAGTCGCACAATAGTGACACTTCCTGCCTGAGCGTTTCCCACCGCTCAATGTTGTCCTTTGTTCTACCAACTCCGATAATCGCAATTTAATCAAGTGGATACTGCCCTGAATGATGCATGCAGAGTCGTCACAGGCTGCCTCAAACCAACACCCATTTCAAAACTATTCCCCTTTGGCTGGTATCGCACCACCAAACATAAGACGCAAAGTCATATGCGCCGAAGAAACGCGTAAGGCAATCAACCAACCGTCCCTCTGCTTGTATAATCAGATACCCCCAACACCCAGACTGAAGCCGCGAAGCAGCTTTCTGAAATCCACACAACCTATCACATCCGGCCCTGAAAATGAGAGACTCCAGCTCTGGCAACAAGTCGCACCAGAGGATTTCATTACTCCAAAGGAAGGCCTCCCAACTGGCAAGAACCTTGACTGGCGGACCTGGAAATCCCTGAGCAGATTAAGATTAAGATATTCTCATTATTAGAGTCGAGTTTGTAGTAAATAAATATCATCGTAAAGCAAGGGTTAACAACAGTTTTAGTTATTAGATGATTCAAATGATAATGTATTCAAAATGCCTATTATTTCATGAAAATGTGGGCTATGAAAAGCGTTTTGTTTTGACTAGGTAATATGTTTTGTTACTAGCTAACACAGAATAACTTAGGCAATATGATTTGTGTGTTTTTCAACTGTATGATGCTTGCTATTTATAGATACTTAACAATTTATGATCAATTTAATCTGAAAGATAAAGCAGAATAAATATTATTACTTATTCAATTTCTAGTGGCAATAGTAAATTGTTGGGGCGGTTCATGTTAAATCCAAGTGGACCAACACTTGAATGGGTCACCGTCTGTTGGTAACCGCAAAACCGTGCGTTTATGTTTCAAGGTATAGATGTTAGGTTAGGTTAAGTTAAGTTAGGTTAGTACAGTTAGGACAGTATCGCTTAGGCAATTTGAGTTGTGTGTTTTTCGACTCTATGACGCTTGCTATTTATAAATACTGAACAAATAACGATGAAATTAATTTGAAGGATAAAAAAACCAGAATAAATATTATTACTTATTGAATTTCTAGTGGCAGTCATTAGCGCGGTTCTTGTTAAATCACCGAAGTTAAACAACATTAGACGTGGAACAATCTTTGGATAGGTCACCGCCTGTTGGTAACCACAAAACCTTGCATCTGTGTTTCAAAGTATGTTTGTTAGGTTAGGTTAGCTTAAGTTTAATTAGGTTAGGTTACTGCTTTTGTCGTCGTAACTGTACGGGACAACTGGTGCATTGACTGTCTCGCTAGCCTAACCTAACCTAAGGATTTGTCCAGTGATCGTAGATTCCAAGGATCCAGGTCTCGTTAACGAAATAACTTAGGTAAGATAAAGTAAGGTTTATTGGTGCACGAAACATCCAGTGCACTAGTTGTCCCGTGCACCAATATCCCGTGCGCCAGACGTCCAGTGCACCCCACGTCGTTACCGATGAGTCGTAGAACGAATTGTCTGGGGACGAAATGGGAACCGTGAAACAGTGCTCAGTGTGATATCTGTTAAAACAAGGTATGTATACTTATATATTAATATTTTAGATTAGGTTAGGTTAGGTTACAACATTGGGAGGTTAAACGTAGGTATGTATACTGATATAAGCTTGATATATCTCCTTTAGGCTGATGCCATAAAGCCTCGAAAAACGGTCTTTTGTCTGTTATTTTGTTCGCTCACCTGACATGCACATCTAATGTTTGTAATTGTACAATATTAAACGGTGTTTGCATACGCCAAAGTATTTGTTACGACAGTGGGCCCATTTCCTGTTGGTACTACTACCATCTTGAATTCGCTGTTTTCGGCAGCGACAGTTGGCACCGCCGAGATGTCAGAGCGCGCCGTGTGCTGTCAGTTGGACAACGCTCGCGACCGTTATGGGCACGCCTATATGGCGTGTGCCGAATGCGAAGTGTTTGACAAATAAACGTGTATAGTGAAACAGAAGCAAGTTATTTATATTGTGAACCTGATCCTGCATCCTTCATCAAGTAAATCAATGTCCTAAATATGAGAGGAGGATGTCAATATATATGATGGTACAAAAAAATCAAGTAATGTCACGCAGTTAAAAGTTAATTGCTCTAGCCCACTCATTGCGAATTTAGTTATTTTTTAACTTCATTATGTATTGCAAAAAACATCATAATGCTATTAACAATGCAAAAGTTCAAAGACGGCAATTTTCGTAAAATTATAAAAATTCACGTTATGTCGTAATGCGGCAACATGGCTAAATTGTCTTGCTTAGTGTCATTTTGTCACGAATACGAAATAGTGGTCAAAGCGCTCCAAAATCACGTGAGCAGTCTAGGGATCGATTCCGGTGCATATAATTTATTTAAGTAATGAAATGGTATAGTAAAATGTTCGTGGTTCGAATCTTTCGGAGCTCCGCCAAATACATTAAATGCAGAGTTACCGACGGCCTTGGAAGAAAATTCAGCTGTAGTTTGGAGGTATCCACCTACATGCAGCATTGCAAATTAATACCGATGGTTATGGTGGTAAAAGCATTTGCTTACCATACCGAAGCCGTCGCTTCGATTCCTTACGAAGACGAAAATCAAAATGATTTTTAGTCGAATTTCTAAGGTGTATCTCCGGTTGGTGTGAATTTGATTCATTACCCGTAAAATGGCAGTCATAGCATATTAATAAAAAAAATGGATTTAGACGAAAGTCGTTCCGTAAACACCACAAATGGATGATTCGTGAATATTAGGAATAGTCTATGACGTTGGTGGATAAACAATTCAAATGAAGCTCTTAGACGTGCTTAAAAATAACAAGCGTCGTATAGAATGGACGTATGAGATTTTTTCTTTGCCATCCGTCGGTATTCTACTGTATGTGTTTACATAAAAACGCAGGAACAGTACTCCCATGCTTATTGCGCTATCGTGAGCTTAGTAAATTTAAAAAAATACTAATTACGCTATTAAGTAATTATTATATGTGAACAGTTAGAAGAACTATTATAAGTTCTGTTACGAAATAATACAATGCTTTCAAGACACGGTAATATTAAAAAAAAAAAAATATCGCACTTACGTCTAATATGCATGTCCTGAAAGTTGGTTATACCAATTTCTGTATCAATGCCTTGTCTATTAATGTTTGCCTTGTATGTCCCATAGATGTCGGTAAAATCGCCGTCACCAGAGGTCGCTTCAAGTAGTATTGCACCTATCAAGGTGGGAGTTTAGCTGGCTCTATATAAGCAGATGACCATACGAAACGATTCTCTTCTCTCTTCACTTTCGGCGCCTTCGTAACCTGATCAATAAACGCAGCCCGCCGAAAACACCACTGTGTTACGTGTCATTCTACGACCAACCAAGCTACACCTATCTAGTAGTAACCTTTCATTATCATAAAAAACATTTCTGGTATTCTCCTGTATGTGTTAACATAAAAAAACACGATATACACAGTTCTGATTCTTTATACCCTAGCGACTTACTAAATATACTCAACGAAACTATTTTCTAACACATTGTGGTTAGTTCTATACAAAATCGAACCGCTCTACCGGTCTCGGTGTATAAGATACCAACCTCGCTCACTGCGGTCGCGTATACAGTGAGACCTCTCTTAACGAGAACCTCTCATAACGAGTAATTCGCATAACGAGCAAATAAAAAAGTGAAAAAATTGCTCCCTTAACGAGTGACATTTCGCATAACGAGTGACGCAGAAACGGAAAGTCACATAACGTATGACGCACTTGTGAGCCGGGACTTCCACGTCTTTGTGTCAGTCTGTGTTTAGCACTCGTACAGTTAACACGTTAGTGTCGCATGTTAACACGCATTTTTCAAAACTTATGTTCAGACATTATTTGTATATATTTTTTGGAGAATTTGGAGGAAGAGTAGTCAGTCTGTGTTTAGCACTCGTACGTGAATTTTAAAGAGTCTGTTAAAACGAATGTCTCTAGATAGCTTTCTAGTAAAAAATATAATTAATTGTTTGTCATAAATTAATAAATAATAAGCTAGTTTTCATTTTTAAATGTTTTCTCCAGGTTATTACGATCTTTAACAATTTACAAGCATGTAATTTTATTTGAATAAACGTTAAAAAAAAAATTCGCATGGAACGCATTATCGTGTTGTACACTGATTTATATGGGAAAATTAGGTTCGCTTAACGAGTGTTTCACATAACGAGCAAGATTCTGGAACGAATTATGCTCGTTGTGAGAGGTTCCTCTATATAGCCTTGCCGGGCATGAAACTACTACTGCTACCTACTTGCGGGCACTTTCACTTCTTAGCGAGGCCTGCTGAGGTCTTTGTTAAGTGCAGACGTGCTAGCAGACACGAAGAGCATTTATTTATGTAAACACATACAGGAGAATACCGCTCCTAAGGTGATATTGATGCTGATGTCTCATCTGTAGATTCTATACACATGCCATGTTACATATGGTTAAGCGCTGCGTGTGGAGTGTTAATACGCCAACGTCATAGACTGCAGCCCAACATTTACGCACTACACTTATTATTACAAGTGTTTTTCACTCACAAAACCAATTTTAATTATTAAGCTATGACTGTAGTTAACGGCGGAGGGATCAAATGTACACGAACTGGGGGTATTTTAGAGCTCAGAAATCGTCTTTTTAAATCTTTCTTCGGGGCAATCGCCTGGGTTCAATAACCCATTAGTTTTGTCATGCCAAGCAAATGCTCTAACCACTGAGCTATACCACCCCGCAGACTGACGGTCAGCAAATATTAACATTTGCACTTTGTACGAGAACATGTGTTATTCTTTTACTTAAAATCTCTGCAGGGTCCACTTCTGTGCAGTGGCCACAATTGTTCAGAGTGGACTCCCACTGGACTATAATCTGAATGAGCTCGTCATCAAGGAGACTTAACTGTCCTCCAGTGTGATGCGGGTGTGAAGCGGGTAAAGTCCAGTCTTCTTGATGTTTCTTCGTTATCAGCGACGTAGGCAGCCACAGCCGCGGAGAATAGTTTTTAATCTTTGTCGGGGATCGACCCCATAGTTCAGGATGCCTCGGTTGAAGATTTACGATTACTTAACCACTTAAAAATCGACTGATACAATATTTAAAATAAAAGTATTCACAGCAGTAGAGATTAGATTAATTTAATAGAAATTAGAGAATGATACAAGAATTATCTTAAAACTACGATATAGTCTTGATTATTGTGGCGTTGGATAACAATTGAACACAACTGTAAAAAAAAAACGAAGATATTCGAAAAACTAAATTCAATTTTTTTCTAAATTTGAATCTTGATATTATTAGTAAGTATTTTCAGAAAGCTTTCGCTGTACCAAAAACTTCGATATACAATCTTTCGTCTCTTATTTCTGTTTGCTCGTCAAGCAGGGATGTGTCCGCCATATTGGCATTTGTTAGATACACTGCCGCTCGTGACGCGGGCTAGAGCCCATACCGAGCGCGGAGATTGGTTGCCTACCGCCCTTCGGCGATAGTAACTATATTGTACTATGGTTCGGCCTACTGCTGCGCCTAGGTCCGGGCCACAAGCTTGTAAAGTTTCGTGGTAAATATACGTCAATGTGCTTCTGAAAAGTCTTTGTTTTGCTGACCTGCTCCTCATCATGCCCTCACGTGACGGAATAACAGAAGGATGTTAACTGATACAAATGGGTAGATCAAAATTAGACTTAAAACTACGGCACGTGTTAATGTGTCTGTGATACAGCCAGGAGAACGATCCAGAAGCAGGAAACGACTCAACCTTGACCCGCTCGCAAGCATGGTAGACGGCAGACTGAGTGCCACGTGTTGAGCCGGTATTTAATACTTTATTCAGTTAAACATTCAGAGATAATGCTACATTTTCTTTAGTATAACATGTGACATCCTGCTCTCTAAGTTTGTTATTGAATTGCGTGGTGGCAAGATGAGGAGCAGATTAACAACACACAGACATTTTCAGAAGCACATATATATTCACGATAAATTTACAGCCCTAGCGGAATAACATGTCGGGCCGGCCATAATACGACCTCATCGCGGTCGGCACACAAATGACTGGGATCCGTGGCCGGCGACACCACGCACCGCAAGTGGCGATCTATATATACATATCGTCACACCAGTGACCGGACTTGTCCAAAATACCAGTATATGTAATAATATGTCTATGTAAAATTTTAATTATGGGTCTGGTGGCTGAATAAATAAATTTATAATTATTATTCTCTCAAACATTCATTCCTTCTTCTTCGCGATTCAATTCACAACCCTGGGATTCTTGAATGTTTTAACTTCTATGTTCCATATAAGTACACCCGTGCTCGTAGCCATCCATTGTTTTTGATCCCAGTTGATGCTTGCGGAGCATCAAGCACTCAATTTGGTACAACGGCAATGGCTCTCCTAAATGGCCTACCAGCACACCTCGAGCCTTTTCTTACATCCTTTTCCTCTTTTGTCGATGATATTGTTGTCCTAGATCTCTATGATCTTTGACACGTGTCATCTTCTTCTTCTTTTATGTTATTTTTATCTTTTATTATGTTTTGTATGTATTGTATATTCTATGATCTGTTTCTTATTATTTTGTTAACTTTTTCTTGAAACTTCTGTTTTGTGTAATAAATAAAATAAATAAATAAATTATTTTTTTTCCATCAGCTCGTGGCGACTATATGATGATGATTGCTGATGATTATGATGGTGATGACATCACAAGATACTCTTTCAATCTTCTTCAAATCGGTCACTCCATTAGTCAGCAGCTCTCGGCCCCTTATCACGCTCTAATTGCCTGGCCCCAATTTTTTCCATTGCCGAAGCGCTTCGAATGTGAAGCAATTATTGCAATTACGTCGGTTATGATCTTCCACCATGTCAAGTAATTGCGATACTAACCATTTCAGTGCGCAATGTATTAGATAATTGATTCGTTATATAAAGCATCACGTAATTAGCAAACAAGGAGAAAAGGGGAACGACCTGGTAACATCGATAGCTCGTGTGTTGCCCAGCATTAGGTCCTGAGATGTGCAGCTTGTTGGGCACATGGAGCAGGATCTTAGGTGTGAGGCGGTCTGCAGGTCTCCACAGACGCACAATAGTGTCTCTCCCTGCCGAAGCATTCCACACCGCTCGAGGTTGACCAAACTCCGGTACTTAATCTGTTCAGGGATTTCCAGGTCCGCCAGTCAAGGTTCTTGCCAGTTGGGAGGCCTTCTTTTGGAGTAATAAAATCCTCTGATGCGATTTGTTGCCAGAGATAGAGTCTCTCTTTGGGGAGCATGAAAATAACATCCATGCGGTGCCCCCTGGAAACGGAATCTCGGACTTCCTCCTCCGGCCAATCTTTTCAACCCAGCGATGAAAACATCAGCATGATATAGCCCTTGCTGACTGGTACCGAAAACCTCTATATACAATCTTTCTGTCTCGATATCAATCTGCTCCTCATCCCTCTACCACGCGTTCTGATAACTATCCCGGCGTCGTTTTCTTAACCCTTTCATTACAGCTCGGTGGAATACAAATTATACTGTCAATACGGCGTGAATTTTTCAAACCATTTTTTTTGCTTAAAACTAGTATTTGATGCATAAATGTACTTACCTGACCTATTTCCATATATCGCATTAATTCTTATATCCTTTAGCTATCAGATTAAGCATAAAAAACTATTCTTTTTAACAAACGTTCATTATTTAACTCCATACGTGGTGGCATTGACACATTTGGCTTACAGAAAAATCGCTCCTGTGACGAAACCTAAAGATATTTATTTACATGCTTTATAGATTCTTGTAAATAATACATGTAGTTTGATAAAGGGTATGACTGCACTTCTAATTTCCTACCGTAGATGTCACAATGAGTAATGAAAGTAGCAAAACGATATATCACAGCAACCGATGTCAATGGTGGGGAATCTTACACGGCATATATCGGGTACCGATGCGAACAAGTTAAAGTAAAGGTGATGTTAGTATGTAAGTTTATCCTAAGATTGAACCCGGAACTACTCGCATTCTATTCATGCGCTTTACCATTACTTGGTAACACTTCTAGATATGATTAAAAAGGATTTAAGTACCAATATGGCGTTCTTTGTTTAATCTAACCTCGATTATTAAGTGGACCATTGTTCTATCTTTAATCTACTTAGATTGTAGATAACATATTTTTATGTAGCTATACATATGAAAGATGATGATAATCATCGAATCGAGCCGCCATCTAAGACCGAATGGTCCAAAACATAAGAGCGCTTGTGATGGTCGCCCAACCCACTTGAAAATTAATTTTAAAAATAAAATTAGAAGGTAGAACGCAAGGGAAACATGCACGCCTAGTAAGGGAAGTCATTGAAATCAAAATACATCCCATCAACATTAAAAGGGATGACGGTTTGATTCTCAAAACAGGATGACATCCACCTCTAGCACATACTCAAAAACCTGTACAGACAAGCAACGACAACCGCAGTCTGACATAACGTTCGAGGAGGTATGCTCCTTAGAATATACTTATTATGCCGCTCGTGGAGGTACGCTGCTCGGAACATACCTACCGTATACCAATTCTCCGACATGACACTCGTGCAGTTTGGTGGTAGACGAAAGTCGTTCCGTGAAGACCACCGATTCATAGTAAATTCCTGTAATAATAAGCATGATGCGTGAATCTCGGGCTGTCGTCTATAACGTTGGCAGGTCAACACTCTACATGCAGCGCTTAGTCATATGCACTATGGTAAGAAGTCATAGAATTCCAAAGATGAGACTTCAGAATTACTATCACCATTCGTCTGTATTCTCCTGTATGTGTTGATATCAGCTTGATATAGCTCCTTTAGGCTGATGCCGTAAAGCATCGAAAAACGATATTTTGTCTCTTATTTTCATTCGCTCGCCTGACATGCACATCTAATGATAGTTTTCTTTGTATAATGTTGCACGGCGTTTGCATGCGCCATCTTATTTGTTATGACAGTTCTAGTTGGTACCGCTGTCATCTTGAATTCGCTTTTTCTGCCGCGACGGTTGGCAGCGCCGAGATGTCAGAGCGCGCCATCAGTTGACAGCTGGAGCTAGCTCGCGACTGTGATGGCGCGCGCCTAATAGCGTGCGCCACAACGGTCTTTCCGTTGCAAGTGTTAGACAAACCGTGATAATATGTGAAACGAAAACAAGTTCTTTGTATTGTGAACCTGATCCCGCATCCTGTCATCCAGTAAATCGATATCAAATAAGAGAGGAGGATATCAGTGTTTACATAAAAATAAAAGTAAAACAACTTCTTAGGTTTTCACGGCCAGATTTGATATTGTGGCTTTTGGGTTTAGCCGTGTGTGGCGAATTTTTTTTAACCAATATTTCGATCGCCATTGCAGGGGTCTTCTTCAGGATTGATGATTTGGTTGTGATTTAGTTGCGAATTGGTGTCAGATTATTTTTTTATGAGTGTTATTGATATGACAACTACATACTCAAGTTTCATTGTTCCAGAGAATCGTGGGTATGTTCCAAGAATTTGCCACACACGGCTAAGCCCAAAAGCCACAATATCAAGTAAAATGTTGTTTATTAGAGTTTTGGTAGGATGTTGCCAACTATAAAACTATCGCTGCCACACATTTAAGTAATAAAATTACATAAAATTAAAGTGGAGCATCTCTTTTTTTGCTACATTACTTAGAGTATATAATATAAATCCAAGTCATGTGCATCCGTTATGTAACTAGTCATAGAATAAATTTGTGTCAGTAAAAAAGAAATGTAAATTAACTTACACATTACTGAAAAAAAAAACTACTGTGTCATTATCACGATTGCTACGAGTATCATCGCTGATGATGAAACTAGCTTCAAATGTTAATACCCTCAATAATTGGGGCAAATGGTCGCCAAAAAATACTTCCATAAATATATTTTTTATGTAAGCACATACAGGAGAATACCGACAGATGGTAATAGTAATTCTGAAGTCCCATCTGTGGAATTCTGATGGTTACCATGGTGCATATGACAAAGCGCTGATAGACTACAGCCCGAGATACACGCATCATCCTTTATTATTACAGGAATTTACTGTGAATGAATGGTCTTCACGGGACGACTTTCGTCTGCTACCAGTTTTGATCAATATGCTATGACTGTCATTTCACGGGTGAGGGATCAAATTCACACCAACCGGGGGTATTTAAGAGCTTAGAAATCAAAGAAAAAAATTTACGTCGGGGAACCACCATACGACTTCGCCTTGCCAGGCAAGTTATTTCGTTAACCATTTCATTACGGCTCGGTTTGAATACAAATTATATTGTCAATTATAAAACTAGTATTTGAAGCATAAATGTACTTATCTGGTCTATTTTCATATATCACATTGGTTATTGTGTCATTTAGCTATCAGATGATGCATAAAAAACTATTCTAAGAAAGTAGCAAAACAATATATCACGTCGACAGATCTCAACGGTCGGGGAATCTTATGACGGCATATGCCGACAATCGTTGCGAAAGGTTTATTGACACCTATAGATCTCTGGAGCCTACGATCACTGGACAAATCCTTAAGTTAGGTTAGGTTAGGTTAGGTAGACCGGTTGTCCCGTGACTTAAATGTCCCGTGTACCAGACGTATCGGGCGCCCCACGTCGATACCGATGAGTCGTTAACGAATATTCTGGGTACGATAGGTCTTAACACCGGTATTACAACATACTGTGGTCGATGTCTTTTGAACTAAGAAATAATTAAAGAAAAAAGTGCCGTTGTATTCAGTTATTTTGATTTTAGAGGACTCCGTTAGAGCCTCCGTTAGAGCCAATTGATAATTCAGCAAACATTTGACATACAGACTAATTGATACGCTAGATAAGTTCAAAATACGTCTATAGAATACAAAACTATTAATGGATAGTTCTCAAAATAATCTATTATATAATCACACTGTTTAGTTATAGGAATACAAATCTAACAAATATAGTAAGAGTCCGTCTATATTGTAGGGTTCCGCCGCATTTCGTTCACAGACAATTCGCTCAACGACTCGTCGATAACGACGTGAGGCGCACTGGACGTCTGGTGCACATGATGTCTAGCTAACCTAAACTAACATAACCTAAGTTCCCCTCTTTAACGAAAATTATGGCCCCTGGATTCTACGATTACTTGACAAATCCTTAGGTTAGGTTAGATTAGGTTAAGCAGACTTTCGTCTTAGTCTCCACTAATTTTGATTTTTTTTTATGTAAACGCATGCAGGACAGCACACCCGCTCAAGACCAGTGCGCTCTACGACGCTCAGCCAGGGAGGCTGGACGCTGCTTGCAGGAAACGTGTGTTGTGTTCGTGTTTGTGTGTGAGTTGGGGAGATTGCAAGTGTTTATTTATCTGTTTCTTGAAGAGATCCAGATTGTAGGAAGGAGAAAACACATACGCTGGAAGGGCATTCCATAGCTTACGGGTGGCATTAAGGAAGGAACTTTGAAAACTGCCAGTTCTTGGTCGACTTATATTAACCGTGTATGGATGAGTTTGTCGGTTGTGGGTGGGTGCAGAAGGAATTAGTTCTTTAAGTTTCGTAGAGCTGCGACCGTGGGTAATAACGGTAGAAAAGACTAAGAGAACCAATCTTACGCCTGTGTTCCATCGATTGCAGGTTAGACGTAAGAGTGTCATTGTTTATCCGACGAATTGCTCTGACCGACCTTTAACGTTCGGCCTGGCGATCACACACATGTTGTGTAATCGGACTGGATAGTGTTAATTTCAATGGCAGTGCAAGCAACCGTAAAAATCCTTGGAAATCCACGAAAATCAAATCAAAGGTAATAAAAAAGTTAGCAATCGCTCCACAAGGCTAGAGACAGTCATGTAGAACTCCTTAAAAACTTAGCATTTAATTACCGTAATTATCTTTGCGATAATGGTACCATTAAATCGAGGGCTTTGACCTGCGACAGCTATCACACCAGCTTTTACAAAGGCCGCTGAACTTAACGTAATTCATTCTAGTTTTTAGTATTCATTATGAAATAAATAGTTTTTTTTTTTTTAATGTAAGCACATACAGGAGAATACCGACAGATGGTGATAGTTATTCTGAAGTCTCTATCTGCGATATTCTATGACGCTTACCATGCTTTATATGGCTAAGCGCTGCATGCGGAGTGTTGATCCGCCAACGTCATAGACTAAATAGCCCGAGATTCACGCATCATCTTTATTATTTAATGAATTTACTATGAATGGGTGGTCTTCACGGGACGACTTTCTTATACCTCCATTTTTTAAATTAATAGGCTATGACTGATATTTTACGAGTGAGGGATCAAATTCACACCAACCGGGGTATTTTAGAGCTCAGAAATCGATTATAATAATAATTATTATTATTGTTTTCAATCTCCGTCGGGGAACCTAACGATATTTATTTACATGCTTTACAGATTCCTGTAAAGAATACATGTAGGTTGATAAAGGGAATAACTGCAGTTTCATGTTCCTACCGTAGATGTCACAATGAGTACTGAAAGTAGCAAAGCGATATATCACGTCAACCGATGTCAATGGTCAAAGAATCTCTGATGGCATATGCTGACAACCGATGCGAAAGGGTTAAAATATTACGAAATATTCGTTTTAAAACTTTACTTTATATCATAATCAAGGATATTTGTGTTTACAAATTCGATTAAATAATAATAAGTACTAAAAAGTTCACTAAACTCGTTTTAAATGGGTTGTAATTGACTTCAAAACCAAGTGCTTCAACACCCAATGGAATGTAACGAATTGAACTCGTAAAGTAATGACAGTCTTCCGTATGTGCGAACAATCTGTTGGAACGTGAAATTGTAAGGAACAAATAAACACTAATCAAAGAATGATTTATTAATTATTTTATTTCCTTTTAGATTTTACATAATATTTTTTTACATTGGGTGACATAGTCCCATAAAAATAATAAGCGTAATACTGTTAGGGCGTCCCCTTTAAGCGACAATTACATATTCGGGGCCCCCATACCTGAAAAGATAAGGGAAAACCGCCTAAGATGGTATGGGAATCCGACGTGGAGCATAGAATAAACACAGGATGGCTGAAATGGAGGTCTCTCTGTGGGGTTTTGTGTGACAGCAAAATTCCAGTTAGGATCAAAGGTAAAATCTACAAAACTGCTGTAAGGCCAGCTATTATTATATTATATTATATTAGTATTTGTATAGCGCTCTTTTATGACCGAATGATCATTCCAAAAGCGCTTCTTTGCCTCTCTGAGTAAAAAGGTGGGTCTTGAGTCTGCTTCTGAAGGATGCCTCTGCTTTAAGCTCTCTTATGCTTTCCGGTAGTGAGTTCCAGGCCATTGGCGCAGCGTAGCTGAAAGCCCGATTGCCAAAGACCGTGCTAGGACTACCTCCCGTCAGCTGCAGGGTGCTTCTATTTGCTCTAGCCGGTCTGAGTGTCTCTCCACGCGTGCTTATTTCTGAAGGCTTAATAAGTTCTGTCAGATAGCCCGGTGCAGTTCCGTTGATTGCCTTGTAAGCTAAGAGGCATAATTTATATAAGCTATGCTCTACGGATCGGAGTGTTGGACCCCGCTGAAACGTGACTTGGATAGGATTCATGTGGCAGAGATGAAGATGCTGAGTTGGGCGGGCGGTGTGACTAGAGTGGACAGAGTTCGAAATGAGCATATTTGGGATTCATTTCGGGTGATCCCCATACCGGAAAACCGCTTAAGATGGTGTGGACATGTGACTCGGAGAGATGAGGACAACATGGTGAAGAGAGCCCTCAACATACCCACGCTGATATGAAAACCTGGAAGACCACAGGCAACCTGGACTGCAACTGTAGTCAAGGATTTGAAAACTCTGGGCTTGACCGAGAATGCAACGCAGGACAAACATGGCGAATGTGCACTAGGAGAGACGAGCCCAGATGATGGGAAACGGCGAGGCTAAAGAAGAAGAAGATTGGTCGGCATAGTCCAGTGGTAAGAGCGTTTGTTTATCATTCAGATGCTGTCTGTTCAAATCCCGACTATCAATGATTTTTTATAAATATGATTTAATAAAATCTAAGCTCTAGACATGCCCTCGGTAGTCCCAAGGTAGGGTTAAGCCACCTCTTAGGGACTAAACAAAATTGTCCAGGCTTTGGGAGTGTTGGGCTGATCATACCATCTCCTTCAAAAAACTGTGATCATTGAACACCCAAATATTACTTTCGTACTACAGCCGCAGTCTATGAAAGTTCGCGGACTCTTGCTCCGGAGACTCATGGCAACCATCTGAGTTTCCATGTGGACTTCCAGGTATACAGATGTACTGGGACAAGGCAAGAACAATCTGAGCTTACAGAATTGTGAAACAGAAATTTCTAGTTGTCTTGTCCCAGAACACCTGTATGCCTAGAGATTCACACATGAGCAAATTGTTCCCGGGAGCCTCCAGTGCAAGAGCCCGAGAATTTGGATAGACTGCGGCTGCAGGCGGGTATAGCTCAATGGTCAAAGCGTTTGCTTTGCAAGCCAAAGATCGTGGGCTCGATCCTCGACGGAGGTTAAAAAAATATATTTTCAATGATTTCTGAGCTGTAAAATACTCCGGTTGGCGTGAATTGATGAGAAATTTGATTCCTCATCCGTAAAATGACAGTCATAGCCTATTAATTAAAATTGGTGGCAGACGAAGGTCGTCCCGTGAAGACCATTTATTCATAGTAAAATTCCTGTAATAATAAGGATGATGCGTGCATATCGGGCTGTATTCTATGACGTTGGCGTATCAACACTCCAAATGCAGCGCTTAGCCATATGCACTATGGTAAATTCCACAGATGAAACTTCTGAATAACTATCACCATCTGACGGTATTCTCCTGTATTTCTTCACATAAAAATATAAAATAAAGTACCATATTAATATTTGAGTGTACAATAATCAGCGTTTTAAGGAGATCCGATAATCAGTCCGACACTCGCGAGGCAAAAAACAATTTTTGTTTTGTCCTTTAGGGGTGGCTCAACGCTACCGGAAGCATGTATAGAGCTTAGATTTGATTAAATATATTTTTTTAATTATGCTGGGTCGGGATGTGAACCGACAGCATCTGGATGACAAACAAACGATTTAACCACTGAACTATGCCCCCGGCGAAATCTTACCCTACATAATGTATTGTACGAGAGGGAAAACAAAACTATTAATTTCTTTGAATGTTTTTTTTCTAGTTCATGTAGAGCAAGTAATACGACAATGGTAGCAATAGATCCTCTGTCTTTTACGTTCACCCTTGGGGGCTTGTTTATGTGGGCAGCTGCGTGGGATCACCCTTACCGTTGCCATGGCGACGACGAATGGAAAAAAGTACCCTCGAATCAACACCATAAGACTAGATCGAGAGAAATATCATGTTTGGAAGCATTTTGGAGTAATTTCTTTTAGATATGTTTTCCTTACATTCGAAAATTATTTGTGTTTTTAATTCAATAAAAAAAGTGTTCTGGAATATGGCAGCCTAGTGTGGAATCCACACCAAACCAAATAAATTATGCTCGAACGAATCCACAATGAAACAACACCTCTAAATATATGTTAGGAAATATGAATTTAAGTTTATATAAGAATTATAGATGACAGTCGACATTTATGTACAACTGAGATGGGCAGCATTTGGAAAACTTAATTGGATTTTTAAAGCAAAAATTCCGTTTTTTACAAGCCATGGACTATAGTCGTTTACGCGTCAAAGAGGAATAATAATTCTAGCGACTAAAGTCGCTTCCCGCGTCCAAAGGGTTAAAACTAAGACGTTTATACTGACATCAGGATGATATAGACCTTGCTAACTGGTACCGAAAACCTCGATGCACAATCTTTCGTCTCTTATTTTCGTTCGTTCATAGGACACGCATGTGTTGTCATTTTTTAATTCCGTTAGGAGGACTAGTTATATAGATCACCAATCGCGGCGCTGGGTGTCACCGACCGCGGCGCCCGGTGCCCTGTCAGTTATGTGCCGACCGCGTCGAGGTTGTATTATAGCCGGCCCAGCATGTTATTCCGCTAGGACAGGAAATATATATGTGCTTCTGAAAAAGTCTGTTTGTTGTTCTTCTGTTCCTCAAGTGGCAATGTGACATATCTGTTACAGAGATGGCAGGTGATGGGGAAGAAAATTGTTAGAGTGGCGCACAATAACTGGCAAACAGAGCGGTGGTGGATCCATACAAGAAAGACTGAAAATTATAAGAATAGCAGGAGTAGCCTGGATGCGAAAGGCGGAGGATCAAATAGGATGGAGACTCATACGAATGGACAAACACAAGCTCATGATCATCATGATATTTTGAAAATTATCTTTGTTAGTGGTAAATTCGGTTGTAATTTTCATGATGACGATTTGCCCATTACCTTGGGGCATATTACTACATCCGCTTACGTTATCTCACCGAATCGATAGTCGGCGGCTGGAGCTATCCGGGCACCTAGTGGAACAGGGCGCAGATACATAGTAGGTGAGGTTAGCAACCGTGATGCAGCAGGGTTAACCACTAACGAACACTAATGATCAGGTCGATTCGAATGAAAAAAGAGCAACCTATAAACAATGCCACTCTAACGATAGATGTTTAAAACGATATTTTGAACATAACTAACTTGCATTAAGCATCCTAAAGTCTATAAAAGCAATTGATCAAACTCTTAATCTTAGATTCATACAGTCAGGTACGATCAAAGTCCAAGACAACAAATATCGAGGAATTTGTGGTGTACGAAATTCTAAGTATTAGTAATATTAATATTAATAAGGAATGCTCACGCATCGATACGGAGCATGGACCATCCCAATAATCTAACATTCTATGTGGATTGAAGGGATCAAATTCCAAAAACTGTATCGAGGAATGTGCAGTGTATGATATTCAATGTATTAATATAAGTTTTATAACTGCTTTCTCATGTTGTAAATTAGGGTATAAAAAGAGGACTCGTATTAAAAACTCATGTACGGTCTTTGGTCTTATCCTCAGTGCCAGATACTTGGTATTCCGGCATCACCATATCCGACGTCAGAGAATTTTTAAATGATTTTTTTCGAGCATGATAATGTATTTGGATTTATTGGGATTCCAAACTAAGCTCCCATATTCCAGAACAGATGAAGAATAGAGGGTACGAAAAATTAGAAGGTTACATTCCACCTTTATGGCACATCCCTTATCCCACGTGCGGCCGCGACCCTGCATCCATCTAGAGGTGCAGTGCGCGCGTCACCGCATCGATCTGTAGGCTGGGGTGTAGTCTGGGGATGGGAGTGGGAGTAGATAGGAACAGTGGGCAGGGGAGTGAGCAGGGGAGTCGACAGGAGAGGAGAGTGGACGGGGGAGGGCCTTGCTTGGCTTCGTCGGCGGTCAAGGCCACAGCCCGGGAGAGAGCAGAGAGTCTGCAACGTCATTAAATGTATTATGTAATACAAATAATACGATTTTTAACTATAAGCGCGCATACCAACAGTATCATACTATAACATACGAGTTTATTTTTAGGTTATATTTTTTTTTATTACGTCTTTAATTTCATTTCATTTGTGGTGTATATATGTGGTCGTGGGTTCGATTCCCAACGGAGATTAAAAAAAATGTTTTTAATCGATTTCTGAGCTGCATCATATAGTTGGTGTGAATTTGATCCCTCACCTGTAAAATGCCAGTCATAGCCTATTAATTAAAATTGGTGGCAGACGAAAATCGTCAAATTACCTGTATTAATAAGGATGATGCGTGAATCTCGGGCTGTAGTCTACGACGTTGGCGGATCGACACTCCGCATGCAGCGCTTAGCCATATGCCCCATGGTACGCGTCATAAAATTCCACAGATGAGACATCAGAATTACTATCACCATTAGTCCTCATCTCTCCGTGTCACATTCCCATACCATCTTAGGCGGTTTTCCCTTATCTTTTCAGGTATGAGGGCCACCCGAAATGAACCCCGAATATGCTCATTTCGAGCTCTGTCCACTCTAGTCACACCGCCCGCCCACCTCAGCATCTTCATCTCTGACACATGAATCCTATCCAAGTCACGTTTCAGCGTGGTCCAACACTCCGATCCAATGGGATGCAAAAGTTGGAAAAGGCTAGTAAAAAATAAAAATATATCAATCGATTTATTGGAAACAACTTTCACGTGTTCTATGTGATCTTTCATTACCAGCACATAAAACATGAAGATGTCAAGGTCATGTGCTGCAGCAAAGGTCAGGTAACGCTTAATGCCAGGTATATGGATATTAATTACTATAAAACAACTATATGCCACGACAATACGATGTTGAAACACCGGTTCTGGTCCAAGAATATTTTTGACGACTGTAGCATCTTCATTACTCTTTATTTATTTCTTTTGACATCCTCTTCTTCCATTTAGGACATCGGTTTACTGGATGAAGAATCCATGATCAGGTTCACAATACAAACACTTGTTTCTGCTTCACATATTACTTGTTTATTTGTCAATAACGTCGCCTGTTATAGGGACGCCTTTAGGCGCTCCTATAACGATAGCGGGCGAGTTCCGACTGACTGCCCACTCTGACTCGGTGCTGCCAACCGCAAAGATGACAGTCATATCAACAACAAATGGGCCAACTGTCATTACAAATAGTTTTGGCGTATGTAAACACCGCTTAACTTATACAATTAATATAATATGTGCATGTCAGGCAACCGAACAAAATTAGAGACAAAAGATCGTTTTTCGAGGCTTCAGATTCCGCTTAATTAAGACACCGCTTAATTGGGACAGCCGCTTATTTGGGACAAATCTCAAAGAACAGAAACCAAACCAAGTAACCAATAGTAAATTTATATGTTTAATTAGGACAACATTCCGCTTAATTGGGACAGTAAATTTAAGATCACATCACAAATTTCCCTTTTGCAAGCAATACAGTTTGTCGCTGACAGTTGGCGAGCCACCTGCCATATAAAAACCACCACAATACAGAACTGTTTTAGATGAAGAATTTTCAAGAATAGATAACAATTTACCATGTTACAATGATAATGAAGACTGTGAGGATTCAATTGTGGAAGGTATTAAATCAAAATATGAAAAATTGGACGAAGATGACGACGATGATGAAGAGTCACCTGTGCCTGTGACTAACCAGGAGGCAAAAAAATGTATGGCCGTGTTACAGCGTTATTTCATTCAGGAAGGAAATGAAGTTTCGGGAAATGAACATTTCACTTCTACATCCGCACTGAATATCTGTGCTGATTTTGTAGAAGTGAAATGTTGATCATTTTTGCATCGAATTAAATTGTATGTACCTACACATTTATTATTTTAATTAGGATTTATTTTTCTTCTTAAAAGCTTTTATTACATATATGTATTTTATATGATAATTTATATTACCCATACGTAATTTTCAGTTTCCAAGAGTTTATAAAATAAAATTATTAAAAAAAGTATGAATTGTTTAATTTTATGTGTGTATTACTGATTAATGGCTTTAGTTGCCAAAACCAAATAAATGAATTAAAAAAAAAGTGAAATTCACTTAATTGGGACATCCGCTTAATTGGGACAAAATGCCCAAGTCCCGATGTGTCCCAATTAAGCGGTATAAACTGTAATCGTGTCGGAAACAACAGGGTCAGATCCTGTCTGCCCCGAAGTGGGCAACGTCGATGGCGTTACTCCCGGCCATCATCAGGTCTTCCTGGGTGCAGCTACTCGGACACAGCGAACACTCCAGAACAGTGGTTCTCAACCAGTGCACCGCGGTGTACCGCTGCACCACGAGCTTGTTGCAGGTGCTCCGCGAAAAAAATGGGTAAAAACGAAAAAAGTTGGAGCTTACATAAAAAAAAAAAATTAATTAAATGTGCGAACTTCGGGGTAATTACTTAATAAAAAACTTATTAAAAATCCATTAGTTACTTAAAAAAAAATATTGTTCGTTGATAAAACAAATTATGTAATTCAATACACTTTAGTATTACATCACCTGGCAATTAACCCGCGTAATATTCAGGTATAAAAAAGTTGCAAAATTATATATTTTATTATTTTATAGAAACAATGCGGAAAGTTTATGAATTACGCGTATTTATTACGCAAACAAACAAAAAGGGGGGGACAAAAAAAATTACTACTTTTATCCGAAACTCTTTAGGGGGGCAACAAAAAAAACTTTCTTACATAATTCTTCTTCGTAGTATCAATCCGGTGGATTGGTTTGTAGCAACAGAATCTTGCATCTCGATCTCCACTCCTCTCGGTCCTCCGCAACCCTCTTCAGCTCAGCATAAGAGCTACTTTCAGGAAATATTTCATGAAAGTTTCATATCGATCGGATTAATGGTGTAGTAATGCATAAAAGACAAACACCCATACATTTATTTTTACATTTAACACTTTCGCATTGGTTGTCGGCATATGCCGTCAAGGATTCCCCGACCGTTGACATTGGTTGCCGTTATATTTCTTTTTGGTTCTTACACTACTCATAGTGACATCTACGGTAGGAAATTTGAAGTGCAGTCATTCCCTTTATCAACCTACATGTATCCTTTACATGAATCTGTAAAGCATGTAAATAAATATCGATAGGTTTCGTCACATGAGTGATTTTTCTGAAAACCACATGTGTCAATGCCACCACATGTATAGAGTTATATAATAAATGTCTGTTAGAATATAATAGTTGTTTATGCATCATCTGATAGCTAAAGGATACAAGAACCAATGTGATATATGAAAATAAGTCAGATATGTACATTTATGCTTCAAATACTAGTTTTAAGCAAAAAAAAAAGTCTGAAAAATTCACGCCATATTGACAGTATAATTTGTATTCCACCGAACCGTAACGAAAGGGTTAATATCAGTATTCGTATTATTATTGTTTTATGAAATATGAATTTTTTAATTTTTATTAGAATATTATTTTATTATTTCAATATTCTAATCTACTTTTATAGATCATTGACTATATTACAATATTATTATTACTTAAAATATACATATACTATACATAAAATTCTTTTTTCAACGCGTCAATCCAAGCACAAAAATAACGGCAGAAGCGGGATGCGAAACGCGGACCTTGGAAACCAACTATGCCCAGGTATTCATACCGCTCGGCGAACTACGCCATTGCCCTGCCTAGACTGACTTGCGTTGAAACTAGTATTTATATCATTGTTATCATAAGGAAAGTAATAATATTAAGCTTGTGAATAAATGAAGACTGATAGAATAATAATAAAAATATACATACTTTGAATATATACTATAGCGACATCTATCGTACGATGATAACAATGATATAAATACTAGTTTCAACGCAAGTCAGTCTAGGCAGGGCGATGGCGCAGTTCGCCGAGCGGTATGAATACCTGGGCATAGTTGGTTTCCAAGGTCCGCGGTTCGCATCCCGCTTCTGCCGTTATTTTTGTGCTTGGATTGACGCGTTGAAAAAAGAATTTTATGTATAGTATGTGTATATTTTAAGTAATATTATTGTTTTAGTAATCTTAACAAACATACACGCAATATTTCCTGAATGTTTCATATCGATTGGATGAATGGTGTAGTAATGCATAAAAGACAAACGCCCATACATTTATTTTTACATTTAAAGATTCTATATTTAGTATATTTTTACGTTTCGCACTAGAGAGCAAATAATTACAAATGGCTTTGGTCTGGAAAAGCATCGATAAATGTCGATACTTTATTTGTTTCTTAAAGAGTGGGTAGCCTTATAAGTGGGCGAATCGTCAGTACTGCGCCGCCCTTCCTTGAACCTCGAAATCCGCCCTAAGAACGTGCTATGAGGATCACACGATAATGAAAAAAAAAGTTTTTTTCCAACATTACCCAACTCTTTTTCTTCTAGGGATGCTTTCTTTCCATTCGTTAGAGTCACGCAGGAAAATTGCTGCTCTGAAACATTCATTCCTTCTTGTTCGCGTTGCAATTTATAATCCTTGGATTCTTGAATGTTTCGGCAGCGTAACACAGTGGATCCGGCGGGCGGCTATGTGCTGATCAGAGTTGCGAAGACGGTTGCGACAAAGAGAAGGAGCCTCTGTTCCATATGGTCACGAGCCAGCTGTTAACCGTACACGGATTATTCCGGAGCTACCTCGACAGGTTTTGACAGTTGGAACCCACATCCCAGGCAGAGTGCCCATGTGACGGCAGCTCTTCGCACCTCACGTTGTGCACTGTGGAACTGTCCGCTGCACCACTCTGTGAGGATTGCGCTCTTTGAAGTGGTCCGGCCGGCATCAGCTCCAGACGATACCAGGACTTCGTTGCTAACAAACGGAATTACGCTGCTTTTGAGCGCTTCTGCGCGTCCGTCTGCAAGAGTGCAGATGCAAGTAATGACTCCTAACTAATGTCTGACATTTGCTGAATCCATTTCCCAACCTTACCATTTCCTTATCCATTCCCACGTATTTCGTGGTTAGCGACGTGTTACCAAAGAAGGCAATTCGTGACTCGCTATAGTATACTAACTTCGCAGCCTTAGACTGAGGTCTATTTGACATCTTACTGTGCACCTAGAATGACGGAAAGGCCTTCAGCCACTCTCTGACAAGTAGCTTTTTGCGTGCGTCCAGTAACGGGTCCCCATCTGGGTCTCCAAAAACAGGACAGGACAGGGAGGGTTTTCACCAAGTGGTCCATATGGTCGTATCCTTATTATAGAGCTTGTTCACGGACACATTGATAGGTGCAATAGTAATTGATACGACCTCTGGCAACGATTCTAGCTACATCTGTGACAGGGATTCTAATGACATCTAACAGGTATATTTTCTTTTCAAATAAATATTTAAAAAAAAACGTAAGGAAGTTTTTTATCCATTAGAAATAATCAAAGGCTCTCAAGCAACCCTCGTAGTCAACCCTCAGAAAAGGTCATTCCCTCCAAGCCTTCGGCGTAGATCATAAGTACCTCACTGCTACGCCGTAGACGAATCCTTCATACAAACATAAACAAAATCCCGAGCAAATTCTCTTATCCCAATAAAAAACAAAATTTAATTTCTCCTCAGAGGAAATTACAATCTCCCACTTTCTTTCCTTAGAACCCTAAGTAGTATATTCCATTATAATTTTTCACTTTAAACATGTGTTTTTTTTATTATATAAGACGACTGTTATTAATTATAATTTTAGCGTACACGTTAAAACTGATGAAGCCTTCATTGATCGCGACACTGCAGTCTTGCAGCAAATGAAACGGTACTCATTATTATTATTATTATTATATTAGTATTTGTATAGCGCTCTTTTATGACCGAATGGTCATTCCAAAAGCGCTTCTTTGCCTCTCTGAGTAAAAAGGTGGGTCTTCAGTCTGCTTCTGAAGGATGCCTCCGCTTTAAGCTCTCTTATACTTTCCGGTAGCAAGTTCCAGGCCATTGGTGCCGCGTAGCTGAAAGCCCGATTGCCAAAGACCGTGCTAGGACTACCTCCCGTCAACTGCAGGGTGATGCATGTCAAAACAAGGTATGAAATAATTACTGTGTGGTACTTACTAAAGTAATTACTAAAATAAATAGACTTTTGAAAAGTAATAATATAAAAAAGCTTGACGTCATAGATTAGATTTATTATTACTAAGCATTCACGCATCGTTCGCTTTTAAAAAAACACTTTGAAAGAGTGATGTTTACCAGACGACTTTCATCTTGAACTAATTTTAATTAATATGTTATGACAGGCATTTTACGGCTGAGCGATCAAATTCACTATAACCAGGGTATTTATTTTTGACATCGGGAATCGAACTCACGACCTTTCGTATGGCAAGCGAACGCTTTTCCACTGAGTCATACCCGCTAGCTTAGTACATCTAGCTATCCTTGAAAAAAAAATGAATTAATACTAAAAAATATGTAATAGTTATTAACATGCATTAACTTTTACTGTTCTGAATGAAATGTTCTTCTTTGTATGAAATAAAACATGTTCTGTTTGTTGTTAAATAAAAGGTTTATACCTTACAAGGGCCTGACATGTTTTGAATACATTGAACATCAAAATATTGTCATTTCCAGGAAATAGGGTATTTCATGTCGTCTGCTGTGACCTTGCGACAATACACAACAACGGCCTTAAGGCAGTAAGTCTCTTACAATAAAACGCAAATTTCCCGGCGGGTATGGATTAGTTAGCTACCCATAAAAAAAAAGTCACCCAGCGTGCTATGGAGAGATCCATGCTCGGAGCGTCGCTAAAAGATAGAATCCGAAACGAGGAAATACGCAGAAGAACTCAAGTAGTGGATGCTACCCAACGAATAGGCACACTCAAGTGGCAATGGGCAGGACATATCTGTCGAAGAGACGACGGTCGATGGGGAAGAAAAGTATTTGAATAGCGCCCAAGAACTGGCAAACGAAGCATTTGCCGACCCCCTACAAGATGGACTAACGATATAAGAAGAATACCGGGAGTGACCTGGATTCGGAAGGCGGAGGATTGAAGAGGATGGAGACTGATGCGGGAGGTTTACGTTCAACTGTGGACGGACACAGGCTGATAATGACTTAGTGGTAAAGCGCTTTCTTACCATAATGAAAATCATGAATTCAAAGATTAAAATTTAAAAAAAATTTAATCGATTTCTAAGCTATACAAATAATGTTGGTGTGAATTTGATCTCTCGCCCTTATAAGAGTCATAGCATATTAACTTAAATCGGTAGTATACCAACACCCTTTCTGTCCGTTAAAAAGAGGTCCGTTATATTGAGGTCTTACTGTCATCATCATCATCATCAGCATACCATGTTGACTATCTTAACTGAAGCATATGGCATTAACGAACCGCTGCCACAACACTCCCTGTGAGCCTCCATATTCTTCCCCTCATCCTACGTCAGCTCCGCCTCCCACAGCTCCGTCGAGTACATTCTATATACAGTTCCCGGCGGCCTTCCAGGACGGCGTTAGAAGAAAAGGCCGCTTTAGTTTATGCTCTCCTGCGGTTATACTAATCTTAATATATGTTCCAAACAGATCCACCTTCGCCTCTTAACCGAATGTATTATAAAAGGCAGCCTAATCCGCTTTCTCACCTCATTGTACCTCACAAAGTAAAACCATCGTACCCCTAGTATTCTACGCAGGTATCTGCTCTTGAATCTCATTATACAGCTGCATTGGCTCCCGTGTGGGGAGCCTATTCTCTATCCGGCTTGTCCCCAGGTTGCGGATAGGGGAATGCCTTCCAGATGTGGATGGTAGGAGGGAAATAAAATACCTCCCGCGTACAGATAGGCCGGAGAAGGCAAGCTTCAATACAAAAACCCACACTGGGAGGCTTCTTCAACACATTTTGAAGTAGATGCTTCCAGTGGAAGACCATCCATAGGCTTCTTCGACACACTTAGGCTTTCACGGCCAGATTTGATATTGTGGCTTTTGGGTTTAGCCGTGTGTGGCGAATTTCTTCTTTCCAATACTTCGATCGCCATTGCAGGGGTCATCTTCAGAGTTGATGACTTAGTTGTGAGTTGGTGTCAGGAGGTAGTTTAGCCGTCAGCCAAACGTACCTCCACGAGCGTCATGTCGGAGAATCGTGTACGGTGGGGATGTTCTAAGAAGAGTATCTCCACGAACGTCATGTCGAACCAACTGACAAGTAAGTCACTAAACCTCAAGAAGACCCCTGCAATGGCGGTCGAAATATTGGAAAGAAGAAATACAAAAACTAAAATTAAATGTAAAAATTGTATGGAATAATTATTGGCCTTGACTAGTATTACTCCTTCTTTATTAATTTGCTTGGGTTTAATGGAACTCTTTAGTGAAAGGCTTGCAAGGAACCTTGATCCTTCGTGGGATTGATGACCCCACCACCGCAGACACAGACACAAGAGCGAAACGCACACACGTGCAAGGTTAGCTACACCGACGTGAGGCTTTCTCTGAACATACGCAGAGACGTAACATTCAAATCCAAGTCAGTCAAAAAATTCATTGCCAGCTGGGGAGTATCTTTCCGTACGGCTAAGCTGTACTACAACTCCATTTATCTGAGCTCCGTCTGCTACGGAGCTAGTTGCTGGGTGGACTCTTGTGACCGCCGTCAACTTACAAAGAGTATTACTCTACTTCGCGGGCAGAGGTTCCCTCTCGTGGCTATGGCCAAAGCCTATATAACATGTTTGACAGAGGCCCTACCGGTTCTACTAGGGATTGCCCCTCTGGATCTGGAGGTTCAGAAACGGGGAGCTTTATACAACCTACGTCACGGTTTTTTTTTATGTAAACGCACGCAGGAGAGCATACCCGGTCAATACGAGTCCACTTTATGACGCTCAGCCAGGGAGGCTGGACGCTGCATGCGGGAAACGTGTGTTGTGTTCGTGTTTGTGTGTGGGTTGGGGAGATTGCAAGTGTATATTTATCTGTTTCTTGAAGAGATCCATCCAGATTGTAAGAAGTAAGAATCACAGACGCTGGAAGAGCATTCCATAGCTTACCGGTGGCATTAAAGAAGGAACTTTGGAAGCTGCCAGTTCTTGGTCGACATGCATTAACCGTGTATGGATGTTCGGCAAGTGCAAGACGAGTTTGTCGGCTGTGAGTGGGTGCAGGAGGAATAAGTTCCGAAGAGCAGCGACCGTGGTAATAACGGTAGAAAAGACTAAGAGAACCAATCTTACGCTTGTGTTCCATTGATTGCAGGTAATCGTAAGGGTGTCATTGTTTATCAAACGAATTGCTCTTCTTTGAACTGAGTCAATTAAGTGTAGAATGTATTTTGGAGCTCCAATCCTAAGGTGACTGCCGTAACACCTGTATACACGGAGCTCCACGTAGGAACATGACCTTCATTGTAATAGCCCGTGAACTTGCTAAGACTGGCTGTAGTACCAGACAAATATTTTGGTTTTCAAAAATAAGGATTTTTAAGGAGATCGAATTATCAGCAGTAGACATTTTTGTTTTGTCTCAACGGGTGGCTCAACCCTACCGATGGCATGTATAGATTAGTTTTTTTTAATTAAGCTTTTTCGGGATTTGAACCGACAGCGTCTGTATGACAAACAAGCGCTTTTACCAATTCTTCTTCGTAGTATCAATCCTGTGGATTGGTTTGCAGCAACAAAATCTTGCAATCTCGATCTCCACTCTTCTCTATATCATTTTTGCTGATACGTGGGATATGTTTTAGACCTTTAATGTGGTATTTTCCCCTTTATTTCCACATCCTAATGCCGTTGACCATAAAGGTTCATCCGCCTTAGGAGAGCATTTACTACCTCCAGGACAATGATGAGGATAGCTAGGCGTTAGCTTATTCCGGCCAACATTCGGTCCCTGTCTATATTGGCCGACTGATGTCGCTCACCTCCCACCAATCATCACATCATAAGCCTGCGTCCGTCCACTGTTGAACGTAGGCCTCCCGCATGAGTCTCCATCCTCTTCGATCCTCCGCTTTCCGCATCCAGGTCAATCCTGCTATTCTTCTTATATCGTCAGTAGGGGTCAGCCAATGCTTCGTTTGCCAGTTCTTGGGCGCCATTCCAATACTTTTCTTCCCCATCGACCGTCGTCTCTTCGACAGATATGTCCTGCCCATTGCCACTTGAGTGTGTCTATCCGTTGGGTAGCATCCACTACTTGAGTTCTTTTGCGTATTTCCTCGTTTCGGATTCTCCCACCAATATGCCGCCCGATATCTAAAACATACCCTCCGATTAATTTGTGCGCATTTCAAGGTACGCCACTGTCGTCAACCTCACTTTACGAATAAGCTCAAGTGACACGGCAATGAGTCGCTCTTTTTATTATTTGTACCGAGGGCAATATAATGGAGATGGCGGGATCTTAAAAATAAATCAAAACAAACTGAAAAAATAAATAAAAACAAATTGTAACAAATACAAAGGTTTTTATATTTTGTTGCCTGAAGGATGCAAAAGGACATTGTCTCCACTTTACAAGAAAATTACTTTCTAATCATATAACATTATCTCGACAAAGGATTTATTTATTTATTATTTATTTTGTTACTTTAAGATATTTTTTTATGTGACTTGCTTAAAGCAGCGATACTCAAATGGAATATAACAAAATATTTAGTATAAAGCCAGCCTCGCTTTCAAAAAACTAGGTGTATTATATAGATCACTGAGGTATTTCAACGATAAACAACTTCTTATTCTATATAAAGGACAATTGCGACCTATCCTTGAATACGGCAGTCACTTATGTGTTGAGACAAAAAATACCTTCTAAACTTAATTGACTCAGTTCAAAGAAGAGCAATTGGTTTGATAAACAATGACACTCTTACATCTAACCTGCAATCAATGGAACACAGGCGTACGATTGGTCACTTAGTCTTTTCTACCGTTATTACCACGGTCGCTGCTCTTCGGAACTTAAATGACTAATTCCTCCTGCACCCACCCACAATCGACAAACTCGTCTTACAGTTTTTGAACATCCATACACGGTTAATGTGTGTCGACCAAGAACTGGCAGTTTCTAAAGTTCCTTCCTTAATGCCACCGGTAAGCATTGGAATGCTCTTCCATCGTCTGTGTTTCCTCTTTCCTACAATCTGAATCTGATAAATATACACTTGCAATCTCCCCAACCTACACACAAAAAATAACGCTCCATCCCCTTTCGTATATATATATTTTTTCAATTAAATTTGTAGTGTTGAATTACCTTCACTGTTTTGATGGACGAATTAAAAAAGTAGGCAGATTTGAAATGAGAAGAGACGAGAACCACGGCGTTTAATAGAGCTTTGTGACGGAAGTTCGTGACGATAATATATTTTTTTATGTAAACACATACAGTAGAATACCAACAGATGGTGATAGTTATTCTGAAGTCTCATCAGTGTGAATTCTATGACGATTACCATGGTGCATATGGCTAAACGCTGCATGTGGAGTGTTGATCCGCCAACGTCATAGACTACAGCCCGAGATTCACGCTTCATCCTTATTATTACAGGAATTTACTATGAATGGGTGGTCTTCACAAAACAACTTTCGTCTACCACCAATTTTTAATTAATAGGCTATGACTGGCATTTTAAGGTTGATGGATCAAAATCACACCAACCGAGGAAATTTTAGAGGTCAGAAATCGATTAAAAATCCTTTTTTTTTTCCGTCGTAGATATAACCCACGACCTTTGGCTTGCAAAGCAAACGCTTTGACCATTGAGCGATATCCGCCGGTAAATGATCATATGCTTCACCTAGTATCCACCATGCTCCTCGCTCTTACCATGTCAGCTTGGCCTCACTAAGCTTCACCAAGTAAGGACGTCTGATAATTAGCCTGTCTCCTGAGACCTGCTTTATTTGATCCTAAGTAGCGACACATCCAAGACGTGTTCCGCGTCAAATGTTGCTTTCCCTCGGTGATCTACCAGTAATAAAAACCGCGCTAATGTTATGTCATTATTTTTCATCAAATTCTTAAGATATATTTTATTAGGTATACATTGGGTTGAGCCGCTCTTTAGGACAGAATGGTCAATGTCTCAGATGCGTTGTCGAAATATTGAAAGGAGTAATTCGCCACACACGGCTAAACCCAAAAGCCACAATATCATAAAATAAATTAAAAAAAATCTTGGTGTATGTTATATCTATTTTCTTGCCCATTTAGTATGATTAAATTTGGATCTTTGATCCCGTCGATAAGCTGGTTCTAAAAAATTGTTTGTCGGGATTCTCTTCGGTGTTATTAGGCTGTTTCCGGTTGAAGGAGAGTGGGGAAGATCCTCGAAAGCCTTTGAGCCGCATCCGGTCTTAAGTCCCTGAACAAAAATTCCTTTTAAATCACTGAACGTAGCCAAGAAAGGCTTGAGTTCTGTACTTGTGACAATAAAACCAGATCCCTGAGTACTTTTACATTTTTCTTCTTCCCATATCCGTTCCATATCTGGAACATATGACTACCACAAAATTACGCCACTTTGTTTTGTATATCTACGACTAGAGTCTAGAGCAAAAGTACGAGTGCTTAACCCTTTTGAATCGGTTGTCGATATATGCCGTTAAGGATTCCCCGACCGTTGACATCGAAACGTAGTACAACAAAACGTAGTAAACAAGTACGAACTTGAAACTGCAGTCATTCCCTTTATCAACCTACATGTATTATTTACAGGAATCTGGAAAGCATGTAAATAAATATCGTTAGGTTTCGTCACAGGAGCGATTTTTCTATAAACCACACGTGTCAATGCCACCACATGTTTGAAGTTACATAATGAAAGATTGTTAAATATAATAGTTGTCGTACCGCCGCTTGTGGCGCCGGTGCGACAGCCCATCACGGGCGCATCAATCGTGTCCCACCCTTCAGCGAGAGCATATTGTATCGTGGCTCGGCCGAATGCTGTGACTGAGTCGGGCCACAAGGTTGTAAATTTTATCGTAAATATTGTATTTTTAATCTGCTCCGAATCATGCCCTCACGCCACTGAATAACAACGTTTTGAAAGAGATGAGGATGTTAAATTTATTTATAAAATTAAATACACTATTACCGTTACATAAAGTATATAAAAAATTCGTTGAAACATTTATTATGGATTAGTTCAAGCATAATATACTCGGTTTGTTAGGGATTTCACACTAGGCTGATATATTCCAAGCACACAAAACGGATGAGGAATAGATGATGCGAAAAAGTAGACATTTTCGAATGTAAGGAAAACATCTCTAATGGTCTGTAATAACGTTGGATAATATAGCAATATGATTTATTTGAATTAATTTATGACGAATCAGCAGGTAAACTATGAGCCATAAAAAACATTCATTGTAATCTGAAATCAAACAAGCCGCGCCTGCAAGCAACCAAATTGGCAGGTATCAAATTTCTTCAATGCTATACTTAAAAATATGTCTTAAGTAGCCAACCGTTCACAGTGCAGTGATCCGACGTTTTCGATCAGCAAATGTGTGTAAAAGAAAACCGCGTATGATAAAATAGGCATATATAATATTGCAAAATACTTGTATCTTAACAAATTGATACTCGTATTCAAACTAACTAAATCACACGAACGTAGTACGTAAGCTATAACATCCTCCTTTTTCTCTCTTAGAAAGGTGTTATTCCGTCGAGTGATGGCAGAATGAGGAGCAGGTCAGCAAACAAAGACTTTCTTTTAGAAGCACATTGACTTATACATATTGACGTTAAAAATTTACAAGCTTCCGGCCAAGCGGGTTGACATGCCGTTCGCTGTAATGCGATCTTCTCAGTCGTTAACACATAACTGACGCGCTCGTGATTGGGCTCTCGCCCAGCGCTCCAGTGGCCATGTCTATAACTAACACACCCGTGAGCGGACCTGTCCAAAATGACAATATGGCGGACACATAAATGTATGACAAGCGATCAGAAATACGAGACGAAAGATTGTATATCGAGTATTTCGGTAACAGTCAGCAAGGGCTACATCGTGCTGATGTCACTCACAAACACAGTAACTGAACGACTGAATGTTAATTTTTAATTTATCATCATCATACCATATACACTCCTCTAACTAGAGCACAAACTGCCGTCACAAATCTCTGCCAGCTGTCAAGTTTATTTGGCTTCGTGCACACAACGGCACACGGGTAGTGAAAAAGCGGACGAACTTGCCAAAATGGGGGGGAAACTAAGCACAACATCCCATTACGACTGTTTTCCTCTCTGCTACGCTTTGAACAAGTTAATGCATGATTCGCTTACTGCCTGGAATACAGCATATCAAGAATCAACTTCGAGAGGAATAACCAAGTCTTTCTTTCCGTCCATCGAACACTTATTGACGTGGAAAAATATGAACTTTGTAGACTTTCATCTCACTCAAGCGTTTACCGGACACGGAATTTTCAGAAAATTCCTAAAAAGATGATAAAAACTTTGTTAGTATCTAGAGATTACTGTTTTAGAAAACTGTAATATGAGACGAATTTCGATAGCTTGGAGTAGTTTTCACTTACGCAGCTACTTACTGAGCCAGACACTCCTTTGTAAGGCATTTGTAAAGTGTTGCGGTCAGCGAACAGAGACACTGAAAGGAAACCTGAAGCCTGAAACCTTAACCAACGATATACGAGAACGTCAAATGGATAACGCGGATTATTTCTGCGAGTACATATTCTAGTTATTCCACAAAATAGAGTGAACAATGAACGCTGTATAAGCATTTTTTTTACCAAATTCGCTCCATGTGAAGCATAAGGTCTATCTTCTTTTTCTTCGTGTCAGCGACGTCAAATATTTTTTTCCTAATACTGGGCAACATCGATAGCTCGTGTGTTGCCCAGCATTAGGTCCTGAGATGTACAGCTTGTTGGGCACATGGATCAGGATCTCAGGTGTGTGGCGGTCTGCAGGTCTCCACATTCGCACAATAGTGTCTCTACTTGCCGAAGCATTCCCCACTGCTTGAGGTTGTCTTTTATTCTACCAACTTCGGTTCTTAATCTGTTCAGGGATTTCCAGGTCCGCCAGTCAAGGTTCTTGCCAGTTGGGAGGCCTTCCTTTTGAGTAATGAAGTCCTCTAATGCGGAATCCTCCTCCTTCGGCAAATATTTTCAACCCAGCGACGAAAACAAAATAGTGGTATATCTATATATTGTCTATGCCTTCACCCAGAACAACTGTATACTCGGAGGTCCACATGGGAACATGGATGGTTCCCGGGAGCTTTCAGGGCAAAATTCCTCGAACTTGAATTGGCTATGGCTGTAGTATCAGAGAAAAATTTGGTTATTCAAAAATCAGCGTTTATAAGTAGATTGCGTGTTCAGTCCAACGCAAATAATGATGTATTATTTTTTTTAAGCTCAGAGGAGCAGTGGTACTAACGATAATAAAGAATAATTATTTTTTATTTAAACACATACAAGAGAATACCGACAGATGGTGAAATTTATTCTGAAGTCTCATCTGTGGAATTCTATGACGCTTACCATGCTGCATATGTCTACAGCACAACATTCACGCATCATCCTTATTATTACAGGAGTTCACTATGAACGGGTGGTCTTCACGGGACGACTTTCGTCTACCACCAATTATGATTAATAGGCTACGACTGTCATTTTTACGGGTGAGGGATCAAAATCACACCACCCGGGGGTGTTTTAGAGCTCAGAAATCGATTAAAAAACTATCTTTTAAAATCTCCGTCGGGGATCGAATCCACGACCTTTTATCGAGTAGACGGTATTTTATGCCGGCGGTCATAGCTCAATGGTCAAAGCGTTCGCTTTGCAAGCCAAAGGTCGTTGGTTCGATCCCCGACAGACATTAAAAAAATATATTTTTAATCGATGTATGATCTCTAAAATACCCCGTGGTGTGAATTTGATCCATCACCCGTAAAAATGACAGTCGTAGCCTATTAATTAAAATTGGTAGTAGACGAAAGTCGTCCCGTGAAGACCACCTATTCATAGTAATAATTAAGGATGATGCGTGAATCTCGGGCTGTAGTATATGACGTTGGCGGATCAACACTCCACGTGCGCCGTTTAGCCATATATGCCACGGTAAGCGTCGTAGAATTCCACAGATGAGACTTCAGAATTACTATCACCGTCTTTCGGTTTACTTAAAAAAAAACTCCGACCCAAAGGTGGCTGCCGTATTCGAGGACACGGCGTATTTGTGGTTTATATAGAATTCGGTTTACGACGAGCCGTTGACGGTCACACGCTGCTTATAATGCAATGTTCCGGTCGAGGCACATTTTCGTTACATCCTCTCCGACCGGTTTTGACGGAGAACGTCTTTTTATATACGAAAATCGTATTAAAAAAGCTGAATATTCATCATTTTATCTTTTGTAAGGCGAAGACGACAGTCAGGCCAGGGACAAGGTACTACAGAAATCTAACCAAAAAAAAAAAAACAACCGCCACATACTAATTGATTTTTACTTACATGTATTTCACATGAATTTGTGTTACGTTACATGCCTTACCTATAACAAGCGTTTTTCATAATTTTCTGATCAATAATACGTATTTAAGGCGCAGAGACGTGGAATCTGACAGCAAGTCTTAGACATAAAATAAAGGTCACCCAGCGTGCTGTGGAGAGATCCATGCTCGGAGTGTCGCTAAAAGATAGCATCCGAAACGAGGAAATACGCAGAAGAACTCAAGTAGTGGATGCTGCCCAACGAATAGGCACACTCAAGTGGCATTGTGCAGGACATATCTGTCGAAGAGACGACGGTCGATGGGGAAGAAAAGTATTGGAATGGCAAGATGGACTGACGATATAAGAAGAATAGCGGAAGTGACCTGGATGCGGAAGGCGGAGGATCGAAGAGGATAGAGACTCATGCGGGAGGCCCACGTTCAACAGTGGACAGACACAGGCTGATGATGAATACGTATTTTACATAACATTTGTGTTACGTATACAATGTTAAAATTTTAAATTAATTTTAATTAAATAAATTTTAATCAAAACTAAATATTGTGAATTTGTTAATTTAATAATTAAAATTAATTTAAAATTATAATTATGCAGTTTCACCAAGTATTGTCAGTTGATAACCTTAACGTTATATACAATGTTATACATATGTCTTGTAAATATGCATTACGATTATAAAATACACTAATATAAAAATTAACATTACAAATTACAATTAACAACAAAGTTATGTGAAACACTCGTTGAGCGAAACTGATTATCCCATATAAATCAATCTAAGACTCCATTGTATAATGCATACCATGCGATTTTTTTTAACGTTTATTCAAATAAAATTAAATGCTTATAAATTGTTTAAAAATCGTAACAACCTGGATAAAAACGTTTTTAAAAATCGAAACTAGCTTATTTTTCTAATAATCTATGACAAATAACTAATTATTTTTTACTAGAAAGCTGAAAATGTCTAGAGACATTTGCTTAAGTCGACTCTTTAAAATTTGGTGAAAATGTGGCATAGAGTTATCATGGAATAAGTAGCACGCATAGCCACCTCCTTATTAGGATGATGCTTCTCAATGTACGACGAAACAGTTTCCCCATGCTTTCAGCACTTCTCTTATTGCGTCAAAATATTGTTACTTTTTCTTCCTACAAACTCTCCAAAAAAATATTACAATGTCTGAACATAAGTTTAAAAAATGTGTATCACATGTGGCACTAACGTGCTAACAGTACGAGTGCTAAACACAGACTGACGCAATGACTCGGGAAGTCCCGGCTCACAAGTGCGTCATACGTTATGCGGCTTCCCTTTTCTGCGTCACTCGTTATGCGAAATGTCGCTCGTTAAGGGAGCAATTTTTTCACAATTTAATTTGCTCGTTATGCGAATTACTCGTTACGAGAGGTTTCACTGTATATCAAATATATGATATAAAATCGTATACATACAAAAATGAATCACCTTAAAACAAAAGTGTTCTAATAACGAAGACATCGTTAAAAAACTGACCTGGTTCACATACAACTGCGGGCAAACGATTCATTATTATTATTGTATTAAAACGTTTCGTTTATAATACGTTTTAATCTTTATGGGGCAACGATTTCTTATACATGGCTAGCAAGTGATCCGCTGACCTGTAAAAATACAAGTCATAGCCTATTAATCAATATAATATGACACTATCAACCACTTATACTGACTGAAGCAGCGCTTCTAAACATTAGAGGAGCGCCATCAGCATGATATAGCCCTTGCTGACTGGTACCGAAAACCTTGATATACAATCTTTCGTCTCTTATTTCTGTTCGCTTGTCATACATTAATGTGTCCGCCATTTTTGGGACTAGTTATATTATAGACCGCCGCTAGTAGCGCTAGGCGAGAGCCATCACGAGCGCGGCAGTGGTGCCCCGCCCTTCGGCGAGAGCAGATTGTATTGTGGCTCGGCCGAATGCTAGGTCGAGCCATAAATTTGTAAAGTGTCATCGTAAATATATGTCAATGCGCTTCTGAGAAAGTCTGTGTTATCAATCTGCTCCTGATCCTGCCATCACGCGACGGAATAACAACCTCTTTGAGAGAGAGGAGGATGTTAATAGGAATGTAATTAGCTACTTAGGTTCTCACGGCCAGATTTAATATTGTGGCTTTTGGGTTTAGCCGTGTGTCGCCACTCACTTTTTTTTGACCAATATTTCGACCGCCATTGCAGAAGAATCCTGAAGAAGACCCCTGCAATGGCGGTCGAAATATTCGTCAAACGAAATTTCGTCACACATGGTTAAACCCAAAATCCACAATATCAAGAATGTTATTACTTTCGGATAAATTGATTTATTTATTTTCTGTAATATTTAAGTGTATGTAAAAAAACGCTTTATTTCTAAGCGAAAATAGTTCTTTAAGTTGAAATAAATTCAGTTATTAGCAAAGTCATTGATCCCATACATTTGATTATTTTATAATATTTGCTCTCTGGTAGTAATTTTGTATTACATTATCAAATTTGAACTGCACCTTATCTGAATCTAATAAAACCGTTTTATAGGAGGTTTTTGAACTCTAAGAGATTCAATTAACAATTGGTTCAACGTTTGCTTCTGTCTTGCTCTCGTTAAAACACATAATTAAATAATAAGTCTTCGTCATCATAATGGATACGATCGATCGTGCAGTTGGAGGAATCGCGGCGAATATTTATACTCAGCGTATTATTCGAGGAAGCGTTGTTAGAGTTTCTACTGTAGTGTGGCTTAATACATTTTGAATAGTTGACAGCCACTCCTTGATAGAAAGAGTAGTCCTTTTCGATGCAGTTCGAGGGAATCGCCTCGGCCCTATCGGGCATGCAGACTTTGTGGCCACCAAAAAAAAATTCCACGCATTTACAATCTTTGCTCGTATTTTCGGTGAGAGAATCTATCTTCCATCTCCATCTCTCTACAACCCATGAATGCGATTCTAATCTCTTTCAAGGGTTCTTTCTTTTAGCACTTCTGTGCAGTGGCCACAATTGTTCAGAGGGGACTCCCACTAGACTTATCAGTTGCTAACTGATCAAATCTGAATGAGCGCGTCATGAAGGAGACTTAACTGTCCTCCGGTGTGATGCGGGTGTGAGGCGGGTAAAGTCCAGCCACTCCTTGATCTGCAGCTAATGCAGCCGTATAGTTGGTTTATAAAGTAGATGCCAGCGTAGATTAATACTGGGGGTGCGATGGCTTGACTTTGTGACGAATTATGAAGTTAGAGAGCAAACAAGACAGCCTTATATACTTTAGTCGGTTGAGAAGGCAATTTGAAACTCGCTGTAGTACACTAATTTCGCAGCCTTACACTGAGGTCTATTTGAAATCTAACTGATGCACCTAGAATCACGGGGAGGCCTTCAGCCACTCTCTCACAAGTAGCTTTTTGCGTGCGTCCAGTAACGGGTCTCCATCTGAGTCTCCAAAAACAGGACGGGACAGAGAGGGTTTTCACCTAGCGAGTCGGTTGAGAAGCGAAAATGGACCCGTTTGGGACATATATTACAAATGTCGTAAGAAAGCGAAATCCATTGTTGCCTCTTCTTCAAACCCCGGGTTTTTTTTTTCATTAGTATAGAACTATACAAAATGTACTGCTGGAGGCGAAGCTTATGTGGGATAAAGCGAGGGTGATGGCGGCTGACAGAGCTTTGTGGCTGCAGTTCGAGACAACCGCTTAAGTCTGGGGAGCATATATGATGATGATGATGATGCTAGTGATGACATGACCTTAACCCTTTCGCATCGGTTGTCGGCATATGACGTCATAAGATTCCCTGACCGTTGACATCGTTTGACGTGATATATCGTTTTGCTACTTCCTTAGAATAGTTTTTTATGCATCATCTGATAGCTAAAGGATACAAGACCCAATGTGATATATGAAAACAGATCGCATAAGTACATTTATGCTTCACATATAATTGACAGTATAATTTGTATTCAAACCGAGCCGTAATGAAAGGGTTAAACTAAGATTTTACCAACACGTGTAGTAAGTAATACGAATAATTGGTATTACGTAGATGCATTAAAATGCAGAAATATATATATACACAAATATGTCTCGTATATATATGTTGTATATAATGTAAAATACATCTTTTCTTGTATATATATATATATAATAGTTATGTATGCCATATATATATGTGTATATATTTAATCCACGTGGTCGAGTATATGCCATTTATGTACAATTAAACGTTTGTATATATTACATCGTAATTACCTGCATTCACATCCAAACACGTGGATTTTTATTATAATTAAATTTGTACATAAATGCATACAAGAGATATGAGATATACATAAAAGAGTATTTAGAATTTATTCCACAATATATTTGTAGACGACATGTTTCGGCCACGTCGAGTGGCCATTTTCAAGTCAATTAGTAAAGTGAGTGTTGGCTCTATATAAAGCAAAGAGTAAATGAGAAGGTGGTTCTGAATTGTGTGATGTTTTAGAAATCAATCATTTATAAGGGAATTCATTTATGAAAACAGCAAAATAATATGTATAATTACAAAGGCCATTAAAACACAATAAACTTCTTCTTTATCCTAGCCATTTAAAATCATCTGGGGTCGGCTCTCCTTGTCCACATTCGCCATGTCTGTCTGTCCTGCGTTGCATTCTCGGTCAAACCCAGGGTTTTCAGATCCTTGCTTACAGTTGCAGTCCAGGTTGCCTGTGGTCTTCCAGGTCTTCTTCTCAGCGTGGGTATGTTTAGGGCTCTCTTCGCCATGTGTCCTCATCTCTCCGTGTCACAAGCCCATACCATCTTAGGCGGTTTTCCCTTATCTTTTCAGGTATGGGGGTCACTTGAAATGATCCCTGAATATGCTCATTTCGATCTCTGTCCACTCTAGTCACACCGCCCACCCTCCTCAGCATCTTCATCTCTGCCACATGAATCCTATCCAAGTCACGTTTCAGCGGGGTCCAATACTCCGACCCGTAGAGCATAGCAGGCCTTACAGCAGTTTTATAGATTTTACCTTTGGTCCTAACTGGAATCTTGCTGTCACACAAAACCCCAGAGAAAGACCTCCATGTCAGCCATCCTGTGTTTATTCTATGCTCCACGTCAGATTCAGTTTTGGCGTCTAAGAATATCACAGAGCCGAGATATTTATAAAACACAATAAATATTTACACCTTCTTCACGACATTGTGGAGGGGATAGTGGAGGGCAGAAACTGTAGAGGGCGCCCTAGACGAGAGTATTTGCAAAAAGTATTCGAGGACATGAATTGTAGCGCTTATGCTGACCTGAAAAGGGTTGTGGAGGACCAAGAGGAATGGAGATCGAGATGCGAGATTCTGTTGCTGCAAACCAATCCACCGGATTGATACTACTACTACTAAGAAGAAGAATTCTAGATAATTTTAACAAAATTTTTGGTGGATAATTTCAATTTTTTTTCATTTCAATTTCAATTTATTTTCTTTTGGAAACATTACAAATAACAATATTTAATTCATTTCTAAAACAGTATAAAATAACAATTTATAAATAACACAATAATAATAGAATCATTTAAAAAGTCCCGGAGCCCTCTAAACAGAAGACTCCACGAAACTACATTGATAAATAAATTCGTGGAGCTCATGTCGAAGCTGGGCTTCTCTCAAGTGGAATATATCAATATTCGAGGCGATATCGTTGAACAGTCTGATCACTCTCCCAAGAGGCATAGTCCCTGGCAGGTTATAATCTATAAGTAGATGGGGAAGCTATACAATTCTGCTAATGGCGTTAGAAAGTCCAGGGAAATTTGTACTGGAACAAAATGTACAGAGCACTATATTGTGTGATAAATTCTATTTACTCTTTTATTTATATCTGATGTTATGGAATTCCACCTTGAATTATCGATCGAAAAAATCGAAATAACATACAAGAGAATGCCGACAAATGGTGATAGAGAAATCTCATCAGTGCATTATATCAGAGCTCCGCAACCTTTTCTCATCTACGGCACACCAAAGTACTTCTTTGGATTCTACGGCACACCAAAGTTGTCACTTTGAATACCGCGGCACACCAAAAGCCAAAAATAGATATTAATTTGATCAATTTCAATATTTTTAAATTTCATTTAGAACTTAATAAAGCAAGTACCTCGTTGCATGCCTACATAAATAGGCGATAGGCGCTGGGAACTTGAGGACCGTTGTAAAATTATTTATTTATAATATTACCTTACTTGATCGCGGCACACCGGTTTCGGAGCACTGCATTATATGACGCTTACTACTTTACACATTTCTAAACGCTGCACGTTTTGACTACAGTGTACATAGAATACAATGAGGCATTTTAGCATCATACAATTTTAACAAGAATTCATTATGAATGGGTGGTGCTTACGAATAGAATTTCGTCAAATAATTTAATTATTAGGCTATGACTGGTATTTTGAGCGGACATACGGAACCTCGGGCTAATCAAGCTATTTTTTTAAATAATCAATCAATTCCGAATATTACCCATTTTTTTTTTATTTTAGGGATGCTTTCTTTCCATTCGTTAGAGTCCCGGAGGAAAATTGCTGCTCTCAAACATGCATTCCTTCTTCTTCGCGGTGCAATTCACAACCCAGGGATTCTTGAATATTTTAACTTCTACGTTCCAGATAAGTACACCCGTGCTCGTAGCCGTCCATTGTTTTTGATCCCAGTTGATACTTGTGGAGCTTCGAGCACTTAATTTAGTACAACGGCGATGGCGCTCCTGAATGGCGTACCTACCTGTATGTACAGGTATTGTATGTTTATGTATCCACTATGTTTCTTATTATTTATTGCAAAAATGCATTGACCTCAGTGGCGACTATGTAGAAAAATAGGTAAAAGTCTTAACTTTCTACAAATGTACACATTCATGGAATTAAACATGTTTTAGACTGTGAAAAATCACTGGGAATCTTATATTACTGCAAGATGGACTCACGACATAAGAAGAATAGCGGGAGTGACTTGGAAGGCAGAAGATCGAAGAGGTTGGAGACTCATGCGGGAATCTTACGTTCAACAGTGGACGGATACAGGCTGATGATGAATACATATTTATGCAAAGATATTAGAGTTAGTAGTTTTTAGAATGATGTGGTGTACACGTTGAATAGAACGGTTAATGGATGATCGTTTCGTTATTTTTTGTGTGCAATCCATTCTCTTCGCCGCTCGTCGGTCACGACTGTTGAGCCAACACAAAGAACCACCAGCGTAGCAACAGACGAATAATGTTGCCAGATTACTGCCGGCTAACTGCACAGGTAGGCTAGTCTTTCGTAATCTGAAACGCAGTAGCGAGTATATTTCAATTTTTAATTTATTAAAAGAGTCTGCGGTGACTTCGTTATTGCAGGTGCGAAACCAGTTTTTTATTTATTTTTTATGTAAATACATACTGGAGAATACCGACAGATGGTGATAGTGATTCTGAAGAGTCTCATCTGTGGAATTCTATAACGCTTACCATGGTGTATATGGCTAAGCGCTGCATGTGGAGTGTTGGTCCACCAATGTCGTAAACTACAGTCCGATACGCATCATCCTTATTTATTACAGGAATGCACTATAAATGATCAATTTTGATTAATAGTCTATGACTGGCATTTTACAGGTGAGAGATCAAATTCGCACCAACCGGACGTATTTTTAGAGCTCAAAAATCGAATATGTTATTTTTTAAATTTCCGTCGGGGATCGAAGTCACGACCCTCGGCTTGCAAAGCAAACTCTTTAACCACTGAACTATAGCCAATTTCGGAAAAACTAGTAAACTTGTTAAGTAAGCATCTTCTCTTATTCTTCGTGTCAGCGACGTCAAATTATTTCTGCCCAGTATCTGGCAACATCGATAGCCCGTGTGTTGCCTAGCATTAGGTCGTGAGGTGTTTAGCTTGTTGGGCACATGGAGCAGGATCTTAGGTGTGAGGCGGTCTGCTGGTCTCCGCAGTCACACAATAGTGGCTCTCCCTGCCAAATAATTCCCCACCGCTCGAGGTTGTCCTTTGTTCTACCAACTCCGGTTCTTAATCTGTTCAGGGATTTCCAGGTCCGCCAGTCAAGGTTCTTGCCAGTTGGGAGGCCTTCCTTTGGAGCAATGAAATCCTCTGGTACGACCATCAGAGTGTCGCACCGGAGGAGCGTCTTCTAACATTATATGTGGATATTCTCATATATCTTGACATCAGCATGATATAGTCCTACTGTAACCGAAAACCTCGACAAACGATCTTTCGTTTTATATTTTTATAGCTCGCCACACCTTTATGTAGATGGCGACATTGGCACTAGTACATAGTTTCGCCACCGGCAGCGCTGACGGCTTCGGGCCGTGGCAGTGCGGCCGGCGTCGGTCAGTCCCGAGCCTTAAGCGTAACAACGTTAGCGTTGTGGCCAGCGGTATGTTTCCGCTTGGCCCAAAGCTTGTAATGTTTTTAAGTGAATGAAATATAGTCTGTACTTCCACAAGAATGTCTTTGTCTGCTGCCCTACTCCTCATCTTGCCCCTCGCGACGTAATAACTCCCCTCTTTCTTTTGAGAGTGGAGGATGTTAGCATATTTGGAAGAATATTTTTTTAAATAGTGTTACGATGTTTTATTTGAACGTCAGTAGTCACACAGATTTACCTGTCACGTGACCATCAGCATCACTTTCACCTGCTGTGACTCAGGACTCGAGTCGTTGCTTGACTCATGACTCACGAACTCATCTGACTACAGTTAGCACTAGCAGCGAACTCCGCATCCCGAATTGCAACATCATACACACTTTTGCCTTATGACTGGATTTTGCCCGCTTCACACCCACATCACATAAGAGGTTAATTTAGTATCCTAGTAAATTCGTTCATTCAAATTACGATCAGTTTTTTTATTATTATTGATATCAGCTTGATATAGCTCCTTAAGACCGATGCCGTAAAACCTCGACAAACGATCTTTCGTCTCTTATTTTTGTTCGCTTGCCTGACATCTACTCGAATGTTAGTGTAATTATATAATGTTAAACAGTGTTTGCATACGCCAAAATAATTGTTATGAAAGTTGGCCCATTGCCAGTTGGTAAAACTGTCATCTTGGCGGTTGGTACCGCCGAAATGTCAGACGGGCAGACAGTCGCAACGCGCCCGCCATCGTTATAGGAGCCCCTAAGGGCGTTCCTATAACGGGCGACGTTATTGATAAATAAACGAGTAATATTTGAAACAGAAGCAAGTGTTGTATTGTGAACCTGATCCTGCATCCTTCATCCAGTAAGCCGATGTCCTAAATGGGAGAGGAGGATATCATTATTTAATAGCATGCAGGAGAGCACATCCGGTCAAGACGAGTGCACTCTATTCTATGACACTCAGCTAGGGAGGCTGGACGCTGCATGCGGGAAACGCGTCTTGTGTTCGTGTTTGTGTGTGGGTCGTGGAGATTGCAAGTGTATATTTATATGTTTCTTGAAGAGATCCAGATTGTATGAAAGAGAAAACACAGATGCTGGAAGAGGATTTCAAAGCTTACCGGTGGCATTAAGGAAGGAGCTTTTGAAACTACCAGTTTTTGGTCGACATATATTAACCGTGTATGGATGTTCGACAAGTGTAAGGCGAGTTTGTCGGTTGTGGGTGGGTGCAGGAGGAATTTAGATTATTTAAATGTAATAAATTAACTGCAAACTCCGCATCCCGAATTGCAGCATCATACACACTTATTGAATAGATAAAAATATTGTGCAAAACGCTATTTTAAAAATAACTAATTGTATTAAGCCTCCAAAGTAATTGCTATAATCAACTCTCATCTAAGATGGAATCTGTCAATTCATACAGTCAGGAATCAAAGTCAAAAAACCGTATCGAGGAATGTGCGGTGTGTGACATTCAAATGTATTAATATTAGTTATTTCGAACATAAATAATTTGTATTAAGCTTCCTAAAGTCTTTAAAGTAATTGTTATAATCAAACTCTTTATCTTAGATTCATACAGTCATGTACGATCAAAGTCCAAAACAAGTATCGAGGAACTTGCGGTGTACGAATTTCTATGTATTAGTAATATTAATAAGGAATGCTCACGCATCGATACGGAGCATGGACCATCCCAATAATCTGCCACTCTATGTGGATTGAAAGGATCAAGGTCCAAAAACGGTATCGAGGAATGTGCAGTGTATGATATTCAATGTATTCATATTACTTTTAAAACTGATTACTTATGTTGTAAATTAGGGTATAAAAGGGGGACTCGCATTAAATAAATTAGTACCAACTCAACTCCGGTCTTATCCTTAGTGCTGGATACTTCGTTAGGTTAGCGAGACATCCAGTGCACCAGTTGTCCCGTGCGCCAAATGTCCCGTGCACCAGACTTCCTGTGCACCCCACGTCATTACGGATGAACTGTAAAACGAATTGTCTGAACCCAAATTAACGCCACACAGTTATGTCAATAGCCATTTTCCAAAACATATCCGAACCTGGAGGTCTGATCTTTCACAGGTTCATTATTTATAGCACTTCTGTGCAGTGGTCACAATTATTCAGAGGGGACTATCACTGGACTTAACAGTTTCTAACGGATCATAATCTGAATGAGTGCGTCATCGAGGAGACTTAACTGTCCTTCGGTGTGATGCGGATGTGAGTCGGGTAAATTCCAGTTACGTTAGTAGCCATTTTATAAAAAGTTTCTTCGGCCAGGGTTCAAACTAGGAACGTATATAATGGCATGCAGGAGCGGAGTCTGGGGACATGAGGAGATGGCAGCTGTAGTAACTGAGGTAAATTGATGTTATAATTAATTAGTATTTTTAAGCAGATCGAGTGATCAGCCTAATTCTCCTGATAAGTACTATTCAAAGCACACTGTATGGCATTATATACTCCAGATCTCTTGTCTAGCTGTCCTAAACGAGAATGAGAGAATCGCCAACTTATGCAACTCCCTAGATTCTGTAGCGCATCTGACTTGTTTGCGGAGGACCATTCATTCCCAGCATTATTGCGTCACCGTGTTGCCGGCTTCTGGAACAGGATAAGGAAGTCCAACAACAACATCATCCTGGCTGCTTCTGAATGGCTCAACTCCTCCTTGAGCCTTCGCTGGATGGAGATGATGCAGCGACCACCATGAATTATTATGTTTATTTATAATTATTATTTTGTATGTACTATATAAACATATATGTATCTAAATATATGGCAGATTGGGTATTGCACAACCCACCCAATCATGCTGGAATAAAAGCTTTTATTATTATTGCGCCCCTAGTTTGAAAAACACTGATTATAAATTAAATATGTCACCAAAAAGAAAAATATTTGAGAACAAGTTTAATGCTTCCATTGAAGGTTCAATTTTTCTCTTTTATTTGTGCAATTTTATAGATTCATAATATAATACGAGTACATAAAGTAGTAGAGGCGCCAAAGCGTGAACAGTATGGTAAATCATTTAAATAGGATTGCTCCTACAATATTTAAAATGTCTATAATCACTGTCATTAGAAAACATTCAAATAGTTAATAGTTAATGGTTAATGGTTAATTAACAGTTAACTGTTAACTGTTAACTATTAACTGTTAACTGTTAACTGTTAATTGTTAACTGTTAACTGTCATTATAACTGTCATGTAAACATTCAAATAGTTAATAGTTAACAATTACCAGTTAACAGTTAACAGTTAACAGTTAACAGTCAACAGTTGACAGTTAACAGTTAACAGTTAACAGTTAACAGTTAACAGTTAACAGTTAACAGTTGACCGTTAACAGTTAATAGTTAATATATGTAAGGGATATACAAGTATTAGTTATTACGTTAATGCACACATTTTACATGCGTGTAGGTTCGAAACATGTTATCACTTAATAAATGTGAAATCTAAACAAAATACGTCTAATTTGTTAATTTTTATTTTTATTATTTTAATATGAAACCATAATTATGCAGTTTCCCCAAGTAATGTCAGTTGATAATCTTAATGTTATTTTACATAAGTCCAGATTTCAATTAAATAACAGCTCGATATAGCCCTTGCAGGCTCGTACCGGAAACTTCGATTTGCAATCTTTCGTCTCCTATTTTTGTTCGCTCGTCGGACACGCATGTGTCGCCATATTGCTTATTTGACAGGTCTAGTTCGGTAGATCACCACTATTGTTGGCGCTAAAGCGGCCGCGATCATCACTCTGTGTTCGCGGCGTTAACAACACGTCATTTTTTGCCTCGAGGTGACCGAAAGTTTGTCAATCTTTTAATTGAATATACGTCAATTTGCTTCTGAAAAAGTCTTTGTGTTGCTCATCTGTTTCTCGTTCCTTCGCCATGTGTTCTGATAACGATCCCGGTGACCTGAAGTCGTCTCATTCTCTGAGAAAAGAGGATGTTAATAATTTATTTAGTCAATAAGTTTCATGCTAAGTCTTCATGAATATTTATAGACCTTCTACTAGTAGTGGGTGGATACTGTTTGAACATGTTTGTATAGCATGAAACATTTTGAACACTAAACATGTTTTTGTTTATTTTAGTCTTCGAGCAATGCAAAAAGCTGTACTCATCTCATCTGCCTATGCACGTAAACTACGGTCAATGAACTGTTGCAGCAGAAGGTGGGTAGACACACAGAGCACAGACAGGTCATGAACTGCTTCCTACAGATGAAAGAATGATGCCCTTTTACATTGATTAATTTATTTTTCTAATATCCGTTTCAAAGTTGGAGTAAAAGAATGTTTTCCTCTCTGCTTGTTAGCAAGTTAATGCATGATTTTCTAACTGCCTGAATCACAGCATATCAAGAATCAACTTCCGGAGGAATAACAAAGTCTTTCTTTCCATCCATCGAACGTTTATTGACGTGAAAAAAGACGATCTCGACACGGAATTTTCAGAGAATTCCTAAAAAGATTTGGCCTCTCTTCTTGCGACGCATGTCCATGTTATCCAGGCATGCAACAGACGGTGAGACACTCTCTCATAGAGTGCATCATCCATGAGAATAGGAGACGCATTCTGTGTTGTCGCCTGGTAGTCTCTATCATTTCTTGAAAGGATTTTCTTGAACTGCTGCTTAGTTTTAAAGGTCCCTTGCTGTTAAACTTCATCAGGGAAATCGTTGGGGCTACATGAGTACTACTTGTCATTCCTTACAAAGTCTAACTATCTTAATTTTATTTTTCTACGTAGGCACCTGCTCTTGAAACCTATTATATGGCTGCATTGGCTTTTGTCGGCCAACAGATAGACATAATCAAGTGGTAATGGGCAGGATATACGTTCCTATCAAAGAGACGACTACCGATGCGAGATAAAAGTATTATAGTGGTGAACAAGAACTGGCAAACGGAGCATCGGCCGACCCCTTGAAAGATGGGCTGACGGCATCGAAAATTAGCAGGATTAGCCAGACGGCGGAGGATCGAAAAGGATGGAGACTTATGTGGGAGGCCTACGTTCAAGTAAGAGAGCAGACAATGCAGCCTTACATACTAACAGTGGGACAAGATGCAAAGATGGACCTAGTTGGAACATGTATTGGCTGCATGTGACCATACAGTACAGCAGCCTTTTCTTCAAGCCACGGGCTCCTTTAGATGAAAGAAGCTCTAGCGCTTCCAAGACAAAAAGTGACCTGCTTCCACAGTCTAATACTAAAGTGACCTGTACGCCAAAGTATTGATACCCTCCTCTCTAATTTGATATCGAATATCTCGGTGACAAGATGCAGGATCAGGTTCACAATACAAAGAACTTGTTTTCACGATTCGCGTTTATTTATCAAACACTTGCTTTTTCGTCCACCGTTATGGCGAACGCCATTAGGAGTGCGCCATAACGGTCGCGAGCGAGCTCCAACGGACTGCGCGCTCTGACAACCGTCATTACAGAAAAAAAAAATCGAATTCAAGATGACGGTGGCACCAACAGGAAATGGGTCAACTGTCAAAACAAATAAAACGGCGTATGCAAACACTGTGTATTTATTATACAATCAAAACTAACATTAGATCAAACAACTCAGTAATCTGAACCTTAAGCGCAACTGAGGGGAATACTTGCATTGCCCCGAAAGAGGACCTAGCCCCTGGACATGACCAGGAGTAGAATATATGGAGGTCCCTTAACAGACTTCGGACCGGAGTATGCAAGACGAGGACACAAAAAAAAGCCTGGCAGTTATACAGCGGACCGACTGAATGTGACTGCGACGTGGAGCAGACCCTGTCACACCTTCTGGAGTGTGCGCTGTGCCCGAATAGCCGCACCCAGGAATACCTGATGATGGCCGGGAGTAACGCCATCGACGTCGCCCACTTCTGAGCAGACAGGATCTGACCCTGTTGTTTCCGACACGATTATATATATATCTGAACCTTGCTTTATTGTGTCCCATCTGAATAACTTAGCAACTGGGTCTTTGGCGAAGTAGGTCGGTGCCCCAGGGCGTCGAATAAGCTAGGGGCGCCGAAGGCAACCAAACTGAATTAGACAGTTTTAAATATAAACAATATGGGGCGCCAGAAAAAAATACCCTAGGGCGTCGCAGAGCTTAAAGCCGGTACTGGATGACGGCGTCATCAGCGTCCTCCATCTCGACAAACAACACTTACCGAAAATTTGCTGGCGCTATTTGTAATTGCTCTAAGTGCTTTTAAATTTCAATAATTCAAAACATCAATTAAAGGTCTTCTAGTTGTTTATTTAGGCAGTAAATTACGCGATATATAAATTGTCATTTATCTATTCTGATATTTGCTAACAACACTTTTTGTTTTGACAATTGCATTTGATAGATAATTGTAGTTCAAGTTAGGTCAATCTGGTTTCAAGTATTTTTTTATTTTTTATGTATTCGCATGCAGGAGAGCACACCCGGTCAAGACCAGTGCACTCTATGGCGCTCAGCCAGGGAGGCTGGACGCTGCATGCAGGAAACGTGTGTTGTGTTCGTGTTTGTGCGTGGATTGAGGAGATTGCAAGTGTATATTTATCTATTTCTTGAAGAGATCCAGATTGTAGGAAGGAGGAAACACAGACGCTGGAATAGCATTCCATAGCTTACCGGTGGCATTAAGGAAGGAGCTTTGGAAACTGCCAGTTCTTGGTCGACCTTGTATGGATGTTCGGCAAATGTAAGACGAGTTTGTTGGTTGTGGGTGGGAGCAGGAGGAATTAGTTCTTTTAGTTCCGAAGAGCAGTGACCGTGGTAATAACGGTAGAAAAGACTAAGTGAACCAATCTTACGCCTGTGCTCCATTGATTGCAGGTTAGACGTAAGAGTGTCATTGCTTATCAAACGAATTGCTCTTCTTTGAACTGAGTCAATTAAGTTTAGAAGGTATTTTTTGTCTCAACACATAAGTGACTGCCGTATTCAAGGATAGGTCGGATTTGTCCTTTATATAGAATAAGAAGTTATTTATCGTTGAAATACCTCAGTGATCTATATAATACACCTAGTTTTTTGGAAGCGAGACCAGCTTTATACTTAATTGACTCGTAATATTTGACATTATAAATTGATGCGTATAATTTTTTTATGTATGTGTGATTTAATTATTAGCGTAAGTTATTTCGTTTACGAGACCTTTGGATCTCTGGACTCTACGATCACTGGACAAAACCATAGGTTAGGTTAGGTTAGCGAGACAGCCAGTGCACCATACGTCCAGTGCGCCCCAAGTCGTTACCAATGAATCGTTGAACCAATTGTCTGGGAAGGATAGATCGTGACACCGTATCGAACCCTTGATCCCTTGCATTTCATTCGACTGCCATATTTGTTTTTTTTTATGTAAGCACTTAAAGAAGAATACTAACAGATAGTGATAGTAATTCTGAAGTCTCATCTGTGGAATTCTACGACGCTTACCACGGTGCATATGGCTAAGCGCTGCTTGTGGAGTGTTGATCCGTCAACGTCATAGAATACAGTCCGAGATTCATGCATCATTCTTTATTATTACAGAAATTTACTGTGAATGGGTGGTCTTCACGGGACGACTTTCGTCTATCACCAATTTTAATAAATAGGCTATGACTGGCATTTTACGGGTGATGGATCAAAATCACACCGACCGGGGGGTATTTTAGAGCTCATAAATCGATTACAAAACCTTTTTTTTTCATCTCCGTCGGGGATCGAACCCACGATCTTCGGCTTGCAAAGCAAACGCTTTGATCATTGACCTATGACCACCGGCATTTGTGCTTGTGCAGCTTGCGATAATTAACATAATGTCACCTCTGATTTAATTAGAAACTATAAATTTGTTTATTTACATAATCGTGCCATTTCACACGTTTTTAATGCATTACCGTATTTCACAATACAGGAGTTTTTTTTTCGCTTCGGTAAACAAATTTGATCGTGCAGTGTTTTTTTTTTTGTAAATATTGACATATTCAATAATTAACACTTATAAGCAGAAAAAATCCGTTTGTTCTTTTAAATTATAAACAAAAATACAAAAAAAAAAAAATCTGCGTTTATTGATGAGTTTTATTACGTTTCTTTTTCATTTCCCGGATAGACCACGTCACGAACAATGAGGTTCTCAGCTTAATCAAGGAAGATAGGCACCTAGTAAGAGCCATCTCAGAGAGGCGATCATGCGCCACGATGGTCTTCTTCACGACTTTGTAGAGGGGATGGCTTAGGGTAGAAACTGGAAAGGGGGCCCTAGACGGGAATAACTGCAGCAAGTGTTCGAGGACATGAGTTGTAGCTCTTATGCTGAGCTAAAGAGGATTGCAGAGGATCGAGAAGAGTGGAGATCGAGATGCAAGATTTTGTTGCAGCAAACCAATCCACCGGATTGATACTACGAAGAAGATTACGTTTGAAGGATGCAAAAAACGACAGAGCTGAAGAAAAATCTCAAGCTATTTGCATTTTTAGAGTTCAAACAGTCGAGACGAGCGTCGGCGGGTATAGCTCAATGGTCATACAACTGGGATGGGCAGCATTTGGAAAACTAACTTATGGCACAGAGAAGTGGAATCTGACAGCAAGTCTTGCTCATAAAATGAAGGTCACCCAGCGTGCTATGGAAAGATCCATGCTCGGAGTGTCGCCAAAAGATAGAATCCGAAACGAGGAAATACGCAGAAGAACTCAAGTAGTGGATGCTACTCAACGAATAGGCACACTCAAGTGGCAATGGGCAGGACATATCTGTCGAAGAGACGACGGTCGATGGGGAAGAAAAGTAATGGAATGCCGCCCAAGAACTGGCAAACGAAGCGTCGGCCGACCCCCTACAAGATGGACTGACGATATAAGAATAATTGCGGGAGTGACCTGGATGCGGAAGGCGGAGGATCGAAGAGGATGGAGACTCATGCGGGAGGCTTACGTTCAACAGTGGACGGATACAGGCTGATGGTGAATGATCGAATTAACAATGGATGCGTCATCGATCAGTGATTCTTTTTTCTCGGTTCGTATCGGCGTTTTTTTTTTCTAAATATGTATACAATAATAAAAAACGTTGAGTCATTGCATGGTAAGTAGGGCGTATAATTATTCCACGTGTCAGGTGCGTTGAACAAATACATGCGCTATGATTAAGCCGTCCTTTAGGACCAAACGTTTCGAAACCAAAGGTTAAGGGGAGTCGAACTAATCACTCAATCTCCTTTAAACCTTTCGTTACGGCTCGGTGGAATACAAATTACACTGTCAATACGGCGTGAATTTTTCAAACCATTTTTTTTTTGCTTAAAACTACTATTTTAAGCATAAATGTACTTATCTGACATATTTTCATATATCACATTGGTTCTTCTATCTTTTAGCTATCAGATGATGCACAAAAAACTATTATATTTAACAAACGTTCATTATGTAACTCCATACATGTGGTGACATTGACACATGTGGCTTACAGAAAAATCTCTCCTGTGACGAAACCTTACGATATTTATTTACGTGCTTTACAGATTCCTGTAAATAATACATTTAGGTTGATAAAGGGAATGACTGCACTTCCAATTTCTTATTGTAGATATGATATCATAATGAGTACTGAAAGTAGCAAATAGATATATCACGTCAACCAATGTCAACGGTCGGGGAGTCTTTGACGGCATATGCCGACAACCGATGCGAAAGGGTTAAAATAACTTGTAAAATAAGGTCTAAATATTATATTTCTTTACACAGCTCTTATCAACACGATCTACAAATTGAAAGCTTAAGACTTAACTGCAGCTTCTTTTATTTCATAAAAAAATGTATGTACGGGTATATAAAGAAAAAAATAATACATTTAACACTGTGAGCAAATAATACCAGGAAATTTGAATTTAAATTTCGCAGGTTAGCCAATTTGTTTTTTTTTAAGTTTATACTACTTTCACTGACATATGTGACACATTACGCGTCAAAATATTCATTAGTGTTTGAGATACCCGTCCATTTGTACTAAGCTATTTTTTTTTGTAGTATATCTTATATAGATTCAAAAGTATTTTCACGGAGCGGTCTCTTGAGTTTAGCGAATATTTAAAAGTCACATGATGCTAAGTCAGGCGAATACAGTTTTTGCGGAATGATATGAGTTGAGGTTTAGGCGTAATGATCACAAATTACGATAGTATATAGGAGAAAAAATGTATGTATTAACATCCTCCTCTCTCTCAAAGGGTGTTTTTCATGATGAAGAGCAGGTCAGCAAAACAAATACTTTTTCTGAAGCAAATTGACATATATTTACGATAAAACTTTACAAATTTATGGCTCGAATCCTAGCATTCGGCCGAGCCACAATACAATATCTCTCGCCGAAGGGCGGGGCCTGACTGGCTCCGCGCTCGGGATGGCTTCTCGCTCGCGCCACGAGCGGCGGTGTATATAACTAACATACCCGTGAGCGGACTTGTCCACAAATACCAATATGGCGACACATAAATGCGAATAACAAGCGAATAGAATTAAGAGATGAAAGATTGTATATCGAGGTTTTCGGTACCAGTCAGCAAGGGCCACATAATGCTGATTTCAGTGTGTAAAAGAATGCATTGTAATAGACTTTAAGGTGATGTGCCAAAACTTAGCTTGCTCGGAAATTGTTGATTTTAGAATACAATATTTGCTCATTTTAAATCGAGATCATCGGCATATATATTTGATATAAAGTATTTTAGAAATACATCATTTATATGACTTCTCCTCTAAAAGAATAGCAGAAGGAAAAGAACATTTCAAATTTCGAAAAAATTCCACGGCTGACTAACGTGAAGCTAGCTGTAAAACATTATTAACAGACAACTATAATGTATGTGTGGTAGGTATTTATAATTTAACTATTGCACTATAGGCTACAAAATTTAGCATATTCCTTGGATATATAACATAGTATTTTAAATCTATTAGAATTTTAATGTATGCGCTAGATACTCTTAACTGCGGGTATAGCTTAATGGTGAAAGCGTTTGCTTGACAAGCCAAAATCGTGGGTTCGATGCCCAATGGATATTGATTTTTTTTTAATCATAATTGATTTCTAAACTCTAAAACACCCTCGGTTGGTGTGAATTTGATCCCTCACATGTAAAATGCCAGTCATAGCCTATTAATCATAATTGGTGGTCGAAGGTCATATCTCAATGGTCAAAGCGTTTGCTTTGCAAGCCAAAGGTCGTGGGTTCGATCCCCGAGGGAGATTAAAAAAAAAGGATTTTTAATCGATTTATGAGCTCTAAAATACTTCCGGTTGGTGTAAATTTGATCCCTCAGCCGTAAAATAACTGTCGTAGCCTATTAATCAAAATTGGTGATAGACGAAAATCGTCGCGTGAAGACCACCTATTCATAGTGAATTCCTGTAATAATAAGGATGATGCATGAATCTCGGGCTATAGTCTATGACGTTGGCGGATCAACGCTCCACACGTAGCGCTAATCCATGTGTAAAATTGTCGCATGGATGATAACCGTTCAATTATTACATGGATTTTTTAAAATTATTTATTAGAATATTATTTTATTACTTCAATATTCTAATCTTCTTTGATAGATCATTGACTATATTCTATATATAATAGAGATTGACGCATCGATTCGGGCATTTGATGGTCGTGTGGTCAAGGGTATTGAACTTGAACAAATGGTTGGTTCCAAAGTTCGCTGGTTCGCATCCCGACTCTGCCGATATTTTTTCTGAACGAATTGATGCGTATAAAAATAATTTGTTGCATTATAGTAAGTGTATATTTTTAATTTCAATTATTAGTTTTACGCCACCTGTATATGTGTTAATCGTGATTCATACATCTCGTGGTGTTTCCAGTCGAGCTGTTTTGAATGCGCTTAGCAACAAGTATTTATGACATAGACGAGTTTGCAGAAAAATGTGAACAATTTTGCAAGACGATTCACAGTTGACATTATGAAATACATGAAGGATTTTCCATGTGAACAATACACCAATAAATTGTATCGTATTAAAACTCTTGACCAGTATTTTTTCCCCTATATACTTAGACCATATGATCGCTTCAAAATTGCTACAAAAAGATCTACTAGCTTTTTTATGTAAACACATATAGGAGATATTGTGGCTTTTGGGTCTAGCCGTGTGTGGTGAACTTCCTTCAACTAATATTTCGACCGCCATTGCGCCAATCCTGAAGAAGACTCCTGCAATGGTGGTCGAAATATTGGTTGAAGGAAGTTCGCCACACACGGCTAAGCCCAAAAGCCACAATATCAAACCTTGCCGTGAAAACCTAAGAAGTTATTTACATACAGGAGAATACAAAGAGATGGTGATATTGATTATAAAGTCTTATTTGTGGAATTCTAAGAAGCTTGCAATGCTGTATATGGCTAAGCGCAGTATGTGGAGTGTTGATCCGTCAACGTCATAGACTACAGCCCGATTTTCACGCATCATCCATTTATTACAGGAATTAATTATGAATGGGTTGTCTTCACGAGACGACTTTCGTTTACCGCTAATTTTGATTAATAGGCTATGACTGGTATTTTGCGGGTGAAGGATCAAATTCACGGCAACCGAAGGTTCAGTAGAGCTCAGAAATCATTTAAAAATCCTTTTTTTAATATCCGTCGTGGATCGAACCCACGGCCTTTAGCTTGTAAAGCAAACGCTTTGACCATTGAGCTAAACCCGCCGGCAAAATGAGATTGGAGCGATGTACGGTGAATTGGGATTAGAAGTATGGGAAAGGAACGTGAGAGAATGAGATTTCGTCCCCCTAACACCACTCGTTCATAAATCGTGTAAAAAATTATGAACGCGTAAATGCCGAGAATAGCATATGACGTTGACATATTTCAAATGCTGCGTTTAGCCATTTGTAACGAATTTCATCTACTACCAATTTTGATTAATAAGCGATAATCTGCCCGGGACGAAACATTCTGCGTTCCTCTTCAAGTCCCGGGCAGACTCCAACTGACTCGGCCGGCGGCAGCCAACCAAGCGTCGAAATTAGCATAGTGACTAATTACGGAACCAATGGCGTGACAGGTAGCCCCCGTGATCGAAAAATGAAAGATTGTACTTCTTAGGCTTATCTTCACTTACATGAGTTATATTCAGCTGATTTTAACAGATACTCGAAGAGAAAGTGGTTGAGCGGATATCGCGTTGGGCAAAATCTTGCTGCAAAGTTCGTGATTCGAATCCTCGCGTTGTCTGTTGTATTTTCTCTAATTTATTGATGAGATAAATGTCATATGAGACGGTGTATGCTGCGAATGTGTATAGTGTATGACTGATAATCCGCTCTACGGGCAGCTACTGCGGGTACTCGTCTTCGTAGTTTAGCTTCTTCCACAGCTGGTTGTAAGGCAGCTGTTTTCCGGTTGGTTCCCTCGGGCTGGGGTGTAGTCTGCTTGCAGGTCTGCATCCTTGGTTGAAGTTCTGTCCAGAGCAAGAGGCCGGGAGCGTTGTGAAGTCCAGGGAAGAACCAGGGAAGGAGAGAAGTAAAATTTGAAAGATTGTTCAACTCTGATTTATTCAGAGCCGAACCCGACCATGAATGTTTCTTAATTGAGATTCGACAGACCACCTTACGGGACCGTAGAACATTAAATAGACTTAAATACTACAATATTTATATTCTAAATATTATCAGACGTCCGTAAGAGTATATGTTTTTCTATGTTAGGCCCTAGCGGCTAGGGCCTAGCCTATACAACTTATCTGAAAAGTGCAATGCGCTACGATTTACTTAAAAATGCATTTTTAATGCATTTAATATGCGTACGCCCATTTTGAAACTATGCCGTGTACGCCCACTTATCTATTACTATCAAATTATTAACCCTTTCATTACGGCTCAGTTTGAATACAAATTATACCGTCAATTATAAAACTAGTATTTGAAGCATAAATGTTTTTATCTGGTCTATTTTCATATATCACATTGGTTCTTGTATCCTTTAGCTATCAGATGATGCATAAAAAAGTATTCTAAGAAAGTAGCAAAACGATATATCACGTAAACCGATGTCAACGGTCGGGGAATCTTATGACGGCATATGCCGACAACCGATGCGAAAGGGTTAACAGTATTTTTATGAAAAAAAAATACAGCCAGATGCTGATGCGAAATATCATCTGTGGACTCTATGACGCTTGCGATTGTGATGATGTATAAGCGTTACGATTGATATTGATTCGCCAACGTCATTAGCATTATTTTATAAATACATGCATTGTATACTTTATGATAATACCGACAGATGGTGGTGAAGAAATCTCATATCTGGATAATATGACGCTTACCATTTTACATATGGCTAAACGCTTCATATGGAATGTCGTTGATCCGCTAACGTCCTAGACAGCCCGGCATTCACACATCATTAATATTTTAAAACAATTTACTATCAGTGAGTGGTGTTTACGGAATGACTTTTGCTTTCCACCAAATTTTATTTAATAGGCTATGACTGGCAGCTTATGGGCGAGGAATCTCACTAATACCAATTAGGAGTGCTTATAGAGCTTAGAAATCGATTAAAAATATTTTTTAATTTTTAATCTCCGTCGGGAATCTAACCCACGATCTCCCGAATGGTAAGCAAACGCTTTATCACTTACCCATGCCCACCATATGCTCTTATTGCATCCCGCTGCTAAGCCGAGTAAATTCTATGTATAATTCGCTACAGAACTATTTTTGCCCCTGTGGCGCCCCCTGCCAGCCTCAAAGCACTTTCTCTGGGCCGTCAGTTCTTTTTGTTAGAAAGAGGAGTCCTTTTCGATGCAATTTGAGTAAATCACCTCGGCCGTATCGGGCATGCAGACTTTGTGGCCACTAAAAAAAATCCATACATTTATCATTTACGCTTGTATTTTAGCTGATCTGATGAATCTGTCTCCCATATTCATCTCTTTATAACCCGTATATGCGATTCTAATCTCTTTCCACGGGATCTTTCTTTTTATCACTTCTGTGCAGTGGTCACAATTGTTCAAAAGACATTCCCACTGGACTTATCAGTTGCTGAATGCGCCCATCGTCAAACAGACTTAACTGCCCTCCGGTGTGATGCGGGTGTGAGGCGGGTAAAGTCCAGTTCGCAACAGAAATCTGTTATAAAACATGGATATTATTATTCTTAGTACATATTTGTCATTAAGTTATATTAAACTACATGAGAAATACAGGGAGCGGCAAAAATATCTGACGTTTTTAAATCAAAACATCACAAAAAAAACAGTCAGATTTTTTTGCCGCTCCCTGTATCTCTCATATAGCAAAAATATATGACGACTTTAAATAAAAACAACACAAAAAACGTCAGATTTTTTTGCCGCTGCCTGTATAAACTATTATACATTTATTATAATTTCTTAGAATTAATTGGTTTTTTTAATCGATTAAATAACTCACATAATTCTCAAGATAATGGTTGAAATAAAAATAAAATAATTTTTAAGAAATTAGGTTTTTTAAAAATATTTACTCTTCTTGAGAAGCCTTTAACAAGATTTCTAAAGAAGAATAACTAGGCACGAATAATTACTACGTAATTAAAGTAATAAATGTAATTAACACTAATCAATAAGACATGTATAATTATATCAATATATTGCCTTATATTTTAATAGGCATAATTTTCTAATGTCTATGGTTATGAAATGAAATGTTCAAATATCGCGCTATATATCAAGGGAGGTTTCACGACCTATCGTTCTGAGACAATTCAGCGACTCATGGGTAACGACGTGAGGCGAACTGGACGTCTGTTGCGCGGGACATTTGGCTCACGGGATAACTAGTGCACTGGCTGTCTCGCTAACCTAACCTCACCTATGGATTTGTCCAGTGTTTTTTTTTTTTTTTCAATTTATTTTTCTTTTAGAAACATTACATATAACAATATTTAATTCATTTCTAAAACAGGATACAAGATAAATAACAATTTATAAGTAACACAATAATAATATAATCATTTAAAAAGTCCCGGAGCCCGCTAAACAGAAGACTCCACGAAATTACTTTGATAAATAAATTCGTGGAGCTCATGTCGAAACTGGGCTTCTCTCAAGTGGAATATATCAATATTCGAGGCGATATCGTTGAACAGTCCGATCACTCTCCCAAGAGGCATAGTCCCTGGCAGGTTAGTATTACCTCTAGGAAGAACAAACAATCTGTGCCTCCTTATCCTTAAATAATTGTCAGGGACAAACAAACCAATTTCAAACAAAATATCAGGATTTCTGAACACGCCGCGCACTAGGCGAAAGAAATGCATACTCAAGCACACATCTCTTCTAGTTCTCAACTCATTGTATCCCAACATACCCCGTATAAAGGTGATGGTAGAGTGCAGAGATCCATAGGTCTCGTTAATGAAATAACTTAGGTTAGGTTAGGTTAGCGAGACGTCCAGTGCGCCAGTTGTCCCGTGCACCAAATGTTACCGATGAGTCGTTGAACGAATTGTCTGGGAGCGAAATTCGGTGGAACTGTTCGATACTCGATCTTATCTCCAAGTATATAAAACATTGTTAATAAAAAATATATAAACATGAACCCTCTTTAAGCTCCATGCGCACTACCTGGGACGTGCAGCCATTTTTTGCTTTCCATATGTGTTTTATATCATGAGTTTATGGTCACTTAAAACTGTACAAATAGTTTACCGACATTTCGTTAACGCGACATATAGATCTCTCTAGACTCTACGATCACTGGACATACCTTAGGTTAGGTTATCTTAGGTTAGCTTTATTATGTAAGCACATACAAGATAATACCCACAGATTGAGTGATTCTGAAGTTTTTCCTCTATTGATTCTATGACGCTTACCATTTTACATATGAATAAGCGCTGCATAAGCAATAAGGCTAGCTTTTAATAAAAAAGCCAAAATTCTTGAGTCAAAGAATATTTCTTTAGGGCTCCGCAAACAACTTGCCCATTGCCACTCAAGTGGCAATGGGCAGGACATATCTGTCGAAGAGACGACGGTCGATGGGGAAGAAAAGTATTTGAATGGCGCCCAAGAACTGGCAAACGAAGCATTGGCCGACCCCCTACAAGATGGACCGACGATATAAGAAGAATAGCCGGAGTGACCTGGATGCGGAAGGCGGAGGATCGAAGAGGATGGAGACTCATGCGGGAGGCCTACGTTCAACAGTGGACGGACACAGGCTGATGATGATGATGAAGCAACTTGCCAAAACACTTGTTTGGAGCATCTTAATGTACGGCTGTGAGACATGGTGCTTATCTGAAAGTGATAAAAATAGACTAGAGGCCTTTGTACAGAAGAATTCTCGGAATTTCCTGGAGAGACCACGTCACGAACAATGAGGTTCTCAGAATAATCAAGGAAGATAGGCAACTAATAAGAACCGTCTCAGAGAGGCGAGCCCGATGGATTGATCACATCATGCGCCACGATGGTCTTCTTCACGATATTATATCGGGACGAATCATCGTTCGAGGAACTGGAGGACCTGAGTGCTTTCTCCGTGGATGTCCTCTCCTTCCCCCGAGCAATCTTTCCGGAGAAGTTCAACGTTCTAAGTTGAGTCGCGCCTCTCCACATGCGGAAAGGCAACAACATTCAGCACGTCTGATGATCCGTGGTTCTGCAGCTCCTTCAAAAAACGTTACTGGAGTGAAGATGGCGTATCTTCACGCCAAGGGCCTTCACCCAGATACATCGGCTGAGGACTTGCAGAGCTTCTTGGCAGCGACCGCTGCATTCAATCCTTCTTGGATGACCATCAGGAGGATTGTCAGCAGGCGGACGCTGTCAACTTCTTTCAAAGTCGGGGTCATCGCGACTTCGCTGGAGTCTCTCATGGAGCCTCAAGTGTGGCCTGAAAGGACCATCGTTCAACCCTGGATACGCATAAGACGAAAGAATCGCAGTGAACAGTGGTTGAAACCAACTTGAGTGAAGATATTGACATATTTAGTGTTATATTGCTTTAAATTCAGTGCTGGTGTTTATGGAGGCGAAATGTTACACGTTTTGTTTTGTGACAATAATGCCTTATGACAGGGTTTTGTTGTTACAAGTCAAACTGTTTATCTTGAGTCTCCTGACGCTAGTTCTGAGTGTGAGGTCAGTGATACTAAATGTGTCTATAAATTTACATCACCACATTTATGGTACCTATTGTATTTATATTTTATAGTATATTATTGTATTTATATTATTGTACTTCAGAAATGCATTGAATTGATAAAATTTGTAATGTTTCTGCAAGGAAAAAAATAAATAAAATTGAAATTGAAATTGAAATTGAATTGTGGAGGGGATGGTTGAGGGTAGAAACTGTAGAGGGCGCCCTAGACGGGAGTATTTGCAGCAAGTATTCGAGGACATGAATTGTAGTGTTTATGCTGAGCTGAAAAGGGTTGCGGAGGACCGAGAGGAATGGAGATCGAGATGCAAGATTCTGTTGCTGCAAACCAATCCACCGGATTGATACTACGAAGAAGAAGCGCTGCATGTGGAGTGTTGACCCGCTAACGTTATAGACTACAGCCCAACATTCACGCATTATCTAATTATTACAGAAATTCACTGTGAATGGGTGGTGTTCACGGGACGGCTTTCGTCTTCCACCAATTTTATCATAGGCTAGTATTAAAAGGTTGTGACTGTCATTTTACGGGTGAGGAATCAAATTCAAGCAAACGCTTTGACCGTTGGAGCTGTACCCGCCGGCTTGCATACTCCCAGTTTGTGTAAATTTCATCACTCATTAGTAAAATACCAGTCATAGCCTATTAATTAAAATTGTTGGTAGAAAAAAGGCGTCCCGTGAAGACCACCCATTCATAGTAAATTCCTGTAATAATAAGGATGATGCGTGAATCTCGGGCTGTAGTCTATGACGTTGGCGGATCAACACTCTACATGCAGTGCTTAGCCATATGCATCATAGTAAGTGTCATAAAATTCCACAGATGAGACTTCAGAATTACTGTCACCATCTATCGGTATTCTCCTGTATGTGTTTACATAAAAAAATATCTATGTAATTTCCCTGACGCCTATCCACAGACTATCACAGAAATTGATTAAAAATCTAGTTTTTTAAATCTCTGTCGGGGATCGAACCCACGACCATTGAGCTATACCTGCCGCGACATATAAACTCAAACAACTTATGGAATAAAATATGTTCCATTTTAAAAGTAAAGACACACTGATGACGTTGTTTTCTACTAATTTTGTACTTCGCATTAACCGACTTTTAATGAAATTAGTTCACATGAAAGTAAGCCACTGAGGCTTTTGAGGTTAGCTGATACATTAAAGAAAGTAACGGAGTGGACATGCATAACAAAGTGTGGTGAAGTATTTTTCTGTACAAGGTATTTTACAAACTTTTGCGTTGTTTGAGACAGTTAATATCTGATGTATTTTATATCGATATTATGGAAAACTTGTTAAACTATGGAGTAGTAAACTCGTGAGAACATAAACCATTTTTGTAAATATTTTTTGGTTTTATTTACTTAACAGAACCATAGTTCTAAGGTACATTGATTAATAAAGAAGAATAAGAAAGACAGAGTATACACAATAACATCCTCGTCTCTCTCAAAGGGGTGTTATTCCGTCGCGTAAGGGCAGGGTGAGGAGTAGGTCAGCAAACAAAGACTTTCTTTGAGAAGCACATTGATTATATTTGCGTTAAAACATTACAAGCTTCCGGCCAAGCGGAAACATACCGCTGGCCGCTTTTTCTGGCAGATATAAATGAAAAAACTGAAAAACAAGTATCAAACAGGTATCGCATATATATTTGTAACGTATATATAAATGACTATTTGAAAAAAATAATACTGAAAAAATATTCAGGTTAAATGGATGTTTTTTCCCGTTCTCGGAAGGCTCGTATATTTTTTCTAGGAAAAACGCTCGTTTAACACCAGGGTTAATGACTGTTTGTGCGAGGGGACGAGAGGCAGAGGGTGGATCATCGATTTCACACAGATTACCTAACTTTTCCTGAAATGAAACACTCGCAAATCCTGAAATCCAACGAAAATTGCTGAAAATAATGTCTTATATTGGATTCTGGCTAAGATTTGACGTAAAAATCAACATGATCGTATGTGTGATGTGTTGCCAGTATTATAAAAATACTTCATAAGAAGTATTTATTAATTTTCATTACTGATATCCCACATCACGTGTGTGACGTTGGTATTGAACTTATAAACGGAATCAAAAATCACTGTAAAAACCACTCAACTCAACGTAATATTAAAATTCAAAATTGGAACAAAATTTGAATTTTGTTTTTCGAATATCTTCGATTTTTTTCAATTGTGTTCAATTTTTTTTTTTTATGTAAACGCATGTATGAGAGCACAGCCGGTCAAGACCAGTGCACTCTATGATGCTCAGCCAGGGAGGCTGGACGCTGCATGCAGGAAACGTGTGTAAATTGTGGAGATTGCATGTGTATATTTATCTGTTTCTTGAAGAGATCCAAAGCTTACCCGTGGCATTAAAAAATGGAAACTTTGAATACTGCCTGTTCTCGGTCGACAAACATTAACCGTGTATAGATTTTCAGCAAGTGTAAGACGAGTTTGTCGGTTGTGGTGGGTGCAGGAGGTTTTTTTCAATTAAGTTTAGGAGATATTTTGGGGCTCCAATCCAAAGGTGACTGCCGTATTCAAGGATAGGTCGGATTTGTCCTTTGTATATAAGTAGAAGTTGTTTATCGTTGAAATGCTGACGTGATCTATATAATACGCCTAGTTTCTTGAAAGCGAGTGCCATCGCGTTTTTTTCTTCAGTGCATAATTTTGAGTACGTCACCAACTATGGTCGGGACCATGAATGATTCTCTTGGACCACTATCTTCTACTTTATATATTATATAAATAAGTATGGCATTTAATTCCATAGCTTTTATATAAATTGAATACATAGAATTAGTCTTCACTTAGCTTGAGGTTACGTTTACTTTGTTTTGAATGAATCTTTATATATAAAAATCAACGCAAGTTTGTTTGTTCTTTATGCATTCCTACACCATTCATCCGATCAATATGAAATTTACAGGGATTTATGTGTGTATTTCTGCAATAAATTCTATATGTAATTCATTGCAGCTTATGCTAGATAAATCTATTAAAAAAAACATTCTTATCAAACATTAACCTTAATCTTGATATGTACCTAATAAAAAAATATTATTGATTTCTGGATTATTATTTTTTTACTGCCAACCAACATATTATACAACACCGATGTCATTTTTCAATTTTACGTCAAAGGTTAGCATTCTAGGATATGACACTAAACATGAATATTTTGTATTCTCTACTCTTGAATGAGGTGAGACAAGTGCTTATCTGTAAGTGATAAAAAAGACTAGAAGCCTTTGAGATGTGGTCATACAGAAGAATTCTCCGAATTTCCTGGAGAGACCACGTCACAAGCAATGAGGTTCTCAGGATAATCAAGGAAGATAAGCACCTAGTAAGAACCATCTCAGAGAGGCGAACCCGATGGATCGGTCACATCATGCTCCACGATGGGTTTCTTCACGATATTGTGGAGAGGATGGTTGTGGGTAGAAACTGTAGAGGGCGTCCTTCTTCTTCGTAGTATCAATCCGGAGGATTGGTTTGCAACAACAGAATCTTGCATCTCGATCTCCATTCCTCTCGGTCCTCCGCAACCCTTTTCAGCTCAGCATAAGCGCTACAGTTCATGTCCTCGAATACTTGCTGCAAATACTCCCGTCTAGGGCGCCGTTCTGCAGTAATGTTCGAACATTCCAGGTGGCATATCTTGTTGGCTGAGGGCGTCCTAGACGGGAGTATTTGCAGCAAGTGTTCGAGGACATAAGTTGTAGCTCTTATGCTGAGCTGAAGAGGGTTGCGGAGGACCGAGAGGAGTGGAGATCGAGATGCAAGATTCAGTTGCTGCAAACTATTCCACCGGATTGATACTACGAAGAAAAACTCTTGAATAGGTTACAATATTTTTATGTAGAGTGAATGCCAGGCTGTAATCTATGACGTTGATGGATCAACTATTTACATACGGCGTCATACTCAAAAATGGCAAGCGTCTATAGTATTTGAACCATATTTTAGGTGATTTTGAATCATCATCAAATGTGTTCGCAAATCTAACTGGAGCATATGGCATTCATAAACCACCCCCACAGAGCTCTGTCAGCTGCCATAATCCTTAGGTTTGTAGAAAAGGCAGTCATAGCTTATGCTCTTCCGCGGCATTCTTAATATGTGTCCCGACCAGGTCCACCTTCGCCTCTTAACCGAATGTATTATAAATGTATCACCTCGTCAATCCTCACAAAGTCAAGGTGTCGTACCCCCAGTATTCTGCGCAGGCTATATATAGGCAAATACCATTGTTCTTCGTAGTATCAATCCGGTGAATTGGTTTGCAGCAAAACAAAATCTTGCATCTTGATCTCCACTCTTATCGATCCTCTGCAATTCTCTTTAGCATAAGAGCTCATGTCCTCGAACAATTGCTGCAAATACTACCGTCAAGGGCGCCCTCTGCATTTTCATTACCTTCCCTTCCATAATGTCGTGAAGAAGACCATCGTGGTGCATGATGTGACCGATCCATCGGGCTCGCCTCTTTGAGATGGTTCTTATTAGGTGCCTATCTTCCTTGATTATGCTGAGAACCTCATTTTACGGCTGCATTGTTAAGTTTTTTTTAACTTGGTGAGATGCCAAATTTAAAAAAAACGAATGATTAGCTCGATGCTGTCAATGTTTTTACCATTTGGTCATAAGAGGCGGCTCAACTCAAAGAAAATAATACAAATTAAGTAAACATGATCACTAAGGCAATGAAAATTCCGCAATGTCTTAAAACTAAGGCGTTTAACCAATGCATCCTCCCTGTATTAACTTATGGCGCGGAGACGTGGAATCTAACAGCAAGTCTTACACATAAAATAAAGGTCACCCAGCGTGCTATGGAGAGATCCATGCTCGGAGTGTCGCTAAAAGATAGAATCCGAAACGAGGAAATACGCAGAAGAACTCAAGTAGTGGATGCTACCCAACGAATAGGCACACTCAAGTGGCAATGGGCATGTCATATCTGTCGAAGAGACGACGGTCGATGGGGATGAAGAGTATTGGAGTGGCGCCCAAGAACTCGCAAACGAAGCATTGGCCGATCCCCTACAAGATGGACTGACGATATAAGAAGAATAGCGGAGGATCGAAGAGGATGGAGACTCATGCGGGAGGCTTACGTTCAACAGTGGACGGACACAGGCTGATGATGATGATGATGATGATCACTAAGGCTTAAATTTAAGCTTAAATCCGTAAAACTAGCTAATGAGACTGCTAATGGCACTTTACAGTTTGGAACACCAGTAAAGTTTGTAAAACGCTGGATTACCACATTAAGTCATTAAGGGAGTTCAAGCTAACTGAGAGTGACGTCAACAGGCAGATAGGCATTTAGAGTAAGCCAATAAATGAGAAACACGGATCATTTATAGGCACGTGCCGACAACTAGAATCAAAATGTTTTTGACTATCATGCTGGAGGTCACGGGTTCGTTCCACGAAGAAACATAAAAAAATATCACGTTCAATCAATTCAAAAACGATTCATCACATTATATATTGAGCGTGCGATGTTTTCACTTGCGCCTGTGTCGTCCACATTCTCCTCTGCGGCTGTGAATCTTGGCCTCTCACTTAAAACCTGCGTAGAGTACTGGGGGTACGATGGCTTGATTTTGTGAGGATTCACGACGTGAAGGAACGGACAAACAGCTTTCTATGATGCAGTTATCAATAGACGGTGATGGACATAGTCGAGACACAAACATTAGATTTTATTTATGTAAACACATACAGGAGAATACCGAGAGATGGTGATAGTAATTCTGAAGTCTCATGTGTGGAATTCTATGACGCTGACCATGGTGTTTTTGGCTAAACGCTGCATGTGGAGTGTTGATCCGCCAACGTCATAGACTACAGCCCGAGATTCACGCATCATTCACAGAAATTTACTAAGAATGGGTGGTCTTCACGGGACGACTTTCGCCTACCACCAATATTAATTAATAGGCTATGACTGGCATTTTACGGGTGTGGATCAAATTTACACCAACGGGTATTTTAGAGCTCGTAAATCGATTAAAAAAAATAATTTTTTTTAAATCTCCGTTTGGGATCGAACCCACGACCTTTGGCTTACCAAGCAAACGCTTTGAGCATTGAGCTATGGCCGCCGGCTATGTCATCGGGACGCGTGAGGAGGGATGCGAAGCAAGTCACAAACAACAACAACGTTTTTAAAAGCACATTGTAATATATTTAAGTCAATAGATTGACAACTTCGGTATTCGGGCCACGAACATTGAAAAAGTTCTTTGCTTTGCGACCTGCTCCTGCTTCCTTCCTCCAGCCGGATAATTTACGAACCCGGGACTATTGTCGCCCTATTAAAGATGGGGGATTTTAAAATCAAAATGGCGATTGAATTATTTTTCTTAGATTACAAACATTTTTATGAAGAGTAAACAGAAATATGAGACGAAAGATCGTATTTCGAGGCTTTTTCGGTGCCTGCCTGCAAGGGCTATATCGAGCTGTTATCAAAATGTATGACGTAAATTTTTGGCGGCCATCATCATCATCATCAGCCTGTGTCCGTACACTGTTGAACGTAGGCCTCCCGCATGAGTCTCCATCCTCTTCGATCCTCCGCCTTCCGCATCCAGGTCACACCCACTATTCTTCTCATATTGTCAGTCCATCTTGTAGGGGATCAGCCAATGCTTCGTTTGCCAGTTCTTGGGCGCCATTCCAACACTTTTCTTCCCCATCGACCGTCGTCTTTTCGACAGATATGTTCTGCCCATCGCCACTTGAGTGTTCTTATTCGTTGGGTAGACTCCACTACTTGAGTTCTTCTGCGTATTTCCTCGTTTCGGATTCTATCTTTTGGTGGCAATATGCTCAATATATAAAGCGGATATAGAAGAAGAATTGAAAAGTAAATTGGCAAAGTTATTTTCGCAAATGGGCGCTTAAAATGGATCAAATTAGCCTAGATTTTATATTTTCAAGCGTTCTAAAAGCCTATTAATGAAAAGATTGATTAAGTTTAAAGTATGCCAAAGGTTGGATTTCCAGTGGATGGATATTTTGAGCTTCATGACGTTATTTGAGAGATATTGTTTGTTGTAGAACTTTAAGCCCTTGGAAATCTATTTTCAGTTATCTCTTGAGAATGCCCTTGAAAAAGCAGGCTGAAAAAGAGAGAAATCAATTCCCTTCACAATCATACTACAATGGTTTCTAAATGTTAGGTTATAGAGTATCGGGTTAAGCTGCCTCTTAAGATAAAACGGTCCAAGTCTCGGAAAGCATGAGATTTATCACCCGATTATTTTTTTAAAGCCAATTAACAAATTACACGAAAATATGATATTATATGTCTCAAATATTTAAATTTTATTTATTTTATTTCTTTCAGAAACATTAGAAATTTTATTTAATACGATCCTGAAACAAGATATAATACAAGAAAAACAATTTATAAATATAGTTATTTATGATTATTATCAACAATTATTAAAAAGTCCCGAAAATACTTTGATAAATAAATTCGTGGAGCTCATGTCGAAACTGGGCTTCTCTCAAGTGGAATATATCAATATTCGAGGCGATATGGTTGAATAGTCTGATCACTCTCCCAAGAGGCATAGCCTCTGGCTGGTTAGTATTACTTCTAGGAAGAACAAACAATTTGTGCCTCAAATAACTGCTTAGGTTTTTACGGCCAGATTTGATATTGTGGCTTTTGGATTTAGCCGTGTGTGGCGAACTTCCTTCAACCAATATTTCGACCGCCATTACAGGGGGCTTCTTCAGGATTTATGATTTATTTAGTTTTGAGTTGGTTTATTCAGATTACATTTCTCTTTAGGAGCGTTATTGATTTATATCTCCATGGCAACTCTAGTTTCATTCCGGAGAATCGTAGGTATTGATATCAGCTTGATATAGCTCCTTAAGGCCGATGCCGTTAAGCCTCAACAAGCGATCTTTTGTCTATTATTTTGGTTCGCTTGCGTGACATCTACATCGAATGTTTGCATACGCCAAAAATAATTGTTATGACAGTTGGCCTATTGCTGGTTGGTAGGACTGTCGTATTGGCAGTTGGTACCGTGGAGATGTGAGATCGCGCCGTGGACCGGCAGTTGAAGTTTGACTCGCGCCCGTTACAGTGCGCGCATCCTGTGCGTTTCTGTAGCGGGCGACGTTGTGAACAATAAACGTAGTATGTAAACAGAAACAAGTGTTCATATTGTGAACTTGATCCTGCATCCTTCATCCAGTTAATCGATGTCCATAAATGGAAGAGGAGGATATCAATTGTCGCCCAACGCGTGAGGCATTGGAGCTACGCAAAGTTCCACGAATCCACGGCCTTGCGGATCATCGCAGGCATCTCGGGAGAGAGACCCGAGTGGCGCCCACCTTCACAATTGAGGGATGCAGAGATCAGGTACGCTTTTCTGAGCATACGAGAAGCCACATCGCCCTGGGAGTTACATAGAAGCCCAGCGAAGTCACGCTTTCAAAATGGCGTCACCAAGCCAAGCAGGAAGGCATCACAGAAACCAAGATGGCGGCGCGCGTAGACGCCGTGCCCCGTTACCAACACTGGGCCGGGGATCGTGATTTCGCGTTGGTGGAGCCAGGACCTGAACCTCTAGATGTCGCCATGCTGGAGTGGAAAAGGTGTCGCGAGGCGGCCGCATGGATTGGGCCGGAAACTGAATCGCAGATAACCGGGACGGTTAGTCTGGAGCCGGAAACCCAGTAGGTTAGTCCGGAACCTCAAGATGACCTCATGCTTGGAGGCGGTATCGCGGATAACCGAGTAGGTTAGTCCGGAACCGGAACCTCAAGATGACCTCATGCTTGGAGGAGGAGGAGAGTTTCGCGGACAATCACGTGAGTTGGCCGAGACCCTGAATCTCCAGACGCCGTCATGCTGGAGCGCAGAGGAGCCAGAAGACCACCACGTGGGTTCATCAAGATAAAGAAGAGCATCATCACCCTCGAGCGCCAACGAGAGACATTGCGGACCGCGCGGAAACCACGCCAGCCGTCAAAAATGGCGCCATTCGTAAAGCCAGTTCCATAGTAAACAAGTGATGTAAAAAGTGCTAATGGTGTTTGTGATCAGTCACATTTTGAGTGACGCGGTAGTACAACCCGCCAAGTGTGATGTGGATAAATTCTCTTTGTGTTTTTTGTTTTTATGCCCTGTCTTTAATTTTTTATGTTTGTGTTTTTTTCTTGCTGTTTTCTTTTTATTTCTATGTTCGTGTTTTTTCTTGCTGTGTTTCTTAGGAAACCAAGATGGCGGCGATCGTCAAACGCCGTACCGCGTTACTAAGACTGGTCCGGGGGGTCATGATTTGATGCTGGGATATGCTTAGAAGAAATCGCGTGGGTGGAGCCAGGACCTGAACCTCTAGATGTCGCCATGCTGGAGTGGAAAAGGTGTTGCGAGGCGGCTGCGTGGATTGGGCTGGAAACTGAATCGCAGATAACCGGGATGGTTAGTCTGACGCCGGAAACCAAGTAGGTTGTTCCGGAACCTCAAGATGACCTCATGCTTGGAGGCGGTATCGCGGATAACCGAGCAGGTTAGTCCGGAACCGGAACCTCAAGATGACCTCATGCTTGGAGGAGGAGAGTTTCGCGGACAATCACGTGAGTTGGCCGAGACCCTGAATCTCCAGGTGCCGTCATGCTGGAGCGCAGAGGAGCCAGAAGACCACCACGTGGATTCATCAAGATAAAGAAGAGTATCATCACCCTCGACCGCCGACAAGAGACATTGCGGATCGCGTGGAAACCACGCCAGCCGTCAAAAATGGCGTCATTCGTAAAGCCAGTGGCGTAGTAAGCAAGTGATTGCTAATGGTGTTTGCGATCAGTCAAATTTTTAAGTGATGCGGTAGTACAACCCGCCAAGTGTGGATGTGAACAAATTCTCTTTGTGTTTTTTTGTCTTTCATGCCCTAATTCTTTTATTTTTATGTTTGTGTTTTTTCTTGCTGTTTCTTTTTTTCTTTCAATGTTTGTGTTTTTTCTTGCTGTGTTTCTTATTTTAATATGTTTGTGTTTTTCTTGTTCTCATATGTAGCGTGTCAGCGAGCGAGCTTAAGCTTGGGTTAAGATCGTTTGTCGCGGTTTTCCGTCTTTGAAAGGGTAGCGATTGATATCAGCTTGATATAGCTCCTTAAGGCCGATGCCGTAAAGCCTCAACAAGCGATCTTTTGTCTATTATTTTGGTTCGCTTGCGTGACATCTACATCGAATGTTTGCATACGCCAAAAATAATTGTTATGACAGTTGGCCTATTGCTGGTTGGTAGGACTGTCGTATTGGCAGTTGGTACCGTGGAGATGTGAGATCGCGCCGTGGACCGGCAGTTGAAGTTTGAATCCTGTGCGTTTCTGTAGCGGGCGACGTTGTGAACAATAAACGTAGTATGTAAACAGAAACAAGTGTTCATATTGTGAACTTGATCCTGCATCCTTCATCCAGTTAATCGATGTCCATAAATGGAAGAGGAGGATATCAGTATGTTCTAAGATTACGGTAGGTATGTTCTAAGATTACGGTAGGTATGTTCTAAGATTACGGTAGGTATGTTCTAAGATTACGGTAGGTATGTTCTAAGATTACGGTAGGTATGTTCTAAGAATTGTACATCCGCGAACGTCATGTCGGACTGTGGTCGTCCTTGCTTGTCTGTACAGATTTCAGAGTATGTGCTAGAGGTGGAAGCCATAGTTTTCGTTCGAACCCGAAATTGTGGCTCGAACACAAAGAAAATATGCACGCCTAGTGAGGGAAGCCATTGAAATCAAAGGACATCCCATCAACATCAACAGGGATGACGGCTTGATTCTCAAAACAGCATGACATCCACCTCTAGCACATACTCTAAAACCTGTACATACAAAAGCAAAGACGGCTGCTGTAGCACTCAAAATTCGTCGCTCGACACTCAAACCGGGCGGACGTGTCTTGTCATCCTACCTACAGGATGGCACATCGTTGCGATTGTGATATCGCGCAAATAAATCGTCGCTTAGACGATCACCGTTTGCTGCTGGAGAGGCTCTTAAAGGCTGTTGAATGCGGGATGGATGATGCACAGACATCCGTTGGTGTGGACCCTCCACCCAACCCGACAAGTCTGCCGACTTCCCGCAGAACGCGCTTGCCTCGAGCGTGCAAATCAATTCCGGCTACCTACGCTGAAGCTGTCAACATTCCTGTATCGATGTCGCTTAACTGTGACAGCAGAGACTCCGAACCTGCCGTCAAAGAATCCGCTTCGAGTGAGGCCACCGAAGAGGACTCCTCGGAAGATACTATCGAAGGAGCCCCTACTGTTTCGAGCAAGGCTCCCAAGGACTCCCGTTCTCAGCCGGGACGAATCATCGTTCGAGGAACTGGAGGACCTGAGTGCTTTCTCCGTGGATGTCCTCTCCCTCCCCCGAGCAATCTTTCCGGAGAAGTTCAAGGTTCTAAATTGAGTCGCGCCTCTCCGCATGGGGAAAGGCAACAACATTCAGCACGTCTGATGATCCGTGGTTCTGCAGCTCCTTCAAAAACCGTTACTGGAGTGAAGATAGCGTATCTTCACGCCAAGGGCCTTCACCCAGATACATCGGCTGAGGACTTGCAGAGCTTCTTGGCAGCGACCGCTGCATTCAATCCTTCTTGGATAACCATCAGGAGGATTGTCAGCAGGCGGACGCTGTCAACTTCTTTCAAAGTCGGGGTCATCGCGACTTCGCTGGAGTCTCTCATGGAGCCTCAAGTGTGGCCTGAAAGGTCCATCGTTCAACCCTGGATACGCATAAGACGAAAGAATCGCAGTGAACAGTGGTTGAAACCAACTTGAGTGAAGATATTGACATATTTAGTGTTATATTGCTTTAAATTCAGTACTGGTGTTTATAGAGGCGAAATGTTACACGTTTTATTTTGTGACAATAATGCCTTGTTATTTGTGAGTCAATCATGATATACTTATGACAGGGTTTTTTGTTGTTACAAGTCAAACTGTTAATCTTGAGTCTCCTGACGCTAGTTCTGAGTGTGAGGTCAGTGATACTAAATGTGTCAATAAATTTACATCACCACATTTATGTTACTTATTTTATTTTTATTTTATATTATATAATTGTATTTATATTATTGTACTTCAGAAATGCATTGAATTGATAAAATTTGTAATGTTTCTGCAAGGAAAAAAATAAATAAAATTGAAAATTGAGAAAATTGAGAAAGACATATTTTAAAGTGATTCGTTCCCTTCTATGTTGAAATTTTAGGTTGTACTGCCTCTTATTTTATTTATTTATTTATTTATTTATTTACAGAATCGAAATTCCAATTTTTTTTTACAAATATTCAGAAAAATAAGTATACATAACTATACAAAAAAAAATAGAGAAAAAAATAAAAATTACACAAAAGAATAAGAAGATGACACGTGTCAAAGATCACAGAGATCAAGGAGAACAATACCATCGACAAAAGAGGAAAAGGATGTAAGAAAAGGATCGAGGTGTGCTGGTAGGCCATTTAGGAGCGACATTGTCGTTGAACCAAATTGAGTGCTTGAAGCTCCACAAGCCTCGACTGGGATCAAAAACAATGGATGGCTACGAGCACGGGTGTACCTATCTGGAACATAGAAGTTAAAACATTCAAGAATCCCAGGGTTGTGAATTGAACCGCGAAGAAGAAGGAATGAATGTTTGAGTGCAGCAATTTTCCTCCGGGACTCTAGCGAATGGAAAGAAAGCATCCCTAGAAGAAAAAGAGTTGGGTAATGTTCGGAATTAAATGAATTGAATGGATAGTTGCCGTAAATATAAAAATAAAGACGTCGGAGAAATTTTTTATGAATTTTTCGAGCATGAAAATGTATTTGGATTTATTGGGATTCCAAACTAAGCTCCCATATTCCAGAACAGATAAAACGAGTGAAGAATAGAGAGTACGAAAAATTAGAGGGTTATGAAATTGACTAGCCTGGCGGGTGATGAATCCGAGGGGCCTCTTGGGACTAAATGGTTCTGGCCTCGTGAAGCATCAGGCTAATCATCTGATCTTATGAAAACGTTATACAAGGGTTGACTGTATTGCGTTAAGTATTTTTCAGGATTTGTCGTTCACGTTGGATCACAGCTTCACAAACATGATGTCTGGTATCAACATCAATTGTAATGCAATGCTTTTGAAATAGGATCGATGGTTAAGAATCAGGTCGTTAGTCTAGAAGTCCTAGATTCGATTCCCGACTGTTACATAAGCGGCCCAGTTGCGTGGTTGTACTCATTAAGCCAGCCAGTGGCGTATCCTAAACATATGACGCCCCCCAACAATTTTAATGAAAACTCATACAACACACTTACTAACAAAAAAAAAGATTCTAAATGCTTCTTGTGATCAATATTTTAAACTTTATTGCTTCGTATGTTGATATATTCCAAGTAAGTGAAGCCGAATTCAGAGAGAGATTTATTAAAGTTTTATTTATATTATAAAATAATTCTTATCTAAGATTTGAAAAAAATAATCTTCGTTGTATCAATTCGGTGGATTGGTTTGCAGCAACAAAATTTTGCATCTCGATCTCCACTCTTCTCGATCCTATGCAATCCTCTTTAGGTCAGCATAAGAGCTACAACTCATGTCCTCGAACACTTGCTGCAAATACACCCGTCTAGGGCGCCCTGTGTGACAAGTGCTGAAAACCTAGATGCACAATCATTCGTCTCACATTTTTGTTCGCTCGTCGGACACGCGTGTGTCGCCACTTTGGTTGTTTGAAGTCCTAAAATCGGCCGGCGAATATAATCGAGTATGACGAGACTTTAGACAGAATTACTATCACCATCTGTCGATATTCTCCTGTATGTGTTTACATAAAAATACAAAAATGTACGTTGCGCTAGTGTTTTACCCGACACACCATCGCTTTACTGCTTGAACTACTTTAGTTGACCTACTAAGTGTACATTACCACTTACCACGAATGACATCGATACTAAGAGTATTAACTTCTCTTCCATCACTCTTTTACTACTGTATACCACACAACATTAACAATCGTCAACACTCGCATACATCAAGCAAGGCTAGCTTTCAATAAAAAAGCAAAAATTCTCCAGTCAAATAATATTAATTTAAGGCTCCGCAAGCAACTTGCCAAAACATTTGCTTGGAGCATTCTTGATGTACGGCTGTGAGACATGATGCTTATCTGAAAGTGATTAAAGAAGACTAGACGCCTTTTAGATGTGTTCATACAGAAGAATTCTCGGAATTTCCTGGAGAGACCACGTCACGAACAATGAGGTTCTCAGCTTAATCAAAGAAGATAGGCACCTAGTGAGAACCATCTCAGAGAGGCGATCGGCCACATCATGCGCCACGATGGTCTTCTTCACGACATTGTGGAAGAGATGGTTGAGGGTAGAAACTGTAGTGGGCGCCCTTGACGTGAGTGCTTGCAGCAAGCGTTCGAGGACATGAGTTGTAGCTCTTACGCTTAGCTGAAGAGGACTGAAGAGGATCGATAAGAGTGGAGATCGAGATGTAAATTTTTGTTGCTGAAAACCAATCCACCGGATTGATACTACGAAGAAGAATATTGTCGTCGTATTTTTCTGTTTGCAGAAATAAAACGTGAGTCATTCTACGATCAATAAACAAGTCATTGTAAAAAAATAATTACCAAATTCATTGTATGCTGTTTTTTTTTGGAATATCCCAATCGTCGCCCACGTGATTCAACTAACTGGAATGGTCCACATGATCGTTATAATTGAGATGAATCACAGCATATAAAATGACCCTTGTATAAACAATTGTATGTAGGATTAAATTTGATCAATTTATCATAGTACTCGTACACGAGTACATATTATATACCATTATACACCTCAGAAATCTGGTCTAGCTATCCTAAACGGGAGTGGAAGAAGCTCAAAGTTGCGTATAATAATTCATATCGCCAACTTATGCAACTCCCTAGATTCTGTAGCGCATCTGACATGTTTGCGGAGGACCATTCATTTCCAGCATTATTGCGTCACCGTGTTGCCGGCTTCTGGAACAGGATAAGGAAGTCCAACAACACCATCATCTTGGCTACTTCTGAATGGATCAACTCCTCCCTGAACCATCGTTGGATGGAGATGATGCAGCGACCACCGTGAATTATTATGTTTATATAAAATGATTATTTTGTATGTACTATATAAATATATATGTATCTAAAAATATGGCAGATTGGGTATTGCACAACCCACATAATCCTGCTGTTTTCGAGATTAGTTGGAAAAATTACATTAAAGTTTAACATTCTGTAGCACCTAAACTTCTCCTAGATCTCTATGATTTTTGACACGTGTCATATTCTTCTTCTTTTATGTTATTTTTATTTTTAATTATCTTTTGAATGTATTGTATATTTGTGTATACTCTGTATCTTATTATTTTGTACCTTGGAACTTCGGTTCTGTGAAATAAATAAATAAATGTGTATATTTACGTATAAATACGAAACCGTAATGATGGACGACCACAAAAGCACATTAGTTAATGATTGTAATCATCATCATCATCATCATTATGAGCAGCACAAAGATTGGTTTGGTGAATGGTAATCGATGCACCCAACCGCGACATTTTTTAATTGTATGTACAATAAATGCTACTCGCATCAGTATATAATATAATCGAATGCATTATATACCATACATTACCATATACAGTGGAACCTCTCATAACGAGCATAATTCGTTTCAGAATCTTGCTCGTTATTTTTATTATTTATGTAAACGCATGCAGGAGAGCACACCCGGTCAAGACCAGTGCACTCTATGACGCTCAGCCAGGGAGGCTGGTCGCTGCATGCGGGAAACGTGTGTTGTGTTCGTATTTGTGTGTGGGTTGGGGAGATTGCAAGTGTATATTTATCTGTTTCTTGAAGAGATCCAGACTGTAGGAAGGAGGAAGCACAGACGCTGGAAGAGCATTCCATAGCTTACCGGTGGCATTAAGGAAGGATCTTTGGAAGCTGCCAGTTCTTGGTCGACATATATTAACCGTGTATGGATGTTCGGCATGTGTAAGACGAGTTTGTCGGCTGTGGGTGGGTGCAGGAGGAATTAGTTCTTTAAGTTCCGAAGAGCAGCGACCGTGGTAATGACGGTAGAAAAGACTAAGAGAACCAATCTTCCGTCTGTGTTCCACTGATTGTAGATTAGACGTAATGGTGTCATTGTTTATCAAACGAATTGCTCTTCTTTGAACTGAGTCAATTAAGTTTAGAAGGTATTTTGGGGCTCATATTCAAGGATAGGTCGGATTTGTCCTTTATATAGAAGAAGAAGTTGTTTATCGTTGAAATACCGACGTGATCTATATAACATAGTTCATATCTATATATAATAGTTTTTTGGAAGCGAGACCGGCTTTACACTTAATTGACTCGTAATATTTGACATTATTCGATATTGATAATCCAAGCATGTTGATGGAGCTTGCTTTCGGAAGAGAACTGCCGTTGAAAGATACAGGATCCATAGCAGTCTTATTGGTGGAGAAAGTACATGATTGGGTCGTGGAAATGTTGAAACTGACGAGGTTGAGGTCGCCCCATCGTGAAGCCCTTTCAAGAGACATGTTCATCTTCTCCACCAGAGATTCCCTAGCAGCAGATAGTTCCGAATGTTTCGGAGGTTTCGGAGAGTTTCGGAGAGTTTACGTTTATGGAAGATTATGTGAAACACTCGTTAAGCGAAACTAATCTTCCCATATAAATCAATGCAAAACACGAAAATGCGTTTCACAAAATTACATGCTTGTAAATTATTAAAGATCGTAACAACCTGGATAAAAACATAACAATAATTAATTATTTTTTACTAGAAAGCTGTCTAGAGACATTTGTTTTAGCCGACTCTATAAAATTTGGTGAAAATGTGACACAGCGTTATCATTGAATAAGTTAATAGCACGCATAGCCATCCCTTATTAGGATCTTGCTTCTCAATGTACGATGAAACAGTTTCCCATTCTTTCAGCATTTCTTTTATTGCGTCAGAAGATTGTTGCTCTGCTAGATCTTCTTCCTCCAAACTCTCAAAAAAAAATACCAACTATGTCTGAACATAAGCTTACAAAAATGTGTGATCATATACGAGACTAACGTGCTAACGGTACGAGTGTTAAACACAGACTGACGCAATGACGCGGAAAGTCCCGGCTCACAAGTGCGTCATACGTTATGTGACTTTCCCTTTCTGCGTCACTCGTTATGCGAAATGTTTCTCGTTAAGGGAGCAATTTTCTCCTTTTTTTTTGCTCGTTATGCGAATTACTCGTTATGAGAGGTGTTCGTTATGAGAGGTTCCACTGTTAATTTTTTAATTTTTTTATTCAAAATCACCAAAGTTAAGCAACATTGGGCGTGGACCAACACTTGGATTGGTCACCACATGTTCCTAACCGTGTGTCGCTGGTCGGGTTGAGCCGATCCTTTGCGTTAAGCGCAGGATGGACAAAAGCCGTAATACCAGTAAGCACCCTAATACGTTTTGCTATAAGCTGTTGACATCAGCATAATGTAGTCCTTGTTGACTGGTACCAAAAACCTCGACAAACAATCTTTCGTCTCTTATTTTTATCACTTGCCATACATTTATGTGTCCGCCATATTGGAACTAGTTATATAGTTTTGCCACCGACGACGCTGGTGACCGACCAAGGGCCGCAAGAGTCTATTTAGCGTCAGTTATGTGTTGACGATCGAGAAGATCGCATTACGGCCAGCGGCATGTCATCCATCATGGCCGGAAGCTTGTAAAGTTTTAACGTAAATATATGTCAATGTGCTTCCAAAAAAAAGTATGTCTTATCAATCTGCTCCTCATCCTGCCCTCACACGACGGAGTAACACCTTTTTGAGAGAAAGGAGGATGTTACTATTTTGTGATATTATTTAAAGATTGTGAAGACCGTATGCTCCAATTTAAGAGCGGATTCTGAGAATGTGATAAGAGTACAGCAAATAAAAAATATATTTATATTTAAACTACAAGTTGCCCGTTCAACCAATTTTGTACTACGTTATATCGATTACAAGTACGTTTTTATCTTGCCTTGAAGCATGTGGGGTGGTTCACCCGGGGTTGGGTCGGAATGACCTTGCACTCTAGGTCAAGCGGTCATTGAACCAACATACCGAATTATGACCGTTTAAATATGTTTCATTAAAACGACTTTGGCTTGCTAAGCAAACGCTTTCTCCATTGAGCTATACCCGCAGTTACTAGTAACTGGCGCATACATTGAAAATTCTAATATATTTAAAGTACTAAGTTACATATCCAGGGAATATGCTGAATTTTGTTGCGTATAGTATAATAGGTACCTTATAAATACCTACCACACATACATTATAGTTGTCTATTAATAATGTTTCACAGCTAGCTTCACGTTACTCTTCCGTGGAATTTTTTTTGAAATTTGAAATGTTTTTTCCTTCTTCTATTTTCCTATGACAATATCGAAATTTCTTATATCTCATTTATCACTAATAAATTATTGATATCCCTTATCTTTAAAAAGGAGACATCAAGTCGCGGGGTCGTCATCGGGACGCGTAGAGAAAGGATGCAAAAGCATGTCGCAAAGCAAAGAACTTGCTTAGAAGCACAATTCACGTTTATTTACAGTTAAGACGTTTCCCCGCCCGACCGTAACATGTTGTATCGTGGGCATCGGTCGGACGGAGACTGTCCGCGGACACAGACTGACACAGTAACAGTCAGCGTCCCAAGGATTATCGCCAGTAATTATTTAAAACTATACTTAACAGTTGAACCAACATGATTTGGAGCAACTATCAAAACAAATAAAATGGCACATGCAAACGCAGTGTATTATATATATATATAAATATATATATATATTCGTCGTTCGACCATTACAGAGTGCAGACGTGCTTTACAGTGGCTCCAATAAATTCGGAGTAGTGGCGTGTGTGCAACAATAATAATAATAAAAAACTGATTTATAATAATTTCTAGTGAACATCAAAGTGTGATTAAATGAATCAAGATAGAATGCGATGGAGATGGAAGAATTAATAATTAATACTAAAGAGCTGATCAATAAGATCACCTCAGCAAAAGATAATAAATTAAAAATTCAACTGGAAAAAAATATTCAAGAAATTGAAGAAATTACAAAAAATCAAAAAATTGACTTACAAGGAAAAAATAATTGATTTACAAAACGAATTAATTAATAACAACAAGAAACAAATGAAAAAGATTGAAGAAATTATCTCTAAATCGAACATATCTTATGCAACAATCACAAAGAGTTCACCAAAAGAACCAACTAAATTTACATAATAGAGTCAAAAAGAATGCTAGTGCTGAAATAGTTAAAACTAAAATAGCAAAAAATGTGAACCTAAACAAAATGAAAATGGGAATAAGTTTCAAAAAATCGGAGAAAAAGAATCTAATAATCTGCGCAACAAAAGAGGAAGCTAATTTACTGTGCAATGAAATAAATAAGAGAATCGGAGACGAGGTTACCGCTGAAGAAATTAAAAAGAAACAACCAAACTTAATTATTAAGAGACTACAAAAGGCATTACTGAAGAAGAATTAATCAGTCACATAGTCAACCAAAACGGACTAAATGAAGAGGACGAGACTAAAATTAAATTAATCAAAGAAATTAAAATCAAGAAAAGCAACGATGGAAAAGAGTGGGATACCACAAACTATATCATACAGACAACTCCTTCGATTAGAAGACATCTGATAGAAAGAAAAAAAATTAACATAGGATACAACAGAGTCAACATTGAGGACTGCAACCCACTAATGCAATGTTACCATTGTCAAAAATTTGGACACACAGCACTACGATGTCTGGCCAAGGATCAACCACCAACCTGCTTGCACTGTTCACAAAATCACAACCACATAAACTGTAAAATTAAAGATACACCAATTTGCATCAATTGTACCAATTCAAACAAATTTCACAAAACAAATTTACCAACTAACCACAACTCCATTAGCCACCAGTGCATGATCAGAGAGAAAATGCTTAAAATCGCAAACAGCCGGATTGATTTCGGTTGAATTCTGTATTTATTATCGAGGTTAATTATTCAAAGTATACCTACATCATTTACAATTCTGTACTGTATTTACTATCGAGGTTAATAATTTAAAGCATACCTACATCATCTACAATTTATGTAATGTATTTACTATCGAGGTTAATAATATAAAAGTATACCTACATCATTTACAATTTCAAAATTAATGCTTACCAACGAATGACTTTACATGCAACAATATTAACAATAAAATTCAAATAAAAGAACTCATACATGACTCGATCAAAGATCTCAACCAATTAGTACAAAATTTTGAAAACACAATTACAACTTACCATATGAATAGATTTTAATGATATTATTTTATATTCTAAAAAATGTATATATGCAACACTTGAATCAAGGATGAATCCCACGTCACACACAAGATCTACCTTTAAGTGGCGTGGAAAGCGAATTTCCAAAAAAACAACAATAAAAAAATGAATGTAATACTGTCAATTAAATCTTAAATGTATCCTATTATATTTGATTAAATAAAAAAAAATATATATATATTTATGTAGACACATACAGGAGAATACCATGCTGCATATAGCTAAGGGCTGCATGTGGAGTGTTGATCCGCCATCGTCATAGACTACAGCCCGAGATTCACGCATCATCATATATTATTTAATTAAATATATAAAATTAACACTAACATTATTAAATGTGCATGTCAGGCGATCGAACACAAATTAAGAGACAAGAGATCGTTTATCGAGGCTCTTCGGCATCAGCCTGAAAGAGCTGTATCGAGTTGATATCATTATAAATAATGTCACGTATTGCAGTCCATAACGTCCCATTCCAACACGTTTATCATGTAAGTCACGTACGATACAATCAATTATCATTGTTTAGTAATTAGATACGACGGTGGTATGCATATGAATGAATAATCGAAATAACAAACGGCCATAGCATGTTTTAATATTATCGCTTTGTTTCTCAGCCGGAGAATATGCGGCACCAGTATGGGGTCGATCAGCCCATTGTAATCAAGTGGATACTGCCCTGAATGATGCATGCAGAGTCGTCACAGGCTGCCTCAAACCAACACCCATTTCTAAACTATACACCTTTGCTGGCATCGCACCACCCAACATAAGACGCAAAGTCATATGCGCCGAAGAAATGCGTAAGGCAATCAACCAACTATCACACTGCTTGTATAATCAGATATCCCCAATACCCAGACTGAAATCACGAAGCAGCTTTCTGAAATCCACACAAAATCTCACATCCCGCCCTGAAATGAGAGACTCCAGCTCTGGCGACAAGTCGCATCAGAGGATTTCATTACTTCAAAGGAAGACCTCCCAATTGGCAAGAACCTTGACTGGCGGACCTGGAAATCCCTGAACAGATTAAAGAACCAAGGTAGAACAAAGGACAACCTCGAGCGGTGGGGAATGCTTAGGCAGGGAGAGACACTATTGTGCGACTGTGGAGACCTGCAGAGCGCCTCACACCACAAGATCCTGCTTTATTTGCCCAACAAGCTGCACATCTGCAGTCTCCAGGGAGGCCGAATCATGTAATCGCTTAAAATAAATTTGAACCAAAACTAAATATTTTTAATTTGTCATTTTTTAATTAAAATTAATCCATAATTTTAATTATGCAGCTTCATCAAGTATTGTCAGTTGATAACCTTAATGTTATTTAAATAGTTGGCTTATTGGGACAAGAGCGTGTCGTTGGTTGAGTTGAACACCCTTTGTTACCAAATGGTCCAGGCTGACTTTATTTTCGTGTACAATGTTGTAAAGTTGCTTATTTCTCCGTTTTCATGAAAGTATCGTGCGTTTCAAGGTAAACAAATCATTATGCCTGAACCCCTTCCCTGCCCCTTTCCAATAATTGAACAGTCATGTAATATGTATCGCTCTTGTGTGAAATATATTTATTGCAATGTTTTTTAAAATAAGGAAAAACAATTGTAAAAAATCAATAATCAGGAAAAACGTAAGGAAATAACATTTTCTTGATATTCTTTGTACATACAACATATTAGGATATCTCTTGTCGATTAGAAATCCCCTCGATTACGATAAACAATTAATGTATTCGTTGGAAATTCTGGATGTTATATCGATAACTTCTTACATATATTATGATCAAATAAAATAATATATCAATAAAGTTATTTTCATATTTAAGTAGTGATATGTCGATTAGCGTTTTGTATGGGGGCGTTTTGTATAATAGCATTTTGTATGGGAGAATTTTGTGTGGTAGAGTTTTGTACGTGAGCGTTTGTTTTGTATGGGAGCGTTTTGTATTGTAGCGTTTTGTGTGACTTTTATCCCTGACCCGGAAAATGCCAGTCATAGCCTATTAATCAAAATTTATGATAGACGATAAGCGGCACATGGAGCAGCATCTTAGGTGTGAGGCGGTCTGCAGGTCTCCACAGTCGGACAATAGTGTCTCTCCCTGCCGAAGCATTCCACACCGCTCGAAGTTGTCCTTTATTCTACCAACTCCGGTTCTTAATCTGTTCAGGGATTTCCAGGTCCCCCAGTCAAGGTTCTTGCCAGTTGGGAGGAATATCGGTCTATAACGCTGGCGGATCAATACACCACATGCAGCGCTAAGCCATGTGTAGAAATGATAAACGTCATAGAATCCATAATCTTTGGAATCACTATCACCATCTGTTAATATTTTCCTGTATGTGTTTATATAAAACAAACATGTATGTCCAACGAGCGAACAAAATTAAGAGACGAAAGATCGTATATCTAGGTATTTCGGCACCAGCCTGCAAGGGCTATATCAAGCTGATGTCAGTACATTTGCCAACCCTCGCGCTCTCGCGTCATCAGCTTCAGACAGGTTCGCGGATATTGGTTCAAATTACTCATAATTGCTTCCATTCAAGTCCTTATCATCATGATGTCCAGCAACACATTGCTCAGACCTCTTATCACAACTGTTGATTATTGGATGATGGTGTTGACAATGTTGTTATTATTGTAACATATTCGCCATTTTGAAAACACGACTCCACGTGCTCGTAGCTTATTATTTTTTGTGTAAACACACAGAAGAAAGTGTAGTAACATCCTCGTCTCTCTCAAAAAGGGGTGTTATTCCGTCGCGTGAAGGCAGCATGAGGAGCAGGTCAGCAAACAATGACTTTCTTTTAGAAGCACATTGATTATATTTAACTTAAAACGTTACAAGCTTTCGGCCTAGCGGAAACATACCGCTGGCCGTAATGCAACCTTTTCTCGCTAAAGGGTGGGGACTGACTTCGTTTGCGCCACGGGCGATGGTTTTTATAACTAACACACCTGCTAGTGGAACTGTCTAAAATGACAACACGGCGCACCTAAATGCACGACAAGCGACCACAAATAAGAGACGAAAGATTCTACATCGAGGTTTTCGGTAACAGTCAGCAAGGACTACATCATGTGTCGACTTTACAGCACCTGTATCGCTTAATTTTTACTTTACTCTTGTAAAAATATTAGCATCTAACCAATGCAGCCGTATAATTAGTTAGGATAGCAGATGTCTGCGTAGAATACTAGAGGTAAGATTGTTTAACTCAGTGAGAAATGATGAAGTGAGAGAGCGTTCAAGGCAGCTTTCCATACTAGAGTCGGTCAAGAGGCCAAAGTGAACCTAGCTTTGAAATACACTTAGGAGAGCATTACGTTTAGCTTCCTTTTCTTCTATCCCGCGGGATCGCGTCGTCCTGGAAAACTGTCGTGAACTATACATAGAATGTACTCGTGGGAGACAGAGCTGACATGGGATGAGACGAGAAACATAGCGGCTAACAGAGCTTTGGGGTAGTGGCTCGTGATGAACATATGCTACTGTTAGTCGAGCAAACATGATCATGATGATGATGACTATCCATGGCAGCGCAGTAAACTGGTCGGGAAATGTAATTGGGTGTCTGTCCTTCCTATACAGCGGGTCACCTGTATTATTCTAAATTTGAAACATTTGTAAAGGTCCAATCGATTAAATCCATTCCTCCCAGAAAATACGCATTACTTTAAATAACTTCACAGGTTTTCACGGCCAGATTTGATATTGTGGCTTTTGGGTTTAGCCGTGTGTGGCGAACTTCCTTCAACCAATATTTCGACCGCCATTGCAGGGAAATGGAAACAACACAAGAAAAATATGCACGCCTAGTAAGGGAAGCCATTGAAATCAAAAGACATCCCATCAACATCAACAGGGATGACGGTTTTATTCTTTAAACAGCATGGCTTCCACCTCTAGGACATAGTCTAAAACCTATACAGACAAGCAAAGACGACCACAGTCCGACATGACATACAGTGTATGACGCGATCTTTCTCAGCACGGTGACATATGCGGCGCGGTGCTTGGTTGAGCGCACTCGACTACTCTTCATTAGACGCATTCTCTTGAGCGGTCAAAGAACCCCACTTCTCTCACTTACTAAAGCCTATCGATCCTCTGCCACCGAGTCATTGATTATCCTTGCGGGAGTGCTGCCGTTGGATCTGCAAGTGCAGGTGAGCGCCGCTATGTCGTTGCTTAGACGTGGCTTCTCTGCGGAGGTCGGGGCACTTGTCTCAATCCTCCGCAGGGTAAGATCACGAAAGAAACCGAAAAAGAAGTAAGACTGGCGGCGCTCGCAGCAGAGCAGATGGTCGACCTCGCTCAAGGGTAGACACACATATTCCTTCTTTCCTTCTGTCCTCGATAGAATGGAGATGCCGTGGCTTATTCCAAACCACTGGACTAGTCAATTCATGACTGGGCACGGCAATTTTAAGGCTAAACTCTTCAAGTTTAGCCTCGTTGATAGTCCAGACTGCCCATGCGGCAGCCCCTTGCAGGACGCTGAACACGTTCTGTGGCATTGTCCAATATTAGATTTAGCGAGGCAAAGGCTCCTTAGCGTAATCCAACAGAAGTCTGGACCGGTTGGATATATCGATCTCATATCTACGGAGCCCAACTACCATGCATTTTCTGTATTCGCGGCGACCTTCGGCGAAGAAGTCTAAAAGTCCAAATTTTAACGTCTCAACTACTAACTTTTACACCCATGTGTGGTGTTGCTCACCAAAACCAGTTACTTGTATAACGAGAATGTACTCTGAAAACAATGCCTTGGTAAGTGCTCCCAAGCAAGACGACCAGCCCGGGGGCCTAAGAAAAAAAAATGACGAGACAAGAAAAAAAAAAAAAAAAATGACGTTCGTGGAGGTACGATTCTCAGAACATACCTACCGTAATCTTAAAACATACCCACGATTCTCCGGAATGAAACTTGAGTATGTAGTTGCCATGGAGATATAAATCAATAACGCTCGTTTAAAAAATATAATCTGAATAAACCAACTCAAAACTAAATAGATCATCAATCCTGAAGAAGACTCCTGCAATGGCGGTCGAAATATTGGTTGAAGGAAGTTCGGCACACGCGGCTAAGCCCAAAAGCCACTATTTGCGCATTACTTTCACTATGGTTCCTGTACATAAATAGATGTGTTTTTTACATGAAATAAATTTAAACTTCTCTTACTTTGCAGGAGACTGTCGTTGCCTGATGAAGTAGCAGCAGAATTAGGGCAAGGGCATTGTGATGGAACGTGAGCATCCATCCAGTCGCTTGCTAGCCCTTGGTCACTCATCGCAGCCTGGTGTTTGATCTCATGTGGAAGACATTGACCTGGATATCACTTCAGATCCAGCAGGTCTAATCTGCCGGCGGTCATAGCTCAATGGTAAAGCGTTTGCTTTGCAAGACAAAGGTCGTGGGTTCGATCCCCTACGGAGATTTAAAAAAAATAGGATTTTTAATCGATTTCTGAGCACTAAAATACCCCGATTGGTGTGACTTTGATCCATCACCCGTAAAATGTCGGTCACAGCCTGTTAATTCAATTTAGTGGTAGATGAAAGTCGTCCCGTGAAGACCACCTGTTCATAGTAAATTCATGTATTAATAAAGGATGATGCGTGAATCTCGGGCTGTAGTCTATGACGTTGGCGGATCAACACTCCACATGCAGCGTTTAGCCATATACACCATGGTAAGAATGGTAAAATGACTTCAATAAACATCTAAAAAGGCGCTTAATCTAACATCATACCATTTCTGTCCTTAATGCAACTATTTTGTAATGTATTTTAATTATAATTGCTCTTTTCTGTCTGTCTTTATTCTGTATTCTATCGTCTGTCACTTTGTTTTTATATAAGTTTTTTTTATGTAAACGCATGCAGGAGAGCACACCCGGTCAAGACCAGTGCACTCTATGACGCTCATCTAGGGAGGCTGGACGCTGCATGCGGGAAACGTGTGTTGTGTTCGTGTTTGTGTGTGGATTGGGGATATTGCAAGTGTTTATTTATCTGTTTCTTGAAGAGATCCAGATTGTAGGAAGGAGGAAACACAGACGCTGGAAGAGCATTCCATAGCTTACCGGTGGCATTTAAGGAAGGAGCTTTGGAAACTGCCAGTTCTTGGTCGACATATATTAACAGTTCAGCGAGTGCAAGACGAGTTTGTCGGCTGTGGGTGGGTGCAGGAGGAATTAGTTCTTTAAGTTCCGAAGAGCAGCGACCGTGGTAATAACGGTAGAAAAGACAAAGAAAACCAATCTTACGCCTGTGTTCCATTGATTGCAGGTTAGACGTAAGAGTGTCATTGTTTATCAAACGAATTGCTCTTCTTTGAACTGAGTCAAATAACTTTAATAAACTTACTTATAATAAAATACAAAAAATAACATGAAAGAAGAAGGAGATGACACTTGTCAAAGATTTAAAGATCTAGGAGAACAATACCATCGACTAAAGAGGAAAAGGATGTAAGAAAAGGATCGAGGTGTGCAGGTAGGCCATTTAGGAGGGCCATTGCCGTTGTACCAAATTGAATGCTTGAAGCTCCACAAGCATCAACTGGGATCAAAAACAATGGATGGCTACGAGCAAGGGTGTACCTATCTGGAACATAGAAGTTAAAACATTCAAGAATTCCAGGGTTGTGAATTGAACCGCGAAGAAGTAGCAATGAATGTTTGAGAGCAGCTATTTTTCTCCGGGACTCTAACGAATGGAAAGAAAGCATCCCTAGAAGAAAAAGAGTTTAGTAATGTTCGAAATTTATTGAATTAAATGGATAGTTACCGTTAATATAAAAATAGAGACGTCGGAGAAAAATTTTATGAATTTTTTCGAGCATGATAATGTATTTGGATTTATTGGGATTCCAAACCAAGCTCCCATATTCCAGAACAGATAGAACAAGTGAAGAATAGAGGGTACGAAAAATTAGAGAGTTACGAAATATATTTATAATAACACAAAATGCATACAGGTATACACGTGTTGCATTAACTATTTATATTTTGAATTGAATGTTTGTTTACTGTATGAACAGAATTGTTCACTGCCCCATACAAAGTAAAATCGAAAGTCAACAATGTAGAAATGATTGAATAACAAATAGTTTGCATGAAAATGAAAGATCAACTGGTGAAACACGTGCTGGAGTAGTGCTTCCAATATGTTACACGTGTAGATGCTCGCTTACATATTTTTTATTTATTTATTTAATTTTCTCTGCTCCATAAGAGCCGAATATAATTAACATTTAAAAAATACATAAGATACAATATTTTCATATTAAATTAATATAAAGAAAAAATTATATTATTTTTTGATAGACATCTATTGAAATATACTTTAACTAACATTCCCATTTCATTTTAAATTTGATTCCATAGAAAATGATAGCACAGCTTCACACCAAACCAAATCTGTGATAAAAAAATAAAAGTCTCTCCAGAATTTCCAATGTTTTAACGTTCATGTTTGGAATTGTTAGTTCTGCTAACTAATCGTCGATGGAAGAGATCTTCTTCGTAGAATCCGGTGGATTGATTTGCAGCAATATAATCTTGCATCTCGATCTCCATTCCTCTCGGTCCTCCGCAACCCTCTTCAGCTCAGGACCCTCAACCACCCCCTCCACAATGTCGTGAAGAAGACCATCGTGGCGCATGATGTAACCGATCGCCTCTCTGAGATGATTCTTATTAGGTGCCTATCTTCCTTGATTATCCTGAGAACCCTATTGTTCGTGACGTGGCGTGGAAGAGATATAGCGTCGTAGTTCGTGATTTATTCGTTAGGCCGTCGCGACTGCTCTCTGTTAGTCGTTCTGCGTTGGGGTGCTCCGTCAGGGCGGTGTTGCCACAGAATTATACCTTTAGGGTTGAATCGTGTGTGCCGAATTTCTTCTTCATTTCTTATTTAATAAAATTAATTTAAAAAATCTTGCTTAATGTTACCATGGGTGCATTATTAACTAATAAAAAATATTAAAGAAAGACAGTTAAAAGATTTTTTTTAAACTATTTAGCAGTTGCGACATTAAGCTACAAAAAGGCAACTTTTCATTTTGTCAGTTTTTAATTTAATTAATAGAGAGTAAATTTTTCAGAAATGATCAGTAAAAATACATTTAAATGGTCAGTAAAATTAATATATTGTCTGTTAAAATAATAAAATGTCGGTAAATAATTAATGAATGGCAATTAATAAAAGCTTAAGTTAGTTTTTCATTATATTTGCTAATTTTTCATTGCCTGGTCATAAATTTGCATGTTACGTCCACCTACTCTCTACCTGTCAAGGTTGTCCATTTTTTTTAAGCTAATCATTTATTTTAAATATCGACCATTTCACATAAATAACTGGCATTTGAATTTTATAACTGACCGCATTCGTACTGACACAGTGGATACCGCCAATTTATTTAATTTACTCCCAAAACCTTGAATTAGTTACTGAACAAATAAATACAGGCCATGAATAAAAGGTAAAGAACGAAAACAAATAACAATGCATTGGCCTTTTATTTGAAAGATATTAATTTTATAAATTAAAGGTTATGTTATCATCTGCTCCTCATTCCTCCACCGCGCGTTAAGATAACGATCCCGGCGATGTGAACTTGTCTTCATTAAGTAAAGTGGATGTTACACTTACAATAAAAAATAATCGTATTTTATTATTTACTAGCTGACCCGGTGAACTTTGTTTCACCCGAAAGGCAATAATTGAGCAGATTTTGGATTTTATTAAGTTGAATTTTTCGGTACATATGATATCATATATTTGGTCCATTCCAATTTTTTTACAAATATTTAGAAACATATATTTAGAATAGTATACATAAATATACAATAAATAGAGAAAATAATAAAAAATGAAAATAACACAATAGAATAAGAAGATGCCTTTCCATTTGCTTTTTGTTATAACATTTTTAACAAATAACAGATTAAACTGATATTTTCACTAATATTTATTTTGTTTTTGTCTTTTTTTCCTGCGTTTTGTTTTCTTTTTTGTTTCAAAATATTCCGTACCTTACGTAGGTACTTACTTACAATACCTACTATTGCGTCATTTTTAGTTTTGTTGCTGACTATGGCAACACCGTCTTATCTGACAGCTGTCAAGTTACAATAGTCTTGTATGAAAACATGTTTACGTAAATGTTCAATATTTTTTCTTAATCAAATCAATTTTGAGTATACCATGGACGTTTTTGGGTTCTAAGCTACCTTTCCACCAATTTTCAGCTAAGTCGGTTTGGCTGTTCTTGAGTTATAAAAACAAATATAACCCGACTTTCTTTTATATATATAGATTTCAAGGAATTGGACAATATTAAAAATATATATTAAGTTGATTAAGCAGTCATTATTTATTTATTAAAAAAAGCATTACAATGCGTTCATTATTATCTTATTGATTGTTTTTATATCACTTGTGGTTGGCATTTCATCATCTGGTTCTATTGATTTGGTATCTCTTGGTTGTATCTTTGGTTTTCCTGAAATTATTCAAATTAATTATCATTTAAACCTTTCTTCGAAGCATTTTTACGTAAATTATTTAAATCATATCTTATAGTTTGATTGATAATTTAATTTGTAATTTTAGAATCATATATATATAGGGTCCGCCAAATAACTTTTTTTTTTTTGAAAATGGGGCGCAAAACATCGAGTGTAGCTTCGGCTGTGTGGCACGTAGCGCCGTCCTGTTGAAACCAAATGTTGCCAATATCCTTTTCTTCAATTTTTGTGAACAAAAATGGCCCGATAACGATAGCCATTGACTGTAACGGCCACTCCTTGCTCATTTTCGAAGAAAAATGGCCTGATTTTCAAAGTAATGTCGCAATATTTCCCAGCGTTGTTCAAGCATTTACACAACCATATTCGTTTAGCGGAAGGATAAAAATAATTATTTGTCAAATCAGACATGAGCTAAGTGTTACCATTCACGAAATAAGCACTAGTTAAAAAAAAAACGTTAGATGGCGGACCCTTTAGATATTTCGCATGCCTTTTTGAGGAACAAATGCCATTCATGGGTCCTCTTAAGCATTTAATCTTCAAACAATCTATTGAATACTGATATCAGCTTGATGTATCTCTGTTAGGCTGGTGCCGAAAATATTCGAAAAACGATCTTTTGTCTCTTATTTTTGTTCACTCGCCCGTCATGCACATCTAATAATGTTAGTTTTAATTGTATAATGTTGCACAGCTTTTGCATGCGCCACCTTGTTTGTTATGACATTTGGTCCATTTCATGTTAGCCACTGTCATATTTAATTCGCTTGTCTGCCGCGACGATTGACGGCGCTAGATGTCAGTGCTCAGTCAGTTGTCAACTCGCTCGCGACCGGTGTGGCGAACGCCATTCCGGTTGGACGAAAAAGCAAGTATTTAATAAAATAAACGCGAATTGTGAGCCAAAAAAAGTTCTTTGTTTTGTCGATCTGCTCCTGCATCCTGCCACCCAGTGATTCGATAACCAACTTAGAGAGAGGGATATCTATACATACAAATAACTTTTATAATGCTGTATCTTAACTTCGCCGGCGGATATAGCTCAATGGTCAAAGCGTTTGCTTTACAAGCCAAAGATCGTGGTTCGATCCCCAACGGAGATTAATAAAAAACGATTTCTGAGTTCTTAAAATAACCCGGTTGGTGTGAATTTAATCATTCACGAGTAAAATAACAGTCATAGCCTATTAATCAAAATTTGTGGTAGACGAAAGTCGTACCGAGAAGACCACCCATTCATAGAAAATTCCTGTAATAATTAAGGATGATTCGTGAATCTCTGGCTGTAGTCTATGACGTTGGTGGATCAACACTCCACATTCAGCGCTTATCCATATGCAGCATGGTAAGCGTCATAGAATTCCACAGACGAGACTTCATAATTACTATCATCATCTGTCGGTATTCTCCTGTATGTGTTTACATAAAAAAACAAGCTCTAGTTTGATTTATTTTATGATACAAAAACGGAAAAATCAGTGTCTCGACAACAATGTGTTAAATATCGATGACAATACATTATTATGCATGTTTTACATCCGCTAATGTAAGGGGTTGTCATCCATGTAAAAGGCATTTGATGACATAAAATGGATAACCGAAATTTCACATCTTCTATATAGAACAATGAAAATTATGGTTATAAGTTTTGACATCAGCATGATATAGCCCTTGCTGACTGGTACCGAAAACCTCGATGTACAATCTTTCGTCTCTTATTTATGCTCGCTTGTCGTACATGTATGTGTCGCCATATTGGCATTTTTGACAAGTCCGGTAACGGGAGTGACGTTAGTTATAGAGGTGCCCAGTCAGTCGTGTGCCGACCGCTAGAAGGTCGTATTATGACCGGCGGCATGTTATTCCGCTAGGGCCGGAAGTTTGTAGAGGTTATAGAAAATATATTTGTTCTTCTGGAAAAGTCTGCGTGTTGTTAATCTGCTCCTGATCTTGCCATCACGCGATTCAATAACTAACTTAGAGAAACGAATGTTAGTTTTTTATAGTCAATGTAATTTACCTTTTCGACGTAATGCACTCTCTATAGCAATTACTGGAGATTCACAAGTGATGGTCAGTAAATAAGAAAATATTATTGTGAATAAGAGATCGCCAAAGTATAAATGAACCTAAAAAATAATAAGAAACATAAAATGTTAAATACATTTACACTAAAAAATGAAATAATTAATTCCAAGTAATAGAACAGTATATTAAAATATATTTTTGTCTATACTGTGACTATATCAAGTGTCATACACTCTGACATCAGCATGATGTAGTCCTTGCCGACTGGTACCGAAAACCTCGATATACAATCTTTCGTCTCTTATTCCTGGTCGCTTGTCGTGCATTTATGTGCGCCATGATGTCAGTTTGGACGGGTCCGCTAACGGGTGTGTTATTTGAAAACACCACCGCTCGTGGCGCGGGTGAGAGCCCATACCGAGCGCGGAGATCAGTTGTTTCCTGACAAGCGAGAAGGTCGCAGTACGGCCAGCATGTCATCCCGCTTGGCCGGAAGCTTGTAAAGTTAATCATAAATATATGTCAATGTGCTTCTGAATAAGTCTGCTTCTTATCCTGCCCTCACGCGACGGAATAACACCTATTTGAGAGAGAGGAGGATGTTAACTCGTATGCAGAGACATTCCTTAAGATATAAATAAATAGCTTATCTATTTTAGCATTCTAAAAGGTTCCGTCACCAAACAATTCGTTCAAAGACTCATCGGTAACGATGTGGGGTGCACTGGACGTCTGATGCATGGGGCATTTGGTCCTCGGACAACTGGTGCACTGGATGTCTCGCTAATCTAACCTAATTTATTTCGTTAACGAGACCTATGGATCTCTGGACTCTACGATCACTGGACCAGTCCTTAAGTTAGGTTCGGTTAGCAAGTGTACCAGACGTCCAGTGCGCCACACGTCATTACCCACGAGTCTGGGAACGAATTGTCTGGGGACAATAGGTCGTGACACCATTCTAAAGTGAGGAATTAAATTGAGGAAGCCTCACTTCGACTCACCTCAAATCTTAAGGATCGTCTTTTAAAATGTGTGTTTTCTGCATGATTAATGTATTCATATAATGATTTTAAAATTTTAACAAATTTCGACGCAAACGAATCATGATTTAAATAAAAACACTATAGAGAGAATGGTCATAGATAAATTTGCCCGTTGTAGAGACGCGTGAAGTCAGTTGCGATCAAAGACTGAAATGTCAGAGAGGTAGGTATTTATAATTTACCTACCATGACTAGTGTAAAATATAACTTACTACATTCAGGTTGTTAAACGATGGAACATATTTGATAGACATGGAAACGATGTACATAATGGTTATGTGAACCAAGAACATGCTGTAAGATAAATGGGCCAGCATCTCCCATATTCTGAGACTAAGAAACCAGTTCACTGGACCTGAAAAAGAATACAATCTATTAGTTGCAACATACTTTGAAGATATATCAAAATTCAAAAACTGCAAAACTAAATAACTTCTTAGGTTTTCACGGCCGGATTTGATCGAAATATTAAGCTAAAAGAAATTCACCACACACGGCTAAACCCAAAAGCCACAATATTAACTGCATAACTGTTGACATCAGCACGATGTAGCCCTTGCTAACTGGTACCGAAAACCTCGATAGAAAATCTTTCGTCTCTTATTTTTGTCGCTTGCCATACATTTATGTATCCGCCATATTAGGACTATTAATATAGTTTTGCCACCGACGGCGCTGGTGACCGACCACGGGCCGCAAAGGTGTAAGCGCGTCAGTTATGTGTTGACGACCGAGAAGGTAGCATACATCCAGCGGCATGTCATCCCGTAAAACAAAATCTTGTATTATCTTTTTTCTACTTAAACCAATTCTTCTTACCTCCGTATCCATGTGAACACGCCACAATAACCCATATAAGTGCGACCGCCCAGGCTACTCTAAAGAGGACTAAATATGTAGTGTCTGCAGCATGGGAGAACTTGTGCGTGGGCTGCTGGAAGGGATGCATGCCCAGGATGACTGCTCCCATTATGGTAAAGCTAGCCAACCAGCCCATAATCACTAGCCACTGAAACATTAAAAATACCCTCATCGATCCATCCATAAATGTATCAATACATCAATCCATACATTGACCAATTCAATAGAGCGAAAACGAAACTAGAGGGTGGACCAATAGCATCTTAACATTTAAAAAGCCCGTTATTTCTGATCGAGTGTAGGTATTGTGGCAAAGAGAATACCAAACGTGAGAACGGCTAATAGGGATTTAGAGAAATGGTGACATTTAACAGAGAACAACGTGCGCTAAGCGTACGTAAGCTAGACGGGAAATTCGTTAAAATATTCGGAACACAATCAAGCACCAACTATCCAAGCAATTCAGAATTAAGTGCGGAAATTCAAGTCAATGGATTCAACCCCAAATCAACAAGAACGTTGGGGGATCCGGAAAATATGAAGCGTGTATTTGTATTTATTTTTTATAATCATTTTCAATGTTATGAGGTTATTGGTTCACACTAGACTTCTGTTATAAGTCGAGAAAAAGAATTTTCACATGCTTAATAGCTACCATAAAAGTTATAAGTTCAATTAATAGGTCTGATAAATTCGAGGTAAGATCAGTAATCGTATTACCTTATTGAATGTTCGTCTTCTCTTAAATGATATATTTAAGTAATATCCTGCGATGAATCCAAGTAACCATGTGGCTGCTCTTGTGTGAGTAGCAAAATACGTCCATTGAGAACGGTCATTGGATACCTCGAGGCCACCACTGAAATACAAAGTGAAAATATTTTAACTTTTCGCATCGGTTGTCGACATATGCCGTCAAAGATTCCCCGACCGTTGACATCAGTTGACGTGATATATCGTTTTGCTGCTTTCAGTATTCATTGTGACATCTACAGTAGGAATTTGGAAGTGCAGTCATTCCCTTTATCAACCTACATGTATTCTATACAAGAATCTCTAAAGCATGTAAATAAATATCGTTAGGTTTCGTCACAGGAGCAATTTTTCTGTAAGCCACATGTGTCAATGCCACCACATGTATGGAGTTACCAAATGAACGTTTGTTAAATATAATAGTTTTTTATGCGTCATCTGATAGTTAAAGGATAGAAGAATAAATGTGATATATAAAAATAGGTCAGATAAGTACATTTATGCTTCAAATACAAGTTTTAAGCAAAAAAATGGTTTGAAAAATTCACGCCCTATTGACAGTATAATTTGTATTCCACCGAGCCGTAAGGAAAGAGTTAAGAAGTAACCTACGCAATGGAAACCGCTATAGAAGGAAACTGCCCAACTTACTTCAGAGGTATTTGACCGGCTGGCCATTCATAGATGAGGCAGTACACAAGCATCGACAGTGTAGCAGCAAGTGTCCACAAAGCGGTCCAAGCCATGCCCCACTTGGGCCATTTGAGCAGAGGTATAAGAAGGATAGGAGACAGGATATACAGTTGCATATCAACGGCCAGATACCAGCTTTGAGCCACGCACTACAACGACAAAATACAACAAATATTAAAATACTTTTTTACTTCTTCGCCGAAGGTCGCCGCGTATACAGAAAAGGCTTGGACTCCGTAGCGATGAGGTCGACATATCCAACCGGTCCAGGCTTCTGTTGGGTTACGCTAAAGAGCCTTTCCCTACTTAAATCTAATATTGGGCAATGCCGCAGAACGTGTTCAGCGCCCTGCAAGGGGCTGCCGCATGGGCAGTCTGGACTATCGACGAGGCTAAACTTGAAGAGTTTGCCGTGACTTTCTTTAGAGCTGTCAAATATTAAGTGCCTATGTACAAATCAGTCATACGATCATTTTAAACGAGGAATATTTCTGGTGTCTGAAAACCGCGAAAACTGACAAAATGAACGCCAAGACTGTCAAGGATATTTCTAAAGCTTGCGTGATATTATCATCATTGATGCACAAGATTTTAAATCAATATTTTTAGTTGAGAAAAATTATCCGCGCGTTGAGTACTGCACTTTTTATCAATTGATCATAAGGGCGTACATGCCATAAAAGGTTTGAAAGAGTCTAAAGATACTCGTAAAGTAATGAAGCACAGTATTGGATGCCTAAGAGATTCTTTTTCAATAAATTTATGTTGATATACATAATATCGAGATCGAGATGCAAGATTTTGTTGTTGATACAGCTTGATACAGCTCCTTTAGGCTGATGCCGTAAAGCCTCGTAAAACGATATTTTGCCTCTTATTCCTGATCGCTCGCCTGACATGCACATCTAATATTAGTTTAATTATATAATGTTAAATGGTGTTTTCATACGCTAAAAAAAAATTGTTGACAGTTGGCACATTTCCTGTTGGTACCTTTGTCATCTTGGCGGTTGGCAGCGCCGAGATGTCAGAGCGGGCAGTGAGTCGAACAAAGCTCGCGACCGTGATGGGCACGCCTAAATGGCGTGTGCTACAATAGTCTTTTTGTTGCAAGTGTTTGACAAATAAACGCGGATTGTGAAACTAAAACAAGTTCTTTGTATTGTGAACCTGATCCTGCACCCTGTCATCAAGTAAACTGATATCAACTAAGAGAGGAGGATATCAATAATAATGCTTCGTACTATTTGTGCGGTATTAACGTAGTTCTGGACGTATAACAGTGTGGTCCACCACCATTTCTCGCAGACATCCTGCGTTATACTATTTCTCAGGACATTCCATAGTGGTCCAGTACCAGAGTATCTCAATAAGGTCGTCTCCAAGAGTACCATCATACCCAAGGCTGGAGTCAGCCGCAAAATGCGGTGGAAGTAGAACATTGGAACGTTGAAGCATTTGTCTGAAACATCAAATAATTATTATCTTATCATTATTGTTATTTGAGATCTTTGTATCAGTTGTGCCAATTATCGCCATCTTTTGAAGAATTTGTCTGAGAATATTTTTTCCATTAAAGATTCGTCAAATGTAACAATACTTTGTCTTATTTGTGTATCAAAATTGATGCACTTACGACGTGATTTTTTATTGTTACAATTTTGATTCATCAGCACTCAGTATAGTGTCGCCACTTATATGTTACACTAAACCAGGTGTCACAATGAATAGGTGATATTAAAGGGATTACTTTTGTCTACCACTAATTTTAATTAATAGTCAATGTCTAGCATTTTATGAGTGAGAGATTAAATTCGCACCGACCGGGGATATTTGTAGAAATAAAAAAAAACGATTAAAAAACAATTTTGTTTAAATCTTCACCGCTCATCGAATCCATGACCTTTGGTAAGGTAAGCAAACGCTTTATCACTAAGCTATACCAGCTGGCAAATATGATATAAATTTTTCGTTAAATTCCTATTTTATACAGTACTAGCTGACCCGGTGAACTTTGTTTCACCCGAAAGGCAATAAATGAGCAGGTTTTGGATTTTATTAAGTTGAATTTTTCGGTACATATGATATCATATATTTGGCCTGGTTGAATTCTATTGCAGTAATCGACGAAACTTCAGCAAGTAGTTGTCAGCATTTCGACGAATCGTCAAACGATATGCGTTATAATTCATCGAGCTTAGATTCTTGGTAGTTTCTTCACCTGAAATTAAGACAATAGATTTTTAATTTTGTATGTAAAGCTAACATCCATATTTGTAGCATAATTATAAAGGGGTGAAGATAAATGATTTTAAATCGTTTGCCGGTTATTTGTCCAATTTTCTCTAAAAAAACATCTTAATCTTTAAGTCTGTTATTTTCCTGGTAATAAGCAGTGTAATTGGTCATTTATTGGAAACCTAAAGCAAAACCAAGCACTGAAAAATGTATGTCATGACGGAATCAAAACTATGATATTGATTATATATATTTATTACTCACCATTCAATGGATTTTTCATTTTGATATTGAAATAATATACATCTTCTCGTGCCAAGACATCAGTGGGTATTGCAACGTGTCATATGAACGACGTGTTTCAGATATCTGTTGTAGTTGCCCAGTATCACGACGTGTGTACCAGATAGTCGTTTATCCGCTCTGATCACGACTTTGTAGACCTCGATCAAGTTCTTCCTCCATATTGTCATTGAAGTATATTTGTACAAATTTATGCTGTGCATCTTCGAGAGGTTGGAATGATCCAATTCGATGGTGAATCTGTCCTTGTATCTACAGAATCAAAAGCAAAGACAATATTACTGATTTATAAACACTTTTTTTAAGAATTAGCATACATAATTCAAAGCAATAAGTGTAGTATGTTATTCTGTTAATTAGATTGTGTGTAAGTACAAAAATAAATAAATAAATACCTTGAATGTCGGATTAAATCCTCGTCCATTCTAGAGTTCGTGCAAACGGATCGCTTTGGCATATCGTAAAGAGACTTGTCAATGTTGTCGCTGGAGGTGTCTCAGCACGTTGAACAACATTTGAAGCCGTGAAATATACCCAATGACCATTCTCCAGATGCACCGCCAAATGCACAACAGCAGTATGAAGTTCGTGATAAGGGATTGCGAATATACGCCAAATCGCTTTGTACCAAACTTGAAAGCGCGCAATTTCATCGTTGGTATTCGAGGTTAGGATGCCAAAAACCACCAAATCACTGCCGTACATTCGTAATGTTTTAATCCCTAGTTCCATGATGGCTTTTTCGTGAAAGATTCGATCGTTTTGGTCGCAAATATCGGCACAATAAGCTAACAGAAACTCGAAAGTTCTTGAAACAAAACGTCAACCGATAGACTTCAAAATATCTATGTAACCATAGACAATAATAATATCAGTTGTCAGATTCCTTGCCTTTTGTTATAACATTTTTTACAAATAAAAGATTAAACTGATATTTTGTTTTTTTTTTGTTTCAAAATATTCCGTACCTTACGTAGGTACCTACTTACAATACCTACTTTTGGGTCATTTTTAGTTATGGCGTTGGCTATAGCAACACTTTTTTTAGCTGACATCTGTCAAATGACAATAGTCTTGTTTGAAAACATGTTTACGTAAATGTTCAATATATTTTTTCTTAATCAAATCAATTTTGAGTATCTTTTAATTTTTTTTAGGGTTCTAAGCTACCTTTCCATCAATTTTCAGCCAAGTCGGTTCAGCAGTTCTTGAGTTAAATAATAAAAAATAAAAATAACACAATAGAATAAGAAGATGCCTTTCCATTTGCTTTTTGTTATAACATTTTTAACAAATAAAAGATTAAACTGATATTTTCACTAATATTTATTTTGTTTTTGTCTTTTTTTCCTGCCTTTTGTTTTTCTTTTTTTGTTTCAAAATATTCCGTACCTTACGTAGGTACCTACTTACAATACCTACTATTGCGTCATTTTTAGTTATGTTGCTGGCCTATGGCAGCACCGTCTCAACTGACAGCTGTCAAGTTACAATAGTCTTGTATGAAAACATGTTTACGTAAATGTTCAATATTTTTTCTTAATCAAATCAATTTTGAGTATACCATGGACGTTTTTGGGTTCTAAGCTACCTTTCCACCAATTTTCAGCCAAGTCGGTTAGGCCTTTCTTGAGTTATAAAAACAAATATAACCCGACTTTTTTTATATATATATAGATATACCTTACGAAGCTACAAGTTATGAATAATAGACAAATATCTGTGATAGAAATTTGTCGCGACAACACACACTTGAATTAGGGAGTAATTAAGTAATAAGAGAAGAATTATAAATTTTTACCCTTTTCCATTTGCTTGAAGAATAAGTAGGACAACAGCATTCCACTAATAACAAGGAAGCTATCCACAGACACAGATGCTGCTACAATAGGCATGCTTGCATACGTTTGTATCCACTGAAACAAACAATAAAATAACAAATATTACAAAGATATTTTATACATTCAGTTTACAATATTTATTATGATTTTAGGAATATGTACTGTCACGTATTTTAGATTAAATAATTAGTTATTGTTTAGAAGCTGGGTGTAATACACAATACCTACCACATATTTGTCAAAAATTTGCGTTTATGGTATGTTTTTATCGTCTATGGTCATTACCACAACATCCGGCAGCGCTCCAGCAAATCAGGAGCCAGACGGACGGAAGTGAGAAAACCGACATTGTAACGAACGCAAAGAGTCACAGATTAGTTCATTTCCATCCTCAAAGCTTAAACTATTAATTTAAAATATCCATCTTTAAATTTTTCTGTAATTTACATTTTTAATGTTTCTAAAATAATGTTAACATTACTTTTCAATAAGGATAGATAACAATGCCATGCAATATATCCTCCCAAAATTTACTTATGGCGCAGAGACGTGGAAACCAGCAGCAGGTCATATCCATAAAATAAAGGTCTCCCAACGTGCCACGGAGAGATCCATGAGAGGAGGGTCTTTAAAAGATCAGAAACAAGGATATCCGAAGAAGAACTCAAGTAATGGAGGCTAACCAAACAAATAGGCATACTTAAGTGGCATTGTGATATATCTGTCGAAGAGATGACGGTTGATGGAGAAGAAAAATGTTGGAGTAGCGTCCAAGAACTGGTAAATGGAGCGTTGGACGACCCCCTACAAGATTTACTGACGACATCAGAATAAAAGCGGGAATGGCTTGAATGCGGAAAGCGTAGGATTTCAAAGGATGAAGACTCATGCGGGTGGCCTACGTTCAACAGTGGAAGAACACAGACTCATGATGATTACTAGTGCTCGTCACTCATCTTTGGATCTTTAGTTTACGTTTAAGTATGTTTTATTTTATGGAACAATAAGGTACAATTAATATAAACAGACCTCGATTGAATAAGTACATCATTGTAAATCTACGTTGTAAATTCAAAATAATCATTTAGAATTTACTTAGTAAAATACACTTGGGAACAACTCTTGTTTCGCTATAAAACACCTATTACCCAGTGTGTAATCATTTGAATTAAATTTTATTTTATTCTTTTAAAAATATTACAAATTTTATTTAACCCTCCAGTGAACACTATTGTCTATTTATCCCTACTCCGATCCCTTTTCTACCTGAACATTGTATCTTTCGCTTAGTTTCGGCTAAGAAGTGTCTCCACCACAGTTATCCTGCAGCCGCGGCAACGGAAACAGTCACCAACTACCCTTGTGAGTTATTTTATTTCGGGATGATTTTTTTTCTACAAAATGCATACTTCAAAAGAGTAAATACAATTTTCAATATTTTTAAAAATGATATACGTAATTTTTACTAATTCATTTCGTATAACAATATGTTGTTCTAAGAAGGTAATATCATAAATATTTTTAAATATTTTCGGTGTAGCTGTATTTCAACCCCAAAGGCTAGCCTAGGTTAGAATCCATACAAAAAAACAAAAAAAAAATAAGTCGTGAATGGTAAGGACTAGCGTGACCATACGGTCACATAGCTTTTCTACAAGAAAGCATCGTGTATTTTTTAAAAAAATATTTTTGCTAGAAGAAGAAGACTACATGCTGATAAAATATAGCTTAAAACTTTTTTATCAAAAATAATCTTTCGTCTCTGGGGGTTAATACGATCTTGAAATAAAATAATACAAATATAAACAATATATAAATATATGTACTTTGATTAAGTAGTAAAGAAAGATAAGACAATTAAGACAAGCTTCAGGAAGTCCCAATGCTCATTAAACAGACGACTCTAACAAATTACTCCTCCAAACTAAGTAGAGGAGTTCGTGTCTGGACTGGGCCTCCCTTGCATGGAATATATCAACATCGTGTTTGCTATAATCAGTACATTTACCTTAAATGCATCGATGGGATTCAGAAAGGGGAAAAATGAAGTTGTCGAGTATCTGTGGCACAAGATGATCCAGAACATGGACAGCACCCTGACTCCGTGGAGACATCTAAGAGGTCCTGGGCGAGGATTCACACTAAACACCTTCTTGGAATTATTCCAAACGGAAAAGGATGACAGTAATGGGTTAATCCTTTCAGGCTCTAAAATTAAAAAAAAAAACTATTTATTAAACAACGTCACAGACACTGTAGTGGGCGATACCATCGATTGGTAGCTTTTGGCTGAGATGACGCGACACAAACTTGTCATCGTGCAGTTTTAACCCTTTCGCATCGTTGTCGGCATATGCCGTCAAAGATTCCCCGACCGTTGACATCGGTTGGCGTGATGTTTCGTCATTGTGACATCTACGGTAAGAAATGGCGCCATATTGACAGTATAATTTGTATTCCACCGAGCCGTAACAAAAGCGTCAAGGCGTCAGTTGAGGTTGGCTCGTCTCACGGAAGCATGTGTGTAGAACTGTTAAAACGACATGTACATTTGAACCACAGGCACCATCATCGTTAGCGGCTACACTACTTTATTTTAATAAGTTTTTACGTAAAAATTACTAACATCCTCCTCTCTCAAGAAGAGGGGCGTTATTACGTCGCGGAGGGCAGGATGAGGAGCAGAACAGCAGACAAACACTTTCTTTTAGAAGCACAGAATATATTTACTTAAAAAACATTACAAGTTTTTGACCACGCGGGTTGACATGTCGCGTGGCCGCAATGCGACCTTACCAAGCTAAAGGGTGGGGACTGACTCTGGCCGTCCGCACTTCCGCGTCCCGTGCTCGGTCACCAGCGCCGCCGATGACAAAACTATGTAACTAGCCCCAATGTGGCCACATACATAAAGGTATGGCAAGCAAAAAAAATACAAGACGAAAGATACGGCTCGGAGGAATACAGATTATACTGTCAATTATAAAACTAGTATTTGAAGCATAAATTTACTTATCTGGTCTATTTTCAATATCACATTGGTTCTTGTATTCTTTAGCTATCAGATGATGCATAAAAAACTATTCTAAGACAGTAGAAAAACGGTATATCACGGCTACCGATGTCAACGGCAGGGGAATCTTACACGGCATATATCGGGTACCGATGCGAACAGGTTAAACAAATATTTTTTTAATGAAGTTATCTACTACGATTTATATGTTTTGAGAAGATTTACTCAGATATACGATTTAAGCACTGGGTAAAAAAAAAACAATGTTTTCAGCGTTCACTTTGAGATCGATTATGAATTTTGATATCAGCATGATATAGCCCTTGCTGAGTGGTACCGAAAACCTCAATATACAATCATTCGTCTCTTATTTATGTTCGCATGTCGTACATGTATGTTTCGCCATATTGGCATTTTCGACTAGTTACGTAGATCGCCACTTGCGACGCTGTGCAACAGCCCATCACGAGCGCGCTCAGTCGTGTGCCGACGTCGGCAAGATCGCATTATTGTTGGCCCGGCCTGAATGCTGAGTGTAGGTCCTGGCCAGAAGTTTGTAAAGTTATCGAAATACATATGTCAATGTGTTTCAGCAAAAGTCTTTGTGTTGTTAATCTGCTCCTCGTCCTGCCGCCGCGCAATTAAATAACAACCTTTTAAAGAGAGGAGGATGTTAATTTATTTTTTTACCTTGTTTTTACATGAATCACGTTGAGTAATGGCTCTGTTTAGGAGACTTCAGTTTCGACTAACTCGTAACCTTCCTGAATCCAACTTCGAGTTGTGTCTTGGCAGTAACAGATTGAGGAAGGCTACGAGTCAGTCGAAACAGTGGCTATACTCAACGTGATCCATCTAAAAATTAGGTGAATAAATAAATATTTTTATTACTTAAATATACATATACTAAACATAAAATTCTTTTTTCAACGCGTCAATCCAAGCACAAAAAATAACGCCAAAAAATAATTAAAAAATTAATAAATAAATATTTATTATCATTAAGTTTATAAAATTAAATATCTAACAACCAGTTTCGTTAACCATTCAAGTAGGAAAATACATAAATACATACTCGTATTTGATATGATTATTGGTAATTTACTTACCTTTAGCAATGAAAGAAAAGTACAGTTCGTAAGATGTGCTTAAAATGAGAAGAACTCCGATAATTATGAGAAGGACCCTGAAAATTAAATAAATTAATAAATCTAAAATATTTAAAAAAAACATATAAAAAAAAAATTTTTAGACTGCGAATGAATGTCTATGATTCTTCTTATTTCTATGTTCTAACTTATAATTTTATCTCCCTTGTGACAGAACTCTTTATTATAAATATATTTTTGAGTAAACTCTTGCACTAAAGAATTAATGTTAAAGAAAAATCTTAACAATTTTTGTTCCATACCCGGAACAAAAATTTATAAGATTACAAAGGTCACTACTAATTGCCTCCATTCAATTGTAAGCTGCCACTGTCCATGGCTCGTCCCAAGACATCTCTGAACCTGAAAGTCCACCTGGGAACATTTATTGATCCTGATCTGTAATGTAGAATCCTGAAAACTTGAAAATATGGCACCATAGTATCTGAGGCTGGACATGGAATTTTCAGAGAATTTCTAAAAAGATTTGGCCTCTCTTCTTGCGACGCATGTCCATGTGATCCAGGCATGCAACATACGGTGAGACACTCTCTCGTGGAGTGCATCATCCATGAGAACAGGAGACGCATTCTGTGTTGTCGCCTGGGAGTCTCTACCATTTCTTGGGAGGATTCTCCTGAATTGCTGCTTAGTTCTGACGGTACCTTGCTGTTAAACTTTATCAGGGAAATCGTCGGGGCTAGAAGAGCGGTTAACGAGGCTGACATAGAATAGGCTCCTACGTTCTTCAACTTTTTTTCAGATGTATATTCTAACCTTGTGTGTAACTTGCAGGGTAAAACACGCAACTATAAATTTTTTCTACATTTTTTTAAGTGAAAAAAATAATAATCTGAGGCATATTTTCGTTGGATTTATTAATCTTTTTTTTTTTTTTTTTTGGAAATCGAATAATTAGCGTAAAGCTTCCGAGGTCTGGATTATATATGTCGACCAAGAACTGGCAGCTTCCAAAGCTCCTTCCTTAATGCCACCGGTAAGCTATGGAATGCTCTTCCAGCGTCTGTGTTTCCTCCTTCCTACAATCTGGATCTCTTCAAGAAACAGATAAATATACACTTGCAATCTCCCCAACTCACACACAAACACGAACACAACACACGTATCCCGCATGCAGCGTCCAGCCTCCCTGGCTGAGCGTCATAGAGTACACTGGTCTTGACCGTGTGTGCTCTCCTGCATGCGTTTACATAAAAATAAAAAAACAATTGGTCCAGACCTAAAGAAATACTTAAACTAGAGAAAGAGATTTACATATTATGGGTAGTTAATAGGGTGTCCCAGGCAATGTATGGGAAAATTATTTTTTTCGAAATGAAATCGGCTCACCCTCTATTTTTATGTGGTTTCGTCCTAGTACTCACGTAATAAATTTTATTGCTATCGGACAATGTTTTCTGATAGCGACTTGATGTTGAAGTTTTAATATAAATTTTTGTATGAAGGCCAAAAGGAGCTCTTGAAAACTTATTGTTTATTCAGCAAATAAAACTCTGTTATATCTCTTTCTTACAAATATTAAGTAAATATTATATAGTAGTTAAAAAAAATTAAAAAGAAATATGGCAGTAGAACTATTTAAAATTTAAAATGTTCCAAATGAGATTTTATTTGTGAAAAAGAGATGGCGTTGATGTTAGAAAGCAATAAAATTTAATTGTAATAGTTGTCTATGATGACATTCAAAAAACCGATATTCCATTCGATCTATTTTCAAAGAAGCCTTTAATAAGATTTTTAAGATAATATGTTAATGTTATCAATACATGTTGACTTTTAAATAAATAACTAAAAAAATCTTACACTGTCACCCAGTCTCCCGGCGAAAAAACAACAGGTTCTGAAACTGTACAGAAATTTTCAGGTACGAATGTTTTTCCCAAGAAACCAATCCTTGAGTTTTGCTTTCCTATTCCATTCAGTGCAGTCGCAAGTTCATATCCCTTACATGAAGAAGGAATGCAAATGCCAATGTTGAACACGAGACCTGCGCTACCTACATTGGCCAACCTGAAAATTAATTTCGTCTTCAACAATCGATACACACATACAAATTCAAAGCAAACATATTATAATATGATTTTTCTCGTCAATAAATAAAAGAAAAAATAAACAGATCAGCGCTGAGTAAAGAAAAAACAATATTCAATAAATAAGAATTTTATATCCTGTCTTAACATGGATCACACTGAGCAATGTTTCACTTGATAGAAGACTTCAGTTTTGCTATTTATGAAAGCTTCATCATTTTTAACGTTTATAAAGTAAATATTATTTTGTTTGTATAGATTATTAGCCCTACTCCTAACTCCACTAATCTACTTAGCCTCTAGTCACCAGTGATTTTTTGTCTTTATTGGTAAATGTTAATTGACACGTCAGTACGTTTGTGCGCGTTGGAACTGACGAAGCTTTCATAGATCGCGAAACTGCAGTCTTCCATCGTGTGCTCGGTGTGATCCTTATTAAAACGAGGTATTAAATTCTTATTTATTTAATATAAAAATGGATCTCAGAGTAAACGCTAAAAAAAATATATATGAAATTTACAATGGTTACAAAGGTGCGCGGTTCGAATTCCAGTATCTTCCGTTTATTTTTTTCCGATTTTTTGATGAAATAAATGCCATATGTGAATTTATTTGTGTATGGGTTGTTGAATCATCCCTTTCAAATTATATGTTTTTAAAGGAATCCAATAAATGTTGACAACTTACTTAATTCGTTTAATGTATTTGTATTTTACACGCATTCAGAGTTAAGTTTGTTTACATTATAATAATTATTTAAATTATTAAATTTATAATAGAATATTAAAAATTACCTTGCCATTGGATTGAACCCTTTAATCGTCATTGGTGTAGACACAGTTCTTTCGTCGTTAAGTAGACTCAGCGGTGTTGGAAGTCTTAGAAAGCAATACTTTCCCTTGATGGAGTGGCCTGAACTTTCCATTGCGTGGTTTACCTGAAGACATTCGTCAAAGTCTCCAAAAGAGTTCAAGTTTCCTTTCAGTATGCCCGAAGGAAACCTTCCACCAGCATCCAACACTGTAAATTAATTATGCCAATGAAAGAAGTAAACAACTAAAACTTTAGGTTTTAGTTTATCACTAAGTCGTCAACCCTGAATAAGACCCCTGCAATGGCGGTCGAAATATCGGAAACGAGAAATTCGCCATACACGGCTAGACTCGAAAGCCACAATATCAACTAAAACTTTGTATGAAACCACTGACTTACTCTCAACTTAACTCAGTGGTTCGTGATGACAAACCACAAAGTAACTGCGTTCTATGACTATATGCTAATGAAATTTACTATCACAGTGTGCGCTCCCTTGGCTGTATCATATGATCATTACAAGCTGTCGCCACAAAGCTCTGTCTGCTGCCATCGCCCATCCCATATCAGCTTTGCTTCCTGCAGCTCCACCGAATACATTCTATGCATAATTCTAGACGGCCCAACCAGGTCCACCTTTGCATCTTGACCAATTGTTGTATGGAAGGCTGCCTTTTCCACTCTCTCGCCTAGTTATTTCTCTCCAAGTCATACCATCGTACTCCGAGTATTCTACGCAGGCGACTGCTTTCTAAAGACATTATATGGCTGCACTGTCTCTTAGTGCGATCCCTAGATTCACAGCCGTTTAGAAGAATGGGGACGCTGCAGACAGGAAAAGTATCACTCACACCTGGCGGGCGAAGCGAGGGGGTTTACTTCTTCCATCACGTACAGCTGCCAATCCAAGACTGAGCTCCGCAGGCAGCTCGCTAGGGAAGGTATTTAGAGTGGGGGAACCAAGGTACTCTACAGAATCGCGGCATCCACCATAACAGCGCTTTTGAGGACTGTAGCACTATGGGAAACTTATTTTACGGTTGACCCTCGTATATGAATGTACTCACTTTGTAAGGCCCATGTTTGAGTCGTGATTTGAGAAAGCGACGTCGCCCAAGTCAGAATATCTCCCAAACAAGTTGAATCATAATTTTCAGGATCCTTCAGCATAAAGTCACCAATTTTCTGCACCAGTTCACTGTCTAAAGGCCTTTCTCCGCGAAAGAGGATCGATTCATTATAACAAGAACATTGTAAAGCAAAGCACATCACTACAAGCAAAACAGAAATGAGACATTTTTCAGTTTTAGTTCTAGACATCATTATGGTTAAGATCTTTGTAGAGAGAAACACGTAAACAATATTTCACTAATTTTAAATCAATTTATATTCACGGACAGTAATGATTGATGACAAGTTTAAACCTTCTGCAAAGAAATGCGAAATCATCCACCAAATTTTTTTTATACACTATATAAAGATGTATTTAATCTGATGTACATACATAATTGTTATCTATGTTTATGAGTCGTGATTTTGTTAATCTTTTCTATCTTGCACTCACTATCGATCTCTTATTTAGTGAATATGGCGGTTATCATTTTATAATATTCATAAACAATGAGTAATCCTAGCAATGAATGATTATTAAATGAAGAAATAAATATACTCATTGATCAATTGAGATAAACTGTTTACTATCTTTTATCTTTGCTTATATTCGTTCACTACTGAAGCATATATTCACCACAAATTAACGCCATTCATATCTGTCAACTACAATAATCTTTGCTTCGTTCCGAGTCATTTATCGCTCTACAAAGTACATAATGTTGTTTATCAGAATTTTAAGAAATGTGACTGGATGATTTACCGGAGGCTTCTTAGGTATGAACATTTTAATCTTAACCCTTTTGCATCGGTTGTCGGCATATGCCGTCAAAGATTCCCCGACCGTTCACATTGGTTGACGTGATATATCGTTTTGCTACTTTCAGTACTCATTGTGATATCTACGGTAAAATTGGAAGAGCAATCATTCCCTTTATCAACCTACATGTATTCTTTACAGGAATCTGTAAAGCATGTAAATAAATATCGTTAGGTTTCGTCACAGGATCGATTTCTCTGTAAGCCACATGTGTGAATGCCACCAAATGTTGGAGTTACATAATGAACTTTTGTTGAACATAATATTTTTTTATGCATCGTCTGATAGCTAAATGATAGAAGAACCAATGTGATATATGAAAATAGGTCAGATAAGTACATTTATGCTTAAAATAATAGTTTTAAGCAAAAAAATGGTTTGAAAAAATCACGCCGTATCGACAGTATAATTTGTATTCCACCGAACCGTAACGAAAGGGTTAATGGACGGATTAACTTAACCAACCTAAGTGGTATTCCTGGGACCTAAGCGGTCATCCGAGCACTACCCGCACCCAGTTTTATCTTCAATAATCAAACAAGAACCGTTGTTTCAACATAGTGAGAACCCTATTTTCCACATGTTTATTATCAATTCTTGTCGTAGCAAATTTGCGTCATGGGTAAAACCTAATATTTCTTTATCTTTTCATTTACACATGAACACTGATATCAAAATATAGAATACTTAAAATATATTTTAAAAATGCATTTTGAATACTTTAATCTGTTTTGATGACACAAATACATTAGTTATCATAAAATAAGATAATGTGATAAATTCACTGATACTATCATCTTATTTACATCAATCAAAACAGACACATGTATGATTACTCACAATAGAATTTGCAAATTAATGAGAAGTATATATTAAAGGTAAAGTGAGTAGGTAAGGTACCAAAAATCGCGACTTTTTGTACCCGACGAAACATAAATATAATAATAACTTTGAACATTGCCTGTCAAAATCTAATAATCAAACATTGATTTAAGAAAAGAAAAACATCCATTTCCCCTTTTGAAAATGATAAATTGTAAATGCCGAGCTGTAGTTTAATGGGGTAGGCAGAACAATGCTGCACCTACAACGCTGATAGTAGAATAATAATGTTATTGAATAATGATACTTCACAACAACAAAATGTTAACGCAAACGCATACTTTATGAAAACTAGTATCTGGCAGGTTTAATTGAACTTATCTTAACCTAAAATTACTCTTTTAAACTAAACTAAAACAGTATTTTACGTATAATAAGTTTTTTAATTCAATAAAGAAGAATACTATTTAAAAAAACGTTATTTATTACAAGGATTTCAATTAATATAATTTATACACTCCAGTTAAATGTTGTTAAATATATAATGTAAAATCTTAACAAATACCAAAAAAGTCTGAATACAACTGATCTAGATTAATTCTTACCCTGCCATTTACGCGCATAGACGTACAAGCAATCCGTGCCTTAACTGCCATTTACGTGCATAGACGTAAATCGCCAGTATGAAAGTTTCGAATATGTACTGAAATAGCTTGGCGTGTCATACTTGACAGAGTATATTTCTTTGGCACGGTAAAGGTTAATATTGAGAAAAGCTTTAGGTAGCTACATGGCAAAATAAAAGAAGAAGAGTCCTTCTTACCGTCTGTCACTTCAACACTACAATGTTATTGAGCGGGAATTGTCACAAAAACAATCGAAAATATTCAATTTATTCAGAGCCATGGAGGACGACGACCTACCCTCGGTTATTATTTCTTCGCCAATGAAGGTAAATTACCAAATTCAAAGTCAAATTCATCTCGTTAGTCTTTTAAGTGTTGTTATGTATTAAAACAAACCAAACTCCTTATTGGAAATTGGTGAACCTTTTTTAATTCAACCTTCCCAACGCATCCTCGGTGTACCAACTGTTCTCCTACCTCCTGTTGTCCATCGAAGACCCTGACGCCCTTGATGATCTCAGCACATTTCCGACCCTTCTCAACCTATTTAGTCTTTTGTATACAGAAAACTTGAAATCTTTGTAAATATATATTGTGCAGTTTTCTAAGTGACAACAACAATATTAAATAAATCAGAGTCTCGTTCATCACAGATGGAGCTTTAAACATCATATTACAGCTGTATTCTACTTAGCTATAGTGTATTAAACTTTATAAAATCAATGCTATTTTTTATGCCATTGTAACACTACTGATTAAAAGACTTGTCATTTCACAGTTAAAAGTGTAAATATTCACACATTGTACGAAACTTATATTTTGGAAACACTAACCGCCATTCCAATTTAATTAAACCTAACCTAACCCTACACAACCAAGCTTTTTTTACTTTCTTTGAAGTGTAACTCAATATCTTCTTTGTTTATTATATAATAAACATAATAATTACTTTTTGTGTTTTAATAAACAAACTCTTCATTAATTATCTGTTATTTACATACCTAACCTTGACTGACAACAAGATATCCACGATCTTCTTTTTTCCACTCAAAATTTTGATTTAAATAATTCCCATTCAATTGATTTGATAGATTTTTTAGAATATATTTAAATATCCTAATACTTTATAGATAAATGAAGATCTATACTAGGGGCCGTTATTTTTCATGGTAAATTTTGCCTACCTCCCCTCGCTATATTTTAATTCAGTATATGAAAAAAATCTAGAAGGCATGTAGGAGATTTGACTAACGTCCACGGCCCGCCACGGAAGCCCGTATCACCCACTAGTGGGCGGTACGGACCAGGTTGACGACCCGTGATCTATACCAATATTTTAAAAGAATATACATACATACAAATTATAGCGCTGAGTGAATTGAATAATGGTTGCAAAAGTTTGTGGTTCGAATCCCGTTGCCTGCCGTTTATTCTTCCCCTTTTTTATGAGAGAAACGTCACGAACATAAGATATTTTCTATACATTTGAAGCAAGTATCAATTTGTTTAAGTAATTCCATTTGAACAACATTAACAAATTGAACAAAACAAAATGTTAAAGATTCTTGAATTTTATTTTAGTCGGTGTCTCGCCCAGGCGGCTACAGCATGCCTGACGCTCGCTCAGTAGCTGTCAGTCGCCTTGCCGAGGCTCAGCGATGGACGCCTTCAATTGAACCTCCTACATCAACTATGGCCGAACCCTGCGAAGAAGAATGCGCTCTAATGGCGTGCGCTAAAGCTCTAGCCGTCCCCACAAAGCAGAATCTTCCCGGGGGTCCCGGATTGCCTCTGTCACAGATTCCCTGGAAACAACTGCTGCTCGCAAACCGCTCCCCTGTGATACTGCCTCGTCTGACAAATACCCTTATCGGTCTATCTCCAGGCAAACTGAAAGGAGCCATCCAAATTGTATGCAATCATAATTTACTGCAGGCAACCCTCCCATAATGTTTTCATAAGAATAGTTATCACTTCATAATAATTTTAATTCAATAATTAATAAATTCAAAATAATTATATTTAACAAATTGATTCACACACACAAACTATAGTACATCAAATATCATCGTGTAATACATTTGTCTCATTAATATCGAAGAAAAAGTGATGGCAGACGCTAGGATTCAAACTAAATTGATGTAGATTTGTATGTGTGTATTAATTTGTTAAAAAATATTGGTATAGATCTACAATTATCTATTAACTACTTCCCCGGCAAATTATTTTGGCGAAAATGTTCAAAAAAAACTATTATTATTTTCTTTTACTTTGAAGCCTGTAATTTTTTAAATTTTTTAAATTCTTTGAAGTTTATTTTAATTTTTTTTTTATTAATTTTTGAAATTGGAACACATTTTTACAAATATTCGTGTGAACGCCAGGGAAGTAGTTAAGTATTAGAATATTGTGATATATTTTTAAAATCTAAAAACAATTTAACATATAAATATTTCGTTTTATTTCACATTTATTTCTAAGTGATTGTGCATGTTTCGTATCTGAGTCGATCCATCCTAAGCAATGGATCATCACGTACGGCTGCCAAGCCAAGACTGAGCTTCCGCAGGCAGCTCGCTAGGGAAGGTATTTGGAGTGGGGGAACCAAGATACACTACAGAATCGCGGGATCCACCATAACAGCGCTTTTCAGGACTGTAGCGCCATGGGAAACTTGAACGTGTTAATATTATCAAGAAAAATTATCGTCATCTATAAAATAACTCATGAAATAATAACAAAATAACCACTAAATGCCAATTTTGTCTATAACGGTTAAGAACTTTACTATCTCATATTATAAATATATATTTTTGCCGGCGGTCATAGCTCAATGGTCAAAGCGTTTGGTTTGCAAGCCAAAGATCGTGGGTTCAATCCCCGACGGAGATTAATAAAAAAAGGAGTTTTAATAGATTTATGAGTTCTAAAATACCTCCAGTTGGTGTGAATTTGATCCATCACCTGTAAAATGCCAGTCATAGCCTATTAATTAAAATTGGTGGTAGACGAAAGTCGTCCCATGAAGACCGCCCATTCATAGTAAATTCCTGTAATAATAAAGAATGATGCGTGAATCTCGGGCTGTAGTCTATGATATTGGCGGATCAACACTCCACATACAGCGTTTATCCATATACACCATGGTAAGCATCATAGAATTCCACAGATGAGACTTCAGTATTACTATCACCATCTGTCGGTATTCTCCTGTATGTGTTTACGTAAAATAAAAAATAAAGTATATTCCACTATTGTACAGCAAATCATATATTTTTCAGATTTGCTCTTCGCTAGAAGTGGCAAGTACAGCTGGTGATCCCCTGTGTGGAGCTCTGCTGCTGATCTTGCTGCTGATGGACCCTGACTGTAGAGCAGCTGGAACATCCCCACAAGTAGCCATGGCATTGAGACAAATCTTAAGTAATCTGCCCGCCGACACTCAAGTGAGTATCATTCCATCTTCTCCATCTTTCTTGCAGCATTATTATTACACACCGGCAGGTATAGCTTGGCGGTGAAAGTGTTTGCTTACTAAACCAAACGTCGGTAGTTCAAACCCCGATGCAAATGAAAAAATGTATATTGTTAATTGATTTCTAAGCTGATATTGTGGCTTTTGGGTTAAGCCGTGTGTGTCGAATTTCTTCTATCCAATATTGCCATTGCAAAGGTCTTCTTGAGGGTTGATGACTTTGTTGAAAAGTAGAAGAATTCTCTGAATTTCCTGGAGAGACCACGTCACGAACAATGAGGTTCTCAGGATAATCAAGGAAGATAGGCACCTAGTAAGAACCATCTCAGAGAGGCGATCGGTCACATCATGCGCCACGATAGTCTTCTTGACGATATTGTGGAGGGGATGGTTGAGGGTAGAAACTGTAGAGGGCGTATTTGCAGCAAGTGTTCGAGGACATGAATTGTAGCTCTTATGCTGAGCTGAAGAGGGTTGCGGAGGACCGAGAGGAATGGAGATCAAGATGCAAGATTCTGTTGCTGCAAACCAATCCACCGGATTGATACTACGAAGAAGAAGCAGAGGATTGACTGGCATTGACATATTGTAGAAAAACATTAAATTTAATCAAATTTACAGATATCAGAGTTATCCCACGACACACTGCTGTTGGTTGAAGATGCACAGGATCGTTGCGAAATTGCCGAGTGGCTACGTGGAGCAGATGGTAGATCTGCAGAAGATCTTGCTCGACATCTATTAAGTAGAGCGTTAACCGATATAGCAGGAGCCCCATATACGCCTCTTCACAGTCTTGGAGATCTTCGTGGGGTGCTGCGCCTTTTGGGGCCGCAATCGCCCCGCCGACAGTTAGCAGTGTTGAGAGCACTCTCGCTGCTTCGCCCCTTGTTGTCAGCCGAACCCCGAGCACAGCGTTGGTTGCTGGCATTCGTTGCTAACTTCAAGTGCTCCGGAGACGCTGCAGATCCAGATGTATTCAAAGTGAGAATTGCATTATTATTTTTTTACATAAACACATACAGGAGAATACCGACAGATGGTGATAGTGATTCTGAAGTCTCATCTGTGGAATTCCATGACGCTTACCACGGTGCATATGGCTAAGCGCTGCATGTGGAGTGTTGATCCGCCAACGTCATGGACTGCAGCCCGAGATTCACGCATCATCCTTATTATTACAGGAATTTACTATGAATTGGTTGTTCTTCACGGGACGACTTTCGTCTACCACCAATTTTAATTAATAGGCTATGACTGTCATTTTTACGTGTGAGGGATCAAATTCACACCAACCGGGGGTATTTTAGAGCTCAGAAATTGATTCAAATTTTTTTTTTTAAATCTGTCAGGGATCGAACCTACGACCTTTGGCTTGCAAGGCAAACGCTGTTGGTATTCTCTTGTATGTATTTACATAAAAAATTAAAAATAAATGAGAACATAGATGATTACCGGAAGCCTCCAGGGCAAGAGCAGGCGAACTTGCATAGACTTTGATAGAACAAGGGTTGAGCCACCCAAAAAACAATATAAAGAATAATGTTTCATACAAAATAAGTTGTCAATAGTTAGGACTAACCATACGGTCACATTTTCAGGTTTCTACAAGAGAGCATTGTGTATTTTTAAAAAAATGATATTTGCTTGATGAAGAAAATGACATGCTGATGAAGTATAGCTTAAAACTTTAGTTTTTACCAAAAATAAACTTTCGTCTCTGGCGGGTTAATGTTCTCCTGCGACATCCAAACTATATGTTCCAACCAGGTTCATTTTCACCTCTTGACCGACAGTAGTATGAAAAGCTGCCTTATCCACTCTCTCACATCATTCCTTTCAAAGTTAAATGATTGAAACATTACTAAATATATCATAAAATTTGATATTGACATCCCCTGTCTTTAAAATGAACGACAAGTCGCGGGTTCATCACGTGGCCGCGTAGAGGAAAGATGCAGGAGCAGATTAACAACAAAAAACTTGTTTGTGAAGCAATATTCGCATTTATTTTTATTAAAGACTTGAATTTTTCGTCCGACCGGTATGGCGTTCGCCGGCCGCACGAAAAGTTAACTGTCAACTGCCGGAACACTGTGAAATCTACCGCCGCCAAGACAATCACCGCAAAAAAGCAAATTGAAGACGACAGTTGCACCAACATGAAATTGATCAACTGTCATAACAAATAAAATGGCGTACGCAAACGCCGCGTAATATTATATAATTAAAACTGACATTATTAGATGTACGTGTCAGGCGAGCGAACAAAAATAAAAGACAAAAGATCGTTTTTCGAGGCTTTACGGCAGAGCTCCGCAACCGGTGTGCCCCGACACACTAGTGTGTCGTGAGCCGATACAGGTGTGCCGCAGTCAAATTAGACAATATTAAATTAAATAACTTTACAATGGTCTTTCTGCGCTTGGCAACTGCGTAGTATGCTATGAACACGACCCACATGAAATAAAAATGTATGAAATTATATAATTTATCAAATTATTACCTATTGTATTGGCTTTCGGTGTGCCGCCTTAATTTTATACAGAACTTTGGTGTGCCACGGAATTTAAGGAAGAACTTTGGTGTGCCGTAGGTCAGAGAAGGTTGCAGAGCACTGCTTTATGGCATCAGGCTAAAAGAGCTATATCAAGCTTGTATCAATATAAATGAATTATTTTAAGTATTATTGGTTTCACTTTAGATAGAAATTACTTATAATAACGCTTTAATTATATTATTTCAGGTAAAAGCAATGTGCGCCCATAGTCTGCTGTTGTGGCAAGATCCAGCTGGAGACTCTGAAGACCGCAACTCTTGAACCAGAATCAATACATTTCTCATAAGCTATCTCTATTTCGCCGGTATCATCAACGGGACACGCGGCGGAAGGATGAGAAGCAGGTCTCCAAATCAAAGAACTTTTCGAGAAGCTCATTGGTGTTTATTTTGATTACAAGATGACTGACAAAATTCGGTAACCGCTAATCGGGATATTTTTTTTTTTTATGTAAACGCATGCAGGAGAGCACACCCGGTCAAGACCAGTGCATTCTATGACGCTCAGCCAGGGAGGCTGGATGCTGCATGCGGGAAACGTGTGTTGTGTTCGTGTTTGTGTGTGAGTTGGGGAGATTGAAAGTGTATATTTATATGTTTCTTGAAGAGATCCAGATTGTAGGTAGGAGGAAACACAGACGCTGGAAGAGCATTCCATAGCTTACCGGTGGCATTAAGGAAGGAACTTTGGAAGCTGCCAGTTCTTGGTCGACATACATTAACCATGTATGAATGTTCAGCAAGTGCAAGACGAGTTTGTGAATCAATCTTACGCCTGTGTTCCATTGATTGTAGATTAGGCGTAAGGGTGTCATTGTTTATCAAACGAATTGCTCTTCTTTGAACTGAGTCAATTAAGTTTAGAAGGTATTTTGGGCTCCAATCCAAAGGTGACTGCCGTATTCAAGGATAGGTATAACACCCAGGCAGCGAGTCCCCGTGGTACAGTGACACTGCGCTGACCATTCACAGTGGCCACTTTGCGAACTATGGCCCTTCACATGATAGGACTTGTCAAATGAATCAAAATGTTCCGCAAGTGCTATGTCTTATTTTGCTAATATATATTTATATGTGCGTGTCTGACGAATGAACAAATAAAAGACGAAAGATTTCATATCGCCGGCGGTCACAGATCAATGGTCAAAGCGTTTGCTTTGCAAACCAAAGGTCGTGGGTTCGATCCTCAACGGAGATTAAAAAAAAAAAAAAGATTCTTAATCGATTTATGAGCTCTAAAATACCCCCGGTTGGTGTGAATTTGATCCATCACCCGTAAAATGCCAGTCATAGCCTATTAATTAAAATTGATGGTAGAAGAAAGTCGTCCCTTGAAGACCACCCATTCATAGTAAATTCTAAAAGATGATGCGTGAATCTCGGGCTGTAGTCGGATCAACACTCCACATGCAGCGTTTAGCCATATACAACATGGTAAGCGTCATAGAATTCCACAGGTGAGACTTCAGAGTTACTATCATCAACCGTCAGTATTCTCCTGTATTTGTTTACATAAAAAATAAATATATATATATATAATCGAGGCTTTTCGGCTGCCTTGAAAGGCCGTCGGGAAGTATACATAAAATGTACTCAGCGGAGCTGCGGGAGGAAGAGCTGAAGATCACGGCAGCTGACAGAGCTTTGTGGCGGTAGTTCGTGACGGTCATAATTAGGGCAGCGGGGATGATGATGATGATGTTTAGATGTCTTTTTCAAATAATTAAACACCGACCACGCAACTTTATTCATATTATTAGTTACAGTTAATTAAATTAATATTTTTATAAAAAACAATAAATAAAGATTTTTTATACGTATTTGCATTTTTCTTATTTTACCAGTTTAGGATTATCTTTCCTTTCAACTCTATTTCATCATCAGCCTGTATCCGTCCACTGTTGAATGTAAGTCTCCATCCTCTTCGATCCTCTGCCTTCCGCATCCAGACCACTCCCGCTATTCATCTTATCAGTCCATCTTTGGGGGGTTTGACCAATGCTCCGTTAGCTAGTTCTTGGACGTCACTCTTAACACTTTTCTTCCTCATCAATCGTCGTCTCTTCGACAGATATGTCCTGCCCATTGCCACTTGAGTGTGCATATTCGTTGGGTAGCATCCACTACATGAGTTCTTCTGCGGATATCCTCGTTTTGGATTCTATCTTTTAGCGACACTCCGAGCATGGATCTCTCCATAGCACGCTGGGTGACCTTTATTTTATAAAAAAATATCGGTTCACATTTACATAATATTATCTCCAAAAAAATAAAACCTAATACAGGCGGACCTCGACTTTCGTACATGATTGGTTCCTGAAAATGTGTACGAAAGTTAAATGTCCGAAAGTAGAGGGATCATCATCAGCCTGTGTCCGTCCACTGTTGAACGTAGGCCTCCCGCGACTCTCCATCCTCTTCGATCCTCCTCCTTCCGCATCCAGGTCACTCCCGCTATTCTTCTTATATCGTCAGTCCATCTTGTAGGGGGTCGGCCAATGCTTCGTTTTCCAGTTCTTGGGCGCTAGTAATTAGAAGGATGTACAAAAAAAAAACTCCAAAAATACTTCAAAATGTTTATTTATCAAAAATTACAAACTAAGAACATATTAAAAAAATATATATTCTCTTAATAAACTTGTCAAGGGTTAATTGTATTTTACTACTTTTTTTCTTTTCCTCATAGAGAGTTCTGTAACTTGCAGTACTATTATGGATCGCCCTACGCACTTGAGACATGCGTTCTCCATTGGGATCACATTTTTCTATTATATTAAAAAATGTCTCGAGATGCGTAAAAGCTTCTTTCATGTTTTTTATTGTTAAGGTCTTGATGATTTTTTCTGGTTCTTCTACCTCACTTTCAATTTGTATAGTATTTTCGTTTTCTTGAGATTCATTCAATCATCTCATTAACATCTTCACTGTTAACATCTAGATTTAGTTCGTTCATTAGGTGAACTATTTCAAGTGTGATCTTTTCCGGAGTTTCATCAAAATTTATGAAATCACTCATCATTTGTGGGCATAGTTGCTTCCATGAACCTTTCATTGTTGACTCTTTTATTTCAGCCCATGCGTCTTCAATATTGTTTATTGCGTTCCATATTTTATATATTTCTTCCAGAAATCTTTTAATGTGGGCCCACCTTCCATGTCAGTTGCCTTGATGGCCCGATTCATTATCGACCGCATATAATATTGTTTAAACGTAGCTATCACCGTTTGGTCCATGAATTATATGAGACATGTAGTATTGGGGGGAAGAAACACAACATTGAAGTCTGGGTATAAATTTTGTAGAGATTTTGGGTGTCCTGGAGCATTATCTAAGATTAATAATGCTTTAAATGGTAAATTATTTACTTCACAATAATGTTTTATTGCTGGTGCGTAATGTGAAGTGAACCAATCTTTAAATATAAAAACAGTAACCCAGGCTTTTTTATTGGATTTCCAAATGACTGGAAGCAATTTTTTATATTTCCCTTTCAATGCTCTAGGATTTTCTGCTTGATAAACTAACATTGGCTTCAATTTAAAATCACCAGCTAAATTTCTACTAAGAAGCAATGTCAATCGGTTTTTAGAAGGTTTATAACCAGGGACAACTGATTCATCCTCCGATAAGATGTACGATTAGGCATTTTCTTCCAAAATAAACCAGTCTCATCTGCATTAAATATTTGACTAAAGGTATATTCTCCATTTTCAATAATTTTGGACAATGACGAAATAAAGTCTTTAGCAGCATCTTCATCCGCATCAGCTGATTCTCCAGTGAATTTAATATTGTGTAAAGAATACCTTGTTTTAAATTTTGAACCAGCCGTTACTTGCATGAAACACCGTGTTAGAATCTTCGTTTAGCCTTCCAATCTTTATGCAAACCAAGCCTTAGCTTGAATCATTGAAGTACTCATAGGGATGTTTCTTGATTTTGATTACTTATTCAATCACACAAATATTTCTCCATTTCATCCATCACTATACCGTGTGTTTTGGAAATATTTTTTGGTGTTATATTTCCATTTTTTTTACATATTCTTTAATTTTATCTTTATTCTTTAATATCGAACATATCGTAGACCTTCTTATATCATACGAACGGCCGATTGAAGCAAAAGACTTTCCATTTTCAGACCGTTTTATTATATCCATCTTCGTTTCTATTGTATGAAGTTTATGGGTTCTTGATTTTTTTTAGCAATATCTACTTCGCAGTTTCTTCATTTCTCACTCATGTTAAAAACGGGTAGGAGATATTTAAAACAAAACTCGCATAACAATGTACCCGTACGTGCGCTGGTCTGACCTCGACACGCAAGACTAAACGTATCGAGGTCAGACGGGAGTGTGTACAAATTAGTACATACAAACGCACGTTCGGACTCGCTCGCGCCCGTATGTTAATGCATAAGTGCGAACAGAACGTAACATTTTTCACAGAACGGACCTGGTTCATATTCATTACATAGTGCGTAGTACATACAGGGAAACAACTGCACGAAAACAAATCATTTTTGAATTTTCGCCAAAAAAAAAATATTATTTTTCAAAAATGTACGAAATAGCGAATTGTACGAAAGTCGAATGTACGAAAGTCGAGGTCCGCCTGTATGTGTTATTTTTATAGCCATTATAAATGTTAAGAGGTTATTGGTCCACCTGTACAAAATGTTAAGGTGATTATAACAATATGCCGGCGGTCACAGATCAATGGTCAAAGCGTTTGCTTTGCAAACCAAAGGTCGTGGGTTCGATCCTCGACGGAGATTAAAAAAAAAAGATTCTTAATCGATTTATGAGCTCTAAAATATCCCGGTTGGTGTAAATTTGATCCATCGCCCGTAAAATGCTAGTCATAGCCTATTAATCAAAATTGTCGGTAGACGAAAGTCGTCCCGTGAAGACCACCCATTCATAGTAAATTCCTGTAATAATAAAGGATGATGCGTGAATCTCGGGCTGTAGTCTATGATGTTGGCGGATCAACACTCCACGTGCAGCGTTTAGCCATGTACACCATGGTAAGCGTCATAGAATTCCACAGATGAGACTTCAGAATTACTATCACCATCTATAAGTATTATCCTGTATGTGTTTACATAAATAAATAAAAAACAAAAATTTCGAAGCGGACCGTCACTGTACTCACAACACCTTATGCGGCCCTTGGCGCCTTTTGAGTATAACATCCTGCTATATACAATATTTTATTCTATAAGATAAAAAAAGATGCCACAATCTATGTACATAAATGTTTAGGTTCCCTAAATTGTGGCCGTAATCTTGGATAAGTAAATCAATGGATTGACTCAAAAAAATTACTAAACATTGCATTCCAGTTTTTTTTTAAGGTTCTTTATTTAAGGTAAAATAATACAAATTTACAATGAAGATTACTCAATCATAAATTAACAGACTTAATAGTCTCTTAACTTATTATATAATGTTCTATATAATATGACATGAATTTTTATTACTTAATTTAATTTTGATTTTAAGTGACTTTCATTACACCTTACTTGAAATGGAAGATATTTCTTTCATACATATTTTATCTTCTTAATACTAGGAGTTAAAACTAGGATATTTAAACTAAAGAAAGAAAGAAAATAAACTTAACACTAGACATGACAGACATATAAGGTGGTTTTCTAATGATATTGTTCGGGACATACGATCCAAGCATGCCTATCATAAGAGGTGGAAAACTACTCACAGTGGAGTTGACTACGATGCGTTTAGTCTGCTTCGATCAAAGGTAAGGCGGAATGCTCGACAGGCCTATCGGACTTACGTGAGTACAATGGAACGTTGCATTCAGCAAGATCCAAAAATATTTTGGGAATACATCACCTCGCTTCGAAAGGATAGAGGCTTCACGGACGTCGTTGACTGGAAGGGCCAGCAGTATAAGGGGCGCCAAGTAGTAGAGGCATTTGCAGGGCATTTTAAATCTGTGTACTGTAATCAACCACCCAACCTTGATATTGAGCATGCATCTAAGCAACCATCAAGTGGGGCCTCGTACGTAGATATTTCTAGTGTCGACGAGAGTGATGTATCTTATTTCATAAAAAGATTAAGAAACACGCGTTCTGTAGGTCCAGATAATGTTCCTACATTTATTCTAAAGGGTTGTGTCGATTTCCTCAAAATACCCCTTTGTCATATATTTAATCTCTCATTAAAGTCAGGTATATTTCCAAGCCAATGGAAGATATCCAAGGTGATTCCTGTTTACAAGAGTGGCGTAAAGTCATCAGTTGAAAACTATAGACCTGTGGCGGTACTGTCGGCCCCGGCTAAGGTTTTTGAAATGATGATTCATAAAGTCATTGCTTCGGGAACTGAATCAATTTTGATTGATCAACAGCATGGTTTTAGGCCGGGTCGCTCGGTTGACACGAATCTTATGGTGTTTACTAGCTGTGTGTCGAGAGCTTTAGATAATGGAGCACAAGTTGACTGTTCCTATAATGACTTTTCAAAAGCATTTGATAAGGTAGACCATGACATTCTGCTTAAGAAATTAAGTGGATTGGGTTTTTCTCATGGTCTTTTAACTTTGCTTGGGAGTTATTTTAGAGGCAGACAACAGTTTGTTACTTATGGCATTTATCGATCATACAGTTTTTATACATATTCGGGAGTCCCGCAAGGATCCAACCTGCGACCACTGCTGTTTTCATTGTTCATTAATGATATAGCTGATGTCATTAATCATGCTATGTTTTTGTTATTTGCTGATGACTTGAAACTATTCATGAACATAATTACCTTGGATGATTGTATGCTTCTGCAGTCGGATATAAATAATATATTCGACTGGGGTAAGCGTAATAAGCTGAAGTTTAATATAGCTAAGTGCAACGTTCTGTCCTATACTCGAAATTTGAAAACTGTGTATCTTAGGTACTCTATGAACAACATAGGAATATCACGAGTGTCCTCCATCAGAGACCTTGGTATAGAGTTTGAGAGCAGACTGACGTTCCATGCGCACATTGAAGCTGTGTGTGGTAAGGCACTTAAGATGCTAAGTTTTGTATTACGAAATGGCAGGGTTTTCTAGAGCACACACGTAATGGTAGTGTTGTTTAACTCATTGGTCCGTAGCATACTCGAGAGCGGATCTATCATTTGGGCACCCCATGAGTTGAAATATAGCCTCATGTTGGAGAGGGTACAGAAGAAATTTCTGAGATCTCTCTACATGAGGGTATATGGATACTATCCGTGGCTGTATCCAACTAACTTCATACAGGGTATGTTGGGGTACATTGAGTTGAGGACAAGAAGGGATATGTGCTTAGGTATGCATTTCTTCCGACTGTTGCGTGGCGTGTTCGGGAATCCTGAAATTTTGATGAATATCGGTTTGTGTGTCCCCGATAGATATCTGAGAATAAGGAAGCATAGATTGTTCGCTCTCCCTAAGAGTAACACTAACCTGCCAGAGACTATGCCTCTTGGGAGAGGGATCAGACTGTTTAACCAAATCGCCTCGGATGTTGATATATTCCACGTAAGAGAGGACCAATTCAGACAAGAACTCCAAGACTTTCTTTGGAGGGATAATTGGTTGGCTTCGTCTGTCTGATAACCATAGGGACCTTCTGTTGCTTGTCTTTATTGCTTTGTTCATAGTACTTAATCATAAGTACCTAATTTTGTATATATTGTATTTTTTATTTGTATTTTTATTGTACTTCAGAAATGCATTGAGTTAAATAATTTGTAATGTTTCTGAAAGGCAAAATAAACAAAATTGAAAATTGAAAAAATAAATTGAAACACATTAAACACACAAACACTAATAAATTAACTACTTGTGTACCAGAACATTGGATAAACCCTCAATCTGTTGATCAGAGGGTTTTTGTGTCGTTTTGTGGATCTGCATAATTTTTTTTGTTAGATTGAGGAAGTGTTGATGGAGGGTCTGAATTTTGTGTGTAGGCGTTTGAGATTCATGCGGGGAGGGGTATTGTACATAATATTTAAGCATTTATTTTGAAGTACTTGTAGTTTTTGAAAGTTAGTCATGCAGTTTTTAATCCAGGAAGGAGCGGCGTAGGAGATGGTGGGTTTTTCAATTGTGTTATTCATGTTGCATTTCAGTTGAAGAGTGCTATTGAATACTTTGAATCCGAATAGAGCTTCTACAGATGCCAGACATTCTATTCCTTCTAAATTGTACAGAATGACAGTTCTATACAGTGTTACCATGTTATCAATTTTACCCAAAGTTACAAAACAAAAAAATAATCATGTTTATCAGAAAAATAACTACATACGTACAGCTTCGTAAGTTTTCAAGGTTAAATTTGAAATTGTGGCTTTCAAGTTGAGCCCTGTGTAACGAATTTCTTCTGACCAATAACTACGACCGCCATTTCAGGCTTGACGATTTTGTGATGAGGTGATTTCTTTAGACAGTTTAATTCTCAGCCTTACGTTCATTTTCAAGAATAACGTATTACAGTATGTTATAAGAAGCATTTCTTCTCTAGCGTAAATCATTTGTTTTTTCTACACGTTTTAAACCGTTTCATAATGACTGTTCAAAACATTACAATGTCCACAAAATTCAAATTAAAGAATTGAAAATTTTGTCTTACAAATTTGAAAAGGTCGCTGTAACCAGTTGATAATGCATGGTTTGTCGTAAGCGATTTTTCTGTAAGCCACATGTGTCAATGCCACGACATGTATGGAGTTACATAATGAACGTTTGTTAAATATGATAGTTTTGTATGCTGATAGCTTGTTACGGACGTCCGACTATGTAGAAATAAGTTGATTATTTAATTATTTAGCTTCTAGGCGCCCGGTACTGTTAGGCGGTCTGTCGAGCCTGAATAAAGAAACATTCATGGTTAAGGCTCGACGACCGCCGTACCGCGCAGGCACCGAAATAGGATATAGGTAATCTTGATAAATTGCATATATGTGCACAATACAAATTGCGCTCTCGAAGTTGCGAGACGTGCGTGTGAGAGCTCCCGAGCCTCGACGCCTAGACCCAGGCAGAAGGCGGCCGGCGACGCGCTAAATGGGAGTGCGCTGATTGGTCCGCGTTCCTCGCCAGGGCGAGCCGCCCCGGGTGGGTCATGGTATAAGTATACGTATTGAAAACCAAAATAAACAGAGTTGAAACTACTTCGGACTTTTACTACTCTCCCGCCTTGGACCCCCCCTGGACTTCTCGACGCTTCCGGCTCTCAGCGCTGGACGGATAACCTGCTTTGGGATAGCAGACTTCGTGCCGGCCAGCAGAGCGGAACAACAGCTGCCTTACAACCAGCTGTCCGGGACCTGAGCCGAGAAGACAAGGACCCGCACCCACCGCCCGTAGAGCGGTTCGAACAGTCGAGGCTGACTGGTCGTCTACATAGCTAAAGGATAAAATAACCGATATGATATATGAAAATAGGTCGGATAATACATTTATGTTTCAAATACTAGTTTTAAGCAAAAAAAATGGTTTGAAAAATTCACGCCGTATTGACAGTATAATTTGTATTCCACCGAGCCGTAACGAAAGGTTTAATGTATATTGATCTGTTTTTAGCCTTTGGGGATTTTATTTCTAAAATCTGCTATCTCATTTTTTGTGTTATTTTTGTTTATATGGTGAATAAGCAAGTGAGTCGTAAAAAGATATTGGTTTTATCCTGTATTTACTTGCACAATAATATATAATGGTGTGGTGTGAATGTATCTTTATGTGAACAATAAGGCGCAGTCAACAGACGCTGTTGTGAGAGAGACACAAACGTGAGGAGAACGCGCCAGGCACGTTCTTAGTAGTGAACGTGTTAAGATATTTCATTTTATTATGTATACTTGGTAGGTACGTAAAATTGTTCAAATTACATTTTGAACATTGAACAGTTAAAAGTAAAATTTACATTTAAATTATAAGACATGTATGTTCATTGTGATATAAATATATATTTTTTTAGTCCTTATTCGAATCAAATTTATACATTAGGTAAATTAAAATGGTTTTAAAATTTAATATCCTATTATACTTATCTATCATATCTACCTATAATACCAACCTGTAATACCTATCTATCATAAGTACCTATCATACCTACCAATCATACATACCTATCATACATACCGTCAGTGCACATAGGTAAGCAAAAAAAACAATTTTATTAGCAGTATGAGACTACCCATTTATTTAAACACATATTTAAATGTAGAGATGTCCTACGAATGCCACAGGAGAAAATGAATCTCTCTTTTCTTCAAGTCCCCGGGCTCTCGCCATCCTGGTGGGCCGTCGTAATTATGTTATTCATTCTATGCGCATTTATGCAGTTTGAATCTGAAGTCAGCTTGATGCTGATCTATTTGATAAACCTAAAGAAATTTTTATTTGATTGCCTAATTAATTTTGAGCTTGACTTTAGAAGTCGCTTAGTTATTAGCTGAAAAAAACGCTTATAGAATATACAAGTAATACCTACCAACACTCTCATGACAAATAATTTATGCGTATTGCGGTAAAGCTTTCATGGCAGCACTGGAACATGTTTCAATAAATGGTAATGACACGTAAGAACTTGTCTGTACAAGCGTTGGGAGTCAAGTATCGCGCAAGGATTACTCAGGCCAGATAAGGATATAAATATAAGACAATTGTCGCGCAGTGACTTATTCCAACTGAAGATCTTAGCTTGTAAAGACGCAGTAAGTTTTTATTTAACTTTTATATTAAATATTATACATATTGTAGAATACCGCCAGACTGCAACAATTAGATATCATCTGCGAATAATTGTTTTATTAATAGCATTCGTTAAGTATTTTTAAGAACATGCCTTTTACGCAGACCCTTTTTTCCGTATTTGGTAATCGTGTTTTCGACTGTAAATTTCATTTTACCCTTTGGTTACTAAGTACTTTCTTAGCGAACTTGCTGTTAGATTCCACGCCTCTGCGCCATAAGTTAATACAGGGAGGATGCATTGGTTAAACGCCTTAGTTTTGACATTGCGGAATTTTCGCTTTAAAAATGTACTTTAGTTTTCCAAATGCTGCCCATCCCAGTTGTATGCGTCTGTCGATTTCTTTTGAGTGTAAAAACACGTTTTTACCATTTTCGCTCGTATTTTCGGTGAAAGAATCTATCTTCCATCTCTTTACAACACGTGAATGCGATTCTAATATCTTTCATGGGTTCTTTCTTTGGCCACTGCATTTGTGCAGAGGCCACAATTGTTCAGAGGGGACTCCTAAAGGACTTATCAGTTGCTGACTGATCATAATCTGAATGAGCGCATCATCAAGGAGCCTTACATGTCCTCTGGTGTGATGCGGGTTAAGTCCAGTCCAGTAAGTGGCGTATCAAGTTTTAAAACTTTTTTGTACAAATATTCTCTATAGCAGGGGTCGTCAAACTTTTGCATATTTTTCATGGTAAGATTTCCCTACCGCCCACCAACCTCGCTATATTTCAATTCAGTATATGGGTGGAAAAAAATGAAGAATTAATGTTGGAGATTTGAAAATCTACAAAAATCGCCCACCGCCCACCACGGAAGCCCGTATCGCCCACTAGTGGGCGGTACGGACCAGGTTGACGACCCATGCTCTATAGTCTCTACAGTAAAAGCTGACAAACTGAAGGATATTGATTTTTAGTATCATTGTTTATTGTTAGATTTGCTATTTCAGAATTCGACATCAATTAGACATCGAAAAAGCCCTACAATACAATAAGACACATTACTGCATAGTTATGGGAGACTTTAATGCTAAGATTGGAAAGTGCTGTGGAAACGAGAAATTTATAGGACAATATGGAACCGGACTCCGAAATAACAGAGGACAGATGATGGTAAACTTTCTACATGCTAACAAAATGTTTTGCATGAACACATTTTTCAAGAAAAACCAAAACGCAAATGGACCTGGAGAAGCCCGGATGGTAACATAAAGAACGAAATTGATTTTATTATGGCTAATAAGAAGAATATAGTCACTGATGTCTCAGCGATGCAATGCTTTAGTACCGGAAGTGACCACCGTCTCGTTCGAAGTACTGTGCACCTAGACATCAAACTGGAAAGGAAAAAGCTAATAAAACAAAGAGTTATACGTCCGTTAAATGTTCAGAGCAAGCTTGAGGAAACTTTTTCAGCTTGAACTACAAAATCGATTCGCAGCACTGGAAGATAGTGATGACACCGACAACGTCAACAAACTTAACGAGAAAGAATCATTAATAGCATTAAAGAAACTGCCAAAAAAGTCATAAAGCAGTGCAAAAAAAGAAAAAAAATTCTCAGACAAAACGATAGCTCTTATGGACGAACGTCGTAAAAGCAGAAGCATCCAAGATTACAATACCCTGAACAAAAAAGTGAAAAAATCCATGAGATTTGACATTCGTCGTTCAAACACCGAGTATATCATGGAGATTGTTGCACAAGGCCGAGGGTCAAATGCATTTAGCAAGACACACCTCTATAGGACAGGCCCAACTTTCCAAATTAAAGACACACGATGGGAAGATAACAACAAATCTTAATGATATACTGAAGGAAATAGAACATTTCTACGGGTTATTGTATTCATCTACGATACAGGTCCTAATGACAGATCTGCGGACGACAAGAGGGCTACTCACAAAGCACTGGTCTGAAGACATCCCAGATATAAGTATATTCGAAATTAAATCGGCCCTAAAACAACTTAAGAACAACAAAGCCCCTGGAGAAGACGGAAAATATTATGCAGATTGGAATTACATCTGAGCTTCTGAAAGTAGGAGGAACCCCTCTGTTGAAAGAGCTTAAAAACTATTCAACAATTGCAATAGAACATGGAGAAACCACGGCGACATGGAGTACGAGTATTGTGATATTGTTCCACAAAAAAGGGGATAAATCACTGCTCAAAAACTACCGACCCATTTCCCTTCTTTCCCATGTGTATAAAGTATTCTCCAGAATTTTAACAAACAGGCTGATTTATCGTTTGAATTTCAACCTCGAGAGCAAGCTGGGTTTATGTTTTAGTACAATTGATCATATCCACACTAGCTAAGACAAATCATTCAGAAAACCGAAAATATAATTATTTATACTCTGCCTCTGGTTTTGTAGACTATGAAAAGGCATTTGACTCCGTCAGAGACTTGGGCATTATAGATTCACTACAATTGCCGTAAAATAGACTATCGGTATATAGAGATAATAAAATCTTTTTACAAATTTGTTTTTTAATGATGATCCATTTGATAGCACTAACAATATTTCTATAAACAAAGGTGAAGAGAGGCTTTTGTTTAGGAGATGTTATAATCTCCAAATAGGTACAAACGCCCTAGAAGATATTTTTAAACGATATCCTGGACAAAGGGGAATAAATATTAACGGAGGGTTCTTTCCACCTTGGATTTGCGATGACATATTTTAGCCGAATCACCTAACAAGCTCCAAGACATGCGCTCTACGACCTCAATGAAGCGTCGAACAAAATTGGTCTGAAAATGAACATGGATAAAACAAAATTTTGATTAAAAGTCATATTTTCCAGACCTTTGATCCTATTTCCATTGGAGGAACAGTAGAGGTTGTAAACGACTATACCTATCTGGACAATTTTACAACTAGGGCGAAATAACTTCTCAAAAGAAATCGACAGGCGCATACAACTGGGATGGGCAGCATTTGGAAAACTAAAGTACATTTTTAAAGCGAAAATTCCGCAATGCCTTAAAACTAAGGCGTTTAACCAATGCGTCCTCCTGTATTAACTTATGGCGCAGAGACGTGGAATCTGACAGCAAGTCTTACCCATAAAATAAAAGTCACCCAGCGTGCTATGGAGAGATCCATGCTCGGAGTGTCGCTAAAAGATAGAATCCGAAACGAGGAAATACGCAGAAGAACTCAAGTAGTGGATGCTATAACGAATAGGCACACTCAAGTGGCAATGGGCAGGTCATATCTGTCGAAGAGACGACGGTCGATGGGGAAGAAAAGTATTGGAATGGCGCCCAAGAACTGGCAAACGAAGCATTGGCCGACCCCCTACAAGATGGACTGACGATATAAGAAGAATAGCGGGAGTGACCTGGATGCGGAAGGCGGAGGATCGAAGAGGATGGAGACTCATGCGGGAGGCCTACGTTCAACAGTGGACGGACACAGGCTGATGATGATGATGATGATGATGCTATTTCAGAAGTAATAATACCATTATTCACACTTTTTGACAAAATTCAAATTCAATCACTCATGTAAATTACTGATAGTATTCCTTAGAAACATTCCTCATTACATATCATAATTACTGTCTTCCTCTTCTTCTTCGTGTCAGCGACGTCAAATTATTTTTGTCCAGTATCTGGCAACATCGATAGCCCTTGTGTTGCCTAGCATTAGGTGTGCAGCTTGTTGGGTTCCCTGCCGAAGAATTCCCCACCGCTCGAGGTTGTCCTTTGTTCTCAGTGGGACGGTTGGTTGATTGCCTTACGCATTTCTTCGGCGCATATGACTTTGCGTCTTATATTTGGTGGTGCGATATCAGCCAAGGGGTATAGTTTAGAAATGGGTGTTGGTTTGAGGCAGCCTGTATAACTTGGGCTCGCAACCTACAGGACGCGACACCCCAAAGGGGTAGCGAAGGGTTTTCTACGGGGTCGCCAATATTACACATTCTGAAAAATATTCACTGCATTTTTTTATAATTGTGAACTTAAGAATTACTTTATTCAGCTAAAAGAAGTAGAAACTACCGACATGACGCACATTCTCTGCTTCCTTTGATGGAGCCAACATTCCTGGTGAATTCTCGGAATCGCGAAAAGATTCTTTGGCAAGTAACTAGTTATAAAAGCAATCGCTCACACAGTTCTAGTTGTGGTGTGTATCATTCATACCCAAATGTAAGGATACTTTCCTTTCGAGGTTTAGTTCCGTATGTTCCATCTGTAAATGTGTATTTAATTTGACTGCATCGCTTGTATCATTTCCATTCTTCTTTACGGCTACAAATCTTGACATATTACCAAAAGTCAATGCAGCCATCTAATATGTTTCGAAAGTAGATACAGACAAGCAAAGCAAGACAGGGAACTATACATATAATGTTCTTGCCGAAGCTACGGGAGGCAGTTACTGACAGTTTTGTGGTGGAAATTCGTGACGGTTATATGCTTTAGTTAGAGGAGCGGACATGGTATGATGATGGCTTTTTGATTGTATGGTGGTCGCGGGTTACATGGGTTTTATAAAAGGGGGTCGCGACACCTAAAAAGTTGGAAACGTATGTTAAATACCGTCTAAAACAAATAAATATTGATACAAGACATCACATGTGTGACTGGCAAGCCTAGGGAGCATTCATAATCACTCAATTCTCTTATATTTGTTTGATTAAAAACTACATTACTGAGCCTCGGAAACAACGGCTGCCTTTTCTTCAAGCTCCCGAGCTCTCGTCGTTCTGGAAGGCCATCGGGAACTATATACAGAATATGAGGCGGGGACAAATTTGGCTCACAGAGGTTTATGGCGGCGGATCATGACGTCCATATGCTCCAGTTGAAGGAGCAGACGTGGAAAAATGAAAAATTTTGGAGGAACAACATAAAGGTTTCTGTACAGTTTTCTTTAGTACTCGCATGGAAGTATTTTTTAATTAACTTTTTTTTTATGTAAACATACAGGAGAATACCGATAGATGGTGATAGTAATTCTGAAGTCTCATCTGTGGAATTCTATGACGCTTACCATGGTGTATATGGCTAAACGCTGCATGTGAAGTGTTGATTCGCCAACGTCATAGACTATAGCCCGAGATTCACGCATCATCTTTTATTATTACAGGAATTTACTATGAATGGGTAGCCTTCACGGGGCGACTTTCGTCTACCACCAATTTAAATTAATAGTCTATGACTGACACTTTACGGGTGATGGATCAAATTCACACCAACCGGGGTATTTTAGAGTTCAGAAATCGATTAAAAATTCTTTTTTTTTTAATCTCTGTCGGGGATTGAACCCACGACCTTTGACTTGCAATGCAAAAGCTTTGATTATTATTATTATATCAGAATTTGTATAGCGCTTTTTAATAACCGAATGGTCATTCCAAAATTGACCATTGAGCTATGACCGCCGGCTTGTATTATTATGTGAATTAATCTTAACGGTATAATTTTTAATTGTTCAAGGTGCAGAAAGGATTATATAATGAATATTACTAAATACAAAACGTGGCAGGGAACATGTCGTCTCGGCAATGACTGTAAGATTGTCGGGTACTTCAGTCTGGACTCGGAGGGCGAAGTGAGAGACGACATCTCGCAGCTCAAGTACCTGTACCCGAAAATTGATTTCTCTAAGCGAATTAACTTAAACAATGGCTTAGAAAATTTTATTGCTTCTGATGAAAGTAAAAATGAATCAATGGACCACATATTGACTTGCCTCCTGAAAGACAGAACAGCTTTTCAACGTCTCGTGCCAGAGTTTCGCATCATTTGTTCCAGAGGCTTATTTACTAATATTGCAGTGCCACTGAATGATGAAAAATGGAGAGTTTTGGCTACATATGTCAAAGGTGACATCTATCTGTGCTCTCTGAAGACAGAGGCCAAAGTGATATTTCGCCAGCATTCACACCAAGGCAGAATGCCACAGCTTCGTTGGGGCTACATATTTGAGCGGTATTTTCTATCAGGTGAAATTTTTTTATGTAACCACATACACGAAAATACCAAATGATGGTGATAGTGATTCTGAAGATTCATCTGCGGATTCCATGGCGCTTACTATTCTACATATAGCTAAGCGCTGCATTTGGAGTGTTGATCCGCCAACGTGATAGACTACAGCTTGACATTCACGCATCATCATTATTATTACAAGAATTCACCATGAATGTATGGTCTTCACCGGAGGACTTTCGTCTACCACCAATTTTGATTAGCCTTTAAACGCCCAGTGGTTCCATACGGGACCGCAGATTTGCGTCGTTCAATGCCCTACGGTCCCATACAGGAGTTCTTATGGTTCATTTCACAATCCGATTACATTAATTTGTAATAATAGTATTAAAGTAAGTTCATGGAAGAATCTATTGTGCGACGAAACATTACAAACATTGAACTGCTAGGGCATTGAACGACGTAAATTTGCGGTCCCGTATGGGACCACTGGGTGTTTAAAGGTTAATAGGCTGTGACTGATATTTTACTTTTACAACTTACCACATTCGTACTGGCACAGTGGATATTGCCAATTTATTTAATCTACTGCCAGTTTATTTAATTTACTTCCAATTTATTGCAAAAACCTTGAATTAGTTACTGAACAAATAAATATTGACCTTTTTTAACACATAGTTTGCGGGCAATGTTTTATAGTGATTGCCGCCTGACGCTGGCGCGGGCGATATTTGGGTTCGCGCGCGAGTTTTTTTAACATTTTTTAAAATTCTATCACTTAAGAAATATCCGCGATAATTTAATGAAATTTTAAATGTAACTTACCTTATTGTGCAGCAATGATAAAATGATGATAAACAAACCCAAAAAAAAACAGAAAACAGTGTGTCAATGATGGAACAACGGAACGTTTACATAAACACTAATATTTGTTTTGTAGAAATATGAAACATTCGTACCCTTTATCTCTTCGCAGATAGAAAGAACCCCATTCTCAGTAAAAGTTGATAACAATTGTTTCGCATTGAAGGTCTAAAAAATTATCAACCCAAGGAAGTGCGTCAAGGTTTCTTGGAGCACACAAAAAATTATATATTTTTAGACATGTTTTTGCGTAGTAATAAAGCATAATAAGTTTTCCTATTTATTTGCTTACATAAAAAAAATACATTTGTTGTATGTTGTAATATTTTATGTAATAGAAAAATAATAATGCTCTGAGGTTGAACTCGAAAACAATACAAAAACGGTTAAATGGTCTCTAACGTCTCAAAATAAAATCATGTTAGTCCACAAATCCCAAAAATTAAAAAAAATGAATCACTAATAAAATATTAGAAAATAGCGGGGCTTTCCCCACACACGTTTATTGCTTTGTAAGTACCAGCTGCCGACTAAAGTAAAGGTCAATGATCTTTGTATTTTATTTCATTTTAGGACAAACAAAAAAACGCACTATCTGTTTCCATTGTTTAAAGTTAATTTGTAATATTTCCTTCAAAACAGATTACGACCTTTAGCTATGTTTTGAACCAGTAAATATCAGTATTATTTTTTATATTACAATGACATCTATCCACTACACAACAAAAGCAAAAAGGCCAAGAGATTAGAAGTTTATGGCGTGTTTTTTGTATACTAAATTGAAGAAAGCCGAAATGCACAAAAATGTGCACACCGCCACCACACAAGGTTTCTGAAACGCACAAATTTGTGCACACCGCAAACAATGTGTTAATATATATTTTTTCACTGTTTTAAGAGGACCCAAACATTCAACCAGACACGGGCAGTCAAGTAAATGCAAATGAGCATTTCTTCTGCCTCTATGAAAGGATGTTTCAAAACCATAAACTGCTTTATTGCGCAGAGATGGACGGCTTGATAGCTAGCACTCGTGAACCGAAAATTCCATTAAATATGGAAAAACGAGCAATTGTTGAATTACTCAACAAAAAAAAATTTGTTGAACTGAAGATATCCAGCATCGGCACACGGAGGGATAATTTCAAGTAAGTTATCTTTTGTAAGATTTACTGAATTGTGCAGAACGAACATGAAGCAGGCTTTTGATGTGGAAATAAATGCATTAACACATTCACTGCTGAAACAAATCATAATTTCAGATATAAATAAAAGAATTTTTAGAATTTATCCCACAATATATTTGCAGACATGTTTCGGCCACGTCGAATGGCCATTTTCAAGTCAGTTCGCTAACTCTATTGGCAGCAACTTTTGCACTTCTTCTTTTCCACCGCTGACTAATGCCGATGGCTCACTGGCTCTAGCCTCCAAAGAGAAGGCTGAACTTCTTGGTTCGCTGTTTGCTTCCAATTCCACACTCGACGATGGTGGGGCCAACCCCCCATCCATTCCTCACTGTGGCAAGCAGATGGGGGCTGTAAAATTCAGCCTCAAAGCCATACGTCGAGAACTTCTCCAATTAGCAACCAACAAAGCCAGTGGCCCAGATGGCATACCAGCGGTGGTATTAAAAACTTGCGCTCCTGAACTTAGTCCTGTGCTCACCAAACTTTTCAGATTGTCCCTTAGATATGGTATTGTTCCCCAGGGATGGAAAAAAGCACTTGTTCACCCAGTTCCAAAAAAAGGAGACCGAAGTGAGCCCACAAACTATCGCCCAATAGCCATCACATCACTACTTTCCAAAGTGATGGAACGTTTAATTAACAGCCAACTTCTAAACTACTTAAAGAAGAATGATCTTCTGTGCGATCGGCAATATGGCTTCCGCCCTAGTCGATCGTGCGGCGATCTCTTGGCATATGTCACATGTTTGGGGGAAATCCGTCGAATGCTATGGAGAAACGCAAGCTGTTGCCCTGGATATCTCCAAGGCGTTCGATAGAGTCTGGCATCGCGGTCTGGTGAATAAATTACCGTCTTATGGACTAACTCCCTCCCTGTGCTCCTGGATTGAAAACTTCTTGAGTGATCGAAGCATCATCACTGTCGTAGATGGATTTTCTTCTTTCTGCCATAAAATCAACTCAGGAGTTCCACAGGGCTCTGTGCTGTCGCCCACTCTTTTCCTTCTGCATGTGAATGATTTGCTTCAATGCGCAAACATTCACTGTCATGCCGACGACAGCACTGTCCATGAGAGTATAATCTTCCATAAACCTCCGAAACATTCGGAACTATCTGCTGCTAGGGAATCTCTGGTAGAGAAGATGAACATGTCTCTTGAAAGGGTTTCACGATGGGGCGACCTCAACCTCGTCAGTTTCAACATTTCAAAAACCCAATCATGTACTTTCTCCAACAAGAAGACTGCTATGGATCCTGTATCTTTCAACGGTTGTTCTCTTCCGAAAGCAAGCTCCATCAACATGCTTGGATTATCAATATCGAATAATGTCAAATATTACGAGTCAATTAAGTGTAAAGCCGGTCTCGCTTCCAAAAAACTAGGTGTATTATATAGATCACGTCGGTATTTCAACGATAAACAACTTCTTCTTCTATATAAAGGACAAATCCGACCTATCCTTGAATACGGCTGTCACCTTTGGATTGGAGCCCCAAAATACCTTCTAAACTTAATTGACTCAGTTCAAAGAAGAGCAATTGGTTTGATAAACAATGACACTCTTACATCTAACCTGCAATCAATGGAACACAAGCGTAAGATTGGTTCTCTTAGTCGTTTCTACCGTTATTACCACGGTCGCTGCTCTTCGGAACTTAAAGAACTAATTCCTCCTGCACCCACTCACAGCCGACAAACTCGTCTTACACTTGCCGAACATCCATACACGGTTAATATATGTCGACCAAGAACTGGCAGCTTCCAAAGTTCCTTCCTTAATGCCACCGGTAAGCTATGGAATGCTCTTCCAGCGTCTGTGTTTCCTCCTTCCTACAATCTGGATCTCTTCAAGAAACAGATAAATATACACTTGCAATCTCCCCAACCCACACACAAACACGAACACAACACACGTTTCCCGCATGCAGCGTCCAGCCTCCCTGGCTGAGCGTCATAGAGCTCACTGGTCTTGACCGGTTGTGCTCTCCTGCATGCGTTTACATAAAAAAAAAAAAAAAGTTAGTAAAGTCAGTGTTGGCTCTATATAAAGCAGAGGGTGAGTGAAAAGGTGGATATGAATTGTGTGATGGGTATATGTGTTTTGGAAATCAATAATGTATAAGGGAATTCATTGATGAAAACAACAAAATAATATGTAACGTGCATAGTTCTAAAACATGAATGTTCATTTTTTGTAAACATTTTTTTCTTACTCTACCAAAGCTATGGCGTTTATACGATAAAGGTAAGAAATTTAAGTAATGTTATATTTTTGTTTACTGTGTCAATGTTGGTGTTAACAACCTAACTTCAAATGAGCTGGATTACAATTGTAAATGTTTGATTGGTTAATGCACCCAGTCTTCATTACCTTCTGGCAATATTTTTTCATTTTGTGTTTAAAAATGATTTTATTCTCTTGTAGCAAGAAGAAAATGCGATGGTGGCTTCAAAGCGCATTTACTAATGTGGACACACTCATGTGTGGGTTTCATGACCGTGGTCTGGTGCAGAATGTAGAAAGCTTTCACATTCCCAAGCTGCTGGAGGGTGATCCGGTGAATACTCATATTTAATTGATATCATTGCCGGGCGGTAAGAAGTGATGAAGTGATATAAACGACGTCCAGTGGGAAAAGCGTCTGTTCGTCATTTTACGATATCGGTTCAAATCCCGACCAAGCTTGATTTTTTCAAATTTATTTAATCAAATATTATCTTTATACATGCCCGTGGTGGGGTTGTGCCACTCCTTAATGACTAAACAAAATTGTCCAGGAAATCTAGACTCTGGGACCATCTATGTTCCTATGTGGACCTCTGGGTATACGAGTATTTTGGGACAAGGCATAGACAATCTGAGCTTACTGAACTGTGAAATGACAATTTGTGGTATCCATATGCTCCAAATATGGACCGGATATGGTAAAAAATATATTTTTATTCGCGTTATTACCAGATACTCCACACCTCAGAGGTGTCAGGCTAATCATCCAAACTCTTTTGAAAAATCTGATTAACTAATCACTCAAAATATGCCTCAAATACTACAGCCTTTGTGTCTTCCAGCTTTAGGCTTCCGTCCTAAAGGTTGTGGGAAGCCGTATATGTTCCCAGGCGGACATGCGCTTGCAGAGATGTCTGGGACGAGGCATGGGCAAGGGAAACTGATGCAACTGAGTGGCAGACTTACTGTGGCTATTATGTTTCAAAAATAAAACAGACATGGGAAGAAAAAAAACAACAATTCCTAATCCCACAGGCAGAAAATACACCTTCAGTAAATTATTTAATTGCATTAAATAATAAGTAATATTAATTTTACCATTTTAATATATATTTTTCAATTTCAGGATTGTAATAAAGATGGATGCTTGAAGTTACTGGACGATTTCTTCACATTCATAAAAGATTCATTTCATAAAGAACTTCTTAAGAAGGGAGACATCTCTGGACCGACAGTTTTACATTTCGAGTATTCGCCTGTTGACAATAATATATCTATAACAGATAACTACAAGAGGGACGAACTTGTGATACCATCTTGGTTCATGGAGGCTTGGCAAAACCCAAATGCTTGATATTCGTACACCACATGCCCACACTCTGGACTCTGGACCATATAGCCTCTACTAATCTAAGCATATTGTACCTGCGCTCTTTGGGGGCATTTTCTCGTTATACAAGTAACGGTCTTTGCTGAGCAACACCAAACATGTAATAAAAGTAAAAAATAAATATACAATATTTAGTTTTTGTTAAATTGTTCTATTTTATTTTTATACTAGGTAATTACTTATATTGTTAACACGCCCCCCTGAAGGGGGTGTTTTACTGAAGATTTTCTCCTTCCACACAAGAAAAAAAATAACAGGGCAGGGTCTAAAGCCGCCACTGAATAAGAGGAAATATTTTTTGTGCAACTCAGAATGCTATATAGACCAACTAAATAAAACCATAATTTTTTAATTATGCCAAAAAATAACGGGATATTTAATATATATATATATTGCAATGAAATAATAAAGAATTGATTTTATATTTTTTTCTTGATAAATTACTATTTTTGCATTTCTGCACACCCATATCAATTTAGGGACAAGTAATACAACTAGGACGAAATAACTTCTCAAAAGAAATAGACAGGCGTATACAACTGGGATGGGCAGCATTTGGAAATCTAAAGATCATTAAAACTATCTATATGTCTTAAAACTAAGGCGTTTAACCAATGCATCCTCCCTGTATTAACTTATGGCGCAGAGACGTGGAATCTAACGGCAAGTCTTACCCATAAAAACGTTACCCAGCGTGTCATGGAGTGCTCCATGCTCGGATTGTTGCTAAAAGATAGAATTCGAAACAAGGATATCCGCAGAACTCGAGTAGTGGAGGCTACCTTATGAATAGGCACACTCGAGTGGCAATGGGCAGGACATATCTGTCGAAGAGACGACGGGCGATGGGGAAGAAAAGTATTGAAGAGGCACCCAAGAACTGGCAAACAAAGCATTGGCCAACCTCCTGCAAGATAGACTAATGACATAAGAATAGCGAGAGTGACCTGGATCCGAAAGGCAGAGGATCCAAGAGGATGGAGACTCATGGGGCTTACATTCAGCAGTGGATGGAATGCCAGATCCATAAACAACAAAGTCGACGAAATCCATGAGCTCATCAGAAACAAAAAACTAAGCATTCTTGCTATTACCGAATCTTGGCATGAGAACTATGAATCGTCCTCACTGAAACGTCTTCGAAGCTTTGGATACCAAATTGTTGAAACTGCAAGGAAACTGAGCCGTACTCTAACCAAGACAACGTTACTTGGACAAATCATGGCGGGTCGTGTTGCTGACGCAGCAACACTATAGACTTATTCAAATAACCCTAGGCCAATTTAACACTTTTGAGAGTCTTGGATCACGTATAGGAGCAAATGGAGTATACTTAACAGTTATGACCATTTATAGACCTGGGTCTAAAAATATAACGACAACCTTCTTCAACGAGTTTCGCACTCTCATGGAATTGCTAACCCTCCGCAATGAACCTTTTGTCATCGTGGGTGACCTTAACATAAGACTTGACCGCAGTACTGATTCGTCAAGCAAAAAATTTGCACAACTTCTCCATGACTTTGGGTGCATACAACGAGTTTCGGTCCCCACACACATAGAAGGTGGATTGCTCGATGTTGTCATCACCAGAGAAGAAAATTCTTTTGGAGAGACACTCAGATCGGCTAGAGCAAATAGAAGCACCCTGCAGCTGACGGGAGGTAGTCCTAGCACGGTCTTTGGCAATCGGGCTTTCAGCTACGCTGCGCCAATGGCCTGGAACTCACTACCGGAAAGCATAAGAGAGCTTAAAGCAGAGGCATTCTTCAGAAGCAGACTCAAGACCCACCTTTTTACTCGGAGAGGCAAAGAAGCGCTTTTGGAATGATCATTCGGTCATAAAAGAGCGCTATACAAATACTAATATAATAATGGATACAGGCTGATGATGACGATGATATCAGTTTTTAAATATTTTTATTATCATATGTAGTATGTGTAAAATCGTTTCAGGCATAAAAGGGTATAATCTGATAAAAAAAATGTAAATTTAACAAAAAACTATTTATTTTGGTAAAAACTTTTTTTCTTCGACTAGTTCAATAGTAAATATTAATGTATTATAGCCCAGTCTACTCGCATATATCGGCATATCTAAGTAAGAGACAAGTGTTATGCTGATATATAGGCATCTCGTAGTAAAAGGGTTAAAGTATGTTTTTTAATGTGAGTATAAGGTTCGTGCGCACAAGCTCACAGCTTAAGAGGGAACATTGATCATAACCCATTTTCTTACAATTCTTTGTAGTAAAATGTATTTAAATTTATAGCAAACATTTTGAATACTCTTTACCATGTTATGTAGAGAATTTTGATGATTATTTTTATAAAATATATAACAAAACGGAATTGCATATTAAAGTTATTCTATATAAGGCCATTATTATCGACACCCAGATTTTAGTCCCTTGTGTTTGGTTATGTTGTATATCAAATTATAACTTCGTAAGATTCGTAAAACAAAATTGATGAATTGCCTAGTAAATTCAACAGTAAATAAGCCCATCTGACAGTTACGCCAATACGTCAACTGCCTGATTTAAAAAAATGTATAGGTATTTGCTGATCCACTGTCGAGCATTTTTTTACGTGAAATTGCACAAGGAAATATGCTTATTTACATAATACGCCGGAGGAACGCCTGCTTAACCCTTTTGTTACAGCTCGGTGGAATACAAATTATACTGTCAATACATACTAATAATACATAACTTCTTCTATATAAAGGAGAAATCTGACCTATCCATACACGGCTAATGTGTGTCGACCAAGAACTAGCAATTACCAAAGTTCCATTTTTATTGCCACTGGTAAGCTTTGGAATGCTCTTACAGTGTCTGTGTTTCCTCCTTCCTACAATCTGAATCTCTTAAAGAAACAAATAAGTAAGCACTTCCAATCTCCCCGACACAAACACAAAACACGTTTCCCGAATGCAGCGTCCAGCCTCCCTGGCTTAGCGTCATAGATTGCACTACTCTTGACCGGCTGTGCTCTCCTGCATGTTTTTATACAAAAAATAAAATTAAAAAATAAACCGACATTCATTTATACACATACAGATGGAAGTTCATAATTAAAATCATGTAAGTAAATGAAAAACGGTTTAAGAATTAAATCAATACATTTATTGTTAACAACACATTTCAACTTTATCGAGGAACCGACAGTAATTAGTTATTATTAATAAATTGAGAAGCACTTGTAATATATGTTAGTTCGCGGATTACCTAAAAATCAATAAAGATCATTTTTTTATTGAGAAATTTTATTGATCTTTCGAATACAGTCTCATTTTCTCCAACGTAAAACTTTTTCTGATTGTTGTTGAAATGCCGACTCAAAATAAAGGGCTTCTCCACTTTTTTTCTTTACAACCCCAAGCCGGTCTTGGAATACCTTTCCAGCATTTTTGCTTCCTATCATATAAAATATTGTCTTTTTAAAAAGCAGATTAAAGTATATCTTTAATACGTACACGCACACATACATTGGACATCCTTCCCAGACGCATTGACCAGCTGATTTAGCCGAGCGTCATAGAGTCTGTGGAAGACTAAAACCCTCTACTAATGCTTATCTGTGTGTGTTTAAAAATATACAAAATAACTACCTACTCATAAAAAATTAAATTCTGAAAAGTAACAACAATATTATAACGTGGTAATTTTTTCCTATTTTGGCAACACTATCAAACTCTATCAATCGTTTTCCTTTCGCCATTTTCTTTGCTTTTTTTGACGATTTCTCCGCACTACTAAGTTGATATTGTACATTTTTTAGTTCACAATATTAAGAACATTTATGCAGAAATGTTCTCAAAGACTTTTTCGAGATTTTTCCGATCCGCTGCATTGACACATGGAAGACATTTTCACAAATATTCTTCAGTTTTGGAGGCGCACACCGAAGACATTGAAGAGGCGACCATCACAGTAAAGGTTCGATAAAAATGTGCTAGAATGTCTGAATCACACAGTGACTTCAAAAAAATTGGTGCGCTTCGAATATTGTCTAGTATCAAAAATGACAAGATAATATGTCAATAATGCCCTGGCATATACTACATTTTTGGATAACATTGTATCAATCTTAAGCCAAGAGTCTCTGCTAACTCTACATTATTGAGTAAAATAAAGATTAAATAAAAAAAAAAATAGCAGATGGTGGTCCCGAGAATTATGTGATATAGTTGGATGTATTATTTCACAAGTAAATATGCAATTTTTCATTTTCTCCGCTACTTTTTAACTGTTACCAACACAAATTCTTATAAAATGGGAAAATTGATAATCTGATAAAAACGATAGTCAAGGACTGATACGCATCATTTATAATATGTTTGGATTTTATTAAGCTTGATAAACTAGTGAAGTGGTGCTTAAATAAGTGATTCAGCAACAATCCCAATGGCAGTATTTTTCCATCGTCGAGTTGCTCGTGTCATAGAATTTTGTTCACCATTGTCATTGCCTTGTAAAATGAAGCACAATTAACATACCTATTAAAGTTATTTATAATAATAATAATAAAGTTTTTATTCCAGCAGGATTGGGTGGGTTGTGCAATACCCAATCTGCCATATTTTTAAATACATAGCATTGAACAAAGTTTTAATTAAGTGAAGATAAAATAAAAATTAAAATAAAATAATATAGTATTTCATTTCATTTATAACGTTTTATTTTTGTTTCTAGGGTTGGGTAAAAAGTCTCCGAGTGCAGAAAAAGAATTGCTTCATTGACATCAACGATGGCTCCTGTAACCAAAAACTGCAAATTGTCATTCCTACCGAAAACAAACCAGAAAACCTTACTTGGGGATCTTCAATCGTTGCGTCTGGGAAACTGGCTATGCACAAGAAAGGTCAGTTAGAGCTACAAGCTGACCTAATGGAGGTTATTAAAGATTGCGTCGTGACCGATGGCTATCCTTTCACACCGAGACAGGCGCTGCCTCCACAATACATTAGACAATTCATGCACTTCCGACCAAAGACAGATTATATAGCGTCAATGTTACGCGTGAGAGACACGGCCACAAGATCTGTGCACGACTACTTTGCCTCTTTGGGATACATCGGAATACACGCCCCCGTTCTAACCTCCAACGATTGCGAGGGCGCCGGACAACTCTTCACGGTAGAACCAAACAAACAAGAGACGCTCCAAGCGATGCAAAAAGAAGGCGTCGACCCGAAAGACGCATATTTCAACACAAAGACATTCCTCACCGTGTCCGGCCAGCTGCATTTAGAAGCAGCAGCAAACGCACTCTCTAAAGTCTACTCGTTTGGACCTACGTTCAGAGCAGAAAACTCTAAATCGCGATTACATTTATCCGAGTTCTACATGATAGAAGCGGAGTTTGCTTTCACCGACGATTTAAACGATGTTAAAAGATTGGTAGAGAATTTAGTCAAGTACACGACAAATGACGTTTTAACAAGATGCAGCGCAGATGTTAAGAATCTGCGCGGATGCAATGATGTTGAAGTGAGCTGGCTCAATGAGGACTTTAAGAGTTTGACTTACGAAGAGGCGTTTGATCTGCTGAAGAAAAATGAGAATAAATTTGAGACTCCGCTGAACAAAGACGAGGCGTTTGCTAAAGAGCACGAGCTAGTGTTGGTCCAACTCATGGATGGTGTTCCCACGTTTGTGACCGATTGGCCCAAAGAGATGAAGCCTTTCTATATGAGACAGTGCGGCCACGATCCCACCAAGGTATCAACAATATGAAAATATTTAAAATATTATCTTTTTTTAATACTTTTAGGCAGAAATTCGCTAAAACAATTATATTATTTCAAAAACTTAGCTCACATACAAAATAAGCCGAAAGTAATGTTCAATTTTTGAGTTCTTCTATTAAATACATGGCTTTAGACTTGAATATTGGAAATGCATAGTAATAGTTGTCCCTCCAATTTATTTTGAAGTGATTCGATTGTTTTGAATCTTAATGTTTTATGATAATTTGATTGTAATAATTGAAAATTATTTAGTTTAACTTCACATTATTTATTTCCATTAAATGCGTTTCACCCGCAGTGAAAACATTCTTTAGTAGCAATTTAAAAAATATAAAACCAATCATTTATATGTGACCATAATTATGAAAGTGGCGTAAGTCATGTTTCTTGATGAAAACTGATGAAAGTGACAACTTCATATAGCATAAAATGCTATATTTAGATTTTTAAAATTTATGTTGGATAAAAAATATATTAATTACCAACAATATGAACTGATAGAATAACTATTGTTTTTTTTTTTTTCTTGACTTACACACATGGCATTAGAATCATAGATGCTCCTCCTGTGTGCGCCATCTTTTAGTATTCCATAAATGTTCAAAGCATGAATTGTTATTGTTTAAGCGAAATCCCTATCAGTTTGTAAGATGTTCATTGTGTTTTAAAGTGATGATTTGTTCTAAGGTTGCAGCTCTGGACTTGCTAGCGCCGATAACCGGTGAAATAGCTGGAGGCAGCCTGAGGGAAGACAACTACGATCTCCTAAGTGCCAAATTACCGTCTCCTTCTCTGGACTGGTATCTCCAACTCAGGAAATTTGGAGGAGCACCGACTGGGGGCTTTGGTCTGGGTTTTGAGCGCCTCCTTCAGCTGATATGCCACATAGCCAACATAAAGGACGCCATTCCTTTTCCGAGATGGCCCCACAACTGCTCCATGTAATACACGACTTCAGATAAGAAAAAGTGTACAAAAAACCATGTTTTTGACAAGATTTAAATTATTTTAGTATTTTAGATTATTTTAATTTTTGTGTAAGAAACAGCGAGGGTCTTTAAATAAACAGACCATTTTTAAGTGTTCTGTTAAAGTATCTGAAGATTTTACTATCGGTATCGTTTAAAGAAAAATCACGGTTTTTCTTGTTTTTAGTGTGAAAAATGTGAGGTCTCGTTTTATTTACAGAACTTCAGCATTGTCGAATGGTATTATTTGATGACGTCGCAGAATTATTTTGTATTAAACTTGCCTACTATTATACATTTCTCAAATGAAAAACCTTGTTTCTCTTGAAATAATTATTCGCCCATAAAATAACACCTCTTTTCTATAACACCATACTCAACAGTAAGTGGTTTCCCAATACCGATAATTTAGGGGAAAATGTTTCCTTTCTGAAGAAGTTAAGTATTGTAGTAATACTGTTTAATAGAATAATTAAAAAAACACTTCAATTGATGAAACAAAGTTTGGCATTTGATGATCATGTTTATAGTTATTTCATGAAGTATTTTAAACAGATTTTTGTATTTCAGTTTCCTTATTAAAATATCTTCGCTGGCCGAGTTTTACTTGGGAACAAATCGGGGAATGGGGGAAATTGATGTTTCATGCTTTTCAGGAATGGTTCCGGAATCCAACAATAATGAGAAAAGCGCATACTTTTTTGGTATTTTTTTATTGGTGTACTGATTGAAAACAATAATCAAAAGGGGTTAAATATTTGCAGCAGAGAAAATCCGAGTGGAGGCTATAATAATAATAAGAGCAAATTATAAACTAAAAAGAAGAAAGAAATGAAAAGTCTTAGATTTATGGTATTTTCTTTATTTTTTTTTCTCTGCATCGCTTGCCGAGCAATTTTTTTTTTTAATTCGTCAAATACGAAAATAAAAATTCCTCAAAAGGAATCCAATATATATAAAAAAGAACTAAAATCACAGCTTGTGACATTGGATTCGGCTCAGACCGCTCGCCGCTCCGTCCTTAGGAGTAAATACACAATAGTTTATTTCATTCTCCATAATCATATGTACAATAATTTCCAGCTTATCTAAAATTCATATTTATACACATAGCGCCTAAAAAAACAATGGCTGCTAATTTCATTGAAACTTAACACACAACATAAGCGTTTTAAAAGTTTTCATTTGTTACAGTGACATATTGATTCCACAATTTTACACAAACTGACTGCAATCATCTCACTATACACACCTTTCTGAGAAATAACCACTACAACATCAAAATATAAATTAACATGCGAAATTCATAAACTAAACTTAAATTAATCTCATAATCCATTTTAACAATTAATCTATTTTCGTGCTATTCAACACCTCCAAATATAAATATTCAAAAAGTTTACAATATGCAAAGCGTAGTGGCTGGTACGGAATTAAAAAACTGCCCTGACATACATCCATCATATCTCATAACACCAAAATACAGTGAAAATGAAAAATACTCGGGAAAACCTCATAATTAGTACTGTGATACTAAACTTTTATATACAACACTTGGATCATCCAGAGTTTGAAACTATTATTCATTTACTAGGAACTCACATTTATTAATTTAACCTAATATCCCTAATGGGATAGTCGAGAAGTTTTTTTTTTTAAATTATTGATCATTGCAGAACAATATTCCTGTAAATTTAAATTGTTCAAAAATAATGTCATCCTACACAATTTGTAGCAGCAACAGATTTTCGATTATAACACGGTTCACCATAATTCAAGCTTCACATGATTGAGCAAAGACCGGAAAGTTCCGATCCTCTTTGACAAGGTGGCTGAACTTCAAAATCTACACCTTCAAGATCTGGTTTAAGTGTGTAGTGGATTTCTTCTTCTTCGCCTGGAGGCAGGGGTTCTTCGCAGTCTTTGACCGGTGCGACGGGGATTTCCTTAGCCGGTTGGACGCCCTGGGGCTTAGTAATGTTAATTCTGATTCCTCCAATGGGAAGTGTGGAAGTCACTGGAATAGTCGGCTCCAGCTGGACATTTCCATCGATTGAACTTAATACTGACGCGTATGTCGTGTCTGCCTGAGCTGGCACCAGCGCCTCGGTCGTCACAATAATGGGCTCGTCATCTGAGGAAAAGAAAAGATTAAATGAGATGTCTATGTTAATAGTAAATAAATTAGAAACTCATTTCTAATAGAAAACTTTTATGTTTATTGAAAATAATAATAATTAATTAAGCTATTACAAAGTAAAAAAAAATTATACAATAGCTCATCGCAATCAAATCGGGAATAGTTTTTATTATTAGCTCGCAATGAAACTTCATAACATCAATGTATACAGGTAGGTAATGTCAAATATTTTTTAAGGAGTATTGAAATGAATCATTCTAGCAACGTGGCAGTCTAATATTTGAACTTTCACAGGATATTGTCTATAACTGAGCATTTTGTCAAATTAGTATAAGCTGAAACTACAGAATTAAACCTATTCTAAGTGTAAATGTATTTATAAATTTTATTAGACTGTTTAAATTAAATCATTTTAGACCTTGCCTATCTAAAAATTTAGTTACAATTAACTAAAGAAGCCTTTTATAATTAGGTTCATATTATTTGTAAGGGAAATCTAAAACTCATATTTAGAAAGAAAATTGCAAATTATAACACATTGTTTGCGGGAGACATTAATACGTTTTTTACTCTGATGGTGAACATCGGGGAACGGAATAATACGTGTTGCGTAATAACGGATTTTGTTGCTAAATTGTATATCTTACTTCAAACTACACATTTCACCCACAAATTTGTAATTATTATGCTTTAGTTTCAATTTATTAATAAATTATGAAAAGAAAAAAAAAAGTCTAAAATATACAATTTTTTGTGTGCTCGAAGAAACCTTGACGCAGATCCCATTGGCTTGATTTTTTTTGAACTTCAATACGTAATAATTGTTTACAACTTGTACGGAGAATTGGGGTTCTTTCTACCTGATGAGGGGATGAATGGTAGAAATGTTTTGTTCATATTTCTACAAAATATTTGTGTTTATGTGAGGTATTACTTTAAAGGACGTTTTTTGTTGTGTTTGTTTCCCATCATTTTATCATTGCTGCACAATAACTACATTTAAAATTTCACTAAATTCTCGCGAATATTTCAAGACTTTTAAAAAATCATAAAAAAACTAGCGCGCGAATCCAAAAATCTCCCGTGCCAGGCTGCAATCAGCATAAAACAATGCCCGCAAACAATGTGTTAAAGGTTAAGGAAAATAATATAAAGATTAATGAAACGTCAATCAAATAAATTTATTAATAATTTCAATATAAATAACATTAACTACATTTATTATTGAAAAAAGTTTTTACAAAGCGAATAATCTTATAAGAATGAAACATGAAATAACGGCACATACCTGGATCGATGGGTTCCTGCTTGATCTTGACTTTTGTAAAATCAATCTCCATGATGTCAGGATTATTGTCTCTGGCCTTGCGCTCGTTTTCTGTCTCTTCGCCGGTGTCAACGTCGTCCACGACAATCTGCTCCACGGGCTCGTTCTTGATGACAACATCGTCATCTTCTTCAAGCAACTCCACATCGGCAGACTCGTCGGGATCCTCTTGACTGGCGACCTCAGACTGATCCTCCGAGAGGACTTCCACAACGGATTCATTATCTTTGTCGGGGGCCGATCCATCTTGAGACGCAACATTTTCATTCAAAGGGTTATCAACTTTCTTGACTGCATCGGTATCTTCTATTTCACTAGGTTCTGCTAAGGGAGGATGCAGTTGCATCTGCAGTCGCATCCACATCCATTGCCGTTTCTTTTTCTAGTAGAGAAGCCTAAATTAAAAACAGGAAACAACATCAATACATGTTCTAGAAATACGTATAAGAAATTAAGGAAATGCTCGGTAATTAATACATAAAAAGGCCAGTCAAAATAATAAATTGGGGTTAAAAAATTTGGCACTAAATAATTAATAACAAGTTAGTTTTCCATTTTATGTGCTAATTATTCATTGTCCTGGTCAAGCGTGTTACGACCATCTACTTACGAGCTGCCAAGTTTGGATTTTATAACTGACGCATTAGATACTGCAAATTTATTTATGTTACTGTCAATTCATTTAATTTACTACCAAAACCTTGAATTAGTTGCTGAACAATAAATACATACAGGCCTTCAAGTAACCAGATAATTCAACATTTTTACATAATAAAAATCAATAATTCGTGTCTATATAGGGTTATGAAATTATCCTAAAGGAGTGTAAAATTGTTAATTCAAAATTGAACACGAACTATAGGGGACAACATATTTGGATGCATGAAAATATAATACAGTGAATGTATAGCCTAAAAATATTTTTTAAATTTATTATTTTTTTACTTTAAAAACTGTGTTTATTACATTTAAAAAACACTGAAAAATCAAGATGACATTAAATTAATACAAAAACAAATAACATTTTAGATTAAAGAATAAATTAATATATATATATATATAGAAGTATACTAGAAAGTTCCAAGGCTCGCTTGTGTCTGAACTGGTCACTAGTGGAGTAATTTGTTGGAAAAAGCTGCACAGATTGAATTATTTAAATAAATGTTTAATATTCAAATGAGTCATTTGGTTTCTGTAGTCGATTGGTTTTGATTTTTAAAATTTACATTGAAAATAGATTATATGAATTCACAACAATGTGAACTGAAATAAATGAATAACCCATTATTTTCAATTCCCTGACCTGTTTACTTTATAATTCAACAAAGCTGTTTCTAATCTAAGTTTATATTAGAAAATTTCTAACTTTATATTGCATAATCTTAGAATTATAGTAAATTTTATAAGATGTTAAAGTATTCATGCGGCAGCTAAAAATAAACCTTCATCCAAGACCAGACAGAGCGGAGAATCAACCGATGTAGATGAGTTAGAATTCAGAGTGGAAGGCTTATTTTTTTATTTTTTTTATTAACGGCCTAGGCCAATACATACGATTTTAAATTAGAAAATACAATTAAAGATGGTAATATAGAATAAATTTTCAAGCTAAGACAATACATTTGAACAAAACATAAACGTGAGTACATAGAACAGACATCACGCACATCAGTCAGTAGAGGGATCTGCGAAATGCCGGAAGTCCCGCCCCAAAAAGTCCAAGTCACAAGAGGAATTGATTAGTCTTCATATTTTCAACATAGGAGAAAAGCAACCGTAGTTGGTTTTGGATGTCCTTACATGTAGCAGGTCACTGCCTCTAGTGAACCGGGAGGGAACATTGAACGTATTTTCTTGCAATAATGTTGAGATATATATATACTTATAATAAATGTAGACTGTGACCAATGGTGGCTCTCATTTATATATAGCTGCGTGTGCAAAAATAGAGGGAGCATTGACTGTGACGTACCTTGTAGTCTTCCAAGCAGAGCGGATGATAGTTGTTCCCGAGGTGATGGACGGCCTTACGCAGATGCCACTCCTCGCTCTCCTCATTGTAGAACTGATCAAACGCGTCTCTGCACAGTTCGCAGCGCAGATCAGCTGGAGCCCGCCCGGCTGGGACCGAGGAGGCCTCCTGTTGGGCAAGAGATAGTTCGGCAGCAGCCGCTTCGGAGCTTTCAGATTCGGCCGCTTGTTGCTGTCTTTCGAACCAGCTCTTTTCTAAAAAAAAAAAAAAAATTTTTTTTACAATACATTTCAACACTCTTATATTTATTTGAGGGTTCAGCCACTCCTCAAGGAATTTCTCATCTTACACTTGCCGAACATCCATACACGGTTAATATATGTCGACCAAGAACTGGTAGTTTCCAAAGCTCCTTCCTTAATGCCACCGGTAAGCTATGGAATGCTCTTCCAGCGACTGTGTTTCCTCCTTCCTACAATCTGGATCTCTTCAAGGAACAGATAAATAATAAATATACATTTGCAATCTTCCCAACCCACACACGAACACAACACACATTTCCCGCATGCAGTGTCCAGCCTCCCTGGCTGAGCGTCATAGAGTGCACTGGTCTTAACCAAGTGTGCTCTCCTGCATGCGTTTACATAAAAAAAAACGAAATTTGTGAAGACCTCAGGAGCGTCGGGCTGATCATCCGATATCCTTAAAAACGCTGATTATTGAACACCCAAACATTTCTCTGATACTACAGCCGCAGTCAATGCTGGTTCAAGGGCTCTTTGCGTGAAGGCTCCAGAGAAACATCTATGTTCGCCTGTGGACCTTCGGGTGCAGGCGTTCTGGGACAAGACATAGACAATCTGAGCTTCCAGAACTGTGAAACGACAATTTGTGGTGTCCATATGCTACATATATGAAATGGTTAATGTAAAAAAAACGAATAAACCACTTTCCTCTAGGTCTGCAGGTGTAAAAAGGTTGAGAACACTTTTTTAAAGAATACAACAAAAAAGAAATATGAAGCTTTCACAGAACGTACCTCTTTCCTCTAAATCTTCTATTTCTTCATATTGGATCCAGTCAGAGATGTCGTAATGCCATCGCCGGGAATGTGGGCGTCTCTGCGAGTCTCGGTCGGAGCGATTCTGCCGGAAATGCCAGTCCAGGTGTTGCGAGTAGCGCACAGTCTGCTCGGGAGGGAAGCGCACGCCGCAGCTGCCACATTGCATTCCAGAGTGTAGCGCCGCTATCAGACCCGGCTGGCGACTGTCAAAAACACGCCTCATTATTAGATGCATTCATTAAACCTTTGATATCAGCTCCATATTAACAGATACAAGAGAAAACCGACAGATGGTGACAGTGATTCTGAAGCCTCATTTGTGGATTCTATGATGCTTAACATGCTGCATATGGTTAAGCACTGCAAGTGGAGTGTTGATCCGCCAACGTCGTAGACCACAGACCAACATTCACGCATCATCTTTATTATTAGAGGAATTCACTATGAATAGGTGGTCTTCAGGGGACGACTTTCCTTTACCACCAATCTTGATTAATAGGCTATGACTGGAATTTTATGGGTGAGGGATCTAATTCACACCAACCATATATTTTAGAGCTCAGGAATCGATTAAAAATATTTTTTTTAATCTCCATTGGGGATCGAAACCATGAGCTTTAGCTTACCGAGCAAACCTTTTAACCACTGACCTATACCCGCTGACTGGTGTCGAAAAGCCTCGATATACGATCTTAACACAACAAAAATATATCAATCAAAAATTATTGAAATAAAAATTATGAAAACTATTTTAAAATAAAAAACTAAAATAAAGGACATAAAAAATATTTAAGAATGTAAAAACGTACGCATAAAGTGATAAATTATCATGAAAATATCTTATTTTTATATATATAAGTAATGTCTACATTTAGAAATCTACATAGAAATGGGAATTATACATAGAAGCAGAGCCGACATGGAATGAGGCGAAGACTATGGCGACTTACAGAGCTTTGTGGCGGCAGTTCGTGAACATCATATGCTCTTATAAGGGAGAGGACACGGTAATGACGGTGATTTAGAAATCATTCCAACACATTTGCAGCAGGTTAAAAAGTGAGCGTAAAACATACAATCTTGAATAAAGAAATGTGAAAAATAAATACAATAAAGAAAATATACACAAACTATACATCAAATTCTTTATACGCATCAATTCATTCAGAAAAATATCGGCCGAAGCGGGATGCGAACCGTTGACTTTGGAACCAACCTTTTTGTCCAGGTCTTTATATACCGCTTAGGCACCTCAGCTATTTCTTTGCCTGAGCTGACACGCATTAGACTGATTGATTGAATAATAAAAAATAATAATATACATACTCTGAATATATACTATAAAGACATCTATCATCATACGATGATAACAATGGTATAAATACAAGTTCTAAGAAATTCAGATCAGGCAAAGAAATGGCTGAGGTGGCTAAGTGGTATATAAAGACCTGGGCAAAAAGGTTGGTTCCAAGGTGCACGGTTCGCATCCCGCTTCTGCAGATATTTTTCTGAATGAATTGATGCGTATAAAGAATTTGATGTATAGAGTATGTTATTTCGATTTTTTCGATCTATATTTCTTGGTGGAATTCCATAATATCAGATATAAAATAAAAGATTCTTTAGAATTTATTCCACATATATTTATTTTTTTTGTACATTAATGATTTCCTAAAACCACATATACCCATCACACAGTATATACACCTTTTCGATCACTCTTTTGCTTTATATAGAGCCAACAAAAAATTAACTAATTGACTTGAAAATGGCCATCCGACCTGGCTGAAACATGTTGTCAAAAAATAAATATATGTGGAATAAATTCTAAAGAATCTTTTATTTTATATCTGATATAGAGTATGTGTATATTTAATTACTAATAATATTGTAATATGGTCAATGATCTATAAAAGTAGATTAGAATATTGAAAAAATAATAAATATTTAATCCATACAATAAAGAACATCACTTACACTTTAAGAGTCTCCGATACGAGCAGATTGACATGTTTGATGGCTACTTTGATCTCGTTCTTGAGGATGGGTCGTGTTTCGGCCGGTTTGGCCTTTTCTTGGGCCTGCGAGACTATTCCGGAAGCAACCAGGCGGGCAAACAGGTCGCTGACATCTATAGATGCCGGCAACACCTGTGGTGGGGGCATCGACACATCCAAGCCAGGGATAGTCCCTGGCAGCGCCGCAGAGGCTATGCTGTAACCTCCAAACTGAGAGGCGGGCGCCATGGACGAGGGCAGAAGGTTAGCTAGCATGTCCAGACCACCAGACGACACACCTAAAAATTACGCAATAACCAAAAGTAATTAATTTGTTATTAAATAGATTAGCATTTCATACCTTGTGGATGAAATGCTTGCATGGATCACACTGAGCACTGTTTTATGAAGCTTCTTCAGTTCCAATGTATACAAACATACTGACATGTAAATATGTATATTAGCTAGTAAAGAAAAGAGTTTTGCCAGAGATTGCGTGGGAACATTGCGGAATGCTATAAACAATATTAGTATTTATATTTTTAGCATTCACTTTGTCACAATTTCAAATAATAAATAGAAAAATGCTTCCCACTTTATTTTAAACATGAATCACAATGAACACTGTATATGCACTGGCTGGAATACTACGGTCTTACCTTCCAAGTAAGCTTCATCAATTCCTGATGTGTAAAAGCATAATGACGAGTAAATATATATAAAACTTATATTACCAATACAAAGGTACTTATAAATAATGCTAAACTCATGTCTACTTAAACTTTTTTCCATTAAATACATATTTATTTACCTTTTTACTAAAAAATGTAAATATTTTACATAATATATATTATTTGATATAACTACACTATTTTTTGAACATAAAACACTGTAACTTATACAGGTCTAAACCCCTTTCTTTATCTCCCTTCCTAAGCTACACCCATTCCCCCAGTTTTACTTCCCTATATAGAATGCTATTGTTACCACAATTTTAAAATTATTAACCTGTGAGTATTGTTAAACTCGTCGAGCACTGATGAAGCTTTCATTCTTGGCGAAACCGCGGTATTCCAGCATGTGAATAAACAGTGCTCAGTGTGATCCATGTTAAAACAATGTAGGAAATATTTATCATTTAAAAAAAAGGATATTTATCATAATGTTAAAAATACATAGTTTCAGCTGGAGTCGTCTGTTAAATTGTTATTACCTATCACATTTACTAAGATGTATTCAAAGCCAGTTTATTGCAACTACTTTTATCCACATTCCGTGTAAATTCTCAAAATTGTAATGCCTGTAAACTTACAGATGAAGCTACTAAAATACTATTATTATTAGATAAAAAATTTAACAAATTTGAATACAACTCACCAGGATTGCTGTTCTCAGAATCGACATTGATACCGGGAGTACCTTTGTCCGTTCTTCCATCCTTTCCTTCATCAATCGGCACAACAGAGTTAGAAGCAGTCGCCATCGATGTAGGAGCAGTTTCTACGCCGGTAGATCCTTCTACAGGTTTACCCTCATTACCAGGCTTCATTCCTTCCATGTTTGCGATCACAATCTGTCCCGCTTTAATATTTCTCGGCAAAACGGAAAATCTCACAAAGTGTTTCTGTCTATTCACGAAGACGGGCTTCGGCAGACCTCCAAATTCGATGCTAAACGCCTTCTCGTTTATCATAACTGTAGTCAATGAGTCCACGAAGCGTATAGTGTGCATCACGCCTCCGACTTCAAACCTTTGAGGTTTCGAGTCTAAAAAGACGGGCAGCATAAACGTAGCGTCGATTATTATATTTATCTTTCCTGCGACGAGATCGATGCGTTTCTCGGTCCCTATGCTCACTTGAGGAGGAGGACCTTCCAGCTTCATGATCTTGATCTGCCCGTCGATCATCACCGGGGCAGGCGGGCCCCCGAAGAAGCATTCGTACCACATGTCGTCGATGTACAGCTCCCGCGTAGGTTTACCGAACTTGATTCGGTGAGCGTTGCCGTCAATCGTCACGTTTTTGTAGTCGTCGTTAAAGTTGAGAACGGCGGACTCATCATCGAACGAAATCCTGCGCTCTCCCTGCTGGAAGGATATCTCTCTGGGGTCGTCCCAGTCGAGCATCACTATCGCCGCGTTGTCGTAGAAGCGGATTTCTCTGGCGCAGCCGTCTATAGAGATCGTTCTCATCGTGTCTCGATCTATATATTCCAACAGTGCAGGATCTGCCGGGGGGAAACCTTTAGACGACGCGATGCCTAAAGAGCTTGGCGGTTTTCGCGGGTCGTACAAGTAAGGGACGAGAGGATTGGCGGTCATTTTATTTGCGATGAGCGGCTCCATCTGTTGGAAAGGCGGGACGTTGGGATGTATCGGGTCAAACGGAGGTCTGTTTCCCTGCGGTTCGAATGGAGGTCTGTTCGCTCCGGGCATCCTCCAATTCGTCATCTGTCCTCTGAGTCGCGGCGGGCGTGGTCCTCCCCACTCTTCCATACGCGGGCGGTTCCCTCTCCAGTTGTTTCTGGCGTTGAACATGCGAGGTCCCATCATCGGGCGATTCTGGAACCGCATATCCCCGGGATGTGGGAATCCGTGCATTTGCGAGTTGGAGAAATTACCGTCCGGATGCATCATTTGGGCGTGCATTCTTAGATCCGAATCGAGGTGATCCGGTCTCGGTAGAAGCGGCCCACGCTTGTTTGGCATGACCGGAGCAGAGTCTGCAACGTCTAAGAGAACAGCAATCGGCGGTACGATCCTTTCATCTATGTCGCCGTAAACTCCTGTCAGGTTAGCTACGGGAGGTTTTCTCATGGAGTCACTGTCATCTCCACTGGAAAAGTCTTCTTCACTGGAATTCCGAGGGTCTTCTTTGCTGTGATTCTGCAGCCAGTTGAGTTTCCTCTTGGAGGCCTCCAGGGACTCCTTTTGTTTGGCTTCTTTGAGCTTCTGTCTCTCGTTAAGCTGCAGCACCTGCATGAGCAGCACCTCGTACTGCTGCCGGTCGATGTGCCCCGACTGCAGCTCTCGCTCCGCCTGTGTCATGATCAGCTTGATGTTCCCGTCGCTGCTGTCAGCCGTCCTCATGTCTGTATCGGCCGAGTTCCGTGATTTCTTGCGCTCGCCCTCATCGGTATCGTCTACAAAAATTAAAATATATATACATAAGCAAAAAAGGATAAATTTGAACGCTCACCCGTAAAATTCCAGTCATAGCCTATCAATCAAAATTGGTTGTAGACGAAATTCATCTTGTGAACACCACAATCACAGTAGTGAATTACTGTAATAAATAGATATATGTGAATGTCAAGATGTAGTCTATGACGTTGGCGTATCAAAGCGACATATGCAGTGCTTAAACATATACAACATGATAAGCATCATCGATGTTCATATAAAAAAAAAACATTTCACATCAAGTTGTTTATATGTGAAATTTTTTTAGAATATATTTCAATATTCTGATTTTATTACTAAATTTATAGCGATATTTGTAACAAATTGATACATACTGATGTCCCGGCAGAAAAGCGAATTAAAGATGACAGATGCACCAACATGAAATGGAGCAACTGTCATAACAAATAAAATGGCGTATGCAAACGTCTGCGTAATATTCTATAATTAAAACAAACATTATTAGATGTGCATGTCAGGCGAGCGAACAAAAATAGCTTTACGGCATCAGCCTAAAAGAGCTATATCAAGCTGATATCAATACGTACTGACATCAGCATGATGTAGTCCTCGCTTACTGTTACCGAAAACCTCGATATACGACCTTTCGTCTCGTATTTCGGGTCGCTTGTTGTGCATTTAGGTGCGCCGTCATATTGTCATTTTTGAACAGGTCCTCTAACGGGTTTGTTAGTTAGTAACATCACCGCTCGTGGCGCCGGCGGCCCACACGTGAGTCGGTCCCCTCTTTTGGCTTGGCAAGGTCGCATTGCGGCCACGCGGCATGATACCGCGTAGTCACAAACTTGTAATGTTTTTAAAATAAATATAATCTGTGCTTCTAAAAGAAAGTGTTTGTCTGCTGTCCTGCTCCTCATCCTGCCCTCACGCGACGTAAAACCCCCTTTTGAGAGAGAGAGAAGGATGTTAGTACATACATACAGCTAATACAAATCATCTTTATGACATTTCTTTCATCACTATCAACCTCATGTACCTGATATTGATTTGAAGAGCAGCGGTCTGCCCAGGCGATCTGTTCCCTTGGTAGCTTCAGCAAGCTTTGCTCGAACCATGTCCAAATGAGAGGAGGGTCCTTTAGCCGCGGTTCCGGGCACTTCCTTGACCTCCGTCCAGCTGCTGCCAGGCGTGGTGGGCTCCGTGGCGTCTCCAGGTGACACGGCGGTCGCCTCGTTTGAATCCTCATCCAGTGAGATAACGGCATTTGCCGGAGGCGGGGTCGCTTTGGCAAGCGTGCGCAGGTCAACGTCCTCATCTCCAAAAAGACTAAAATACAATACATACACACAATTTAAAACCACATATATTTTTATTAACACATATTTTACAATAAGTAGAAACCTCCAAGCAATGCCATATGAAAGGATATTCTGTCTTTTAAAGACACTCCTCTCATGGATCTCTCCATGGCACGTTGGGTGACCTTTATTTTTTGGGAGGATGCATTGGTTCAACGCCTTAGTTTTAAGACATTGCGGAATTTTCGCTTTAATAATGTACTTTAGTTTTACAAATGCTGCCCATCCCAATTGTATATGTTATTTCATCCTAGTTGTATTACTTGTCCCAGATAGGTAGTATATTCATTTACAACCTCTTTGTGTTCCTCCAATGGAAATCGGGTCAAAAGTGACAAACATGACAATTTATCATGGCTTTAGTTTTATCTATATTAATTTTCAGACCAACTTTGTTTGAGGATATCTGAAGAAGAACTAAAATAATGGAGGCTACGTGACATATCTATCCAAGAGATGATAGTCGTTGGGAAAAAAAATGTTACAGTGGCGAACAAGAAAACAGAGTGTAGGCTGACCGCTGCTAGATGACGAGATCATAAGAATAGCGGGAGTTGCTGAAGTATCGAAGAGTATGGAGACTCATGCAGGAGGCCTACGTTCAACAGTGAACAGATACAGGCTGATGATAAAGGTTAGGTTAGGTATTGTAAATTCAAGAAAATTAATAATCATTTCGTCGGTAGACTTCACATTGAACCGGCACCAAAATCTCAGCAATTTTATTATGTGTATGCGGAAAAAAAAATGGTACTTACGTGTCGATGAATTTGCTTTTCTTGATGGGAGAAGAAGTTTCCAGATTATCGGTGGAAAGCCTTTTCCGAGTGAGAGCTCCCGGCTCCGACGCGGGAATTAGCCGCAGATCCACATCTTTGGTCGCGATCCCGTTACCCAGAGGTTCCTCAATAGTTGGAGCAGCAGGCAGAATCGGATTATCACATTCTAGATGAGGAAAAAAAAAGAACGTTCGTAACCAGCGGTATCGGAAACTAACGGCGATATTGCATATACAGAATTGATAGTTTCTCAAGATAATTTAGACCAGGAAAATCTGCATCCTATCCAAGTTGAGTATGTTTTTTTTCACTTACCGGATAGATATTTAAATGTATGAAAAACTGTAAAATATACTCGATATAACGATAACTCTAAAATATTTAATTAGCGAGTTCATAGTATAAATAAAAAGACCTACAAGACCCAATCACTTTTCATCATTCCTTCCCATACAAAAAAAAATAATGAAAATCAACCTCCTAAAGTGGCTGCCCCCCTTGATCAGATTATATTTCAAGTAAAATTTGTATGACAAATTAAATAAGAATTGATATGGAAAAGGGTAAGTCTTAAATATACCTACAATTCAAAATAATATTACCCTGATACAAGAAAAAAAAAATTAAACTATGTGTTCTTCTAATTTCATGACAGGCCTATTTTTTGCTATGCGAATGGGCAGTTAAAATTGAATGCTATACTACTGTAAACCTTACAATAAAGCAATTTTGACACTATACAGTCCGATAAACACAACATGTGTGTAATCGCCAGGCCGAACGTTAAAGGCCGATCACACAACATGTGTGTGATTGTTCCGCCAACACTTATTTTTATTTATTTTATTTTATTAACACATAGTTTGCGGGCATTGTATTATGCTGATTGCAGCCTGGCGCGGGCGATTTTGGGTTTGCGCGCGACTTTTTTTATAATTTTCTAAAAGTCTATAACTTTTGAAATGTTCGCGATAATTTAGTGAAATTTGTGTAATAATGTAGTTTACCTTATTGTTCAGCAATGATACAAAATTATGGTAAGCAAACACAAGAAAAACGTCCTTTAAAGTAACACTTCACTTAAACACAAATATTTTGTAGAAAAAATTGGAATTTCGATTCTGTATATAAATAAATATGAACAAAGCATTTCTACCATTCATCCCTTTGTCGGGTAGAAAGAACCCCAATTCTCCGTACAAGTTGAAAGCAATTGTTGCGCATTGAAGGTAAAAAAATTAAGCCAACGGGATCTGCGTTAAGGTTTCTTCGAGCACACAAAAAATTGTATATTTTTAGATTTTTTTTTCTTTTCATAATTTATTAATAAATTAACTAAATTATAATAATTACAAAGTTGTGAGTGAAATGTGTAGTTTGAAGTATGATATACGATTTAGCAACAAAATCCGCTATTACGCAACACGTATTATTACGTTACCCGACATCCACCACCAGAGAGTAAAAAACGCATTACTACGTTTCCCGCATTTGAGCACCAGACTAAAGAAAACGTATTAATACGTCTCCCGCAAACAATGTGTTAATGGCCTAGGCCAATACATACGGTTTTAAAGAAGAAAATACAATAAATAAAATGGTAAAACAGAAAAAATATTATAGCTAAGATAATACATTTAGACAAAACATGAACATGAGTAAATAAACAGATCTAGCACATTAGTAGAGGGATCTGCGAAATGCTGGAAGGTCCACCCCGAAAAAGTCCAAGTCACTAGAGGAGTTAACCAGTCTACACATTCTTAACATAGGAGAATAGAAACCGTAGTTGGTTTTGGATGTCCTTACATGTAGCAGGTCACTGCCTCTAGTGAACCGGGAGGGAATATTGAACGTAATTTCCTGCAATAATGTCAAGTCGATCGATTATGGAGTTCATAATTTTAAAAATAAACAGCAAGTCAGTCACTGTTCTACGTCTCTCCAATGTAGATACATTAAGTCACCTCTCTATATCTTCGTTGGAGTAGCTACCTCTCTCAAGGCCGATCAGTCGTGCAACTCTTGACAAGAAGCGATGTTGGACTGATTCAATCCGGTCGATATGAGTTCGATAGTAGGGAGATCATATAACGCTAGCACACAACATGTGTTGTTTTTTACTTTCGACCATAATTCAGAGATCTCAAACCTCTTCAATGAGGGTCATATTTAATTTTATTTAAACACATGATAATAAAAAATGAAAACGAGCATTTTTTGCAAAAAAAAATCTTATAAAATAATGTGGGATTAGATTTAATCTGTTTTAATAACAGCTTTTTATATTTATTATTTTTAAATTTGTACAACGTTTATCGTTTTTCTCGATCAATATTTCGATTGTATCCATTTAAATTATATGTTTGTTAGCAAAATAAGTATTTCCTAAAATATAAACGTTTTTATTTTATTTTATATTCCAATGCAATATATTTTTGGTTAGAATTAGTCTCCTTATATATGCTGATGCTTTGTTTGATATTCCCTCAGGCGCCGAGGAGATCCAAGACAGCGGCGATGATGGGGAATGGATATATATAAACAAATAAATATACGCGAATATTTTTGTAAGCAGTTCTTAAAAAAAAACAGTCGGCCTCCAGGCGTTGTTTAACCTGTTAACCGAGTATGATGTAATATTCAGTCGTTCCAAGAAAGCAACTATTGCGGGTATGACGATATATTCCGTCAAAACACTTTAACAATTTAAATTTCACTCTAACGGGCGTGACGAGCTACGGCTTATTTTGTTTGTTCATCATATACCATGCACATCTAGGCACCGAGTTGCACGGACTGACTCGCCGCGTGTTTTCTTTTTAACATTAGAAAATTTTTAATTTTTAATTTTTTTGTAAAGCACATACAGGAGAATACTGACAGATGGTGATAGTAATTCTGAAGTCTCATCTGTGGAATTCTATGACGCTTACCATGGTGTATACGGCTAAATGCTGCATGCGGAGTGTTGATCCGCCAACGTCATAGACTACAGCCCGAGATTCACGCATCATCCTTATTATTATAGGAATTTACTATGAATGGGTGGTCTTCACGGGACGATTTTCGTCTACCACCAATTTTAATTAATAGGCTATGACTGGCATTTTACGGGTGATGGATCAAATTCACACCAACGGGGGTATTTTAGAGCTCAGAAATTGATTAAAAATCCTTTTTTTTTTTTTTAATCTCCATCGGGGAACGAACCCTTGACTTTTGGCTTGCAAAGCAAGCGCTTTGACCATTGAGCTACGACAGCCGGCAAATATTCTCCGGTTAACAGGTTAATTGCGTAACCGCGCGGTCTGTATAGTGTTAACGTAAATTTTTCAGTTCCTTTGTTGATATTTTGGGTTGAACCACCTCCTAGGACTAAATAGTCCAAAGCTAGGGAGCAACGGGCTAATCATTCAATCATATGAAAATGTTATAAGGGAAAATGTATTTTTAAACTAGCATACACTTTGCAATGGTTTAAGATTTGAAACAACTACCAATACAAAGTCATCAACAGTCAAGAAGACCCTGCAATGGCGGGCGAAATATTGGATAGATACAATACGCCACACACTTAATCCAAAAACCACAATACAAACTACCGATACAACTGATTTGTAATGCTCCCTTATTTCATTAATAGATTAATTACAAATACAGTCGATTCTGCTTAATTGGGACAGCCGCTTATTTGGGATAAATCTCAAAGAACAGAAACCAATCCAAGAAACCAAAAGTAAATTTACATGTTTAATTGGGACAACATTCCGCTTAATTGGGACAGCAAATTTAAGATCACAGCACATATTATGTTACACATATTATCAAGAAAAAATATGTACAAAGAATTTGATATGATGCGTTGTCTCACAGCTGATCTTATTCATTTACCAATACACCTGGCAGCAAAAAAATGTATGGCCGTGTTACAGCGTTATTTTATGCAGGAAGGAAATGAAGGGAGCCCTACATCCGCACTGAATATCTGTGCTGATTTTGTAGAAGTGAAATGTTACAAAAACAAAAAACAGACTACACTTGACTCATTTTTGCATTGAATTAAATTGTATGTACCTACCCATTTATTATTTTAATTAGGATTTTTTTTTTCTTAAAAGTTTATATCACATATTTGTAATGTATATGATAATTTATATTACGTATATGTAATTTACAGTTTCCAAGAGTTTATAAAATAAAGTTATTGAAAAAATATATGCATTGTTTAATTTTATGTGTGTGTATTACTGGTTAATGGCATTAGTTGCCAAAACCAAATAAATGAATTTAAAAAAATGTAAAATTCACTTAATTGGGACAGCCGCTTAATTGGGACAAAATGCTCAAGTCCCGATGTGTCCCAATTAAGCGGAATCGACTGTATACATAAGATGTTCAACGTGTGGCTGGGAACATATAAGGTTCCCGACGTCCTCCGGGGCAGAAGTCTGAGATTTGGAAGAGGCGGCTACTTTAGTTTACGAGGCATATTTGGTAATTTGTAAATAGAAATTTTACAAATCAGTTCTACTATATGTGTTATAAAACGTTTCATTTTCTGTATATAATTCTCTTAGAGGTAAGCACTTCCGCCATCGCTGGCGGGCATAGCTTACTGGTTAAAGCGTTTGCTTGCTAATCAAAAGTCGTGGGTTGGATCCCCGACGGAGTTTTTTTTTTTTCAAATAAATTTCTAAGCTTTATAAATATTCCCGGTTGGTGTGAATTTGATCCCTCACCCGTAAAATGCCAGTCATAGCCTATTCATAAAAAAATGATGGCAAAATAAGTCATCCCGTAAAGACCACCCATTCATAGTGAATTCCTGTAATAATAATAAGGATTATGCTTGAATGTCGTGTTGTATTCTATGACGTTGACGTATAAACACTCCACATACAGTGCTTAGTCATATGTAGAATGGTAAGCGTCAAAGAATCCACAGATGATACTTCAGAATCACTATCATCATCTGTCGGTATTCTCCTGTATGTTTACATAAAAAACATGTTTAGCTGATAGCTAAACTACCAGAAGACACCACAATTCATCACAAACCATCAATCCTGAAGATGACCCCTGCAACAGCGGTCGAAATATCGGAGAGAAGATATTTGCCACACACGGCTCAACCCAAATACCCATAAATCCAAATATAGCCTTGAAAAAACTTTAATATTCTTGAAGTCATACTTGAAAAAAAAACCTAATAACTTTAGTAATTGAGAGATATAACTATGTTCACTTTGAGATCCATTAGAGAGCCTTACTCAATCCATCAATGTCAGTTGTCTCTTGACAGTGATGGATTGAGGAAGGCTACGAGTTAGTCGAAACTGCAGTCTCCTACACAGAGGCCATATCTAACTTGATCCATCTAAAAACAAGGTAAAGAAATAAAGATATAAAAAATGGTTATGAGTTAGTAAAAAAATATTTTAGAATGGAACATATTACACAAATTAAGAAGATATTTGCTTGGTGTCCACCACCAAGTAGAATTTGACAATATGTTTACATAATCACATAGATGTTGCACTTCTTCAATAATAAAAATATGAAAATAGTCTCATAAATTTTGTAAATACACAAATTCACTTATCACGTAAGCACTTGATTTTTTTTTATATCAAAAACTGTAAAATTAATTAAATTCACACATTCTTTTATTTAACCTGTTAACCGAGTATGACGTAATATTCCGTCATTCCAAGAAAGCAACTGTAGCGGGTATGACGATATATTCCATCAAGACACTTCTGAAATTACACTCTAACGGGCGTGAGGAGCTACTGGCTTATTTTGTTTGTTTATCATATACCATGTACGTCTAGGCATACAGTTGCACGGACTCGCCGCGTGTTTTCTTTTTTATATGAGCAAAATTAAATTCCTCGGTTAACAGGTTAAAAACATTCTAAAATTACATTTTTTTTTGTTGACAAAAATCAATTTTGAATATGTCACTTTGTATTATATCACTTGGTTCATGTATTTTTTTGCGAATATTTGGTGAAATATTAACATTTTTCAATTTTAAATAGTCAAGCACAATAACACCATTTTGCATATCACATTTCTTCAGCATCTTGATCACCGCGGAGCCGCAAGTAAGACCTACCTTCAGTGGAGGCTCCAGAAGATCTTAGAGGGTTCCGCTGCATTTCGTCCTCATACAATTCGTTCAACAAGTCATCTAACCTAACCTAAGTTATTTTTTTAACGAGACCCATGGATCTCTGGATTCTACGATCACTGGAAAAATTCTTAGGTTAGGTTAGCGAGACAGCCAGTACATCACTTGTCCCGTGCACTAGACGTCCAGTGCGCCCCGCATCGTTACGGATGAGTCGTTGTACAACGATAGGTCGTGACACCGTATTAGAGTGGCAACAGGGAACCGACAAAGTTCCTAGTAAAAAAAGTAATGAAAAAGCCCCTAACACAAACCTATCAATTGAAACACTAAAACTATTTATCTTTATGTAAAATGTCGTCAGTGGTACTTTGACACACGAGTTTAATTCGTTCCGAATGCTCGTATCTCAAAGCAAGTATCTCAAAACGCGAGCACAACTTATCAAAGATGCTTTGACAGCGAGAGCAAACTGATAACTGATTTTCTAGCCGGTTCATGTAGAACTGGCCGACCCGCTAAGCAGATTGCTCGTATTTCAAATTTTGCTCGTATTTCAAAGCAAAAAATTACTCGCTCGACGGCTCATATCTCAAAAAACTTGTATGTTAGGGTACTCATATTTCAAGGTACCACTCCACTTTATTAACTACTGAGGATTTATAAACCAATATTCAACAACTGGTACACATATTAATTCACAACAAACATTATCTTGTATTACATTTTTCTCATTAAAAAATATGAGAAAAATTCCAGTATATGCTGTTTATTTTTCTTCAATTTATTAATAAAAGGAATATCATATAAGACAATATTTTCTTTGAGTTTGTATGTGTATCAGTTGTTGATTAATTTTAATTTTTGTTCTGCAAGAGTGCACTGAATAGTTACATTACTAATTTTTTTTAATCTATCTCATATTTGACAAGAGATTTTTTTTTGTGTGCAGACATCAAAAATGGCAGTAAAAAAATAAACAAGTGTTTTTTTTTTTAATTTATGAGGTTAAAGACATTGAACATAACATTGAACATTCTTAAATATTCAGAGATATGGTGTAATTGAAAGTTATATTCCAGCGAAAAAATTCAATATGATGAGTGTCTAAGTCAATGATGTAAATTGTAAGCACGGGACTGATTTTCATTTGTTTTTGATGGAACACTCAAATTTGAAAACAAGTAAAAAAAAGTTTCCATAGCAACAATGTTATACAGAAAACCCTTTCTATAGCATACACATTAATAAAGATTATTCTTAAGCGTTTGCAGAGATTTTTTATTTAATGCTCAACTTTTAGCTTGAACCGCCCCTTAGGTCCAAAAGAACCTCGGGATCCTCGGACTAATAATTCAATGATATTAAAACACTTTAGAAGGGTTAACTGTATAATTCTATAGTCGAGTCTGTTTAACATTTTGAGTTAAGAAATAAAATATGCAAAAATCTTGACATTCAATTCATAAATAAATAATAATAAAATATCCCTTTAAAAAAATATACATTTGGTTTTTCATTTGTAACAATACAAAATAATGAAAAATCTTTAAAATTCATCAGAATTTATCGCTTTTGGGTTGAGCCTTGAGATTTATTTTTTAGCAATTTTTGCAGAGGTTATCAATAATATAATAGCATAATTTTTTTGAACAATTATATCCTGACAAAATGTGCAGCTACAATATCAGAGAAAATAATTCGCCGCACACGTGTCTCAACCCAAAAGCCACAATTTTAAATTTGACGCCCCCTTCCAGATTTCAGAGCACATTCTCTGGGTCAGTTCCTTCTGTTAGAAAGAGGAGTCCTTTTCAATGCAGTTCGAAGGAATCGCCTCGACCTTATCAGGCAAGCAGGCTTTGCGGCCACTAAATTTTTGTCCACGCATTTACCATTTTCGCTTGTATTTTCGGTGAGAGAATCTATCTTCCATCTCGGTCTCTTTACAACCCGTGAATGCGATTCTAATCTTTTTCACGGGTTCTTTCCTTTTAGCACTTCTGTGCACTGGACTTATCAGTTGCTAGCTGATCATAATCTGAATGACCTCATCATCAAGGAGAGTAACTGTCCTCCGATGCGATGCGGGTGTTAGGCGGGTAAAGTCCAAGTCCCTTCAGAAACGATAGAGGTTTCACGGTATCATAAAATACAGTTTTTATAATTTGTTTGTATTAATAACTTCAGATACATTTTGTTTCACATTAACGATTAACCTGATGGTGAAAATTCAGTACAAGAGATATTTGAAGGTTTTTTATTTACACCATGGATGCCTCTTCAATGAGAAAATCATTGATTTTAATGACATAAAACAACCAAACTTTGAGTTATATAGTTATTCAATTAATCTCATTACATCAACGTCTAATTAAAATACATTATGTACAAGTTGTTAATATGATTAAGGCGTAGAAGGCAAATTGGTTAACATTGTTATGTATTTACAGATTTTTTTCTATACTTAAAAATTAAAAAAATAAGACCAAAATGTAACAAATTCCCAAGAAAAATCAAATACTTTACAAAACATAGTAATACAGTTTGAACTTTAGATCTAAACACAGTCTTGATGTGGGATTTTACCTTTCAACGCCCAGTGGTTTCCTTAAGGGACCACAGATTTGCGTCATTTAATTCCCTACGGTCCCATACAGGAGTGCTTATGGTTCATTTCACAATCGGATTACATTAGTTTGTAATAATAGTATTAAAGTAAGTTCATGGAAGAATCTATTGTGCGACGAAACATTACAAACATTGGCCTGCTAGGGCATTGAATGACGTAAATTTTTGGTCCCGTACGGGACCACTGGGCGTTTAAAGGTTAATGAGCATTATTATGAAATATACTATAGAGTATACTTTTAATATGGACTACAAATATATATTTTTATAACTTAAGTAAGATCATTTTGTGCCTACATCACTTGGTTCCTAATTCGTTGATAATTTGTTCAGCAACTCATCGGTAACGATGTGGAGCGCACTGGATGTCTGGTGCATGGAACAACTAGTACACTGGATGAGTCGCTAACCTAAGTTATTTCATTAACGAGACCTATGGATCTCTGGACTCTTAGGTTAAGTAAGGTTAGCGAGACATCCAGTTCACCAGTTGCCCGTACACCAGACGTCCAGTGTGCCCCACGTCGATAGCGATTAGTCGTTGAACGAATTGTCTGGGAACGATAGGTCGTGACACCACATCACTTATAATTAATTTTTAAATGTATTGATAATGGAATGTGTCATATAAAAACTTGGGTAAGAGAGATACTATACATGTGAAATTGTTAATCTTTTGGGTGTGGCATATGCAGGCAGGTCAGCAATGAATAATAAATGAAAATATTTAGAATTTTCTTTATTTCATAACAGATGTTACATTATTCTCAAAGGAATTGTAAAACATCCAAGTTTCAAAACTCTCCATCATCGACACAAAACATGAAAACTGTGGAATCTTTCACTGCAGAGACGACCGACTGGCTTCACAGAATATTTTACCCGGTAGTCATGTGCGGTAATCCAAAATCAAGTTATAATTTTTGAAATTTTATTCATTATTCTATACAGTATGTTTCGGAATACAAGTAGAAAATGGATTGTCAGTTATACCAGTATGTTTAGGTTCAAACCTTCTTGAAAAAAATTGGTTAACCTTTTGGATACGGCAATTTTTTATTGAGGTTCTAAAAAGGCACATAGTCGTCCATTCTCTTTATCGTGTTATATTAAGAGTTTGCCTTTGAATAGTGATCCAATATTAGATGACAGTGTTAGGAAGACCCATCGTATTTAAATGAAAAAATCCAAAATTTAAAAAACATTATTTATTAACAAATAATATCAATTTGATAGAGTACCTCAATGATTATTTTATCATTAGAAAATTAATTGAGATTGGAAAATCCTTTTTGTTTTAGAATTATTAATGTTTAAACTAAAAAATGAGTGTTCAAAATGATTTTACCATTAAATGAAATGTTATTTACGTAATGTAAGAATCAAGGGTGACCCATTGTTAATAATGCGTGTTTCTCAACATTTGAAAAGGAATTTCTATGAAATTGATTTTTTAATCTATGAAAATAAATAATGCAATGAAAGTCTTCAGTTGAAATAAAGTAGGGATGTAAAAGGAACGGGACATGGAAGGATTTAGGCTGATTATTGGGTGGGTTGCTGTGTTTCTCGTACCAATAACGGGATCCAACTCAGAACAACTCACGGTCGGCTTCTCATTCACTTCAATAAACCTTAGATAATAAATCAAAATCATTTATTTCCAATACATAATCATTTATGTATATATTTCATATTATCCATCATGCGCAGTGTATATAAAAAGCTACAATATCATAAACAACAACAAAAGAGAGAAAAAAACAATTACATCACAAGCAGATAGACAAGTCTTTAAAAACGATAAAAAAAGTAAAACAAATCCATCTGCCCTAAGTTATCACAGTCGGCGTGGGAGAAGGCGATACCATTCAAAAGTAAAAGATATTCGGGCTCTTTATTTGAAAAAGAACAGTACATTTATCACGGTACATGGGTTCAGTGTATAAAAGTAACAAGTGGCCATTGGAGACTATCCGTACATTCTATTTACTATTTTGTATTGGTTCTTACTTGCTGGAGGCTGGGCGGTCGAGGGCTCTTGCATCTCGACGTCTCGCAGATTCACATCCGGTTCTGGACTCTCCGACTTGTCCCGGTTTCTCCGGATGTAGTTTCGTCCTTTGTGGAAATTTTCAGCTCCTTGAAAGTCTCCCCCGCAGGCTGCGACTCTTGAGGATCCACATCCATCACATCATACTTAGGCTTTATCTTGATTTTCTTGGGTTCGACAGGACTATTACTGTGTTTCTGATCAGTCGGCGAAACTACAGTCTTAGGCGACGACGAGTCTTTTGGTTTTTTATGCGTTTTGTTGGCGCGCAGCGAAACTGAATGATCTTTTTTCCGTTTCGTCGGAGAAGGCGACACGCCTGACAGCTGTTTAGGTTCGTCAGAGATTCTCGGTTTGATTTTAGGGATCGGAGGCAATTTGGCCACTTTTATAGGTAAATTATTTCTAAACTCTGATGAGTTGTGCGTCTTTTCTCTTTTGTTGACACCCGATTTGTTGACATGTTTAACGGGTGATCTCGATCGTTTGGTAGAGTTTTTATCTTTCTTATCGAATAGATCAGAGTTTTTGGAGCGGCCGAGTCTAGGATCTTTTCTCGCCGGAGGATGGCGATGATCAGATTTAGGTTCTTCTAGATCGGGACTCTCGGTGCGAGCCCTCGAAGTTGGTTCTTTTGTCGGCACGGATTTAGCCGGTCTTACAATTCGATTCGGCTTTTCGAGAGCTTTGACGTTTGCGACTTGAGGTACGTGGACCGGTGAAGGGTGGTGCACTATTGATTGAAGAGCAGCAGGAGTGGGTTGCTGCTGTCGGAGCAGTCGAGGGTCTCTTCGTCGAGAGTGGTTGACGAGAGCTGCATTGGCCGGAGCTATTCTCGCTACGTGCCCGGTCGGTATCGGCACAACGTTCATCTGTAAGCAGACGACCATTTTTTATTTTTTCTTCTTCACAATTGAACTACCTTCTTTCAATACTATTTTGTAATCAGTATCCTTATAACATAAGACTGCAACTGTAATGAAGGCAAGTAGAGTACTTACAATGGGAGGTCTTGGTTTTGGAGGGACAGCGACAATAGCAGACTGCAGTGGCACCGGCGGGACAACAACAGTTACACTCGACTGAAAGAACCAAGTATACAATTCATATTTAAAGTACAACATTCCTTTATGTAAAAGATTGCATGAATCAATTCATAAAAGTTAACGGTGCAAACCACAGTGGGTATTGCATTTATTAATTTGCGATTATTTGAATTTATCGTTAATTGAGATGGACGAGAGACAAATGTATGGGAACCTCTGATCTAGATCATAGGCCCAAAGTGATCTGTGCGGACCACCACCTGGCAAGGGTGCCCTGTCAGGATGAAAAAGGGGGGCTCACTGAGAGATAAGAAGTTTGGGAAGCTATGAGCTATAGGTATGTTACCTGTGCAGCTGTTCTCTGAAGCGCCTTCTTCTGCTCTTGCAGCTGCCGCCTGGTTTGCTCCAACTCCATCTCGATCTTCTTCTTCTGCAGCAGCAGCAGTTCCTGCTCCTTGAGAGCTAGAGCGTTGCGCATCTCTTCCTCCTCACTAGTCAGGCTGCGCGCAACAGGCACTGCAGCAACCGGTGGTACAGCGCTTACCGCTGCATTAGGCTACAGACAAATAAAATACATACTTTAGTAATATTTATATATTTCTCCTATCTTTGTTAACCAAATTCTCTTTTTGCACTGCTTTGAAATAAAAGTCTAGAAAAAAAATAACAAGAGTGTATTTTAAAAACATTGGTTTTGTGATCTGATTTAACAATAAAATGGCGGAGAAGGGTTCGCCGGGCGGCATAGTCCAGAAAGTGTTTGTTCGTCATTCTGACGCCGTCAGTTTACAACCTAACCAAGCCTGATTTTTTAAAATTGGCTTCGTAACATTTTCATAATGTTTTAAGTATCACGATTTCTTACCTTTTTGAAGAAGTTGGGGTTGACGTGAATGTTGCTCTGACTCTGGGGGTGGATGGGCCAGGCCGGGTCGATGAGGCTGACCTTCACGTCCAGCTGATATAGCTTCACGGCCGGAAACACGTCGTTCCAAGTCTCACGAAGCTTAAACATCTGCCAGCTAGTCTTCTCATCCACCTGAACGTTACAAAATAATCAATTTTCACGCAATTCAATAACACTAGAGCTAAGAAGTTACCTCCATATGATGCTTCTAGTCTTTTTCTACAACTATAATTTTATCTCTCCGACACAATTTCTAAACTAAAAACTAATCATTTTTTTAGTGGGTGTGGATTAGTTGTAAAGCGCTACCTAACAAAGGTCTTGATGGAAATTAAACCGAAATATTTTTAATTGTTTTCTAAGATCTATAATATATATGGGTTGAGCCGGCCCTTAAGACAAATAGTCCAAGCTTCGAGAAAGTTAAGGGGATCACACGATTTCCTTAAAAAAAAAAGATTGACATATCACCTAAAAAGTTTTTTTTTTATGTAAACACATACAGGGGAATACCGACAGATGGTAATAGTAATTTTGAAGTATCATCTGTGGAATCCTATGATGCTTACGATGCTGCGTATGGCTAAGCGCTGCATGTGAAGTGTTAATCCGTTAACGACATAGACAACCCGAGACTCACTCATCATCCTTATTATTACAGGAATTTACTATGAATGGGTGGTCTTCATGGGACGACTTTCGTCTACCACCAATTTTAATTAATAGGCTGACTGGCATTTTATGGGTGATGAATGAAATTCACACCAACCCCCTTGTTGGTGTGAATTTCATTCATTATTTTAGAGCTAAGAAATCGTTTTTTTTTAATCTCCGTCGGGGATCGAACCCACCTTTGGTATGCAAAGCAAACGCTTTGACCATTGAGCTATACCCGCCGGGGAATATATGCCATAAATACTAGTTACACTTTCTTCAATTGTATTTTACTGCTCTGGAGCTTGTCAGAAACCATATATATTCCCAAGTGGATACATCCCTTCCCATGCAAAGATGTCCTAGAACGAGAAATGGATACTGGCAGCTGAGAGAACTAAGTGGTGGCAATTTGTAGTGAGCATATGTTCCATATATGGAACAAATATCAAAAGAAAACACAGGTTTATTCACTAATACACTTTTCCAGCGTGTACAGCTCACTGGTAAAGCATTTGTTTACCATACCAAAGGTCGTAGGTTTGATCCCCGATGGAGATTAAAACACAAATATTTCTAATCGTTTTCCGAGCTCTGTAAATAACTCGGTTGGTATGAGTATGATCACTCACACGTAAAATACCAGTCATAGCGTATTGGTTGAAGTTTAGTCATAGACAAAAGTCGTTCTGTAAATACCATCAATTCATAGAAGAATCCCTGTTAAAAATTGATGATAAATGAATACCGGGTTGTAATCTATGATGTTGGTGAATCAACACTCCACATGCAAAATGGAAAGAATCATAAAATCTGCATGACATTTCTCCACTACTATTTGTATTTTATTACTATGGTATTTTATTATTTCCCATTAAATTTAACTAAATATTCAAATACATAGTTTTTTAAATTCCAAATACGTTGGATCAATTAATTTACATCATTTAAGAGAAGGTTTAGAAATATCCTACAACAACAAAAAACTCTATGTTCATAGATTCTCCTGTTGCACAACCAAACAATCATAACAGTCAACCCTTCCATAACGTTTTCAGAAGATCGGATTAGCCCGATGCTACCAAAGAATGGACCATTTAATGCTAAGAGGTGGTTCAAAAACACCAACTTAGAAGGGGCCGTTTTATGAAATATAAACGCAAACAGGAAAATTTTATGTTGCATACGTTATAAGAGGGTTGACTGTATTTTTAATAAGGCCAGGCGATGAGGCGGAGTTCTTCGAAAACGTACACTTAAATTATATGTAATACTTTGACATCCATTTGAAATATAGTAAACAAATAAAATGATATTTTACATTAATTAAATAAATACCATACGTATCTGTTAACCATTTCGCATCGGTAGCCCATATATGCCATGTACGATTCCCCTACCGTTGACATCGGTAGCCGTGATATATCGTTTTGCTACTTTCTTAGAATAGTTTTTTAAGCATCATCTGATAGCTAAAGGATACAAGAACCAATGTGATATATGAAAATAGACTAGATAAGTACATTTATGCTTCAAATACCAGTTTTATAATTGACAGTATAATTTGTATTCCACCGAGCCTTAATGAAAGGGTTAACCACAAAGAGGGTTTTGGATACACTCACCAATGCATGCGTAAAAACTGAAAATTAAATGAACTTGGAACACATATTTTCATCTTGTACGCATTTTGCACACGCATGTGTAATTCCAGCAATGCATGGGCTTATTTTTTACCTATTGGTGTGTAAAACCGTGAAGTGGTTAATCACAAAAAATATACATGTCTTGTTTTTTTTTATGTAATCGCATGCAGGAGACCACAGCCGGTCAAGACCAGTGCACTCTATGACGCTCAGCCAGGGAGGCTGGACGCTGCATACGGGAAACATGTGTTGTGTTCGCGTTAGTGTGTGGGTTGGGGAGATTGCAAGTGTATATTTATATGTTTCTTGAAGAGATCCAGATTGTAGGAAGGAGTAAACACAGACGCCGGAAGAGCATTTCATAGCTTACCGGTGGCATTAAGTAAGGAACTTTGGAAACTGCCAGTTCTTGGTCGACACACATTAATCGTGTATAAATGTTCGGTAATTATAAGATGAGTTTGTCAGTTGTGGGTGGGTGCAGAAGGAATTAGTTGTTCAAGTTCCGAAGAGCAGCGACCGTGGTAATACAGTAGAAAAGACTAAGTGAACCAATATTACACCTGTGTTCCATTGATTGCAGGTTAGACATAAGAGTGTCATTGTTTATTAAACGAATTGCTCTTCTTTGAACTGAGTCAATTAAGTTTAGAATGTATTTTGGAGCTCCAATCCAAAGGTGACTGCCGTATTCAAGGATAGGTCGGATTTGTACTTTATATAGAAGAAGAAATCGTTGTGTTGACATACATCTCTTGTGATGATTGTTTACAAGAGAAGCGGGACAGTTGAAGAGATGAACCAAAAGGATGATCTGCGTGTTGATGGGCGTAGGATATGGAGGAATTTATGTGACAAGAAAACAAAGATATGCAGATTAAAGATGATAATAAAATGTTTGTATTTACCTGCTTGAAGACCCTGCAGAACATGCCGACGATGACCTGCGAGAAGAGTTGTATGTAAGCGCCGCTCACGTTCTTTATAATGGAATCCACCAGATACAACACGGGCAGCTTTATCTCCGCTTGGACCTACGCAGAACAACTCCGGCTTCACCAAAACAGACTTTTGCACCAGCTGGGTACAGCCAGTGAAGGCCCCTTTCCAACCCACCAGCCCCACTGAACATTCGTGTGTGCTTTCGACACACAAGACGAACCAACTTCAAAACCTTTTCTTATGTTACAGTCTATAGGCTGAAGAATTGGTCTTGGTGGATCGCGCTTTGCATAGAATGGCACTGAGGTGCATAATTCGTGGTTCGGATCTCAGCGTCTACCATTTTCTCTCTCTCCGAAATCGATGATGAGAGACATTTCATAAAATATGATATTTGATGTAGATTTATGTGTATAAATTTATTAACTTTAAAACATTGAAAACTGGAAGAGCAACTTTGATGTATAGTTTCAATTTTTGCGATTTGAGTAATAGTGTTAACAAAACTATATAAAAATGCAGATGAAACTCTATTTTTTCGATCGATAATTCTTGGTCGAGTTCCATAATATCAAAATAAAAGATTTAGAAAATTATTCATTTTTTTATTATAAGACATGTTTCGGCTACGTCGGGTAGCCATTGTCGAGTCAATTAGGCATGGAAGTGTGCGCGTTTATATAAGGCAAGGTGTTAGTGAGTAGATGGGTGTAGATATTAGTATATATTTAATTTGTGTTGCGTAAAGAAAAGAAATTATGGAATATGAAATTTTATAGAAAAGTGTCGTATTATAATAAAAAAATGTGGAATAATTTCTACATAATATTTTATGTTTATTAATTATTGACACAAATGGAACATCAACTTGAATGACAGATTTTTACAACCCAGCAAATATAAACGGTTCAACTGCCCTTTAGGTTCTTTTGAAGAAAAATCCGGATTCAAATGACAACATATGAAAACTCTCACATTTTGATTTTGCCTTTGATCTAATAATTATATACAGAGTAATTTATTTAACTGATTTTGTACAATCAAGTTTATGACCGCTATAGATGTCATCCCAAGTGAAGTGGGTAAATTATACACATCGCAGTGCAATATTTAAAGTAGTTCTGACCAGAGGGGTGTTTTTTTATAGGTATTTTTAAGAGGAAGAATTTACTACATTTATTGAATTAAAAAACAACCATGTACACTAGAAATGGAGTTAACTTCTGTGTATTAAGATGTTGAAATGTTATTTAAATGAGTGCGAGGGAAATAAACACAAAAAAAAACACATTTTGTTAAAAAATAATAAAAGTTTAATGCTACTATTAAGACTAGACAAAATAAATATATAGCCCATCGTTATTTTGACGAGTATATTTAGATACTTACTCTCGTTTTACAATTTAATTTAATTTGTAAATCTATTAAATTTTTAATATTCCGTGTGTATAAGTGTAGAATTCACTTTGAGTGTTAGAATATGCTAATACGGAGATACCAACTTATATCATTTACAGAAGAACCTTTTTTGTTTTTTATTTTAATTTTTTTGTATAATACTGATTATTTATACTGGTAACCCTTTCCCAATTGTATTGCTAAAAGTGTTACACTAATTGTTATGTTGATCACATTGCCAACCATTCATAAACATATAATATCTACTAATAGTAATAAATAATAGAGATTTTATTTATTCGAAATATAGGATTAGTTGATTTATTATATATATGTGTATTTGATGGGACCTGGAATATTTGACATAATAAAATAGAACAGTGTTTGTATTATTTGGTAAGAAAAAAATATATGCACATATTTCACTCTGATATAATTTTTGGTTTTATGCCATGAGGAATAATAAACAAGGATATTTTTGTAAATCATCACTTTAATACTGTAAGCCATCTTGTAATAAAAATAAGTACCACAAATATTGTTTCTGGAAATATCTTTATTTATTATTTTAAAAATAAATTAATAATAAATAATTGATTTAAAAAAAAACACTGTCAGTCATTTTTTAATGCTAATAAAGAGTTACTATGCAAAACAGTGCTTTCCTCTGCTGGGTTTATCTCCGAGGAATATATCATTGCCGACATTTTCTGCTAAATAAACTGACATATTCACCATAGCTTAATAATAAAAATCAATTGAAATTTTTGCAACATTTTCCTAGTAAAATAATGTAAACCAGTAAGATTGATGGCAGGGTTCTTAATTTTTTCTGCTTTTAAAATATAAACAATAAATAAATACAAAAGCATAAGTAACTTCTTAGGTTTTTCACGGCCAGATTTGATATTGTGGCTTTTGGGTTTAGCCGTGTGTGGCGAATTACTAATGTGAGTGACTAAGTCATCAACCCTGAAGAAGACCCCTGCAATGGCGGTCGAAATATTGGAAATTAGCTAAACCCAAAAGCCACAATATCAAATACAACAGCAGTTTATTGAAATAATACATCAATATTTAGTGCCAAATTAACCGTAAACTTTAGATACGAAAACATTATTTTAACACATTGTTTGCGGGAGACGCTTAAAGGCGTCTTTTCCGTACTGTTGGTAGAGAGCGGGAGACGCTTAAAAGCGTTTTTTGTATTTGTATACTGTTGGTAGAGCGCGGGAGACGCCTAAACGCGTTGACACATAGAGTAACAACATATTACGAGAAACGTGTGATTCTTGGTTACTCTGTGAACTAAAAATTAGGCGCCAGCTCCTTTGAGACGTGTAATATCTCATATAAGGTACCTAAACCCGGAAATTCGTGGAATTAGGGTCGGGTGGCCAACTGTGGTCATAAAACATTCACTTGAAAGCTGTAAGATAAACATTTTGTTTCATGGTCATCGGCAGATAATACACCAGTACTGGAAGAATTTTTAGGTCGCCCAGGTATAAATACCGATAATGCTCCGAATAGTGTAACGGAAGCAACAAATTTATTCATAGGAGAGGATTTTTTTACATTCCTTGTACAAGAATCAAACAGATATTATTATCAAAATATGCACAAATTTAAAATATACAAGAAATCTCTCAAATGGAAAGACATTACAATACAAGACATGAAGAAATTTTTGGGACTTATTATTCTTATGGGACAAGTCCGTAAGAACGGTCCACAAAGTGCGTAGCGAAACCCGGTATATGTGTAAATTCTGTGCTGTACCATTACATAAAGGGAACTGTTTCCAACGATATCATACTTTTAAACAATATAAGTGTTTATTGTTTTGTATTTTACAAAATATATATTATGTTGACCGTGCATAAAATGACTAAATCGAAAATAGGACAAAAGTGCAGTTTTTTCCAATGTTTTATATTTAACCTTGAATATTATAATTTTTTATCCAAAAATATAAACATTTGTGACCGCATAATAATAGAAAATTTCATTTAAGGTAAAGTACTCATTTTTTTATTTAAATATGATCAATAGTTCAGAAGTTATAGCTGTTTTACGTGAAACGTAATTTGGCGCTCGAATCTGACAAAATTGCCCGCTTTAAGGGGTGGATTAGTAAAAAAAAACCCCCGCAAACAATGTGTTAAATTGTGCAATTTTAATGATATCTTTTGAATTTTGCTTTGTGTTAACCACTTCTTGTTACTTATAACGAATAATGATATTCTGAGCAGAGGATAAATGGTCGTCTTATGAACACGGGGATACAAAATGGTCATCTCATGTCTGATTCGTGTTCTGCATTCTTCCATCGCATGAAAGCGCTAGAAACTCATTTAATTATTACTTGTATTTAAATTGTTTTAATAATTTCAACTCTTGCAAAAATAAATAACGAAATTTAATTTTTCTCAAAGTGAATGCAGAAAGCATTGAAAAAAAAAGTCATCATCCGTGTTTGGTTCATTTGATAATGCTATTAAAAAGCAAGCGGAATTTCCCAACAAAGATGTGTTAAATTAAAAAATCTAAATCTAAAAATATGTTCAACCTGCATTATATTTTCAACATATGTTTAACAAATTGGAACATATTTCTTGTACGTTTACATCGATTCGTAGATCACATGTTAGAATTAAACAAATACTAGAGAATTTGAAAGTAATTCGCCACACTTTAGAAGTGCAGGAAATTGATTATTTCATGTCAACACTTAAAAATAAATTGCTAAGTAATAAACAATTCAAGCATGGATTTTTTTATGATTACTTAGCATTATTGCACGTAAATAAACACACCAATAGAATATACTCTGATAAATATGTTGATAGCAACAGTAACAACTGGCGGATGGCAACTAAAATTCCTACACAAAAAGCCATTTCTAAATAATAATTGTTTGTATACAACGTCCTTTTTTTAATGTACTGATGCAGTGTTTTTCAACCTTTTAACACGGACCCGTATAAATGTGTGCATTTTATCACAAGATTTAAAATCGATTGAAATTCAGAAATTTTCTATTAAAATTAAGTAATTAAATCTTACTTAAAAGGTACTTTAAGAGCTTAGATTTGATTAACTCGGTTTTAAAAATCAAGCTTGGTTATATTCTGAACCGTTGGCGTCTAAGTGACAAACAAGCACTTTAACCACCAGCCTATGTCGTCAGATAAAAGATTTTTACATTTAAAAACATATTAATGTTGCAATTTATTTTGAAAGTTTTTACAGAACTACAAACATTGAAAGATTGAAGACCAATTGTTCTAATGGGTAACATTTGTCACCAATGTCTCAAGCCGCCGCCATCGAGTAAACATCATAATTACTGGAAAATGTTGCAAAATATTATTCTTAAAAATACAGTGTAAAAATTAAACAACCTGCCTACGTCTGTAAACTCACAACAACTCAAATACTTTCATATATAAGTCTAAATTTAATTGGTATCTACATGATTTAAATACATTTATCCGATTTTATAATACAAAGGATATTATATTCTAGTCGTCACTACGTAATTACACTAAAAGGTCGATATATAACGGTTATAGAAATGTATATACATAAGGATTAAATAAAAATATAATTATTTAAAATGAGCAAGTAACGGTTTAGCTTTTATATCATAAGTTGTCCGTGAACTAAACAACACAAATTGTAAATTACACAATAAGTGTAATGGCAAAAATATCTTTTAAATGTTTTGTGAATCTTAACACATTGTATGCGGGACACGGAGTTTTCCATTTTTGCGGGACTGCTACTGGATTGCGGGACCCGTAAAAATCTGTGTTTTGTAGTCTGTTGCTAGAGGTCGGCTCACGTGTTTATCCATGTTGTTGTTGTTGTCAGCAGCTAGATGTCACTGCTTTGATATTTAATAAAGACATTTTTTTATTCGTCGTCGTATTTATTACAGTTCCACCAAATGGATTATACTAATTTTGATATTGAATTTTTATACCATACAATTTTTTTTTTAAAATAACACATAAAAGTTAAATAACTCACTATACGCGTACCTCTACACAGAGGCACGTGTTTTGAGAGTTATCATTGAAAAACTATTCATAAAAACACATTGTGACATATTTTAGTTTTATTTAGTGTTTTAACTCGATTTTTTTATTACATAAACGCAAGTTTCAAGTGAATATAAAACTGTCATCCTCCATGTTTCTTCTTCATGTGGTAGTATTGTTATTGATAAGTCTGTGTTTAAAATTTCATAATTTTATATTGAATAGTATAAAAGTTATGGCGAGTTTCCGAAAATGTAAAAATACACGCGCGGCTGCTCAAAAATGGCCCGCGCCAGACTTAAAACAATGTGCAAAATCACCCGACAACAATGTGTTAACTGAAAATTTTATAAATGGAGTTTTTGGTAGTTGTTTTCGTTACCGCCGCTGCAGGATAACAACTGTGCTAGAGACCCTTCTAAATTGAGTGATAGCTACGATAAACAGGTAGAAAAAGGACCAAAATATGTGTGTACGGTAATCACCTTTACCATATGGACAAACTCGTCATCTACTATAACTGGTACTAAATAAAGTTTTGTATGTTTCAAGTTATATTCAATTGGAAAAAACCTAATTAAATGTATAAATACGTTGGTTTGTGTGCCTACGTATGCGTATGTGCTATATGTGTAGACTAGTTATGCTATGTAAACAATTGATAAATAACTCCCAAGGATGCACAGCAAACAACTATTGCAATCTGCCTGGACAACATTCTGATAATTATCGCGGAAAAAATGCAGCAATGCATTTTTCCTTTATTTGACGACATTGTGACAGACAATGCACACTCTGACATATGTTTGATTGACATTTCAAAACACGACTGCCGTCTGTATTTAAATGCATTTGCAATATTTACAATAACACTATTAATTAAAATATGCATTATGTTTACATATTTTTCTCAATCTAATCACAATAATAAATATTTGGTCAGCTTCAGTATGTTTAACACCAAGGGGTAAATTGACTGAAGCCATGACTTGAGTTTATTTTTATTTATTTAAAAATTAAATTAAAAAACTCAGAAATATAGCACACATTAAAGCTGATGCCTTGAGCCTGCGCTACGGCTATGAGAATGATTCGGATTCAGGAAAGACTCAACCTTGACCCGCTCACAACTGCGGTAGACTTGTTGACCGTGTGGTACCTCGCTCGTGTTTGATTGGCGCTAAGTCGACTGTCCTGTCACCCGTGGCCACACCGGGAACCTACAGGTATTTTCGTTGGCCACAGGTAAGCAGGGCCTTCACTGATTACTTATTGCGATCGAGAGAAGTACAATGCCGATTGTTAAACAAAATGGCGACGACTGGTATCAGTTTATTATATTTTACATTCAATAAAGTAAAGTAGGTCTCCTAACAAACTTTATTAACTAGTACACTAACCATTCTTATGAGTTTCTCTACAATCTTCTCTAATCTGCTCATCTATAGATCGGGGATCGTAATGTTGCAAAAAGTTGATTCCCTGAACTGAATAAACCCAAAGGTGTAATACAAAACAGGAATAGAAAATGAAATAAAAATAAGTTTCTTTAGAGTTTACTCCACGATATATATTGGATGACGATATGTTTTAGTAGCCATTGTCACTCTACATTATCCAAAACATGTTGTCAACCAATAAATATTATGGAATATATATTTAAAAATCTTTTCATTATATTTGATATCATGGAATTTCTCCGAGAATCATCCATCAAGAAAAAAAGGGGAAATGAGAGCCTAAATACATATGTTTATGTAATTCATTCAGGAGAATACTGTCAGCCCGTGATCTCATAGATTGGACTACATTTGCCAATTTAAAGATGGCCAGGTGCTGTGTGTGTAAAGAATTAATCAGCGAATGCAACTAAAGCTCGACATTCAAGTATCCCTTTAACAGGGACTCACTGTGAATGGGACGAGTTCAAAGAAAGACTTTTATCCACAACCAACGATTGATTAACCTATAAACGCCCAGTGGTCCCATACGGGACCGCAAATTTGCGTTGTTCAATGCCCTAGCAGGCCAATATTTGTAATGTTTCGTCGCACAATAAATTCATCCATGAATTTAGTTTAATACTATTATTACAAATGAATGTAATCCGATTGTAAAATGAACCATAAGCACTTCCTATAAGGGACCGTAGTGCATTGAACGACGCAAATCTAAGGTCCCGTAAGGAAACCACTCGGCGTTTAAAGGTTAATATGGTATGACAAGTATTTGATGGGTAAAGAATTAATTCTTGTAAATAGTGATATTTATCAACGCTATTAAAATTTCATCTACCGACAACTTTTCCTCTACAGCGCAATGAAACATTGTGGCTTTCTGCTTGCATAATGGTTTGATTTTACTGATGACTCATTTACTAACACCCGTATGCAAAGACATACCTTGACTTAAGGTAACTAATTTTTAACACCAGTTTGCAGAGACATTTCTTAAGATTTGAGGTGCCCTCAAGGGCTGACGCTTCCTCACTATAATCGTTCAAAATAAGCTATTATAGCTTGGTTGTCTTAAGAAATGTCTTAGTAACTGGGTCTTAAGTTGGTCACCTCAAGTCAAGGAATGACTGCATACGGATGTGAGTCTTGGATTTCGTAACGTTTTGGTTGTAATCTTACTATCAATATTTATATAGCGCCTTTTTTATGACTAAATGTTAATTCCAAAATTGCTTCTTTGCCTCTCCGGGTAAAAATGTGTCTCTAGTCTGCCTTTGTTTTCAGCTCTTATACTTTCCGGCAGCGATTGGGGCTGCGAAACTGAAAACAAGATTACCGTTAACCGTGCTAGGACTACCTCTCATCAGCTGCAGGGTGCTTCTACTCTCATTGACTAAGCAATATATCTAATCTGAGCGTGTGAGTTTACAGAGTGGTTAAGGTAACATGTAGAATGGGGGTTCACCTTGTCTAGATGCTTCACGACGGATTGTACTATGACAGGTGCGTGCTCCAGGCTCTCTTCAGCCAGGATGGTCAGCATGTTGATGAGCGGCTTACTGTTCATGGTCAGGTCCGCCAGACTTGAGGAGTACTCGTCCCCAATCTCCTTGGCCTCCTTCGACATCTTGTTTTTTTGTTTCTTCTCGTGCGTTAAGAAACGTCTCCACTACGGAGCTCTCCTAATCCATCGTCTCTCACTGGTCTGTAATGAGAATAATAACACAATTAACACAAGAAAAAATTAAGCTGTTAATACTTACGATGCATTGTGGGTTATTTTATGAACCACACAATTAAAAAAAAACTTTACAAGCGCAACAGCTAAAAAATTTACCCCACCATCCAAAATTAGTTAGCTCATGCGCCGACAACTTATTTTGTAAGTTTCTTTTTTATAATTTTATATCCAGTAAATAGTTGAAAATTTGAATGTCCATTCCCTTAACTGGATGATCATATGGACATCACAATCGGCTTTGGGCCTCACCCCATCCCAATTCTGTCTCCTACAACGCTTATTATATGTTTAGTTCTCGACGGCATTCCAGGACGACACACGGTCGGGGGCTTGGAGAAAAGCCAGCTGTAGTAAATGCTCTTCTGCAGCATCCGTAGTACATGTCCTGGCCAGGTCCACATTTGTCTTATGACACAGTATATATTTACTTTGTTATTACAACCGTTTCGAGGTGAAAGCATATAGCCAATACATAACCAGAGAACTTTCCTTAAATGACTTCCTCCATAAACCGCGTGTGCTGTGTTAAAATGTAGAATGACAAATGGAATTGTACATATATATATAAAGTGAGCTTTTGGCGAAAGTTAAACAGGAAATAAACCAGCAAAAATCACTTTAAAAAAAGAAACTTTCAACTATTTTGAATGCTTTAATATTGTCGTTAGGTAAAGACACAGTAAAAGGAATGGAGAAAGCATATCATAACTGTTTCTTAAATATAAGAAACTTCACTTTTATTTAACCGGTCAAAATTTCCGATTTACCATTAGAATTATGTTATTTATCTCTTTTAAGGCACTTCTAACAATTCAAGATATATACTAATGCAAATAATTTAGGAAAATCAGTTGTTTAACAGTATTCTTCACTTGAGTATATCATGCATTACAAAACTATTAATGTATTATAATTTGCGATTCGTGTCTTCATAAGCATTTTAAATCAGATTTGAAATGTAAAAAATTAAAATATCTATGGACGAGTCAAACAAGTAGTTTTAATCTGATCGTGAGTACAATGGTAAACTCTCCATTTAAACTGAGCTATTTTTGACCGCACATAACCTATAATATATTTTTAATTTTGTAAATCATTTTAAACCAGATGCTCCACACAAAAGAGAAAAGTTACCTTACTAATGACTAATACGCGGCAAAATACACGGGACTTGTCGCGCTATTTTATCTTTGATTTACTGCCAAAAGTTATATTTTCAATCATAAATTGGACTATGAGCGTCACTACTAAGGAACACATTCTATATCTTATAACATATTATTGATTTGATAAACTAGTAAAAGTACACTATTGCGTTATCAAAAAAAAAATGTGAATTACATGCTGAAGAGTTACAGATTGTATGAGAAAGGAACAGATGCTAGAAGAGCATTCCTATCTAACCAAGCTTTTTAGGGGAAAAAATCAATGCTAAATAAAAGCTTATTTATTATATACTATTAATAATATCGCACGCCTAATAACATAACAACGCATTATATTCTGAATACATAACAAGATACGCCCTGTCACGAAGCGTGCGAATAATTAAAAACAGAAAGCCCGATTTCTACGGACGCTTGAAGACAAATTAAGGACGAATATTGTACGGAGTTAATAAGAGGACACATCATTCCGTTATTAGACGTGCATTTTAAATTTTCCAACACTGAGAATATCCTTAAGAACAACTATTGGAATTTTAAAATGGCGACTTTCACGAGTCTCGCTGGGCCAACATTTGCGAGGTAGGAGAAAGACGGTTGCAGTTGTTTGCTACGTATTATTCACCTCAGGCATTGCGGCGCATCGTGATGATGTGGGATTGATGATGAAACTTGTCTGCAAACACTCGATTGAAGAACTATTTCGGTGCACACACGTCACTCACAGACGCACGACAGACTGTGCGGTGCAAGCTGGAAAATGGCGAAACAATGTCGCAAGGCTGCCAGTGTAAAATATAATTTAAGCATTGCCACACTTCAAAATTATTCTATAGGTGAGTTATATTGTGAGTGGTTTTATGGCTTTTACACATAAACAATATGAAGATAAACAGCACAAAAACCAAAGTTAGGAGAGTAAGCCGCAATGAGCAGCAGAAAATTAACATATCAATGCTAGGAGTACCCCTAAAAGATGCAAAAGAATTTGTATACCTTGGAAGTACGATCACCTGGGATGGCAGAACAAAAAGAGAAGTCAACAGTCGAATACATCAAGCAAGGCTAGCTTTCAATAAAAAAGCCAAAATTCTTGAGTCAAAGAATATTACATTAGGGCTCCGCAAGCAACTTGCCAAAACACTTGTTTGGAGCATCTGAATGTACGGTTGTGAGACATGGTGCTTATCTGAAAGTGATAAAAAAAGACTAGAGGCCTTTGAGATGTGGTCGTACAGAAGAATTCTCGGAATTTCCTGGAGAGACCGCGTCACGAACGATGAGGTTCTCAGGATAATCAAGGAAGATAGGCACTTAATAAGAACCATCTCAGAGAGGCGAGCCCGATGGATTGGTCACATCATGCGCCACGATGGTCTTCTTCACGATATTGTGGAGGGGATGGTTGAGGGTGGAAACTGTAGAGGGCGCCCTAGACGGGAGTATTTACAGCAAGTATTCGAGGACATGAATTGTAGCGCTTATGCTGAGCTGAAGAGGGTTGCGGAGGACCGAGAAGAATGGAGATCGAGATGCAAGATTCTGTTGCTGCAAACCAATCCACCGGATTGATACTACGAAGAAGATGTGTGTATATATTGTATATTTTGTAGATATGACCGTTGATTTACTACCTACCTACCGGAGCGTTTTTTTGCGCAGTAGGTATTTAGCGAGTAGAGTTTCAAAATTCAACGACAGTCATGTTTTCTATTTCTGCGACCAACTTCAGCTTAATACTTATCAAAAATCTGTCAAATGTCCTGAGACATCGTCCGATAATAAACTTGAGCAAGCCCAACATTATCGCAGCCGTTATCTCCTGAAGAGCATAGCCATCGCTTCTTACATGTCTGCGGATTGACCACGCAGTCGCCGCTCAGCCCCGACCGACACTTATTTTAGTTTTCTGGACGTTTCCACTATTTGGTAAGACTCCCCCAAATGTCGCGATCAAACTGAATTCAGCACATTAAACAAAGAGCGTTGAATGAATCACTACTGTTCAATATCGTTTACACTAATAATTGTAAGAATCAATGCGAAATTTTATTAAATTATTGCATGGAAATACTTGATGTCTTCCTTTGAATGCATCGTGTTGTTTGTGCATTAGTTATGACAAATCAAATGCGAATCATTGATAATTGGCAACTCGATATTAAAAAAACTGCAATATAAGTGAGCCTTTTAAATAAAATAATACGTCTTCTTGGTGGACATTGTCTGAGAAAAAGGCACCGATTGTAAAATTGTGACTGAAAACAGTGTATTTTAATCAGATTCCAGAACTGTCTTAAGTTATATAAGGAGGAAAAACTGACGCTGGAACTTCATTACATAGTATGTTGGTGACCTTTAATCAACGATTCACAAGTATACTTTTTTTTGTCAAACTATTTTTTTTTTGTACATTAATGTTATAATGGTTTTACTAATTATCAGATACTGGCTGTAATTATTTATTTTAATTAATTTAACAGTCAGTTTAAAAAAATATCTCACAGAAATAGCTGATGTAGAAATGTCAACATTAGATTCTATAACGCTTAAATTTTTTGAGGATTTTCAATCACTGTATGTGGGGTATTGATTCATTAACGCAATTACACTACAGCCTGCCAATTAGTCATCATCCATGTTTAAGGAAATTAATGTGAATTTGTGTTTTTTCTGGGAAAATTTTACTCTACTATGAATTCTGATTAATATGCTATGCCAGCAATTTGCGGGTGAGGCATTAGTTTCACACAACACATATAGTACAGTATTTATAGATACTACTTGTTTCATTCATAGCCGTTTTTTAATCAAATGAATACATATTAACCTTTATACGCCCAGTGGTCCCATACGGGACCACAAATTTGCGTCGTTCAATGCCCTAGCAGGCCAATGTTTGTAATGTTAAGTCGCGCAATATATTCTTCCATGAACATACTTTAGTACTATTATTACCAATTAATGTAATCCGATTGTGAAATGCACCATAAGCACTTCTGTATGTGACCGTAGGGCAACGACGCAAATCTGCGGTCCTGTAAGGAAACCACTGGGTGTTTAAAGGTTAATATCGGCCTAAACAATATATAACTTTAAGTGCTGAAATTACCCTTGGCAGAAAGAGAAATAAATAGTTTATATGGCTTAAATTTAAAATTTACATAATAAATTACACCTCTGTCAAATAACATAAATATATTATAATATGTGTTAATTACATTTTTTTTTATTAATGGACGACATGTTTCGGCAATGTTGGGTAGCTGGTTCTTTTATACTTTCCTGCAGCAAGTTTCAGGTCGTTGGTGCAGTGTGACTGAGAGCACGATTGCTAAAGACAGTGCTAGGACTATCTCTCGTCAGCTGCAGGTTACTCAAGTCAGTTTTTTGTGTTTTGCAGACCGATGGGGCAGACTCTGTCGGCGCCCGTGACGGACAAGCAGTCCTCGGTGTGCCAGGATGAGCGCTTCAAGGTGGGCGCCTCCTGCATGCAGGGCTGGAGGGTCACCATGGAGGACTCCCACACCCACATACTCTCGTTACCCGACGACCCCGAGACAGCTTTTTTTGCTGTCTATGATGGCCATGGAGGTAATCTCACATTTAGGCTAGTTTCCTCACAAACATCATACATTATGAGAGCAGACTGACATTCCATGTGTGTGGAGGGCACTATAGATGGCTTTGTTTTGTTTTACGAAGTTGCAAGGTTTTCTCGAGCACACACGTAATAGAATTTTTATTTAACTCATTGGTCCGTTGCATACTCCAGAGCATGCCATAACTTGAAATAAAGCCTCATATTGGAGAGGGTATAGAAGACATTTTTTAAGGTGTCTACATGAGGGTGTATTGAGGTATATTGAATTGAAAACAAGACTGTGCATTACGTCTCTACCACAGTTATCCTGCAGCGGAAACAACCACCAAATACCCCCGAGATTTATTTTATTTTTAGTAATACAATTTTCGCCAACATGGTAATTTAATTTGTTTTTTTATCATCAAATTTTCATGTGTGTGAGGACCACTGTTCTCCCCAAGCCTTCCAACTCTCAAGAACCTTTACCGGAGGACCTGGAGATTCCTGAACAGATTAAAAACCGGAGTTGGTAGAGCAAACGACAACCTCGAGCGGTGGGGAATGCTTCGGCATGGATAGTCACTATTGTGTAACTGTGGCGACCTGCAGACCGCTTCATACCTAAGATCCTGCCCCGTGTGCCGGAATAGCTATACATCGAGACCCTATGCTGGGCAGCCCATGGCCCATCGACGTTGCCAGATATTGGACGGAAACAATTTGATGTCACTGACATGAAGAAGAAGAAGAAATACATTTTTTTTTGTATTATATAATTGTCATTTTGTTAAGGAAGGACTGTATTTAAAAAAAAAATTGCAATAGGTAAAAAGATATAGTTTAAAATATTATAATTATTTGGAATTAATTTTTATTAGAATATTTTTCAATATTCTAATCTTATTTTAAAGATAATTGACTATATTTCAATATTATTAGTAATTAAATACACACATACAATTCTACATCAACTTTTCGCTCTATCCTACACAGGATAGATGTGTAGGATAGAGCAAAGGTGCAACGCTCGAGGTTCGAATCCCGCGTCTGCCGATATTTTTTCTGAATGAATTGATGCGTAAAAAATTTGATGTAGAATTGTATGTGTGGATTTAATTACTAAAATATTATTGATATTGAGACATTTGCGTTAAGCCGTGTGTAGCGAATTTCTTTTGACCAATATTTCGACCGCCATTGCAGGGGTCTTCTTCAGGATTGATGATTTAGTTGTGAGTTGGTGTCAGATTATCTTTTATTTATATAGCGTTATTGATATCTCCATGGCAACTACATAATATAGATAAATCATCAATCCTGAAGAAGACCCCTGCAATGGCGGTCGAAATATTGGTCAAAATAAATTCGCCACACACGGCTAAACCTAAAGCCACAATATCAAATCTGGCCGTGGAAACCTAAGAAGTTATTTAAAATATTATTTTTTATCACAAAGTTAGGGTTAGTAATATACTTTGCATATTATGACTGCATTCATTAATTATGTCCTGATTATGTGAGTGATAAGGATGTTTAATGTGTGTCTAGTGCCAACAGCTGGTCAGCCAGAGAGTGCCAGTGTGTGTGTGTGTTTAAGAAAGTGAGATAAGCCACTTGCTAATATCATAATCTCGCTACCGAATTTTAAACTTCACAGCAGATAAGAATTTTTAAATTTTGAATATTGCCTTTAGGTGTTTGATTTCCTTTTGTTGATCAATACTACTGACATTAAATTTTAAATGAAAAAAAAATGCTCAAATAATTTGTTGTCCTTTCTTTAATAAATTGAATATTTTTGTCCAGACAAATAAAATGGTCTGCAATAAAAATATTAACAATTTGAATGAAATTATTGATTTTCATAATCAACTTGTATGTAATAATATGTATATCAATTTTAAAAAGAGAAAAAAAAAATACAAAACATTTAGTTAAAACAAAAAGTTCCACAATGTCTTAAAACAAAGGTGTTTATCACGTTCATCGCCAACACCATTTTTTGTAAAGTGACGGAAAATGTTTTTGTGGTATTAGGTGTTAGGGCCGCGTCAGACATTCTGAATAGCAGTTTGTATGGACCGCGTGGCTGACAGCGCAAAACGAAAAGTCTAATTTATGTTTGTCTCGGTGTGATTGTAATGAATCAGTGTCGGCCACCGGTGTTTATGTCAACCATGTCAGCGATGAACGTGTTAATCCAAAGCATGCTTCCAGTGTTAAGTTATGGCGTAGTGATGTAGAATCTAAGACGCTTTGTGAAAACCCACCCTGTTTTTGGAGACCCAGGGATCTGTTCTGGACGCATACAAAAAAACTACGTGTTAGAGAGTGTCTGAAGGCCTTCCCGTGATTGTAGGTATATCAGTTAGTTGTTAAATAGACCTCAGTCTAAAGGCTGTGATGTTAGTATGCTACAGCGTGTCTTGAATTGCCTTTTTTGGTAACCCATTGCTAGCCACAGAGTACATGGGAATGGATGAGGAAATGGTAAGGTTGGGAAATGAATTCTGAAGAATGGCAGACATCAGTTAGGTCACTTAATTTGGCAGCGTAATTTTGCGTAATTCGTAATAAAGGCAGCGTAATAAAGGCAGCGTAATTTTGTTGCTGGCCTGACAAAAAGCGCAATCCTCACAGAGTGGCGCAGTAGACAGTTCCACAGGATGTGAGTTCACATGGGCATTCTGCCTGGGATGTGGATTCTAACTATCCAAACCTATGGAGATAGTTCTGAAAGAATCAGTGTCAGGTTAGCAGCTGGCTCGTGTAGTGGTTCAGGGCGAGTCACTTTGCGACCATTCGTTCGCGAATCAGTGGGAAGTATCCTTGGAGAAAGCATTCAGAGTTGTCCCACTCACACTGCCACTGCCATGGTTGCCTTGCGGGGTCCCTTCTCCGGTAGTTGGATGATGACCGTGTCGACCAGCAAGCAGATTCAGAAAAGTCTGAAGGCAGAATCTATTGGATTTGAAAAGGGGAATCTAATAGTTAGACTTTACAATAAAATAAAGGTCACCCAACGTTTAATAGTGATTGATGTATATGTGTTCAGGTGCGGCGATAGCGCAGTACGCCGGGCAGCACCTGCACAACTATGTGGTGCGCCGGCCCGAGTACCAGCTGGGGGACATCGAGGAGTCGCTGAAGAAAGGTTTCTTGGAGCTGGACGCGGCCATGAAGCGCGAGGATAGCCTGCTGGAGGAGGTGGCCGGCAGCACGGCCGTGGTGGTGCTCATCAAGGGCAACACGCTCTACTGCGCCAACGTGGGCGACTCCCGCGCCATCGCCAGCGTGGACGGCCGGGTGAGTTACACAAGAGGGGTTGGCCATCTTGTAACACAAGTGGGGTTGGCCATCTTGTAACACAAGAGGTGTTGGCCATCTTGTAACACAAAAAAGGTTGGCCTTATTGTTACACAAGAGGGGTTGGCAATCTTGTAACACAAAAGGGATTGGCCATCGTGTAAGACAAGAGGGGTTAGCCATCTTGTTATACAAAAGGGCCATCTTGTAAAAGAAAAGAGAGGTTGACCATCATGTATATGAATAATTTGAACTCTAATGTTATTAAATGTTCTCTTGCAATTAATATAGTACACCTAGAAATATAATTAAAAAAAAACAGATTTTTTGACATCAGCATGATGTAGTCCTTGCTGACTGTCACCGAAAACCTCGATGTACAATCTTCCGTCTCGTATTTATGATCGCTTGTCATACAATTATGTGTCCACCATATTGTCATTTTGGACAGGTCCCCTCACGGGTGTATTAGTTATAGGACATGGCCACTCGAGTGCTGAGCGAGATCCGCAGCGCCGGCGAGCCCATCATGCCAGTCGATCCCCACCCTTTAGCGAGACAAGGTCTGCGTTACGGCCAGCGGTGTGTTTTTGCATGGCCGGAAGCTTGTAAAGTTTTAAGTAAATATAATCAATGTGCTTTTAAAAGAAAGTCTTTGTTTGCTGACCTGCTCCTGATTCTGCCGTCACGCGGCGGAATAGCTCCCCTTTTTGAGAGAGAGGAGTTTGTTACTATCTTATCATTTGCATGTGTCTAACTACTATATATTTTTCAGCACTGTGAGTGAACGCTTAATAAGTTATGTTGGTTTCCTTCCAGGTGGAAGCCTTGTCCGTGGACCACAAGCCTAACAACGAAGGAGAGATGCGCCGCATCGTGGCCGGAGGAGGTCATGTGGAGTTCAACCGGGTGAACGGGAACCTCGCTCTCTCGCGTGCCCTCGGGGACTTTGGCTTCAAGAGAAACAGATGGAAGTCGGCTGAGGAGCAGATCGTCACAGGTGATTAATGTCTCTTTTATGTCATCGTTTCAATGTTCACCAATAAAATCATATATACGAATAGTCCTGGACTTACGACCTAGTTAATTCACAATATAGAGAACTTGTTTTTGTTTCACTATACGCGTTTATTTATCAAAAACGTCGCCCGTTATAACGAACGCCCTAGGCGCACGCACTATAACGGCGTTCAACTTCAACTGTCAACTAACGGCGCGCCCTGACATCTCGGCGGTGCAAACTGTCGCTGCAGAAAAAAGCCAATTCAAGATGACAGTGGTACTAACAGGAAATGGGCCCACTGTCATAACAAATATTTTGGCGTATGCAAACACCGTTTAACATTCTACAATTACAAACATTAGATATGCATGTCAGGCGAGCGAACAAAATAAGAGACAAAAGATTGTTTTTCGAGGCTTTACGGCATTAGCCTAAAGAAGTTATGACAAGCTGATATCACCTTAGATACATATAAGTCGTATGCTGAACCGTCGTAAGTCGAGGACTAACTATATACAAAACTGAAATGGAGTTTGTTTGCTAGTTTATTTCTTTGTTGTTTGTGTATAATGTCAGAAGGTATGATAAGTAGATAAGAAAGAAATATTTTTGAAAACATTCTAATTTTCCAAAATTGATTTCAACAATCAATTAAAATTGTAGTTAACTTTTTATCGCAAGAGTGTGTTGTGATTATAATGTTTAATAACATTAAGGTTATCAACTGACAATACTTGGTGAAACTAAAATAATTTTTAATTTTATATAATGACTTAATACATTAGGAAAACCACATACCCATTAATTTTATAATGTCTTTTTTCAATTGTTTTACCCGCACACATATACAACTTGTAAATATGTGTGTAGGAACTAATTAACTGTCCATGCCTATATAAGCCAATGCCTGTTTTTATTTTTTCATTATTGAAGATGGTCTTCAGGAAGGCCGAAACATGTAATCGTTAAAATAAATTGTGAATCAAAACTAAATATTTTTAGTTTATTAATTTTTTAATTAAAATTAATTCTAAAATTATAATTATAACGTTTGTTTTATTTTTTAACTGTTTAAATGTTCAAAATGTAATTTGAAAATTTTTAAGTACCTACCAAGTACATTATAAAAATGGAATATTGTAAATTCGAAAAAGTTTTTTTTTTTAATTTAAAGATAGCAAAGCCAGGCATTAATACTAGTTGTGTTATATTTTTTTTTTATGTATATTGACCTATTGTATTTATTTGATTTCCATTCTTCAGGACTTAAAAACATATACATTAGTAATTAAATATACATCAAATTCTTTATACGCATAGTTTTTTTTTATGTAATCGCATGTAGGAGAGCACAGCCGGTCAAGACCAGTGCACTCTATGACGCTCAGCCAAGGAGGCTGGATGCTGCATGCGGGAAACGTGTGTTGTGTTTGTGTGTGGGTTGGAGAGATTACGAATATATATGTATCTGTTTCTTGAAGAGATCCGGTTTGTAGGAAGGAGGAAACACAGACGCTGGAAGAGCATTAGCAAAGCTTACCGGTGGCATTGAGGAAGGAACTTTGGAAACTGCCAGTTCTTGGTCGACACATATTAACCGTGTATGGAGCTTTTCTGTTGCTCTTCTGTATATTGTATGATATTGAGTTTTCTGATTCCTAAATATGTGATATCAATGATTGAACATTGCAGCGTACCCTGATGTTGTCGTCAGAGAGATCACCGAAGATTGGGAATTCATCGTCATCGCCTGCGATGGGATTTGGGACGTGCTTTCAAGTCAAGTAAGTAAATTCGATGTAATTTTTTTGAAAATATTCTTAACATTTTATGTTTTTATCTTCTTCACGGGCTTTATTTTTATTATTTATTTCTTCCAGAAACATTACAAATATAAATATTTAATGCGATTCTGAAATAGGATATAATAGAAACAATTTATAAAATAGTACAATAATAATACAATAATTTAAAAAGTCCCGAAGCTCGCTAAACGGAAGACTCCACGAAATTACTTTGATAAATAAATTCGTTGAGCTCATGTCGAAATTGGGCTTCTCTCAAGTGGAATATATGAATATTAGAGGCGATATGGTTGAACAGTCTGATCACTCACCCAAGAGGCATAGTCTCTGGCAGGTTAGTATTACCTATAGGAAGAACAAACAATCTGTGCCTCCTTATCCTTAAATAATTGTCAGGGACAAACAAACCGATTTCAAACAAACAATCAGGATTTCTGAACAACTCATCATCATCATCAGCCTGTGTCCGTCAACTGTTATGAAGGTACGTAGGCCTCCCGCATGAGTCTCCATTCTCTTAAATCCTCCGCCATTCGCAACCAGGCAATCTGTTTGGCAGTTATTGAACGCCACTCCAACAATTTTCTTCTCCATTGACCATTGACGGATATGTCTTTTGGATGTGCCCATTGCCAACTTCTTCTTCGTGTCAGCGACGTCAAATTATTTTTTCCCAGTATTTAGCAACATCGATAGCTCGTGTGTTGCCCAGCATTAGGTGCTGAGATGTGCAGCTTGTTGGACACATGGAGTAGGATCTCAGGTGTGAGGCGGTCTACAGGTCTCCACAGTCGCACAATAGTGTCTCTCCCTGCCAAAGCATTCCCCACCGCTCGGGGTTGTCCTTCTTTCTACCAACTCCGGTTCTTAATCTGTTCAGGGATTTCTAGGTCCGCCAGTTAAGGTTCTTGCCAGTTGGGAGGCCTTCCTTTGGAGTAATGAAATCCTCTGATGCGATTCGTTGCCAGAGCTGGAGTCTCTCATTTTCAGGGCCGGATGTGAGAGGTTGTGTGGATCTCAGAGAGCTACTTAGCGACTTCAATCTTGGTGTTGGGGGTATCTTGCCCATTGCCTCGTGAGTGTGTAAGGAAGAGTTGATATATTATCTGTTGTGGTTTATTGTAGAACGTGGTGGACTTCTGCCGGGCGGACTTGTCGCGCAGCATGGAGCCCAGCGAGGTGTGTGAGCGCCTGATGCAGAAGTGCCTGGCCCCCGACTGTGACTACGGAGGCCTTGGCTGCGACAACATGACCGTGTTGATCATCTGCCTCACGCCCGGCATCACCAGCGCACAGCTTCAGGTGACAAACCATTCAAACATCGTTAAAATTTCATTACGATCAGAAATAAATATACTCGTATATACTGATATCCTCCTCTTCCATTTGGACATCGATTTACTTGATGAAGGATGCAGGATCAGGTTCACAATACAAACACTTGGTTCTGTTTCACATATTACTCGTTTATTTGATGACAAGATGGCGCATGCAAACGCCGTGCAACATCATACAATTAATATTAATTAACATTAGATGTGCAGGTCAGGCGAGCGAACAAAAATAAGAGACAAAAGATCATTTTTCGAGGCTTTACGACATCAGCCTAAAGGAGTTAAATCAAGCTGATATCAATGTGAAGGCATGAAATAGATAGAAAGATGGATCGACGACAAGTTTTATCTTATACATACAGTAAATATTATAAGTTAACCTTTCCTTCCCTGTGATGTGAATTTTCTACACATTGCAGTAATTATGACAGTTGGTCCATTTCATGCTTACAACTGTCATAATTACTTCGGATGTCTGATGATTTGGCGGCGCTAAATGTCAGAGAAGGCAGTCAGTCGGAATACGCCCGCCATCGTTATGGGAGCGCCTAAGGGCGTCCCTATAACGGGCAACGTTATTGACAAATAAACGTGTAATATGTGAAACAGAAACAAGTGTTTGTTTTGTGAACCTGATCCTGCATCCTTAATCCAGTTAATCGATCTCCTAAATGGAAGAGGAGGATATCAACATATACAGTTACTGACATTCTAATGTGTTGTTGTTTTTAGATGAAGTTGCAGTCTAAAGTAGAGACAGCCAACGAGGCTGGTGAAGCGCCCGGGCGCGGGTTCATGGGCATGGGATGTTGGTGGAGTCCTGAGGATGCTGACAAAGCCAAGGAAGACGGCTCACAGATCAGGTAACCTTTTTTTTTTTTTAATATGTAACCACATACAGGAGAATACCGACAGATGGTGATAGTAATTCTGAAGTCTCATCTGTGGAATTCTATGACGCTTTTTTTTTTTTTTTTTTTATGTAAACGCATGCAGGAGAGCACACCCAGTCAAGACCAGTGCACTCTATGACGCTCAGCGAGGGAGGCTGGATGCTGCATGCAGGAAACGTGTGTTGTGTTCGTGTTTGTGTGTGGGTTGGGGAAATTGCAAGTGTATATTTATCTGTTTCTTGAAGAGATCCAGATTGTAGTAATTAGGAGCTTACCATGGTGTATATGGCTAAACGCTGCATGTGGAGTGTTGATCCGCCAACGTCATAGACTACAGCTCGAGATTCACGCATCATCCTTTATTATTACAGGAATTTACTATGAATGGGTGGTCTTCACGGAACGACTTTCGTCTACCACCAATTTTAATTAATAGGCTATGACTGACATTTTACAGGTAATGAATCAAATTCACACCAACCAGGGGGTATTTTAGAGCTCAGAAATCGATTAAAAATCCTTTTTTTTTTAATCTCCGTCTGGGATCGAACCCACGACCTTTGGCTTGCAAAGCAAACGCTTTGACCATTGAGCTATGACCGCTGGCAAACTGCTGCTACTCGAGCGTTTACCGGACACGGAATTTTCAGAGAATTCCTAAAAATATTTGGCCTCTCTTCATGCGGCACATGTCCATGTGATCCTAGCATACAACAGACGGTGAGACACTCTCATGGAGTGCATAATCCATGAGAAGGAGACGCATTCTGTGTTATTGTCTGGGAGTCTGCCATTTCTTGGGAGGATTTTCGTGAACTGGTGCTTGCTGTCTTACAGAGCTTTGTTGTTAAACTACATCAAGGAAATGGTCGGAGCTATGCGTGTGGTTAACGAGGCTGACATGGAATAGGCTCCTACGTTCTTCAACTGTTTGTCAGACGCATAATCAAACCTTGCGTGTAACTTGCAACTTTTTTTTAAGAAAAAAAATAATTGTATGATATTTTATTTACATGTCAATAGATCAATCTTCTTCAGATTGAGAGATGTGGGAATCTTCAAAAAAAAAATTCGGGTTTAAGTCGTTTGCACTTTCTGCAGACATATTCCGCGTGTCTGAGGCAGATTAGCAACTACCAAGGACTGTATAGGTGTGTTCAGAAGGCCACACTGAGTCAAGAAGCAAGTATAAGAGTCTAAGTGCTATAATCCGTTTAGCCTTTAAAACCACCACTTGATCTATCAGATCATATTGCTACCGACGAAGGGTTATATTGTTTTGTATTTTTTTTGTAGCAAGGACGGCGTAGCGCCGAAAGTGGCGGGGGGAGCCACGCCGCTGATAAGCGTGTGGCGCTCCACCAAAGAGGGCGCTGAAAAGACAGAAGAACCCGAGGATGACGACAGCTCAGAGCTGAGGTAGACATGGGGGCGCCAGCATCACCTTCATCATCACATCAATAAGACATCCACGAACTACACTCTTAACCGCACCGAGATCGGGGCGGACGTCCACCACAAACCATTTCACATGCTTAAGTTGTCTGTCGTTAAAATGTTGATCTCGCCTCGGTTCAATTGGAGGCATTGTAAACTATTGTATCAAATCTGAGTCATCTGAGCGATTAGCTTAACTTTTAAACGCCCAGTGGTCGCATACGGGACCGCAAATTTGCATCGTTCAATGCCCTAGCAGGCCAATGTTTGTAATGTTTCGTCGCACAATAGATTCTTCCATGAACTTACTTTAATACTATTATTACAAATTAATGTAATCCGATTGCGAAATGAACCATAAGCACTCATGTATGGGACCGTAGGGCGTTGAACGACGCAAATCTGCGGTCCCGTAAGGAAACCACTGGGCGTTTAAAGGTTAATGATGGAAGTAATCAGATAAAATGTAACATAACATCAATTTTTTAAAAACTAATTTGACAAATTCAATGTGGTGGACGTACGCTCGCAACAATCGAGCAAAACAACATGTGTGGCGTTCCGTTAGTTTAACATATAAATATAAATAAAAAATAAATACCTGCCGTAAAGTATAATATATTAGTTGAAAACAATAACTAAATAACTAATAGTAACGACGATTCAAAGTGAAAGCAATTTTAACAATTACAATATTTTTATTTGAGGGACGACTTCATGAGAGCATAATTCCTTTTTTTTATGTGATGCGTAACTAACTGTTTGAGATCAGCAAACGTCATCTGTGGCTTACTGGTTTGGGTATCCGTAAACATAAAAAAAACACCAATTTGGAGTTCAATTGTAATATCAAAACGTATGTGAATAAATACCTTAACAGTAGGCAAGAATAAGATTTATAATGGTTTGTATTTATTTGTTCAGCAACTAATTCAGAGTTTTGGCGGTAAATTAAATGAATTGGCGGTAAATGAAAGAAACTGGCAGTGGATTTAATAAATTGGCAGGATCCACTGTGTCAATATGAATGCGGTCAGTTATAAAATTAAAATGTCAGTAATATATTTAATACTGCCAGTAATTAATGTAAAAATGTTGATATTTAAATAAAAGATTAGTTTATTTTTAAATAAATAAGTAATTTAAGTGACATGCAAATTTATGATCAAGACAATGAATAATTAGCACAAAAAACCTAACTTAACCAATTATTAATTACCATTCATTATTTATTTACTGCCAATTTATTATTTTTCTGCTGCCAGTTTATTATTTTTATTGAAGTTTTTATGTAAATATAACTGACAGTTTCTTTAATATTTCCTTGCCATTAACTGAATTAAATACTGACTCATTACATATAAAGTAGCGTGTTACGAAGATATGTTTTTTCTTGTTCTTGAACAGTTCAAAATTACTAAAGTGAAAGCTTGTACTCAGAAATTCTTTCTTGTAATGTAACATTAAAAGTCGACAAAAAACATATTAAACCATAATCTTGCTGTAAATTTTTTATGTTCCCGCATATTGAAGTCAATTTGAATACAACAAGTCATCTCTGTCGTGTGATTTCGGTAAAAACAAATCCAGTTATTTAATTAACCATATGGATGCCATGAGCCCAAATATGAGTCTGCTGCGGCAAGCCCGCCAGTGCCGTGAGTACACCGGTGTGTTATAAAACTGTATTTTTTCGGTCAATGTTATAGCTTGGGTCTATAGCGACATCTATCGTCTGCCCAAGAAAAAAAAAGGTTAAAATTGGACACTATTTAGGGGTTCAAATCTTGGATAATCCACATGATCTATTCAGGATCATGGCATCCAAAAGGTTAACCGAGTCTCCATCTGTTAAGTCTTCATGCGTGTTCAATTCAGATTCCTCCTATATGTAGTATTTTAAGGACTGGGTATCAAAAAACCAATTTATCGCTTTCTTTTAATGAATAGTGGTGTTTTTTTTTCTTATCACATTTAGTTTCGTCGTCGGCCTGTCTTTCCACTGCTAGACTAAGGCATTTCTTCTTCCCATGTCCGTTCCATATCTGAATCAAATCATCATCAGCCTGTGTCGGTCCACTGTTGATCGTAGGCCTCCCGCACGAGTCTCCATGCTCCTTGATCCTCCGCCTTCCGCATAAGAAAAAAAGCGGGAATATCCTGGACGTGGATTCTGAACTATATAGTAACCACAAAGTGCCACCACTCAGTTCTGATGGACACCACTGTCCATATCTCATCACAAAACATTATCGGATTTTTTTTGAAGGAGGTTGCACGACATCATTTGGTCCTAAGAAGTGACTCAACAACAGCCAAACGCGGTTAGCAACAGGCGGTTACCATTCCAAATTATTATTTGCATCTAATGTTGCTTAACTTTGTTGATCTGGACTTTACCCGCCTCACACCAGAGGACAGTTAAGTCTCCTTGATGATGCGCTCATTCAGATTATGATCAGTTAGAAACTGATAAGTCCAGTTAGAGCCCCCTCTGAACGATTGTGGTCACTGCACAGAAGTGCTAAAAGAAAGAACAAAGAAAAAGAGATCAGAATCGCATTCACGGGTTGTAAAGAGATGGAAGATAGATTCTCTCACTGAAAGTACAAGCAAAGATTGCAAATGCGTGGAATTTTTTTTAGTGGCCACAAAGTCTGCATGCCCGATAGGGTCGAGGTGATTCCCTCGAACTGCATCGAAAAGGACTCTCTTTCTAACAAGAAAAATTGATAGTAATTTTGTTGATCTAACAAGAATTGGGCTTACGATATGCCATTGTTGCTGGAAAAGGGTTTGTACCTTTGTTAATCTTCGCCTTCCGCATCCGACTTCGACCTGTTATTGAGCATCATTCCAATATATTCCACGTGTCATTCGTAACAGCTTATTAAATCGCTGGATTTGTTTGCATCGAAAATTACTCCGAGTCACGTTTTTTTTATTATAAATAATGACGTTTATGTCAATTGAATGCCTTGAAGTTGCAGAGAGTGCAGTCAGACAGTTGAGTGTGGGGCTGTGCTTAATACGTCGTGGAAAAAATAACACCGCGATTTAAAAAATAATTGTAAAAATAAATAATTATAAAATTAATTGTAGCGAGTGAAACGTTAGCGTTAGCCGGCGTGCGAACTCGTTTAGCCCGGCTGCGAAATGCAAAAAAATAATTACCTACCAACAAATGTATTTATGTAAAAAAAAAATTAACCTCCCCCCCCGGCTGTCCTGTGCAACTGTTTACGGTCAGTAGTACGCAATGGTTTTTTTTTTACATGCCTAAATTAAAAAATATATATTTTAGTAGGGTTTGATAATTTGAATTTGTATTTTTAGTGATACTAATTTTATCGATGACAATGCATTTTTTAATATGAGATTGTAGTGTATTATTTAATTCAATGACATTGTACTGTGAATGAATTTGTTTTTTTTTTGTTTTACTTAGAAAAGCATTGTTTCCAGAAGAATCACACTTGTTCTTAGACTTCTTCAAATTATAGCTCATTTACGAGTACATAAATTTTTCTTTAATACAATTTTTCAATGGCATAATCATTTTTATTTATTTTTTAGCCTGTTTTAAAATTTCTTAAATATAGTTTTCTTACAAAACAACGCTTGTGGCCAGATTTGGTATCGTGGCTTTTGGGTTTAACCGTGTGTGGCGAATCCTCTCAATATTTCGACCCCCATTCAGGGTTGACGCCTTTGCGAAAAACAAAGACAAAGTCGTCAACTCTGAAGAAGACCCCTGCAATGGCGGTCGGAATCTTCTTATTCTTTAGCCACGCCATTTCCCATCATCTGGGGTCGGCTCTCCTTGTGAATATTCGCCATGTCTGCCTGTCCAGCGCTGCATTCTCGGTCAAGCGCAGAGTCTTGAGATCTTTGTCTACAGTTGCAGTCCAGGTTCCCTGTGGTCGTCTAGGTCTTCTCCTCAGCTTGGATATGTTGAGGGCTTTCTTCACCAATAGCGGTCGAAATATTGGAAGGAAATAATTGGCCACACACGGGTAAGCCTCAATACCAACGGTTATAACAATTGTCATAACTGGTGGACAGACAGTATCGGCTTTAGACCTTGCGGCGCCCTAGGGCAAGTTTTTTCTAGCACACCATATTGCTTAAAATAAAAAAAATAAACTAAGAAAGATTGGTTGATCTTGGCGCCCCTAGCTTATTCGACGCCCTGGGGCACCGACTCACTTCGCCACTCCCTAAAGCCGGCACTGTGTACAGAGTAGAACTTCAGCCGACTCATTTGACACAGTATAGTTTGATTATTGTTAATCTTTTCTTTTGTAACATTTGATACATTGATTTTTTTAATATAAAGTGTGAAGGGTTACGCTTATAAGTCAGTCAAGGGGTTGATTTGAAAACATTATTTTTATATACTACGTGTGACCATGAACGTTTACATAGAATATTAATAAACAACAACAAAAAAACTTATAAATATAAATATATATAAATGATAATGAATTAATAATTAAAGAGTATGTAGTAGTGTAAGTGTCTGATGAAACGAAATTTCCGCAAAGCAATTGTCTATGTGTCATGTTGAGTTGCACATTTAATGCAAAGCGGAACATAGACAAACATTTAAAAGATTTCAATTTGAATTTTTCCAAAATGACGTGTAAATGTTGTTTTATATAATTAATTTGTTTTTGTTGTTGTCAATTATTTGCACATTTTTTGTTTATATTTCAAGCAGATTGATATTGTATTTTTTTAAAATTATTAACTGAATTATTTAAATTTGATGCGAATACAACTATTTTGCTCTCTTTGCTTTAAGCAATTTTTTTTTGTTGACACATTTTAGACCCCCCGTTTAATATATTTTTACCATTTTTTATTAATAATAATATGATTATTTAATTACATTATATGCTCATAATTATGAAAGTGGTTTAAGTCAGTAAATTATCACATTGTTGTGAATTAATATAATCTAATGTAAATAAAAAACCTAAATATAGCATTTTATGCAACACGAAGTTGTCACTTTCATTGGTTTTCAACCAACATCAAAACAATTTTATAAATATCTCAGAACAAATAAAACACGATTTTCACCGCTTTCATAATCATGGACACATATAAAACTAGATAGTTAAAATAGCCTGTAAAAGGTTTTACTTAATTTTTTTGTTGTGTCTCGCCTAAATTTATGGTTAGGTGTTTCTTTATTATTTTTAAAAAATTGTCTATTGTTTAGAATTCAAATATTGATTTTAATTTTCAACTAATTGAATGTTTATTTATTTTTAAATTGTCAAAACACTTGTATTTGTTATATTTTTAGTTTAGTTAATCCTTTCGTTACGGCTCGGTGGAATACAAATTATACTGTCAATACTTTTTTTATATATCACATTGGTTCTTCTATCCTTTAGCTATCAGATGATGCATAAAAAACTATTATATTTAACAAACGTTTATTATGTAACTCCATAGATGTGGTGGCATTGACACATCTGGTTTACAGAAAAATCGCTCCTGTAATGAAACCTAACGATATTTATTTACATGCTTTACAGATTCCTGTAAAGAATACTTGTAGGTTGATAAAGGGAATGACTGCACTTCCAATTTCCTACCGTAGATGTGACAATGAGTACTGAAAGTAGCGAAACGATATATCACGTCAACCGATGTCAACGGTCGGGGAATCTTTGACGGCACATGCCGACAACCGATGCGAAAGGGTTAACAGCGTAGTGCAATTCCCATTAGGTCTACTGTTGTATGAACTGCAAAATGAACTATTTCCAAAAGAGATAAAAAAAAATTTGATCCATATTGTTGTACATTTTCTGATGTTGTCTTTTTAAGTAAATCTGTTGAATATATATTTTTAAGATACTCCAGTAAACTCCTGCGATGGAGAAAAAAATAATTCTACTGCACGATTACCTTAACAAGTTCATCGCCATCGCCAGCCACCGATGGCCGACACGACAAACATAAATTTAACTTTTCATTTTGCGCTGTCAGCCACGCGCTCCATATGTCCGACGCGGCCCCAACACCTAATACCACAAAAACATTTTCCGTCACTTTACGAAAAACGGAGTTGGCGATGAACGTGTTAAACCAGTAAATCTTAGACTTTACAACAGTGCGCCTCCTGGGTTTCAATGGACTTTCTTTATGGAGATTTCTGTGGTCAACAACTTTTGCTTCCAAAATACATCACAAATTGTTTATAGTAATTTAAACGGCAATCTTAAATTTCTACCGAATACATTATTTTAGTTAACAGGGCTGACGAATTGATTAAAAAAAAATTATTTCCCATGTTTATGATTATTTGCGTTGGGTAAACCCAAATATTCCCTGATTAATGGAATGACGGGTAGTTGTGGGGACTTCAATGCATTTTCAGTGACACTTCACTGTGTTGCACAAAACTTGGTGTAATCACAACTATGTGTTATATTGCGGGTAATGTTTCTTCAAGTAGCATTCTTCCTTATCAGATTTTTAATTAACCATTTCAAAATGTAATTTTTCACACTTTTAACGATTTTGACAGTAAAAATTAACTAAAAGTTTCATTTCGTTGCAACACACGTATTTACAATCCAAAATAAGTTGTTTGTGTTGGATTACCTTCGTTTTGGGTTCATTTAAACCAAAACGGTGACATTTTTTCCAAAAACATTTATTTCGAAACTTTCTTCATTTGAAAAGTGTGAAAAATCGCATTGCCACTATTAGAAATGTTACTTAGAATCATTTTCCATCGGCCACACACAGTCAACCTTCTATAACGTTTTCATAAGATCACATAATTAGCTCAATGCTTCCGAGGCTTCGACCATTTAGTGCTAGGAGGTGGTTCAACCCAAAATAATAACATGGAAGGTATTGGAAAATGAAAAATCGATGCAAAAACTATAGTAAAAATTGCCGTGACAAATAAATAAAAAAATGGATCATAGGAAGACTGTGTAGTTTTGATTGGATTCATTTATTTTATTAAACGTTTGAAAGCTTTATTGTGATATAAATAACAGTGAAGTATTACTGTATTTTTTTTTCATTGATGCTGAGCAATTATTTCAATAATTCCTTTAAATTGTTAATGTTTTGTATTATTTAAAAATATGGAAGAATCAGTTTTTTTTTAAAGCTGTGTGGATGTGACCAAATGATGCAAATAATATAAACCAAACTTCCATTTATTAAAACAGACGACAATGATTATAGTTGCTAAGTAAGAATTGACCCATTCTCCCATCGGCGTGTAAACATAACCTCAAAACGAGAATGGGGCAATGTTTTATTGATTAGATAAGACTCGTATATAAATAAGATATTCACATGTGTTTTCCTTTTTTTAACAATATTTATTTCTGCTTAATTATTCTGCGAAAAAAAAACTCAATGATTCCTCGATCGGATCAAAATAAAAAATGATGCAGTTTTTGTTTTTTTACAGTCAGATTTTTTTTATAAAATTTCGTTCATTATTTATATTGTGTGGTCAGAATGTGTCCGTCATTATTTATATTGTGTGGTCAGAATGTGTCCGTCATTATTTATATTGTGTGGTCAGAATGCATCGGCCATAATTACAAAGGGCAGAATAAATAATTTATGGTTACAATTTGTATTGAATGGTTATAATTGAAATGAAATTGGTCATATTTCATATTATTTGGTCTATTTAACCCAACATAACCTAACCTGATTTTGACCTGACTTTTAAAATTTCTTTATGAATAAAAATTTAATTTTATTGTGACCAAAACTTACCTAATCTAACACATCCCAACCTGATTCTGACCGTAATTTTTTTTTATTCTGACGGTATATTAATTTATTCTGACTGTTAATATTTTTTTGTTTATAAATTAAATTTTATTCTGTCTAAACTTAACCTAACCTAAACTAACTTATCCCAACCTGACTCTGACTGTATTTAAATTTTATTCTGATCTTCAATATTTTTTCAGACTAAAAATTTCAATTTCATTATCACCAAAAGTTGTTTTAAATTCGGAACAAAAATTTATTTGAATGCTGACCGTTAATTTTTTTGTCGATTTTTCCGTTCTTGGAAAATACAATGGTTTGTTTCAACATTTGTTATGTTTGTTTCATAGTAAACTGTACTAGATTACTTAACCCTTTGACTGCGACAATATATCATTACAACGACGATATATCGTTGGTTTTAAATCGGTGAAGATCGCTAACGGCAATAGTCGTTAATACATTAATTACAAATGTAGCATTTTTCCCTTGTATTTTGAAAAATTTCTATAGCAGCCACAAAGGGTTAATATACATAGAGCTGTGGAATAATGTCAGATAACAAGAAAAAACCACCGATTAGCTCGTTTGTTTTTTTTAAACCAAGGAACAAAAAAAATGCGTCAACTGCCCATTTGGATGAAATAAATATTAATAAGCAATCTGATGAAAATGTGACTTAACCTCAATTTTTTAAAAACTAAACAATAAGAATTGTAAAAATAATGATATGTAAGACATATTGACAAAAAAAAACGGAATTGAATGATTAGAATGTACGCATTACAATTCTCAAACCAATATTCCAAACCATTGTGTCATTGCCCTAGAAATTATATCAAGATTCCCGAGTATTTACCTAAATAATTACACTTTTAATGTTTCACTCGCTTGCCACGAATAACTAATCATCTTCATCATCCTGTATCCGTCCACTGTTGAACGTAAGCCTCCCGCACGAGTCTCCATCGTCTGCCTCCCGCATCCAGGCCGCTCCCGCTATTCTTCTTTCGTCGTCAGTCCATCTCGCAGGGGGGTCGCCAATGCTTCGCTTGCCATTTCTTGGGCGCCACTACAATACTTTTCTTCGACAGATATGTCCTGCCTATTGCCACTTGAGTGTGCCTATTCGTTGGGTAGCATCCACTACTTGAGTTCTTCTGCGAATTTCCTCGTTTCGGATTCTATCTTTTAGCGACACTCCGAGCATGGATCTCTCCATAGCACGCTGGGTGACCTTTATTTCATGGGTAAAACTTGCTGTTAGATTCCATGTCTCTGCGCCATAAGTTAATACAGGGAGAATGCATTGGTTACACGCCTTATTTTTAATACATTGCAGAATTTTCGCTTTAAAAATGCAATTTAGTTTTTCAAATGCTGCCCATCCCAGTTGTATACGCCTGTCGATTTATTTTCAGAAATTATGTTGTCCTAGTTGTATTACTTGTCCCAGATAGGTATAGTCACTTACAACCTCTATTTGCGTTCTATCTTTTAGCGACACTCCGAACATGGATCTTTACATAGCACGCTCTAACTAATATATTGTAATTATTGTACAATTATTACAATTATTTTAATTTTTTATATAAACTCCGATTAAATTAAATATAATTTATTTTGTTCAATACTCGGGGATCATGCTAATTTATCTTTAGTATAATGCTTATATGTATATACAGTTGAGAGCCTCCTATATCGTTTCCATAAAATTAAGTGATTAGTCTGTTGCTCTCAAAGACAGGACTATTTAGATCAGTGCCGGCTTTAGACCCCGCGGCACCCCACGGCAAAAAAATTTGGCGCCCCTATTGCGCAGTTAAAAAAACGAACCAAGTTAGGCCGTCCTCACCGCCCTTAGTTCACTCAGCGCCCTAGGCAGCCGCTCCACTGCGCCACCCCCTAAAACGGGCACTGATTTAATCCTAAGAGGCGGTTTAATTCAAAATAACAGACAAACATTAAAAAAAAACCTTTGAAAATAAAAAAGTGTGCGTCTTAGGGGGGTTTGACTTCTGTTTTGTGAGATTGTTTGTATATAATATGTATTCAATTTACTCGACGGTTAATCTATAATGGTTTAAAATGTGAAGGGCATTGAAATAAATATTTTTTGTTTGGTTAGTATTAGTGCTTAGTAGGTTACGTTGCCTCTTTTATGATTGTTTAATTTCGCAAGTCATTCTGTTCGTCGTTGCCGCCATGTTGTTTATCTTCCTTATATTTCCTTGTAATTGAAATGCCACTTCGGACAAATGAAATGGGTGTGACCTATCGTTTACAGACGATTGGTTCAGCGACTCATCGGTAAAGACATGGTACGCAATGGAACTCTGGTGCATGGGACAACTGGTGCACTTGATGTCTTGCTAACCTAACTTAAGGATTTTCCAGTGATTGTAGAATCCAGAGAACCATATTTTTTGTTAACTAAAAAACTTAGGATAGGTTACGTTAGCATGACATCCAGTGCATCAGTTATCCCGTGCACCAGACGTCCAGTATGTACATCGTGCTTTCAACCTATTTGGAAAATTAATTTTTGCTTGAATATTTCACAATTCAATTTAGTGCCATTTTAAATAACTTCTTAGGTTTTCACGGACAGATTTGGTATTGTGGATTTTGGGTTTAGCCGTGTGGGACAAATTATTTCCTACCAATATGTTGACCGCCATTGCAGGGGTCTTCTTCATGGCTTCCACCTCTGTCACACACTCAAAAACCTGCACAGAAAAGCAAGGATAACCACAGTCTGACACGACGCTCGTGGAGGTACGCTCCTTAGAACATACCCAACGTACACGACTCTCCGAAATGTCCTCGTACGTAAGCCTGACGGCCGAACTACCTCTAGACACCGACTCATCAGAAAAGTCGTCATCCCTGGAGAAGACCCCTGCAATGGCGGTCGAAATATCGGTACGAAATAATTCGTCACACACGGCTAAACCCAAAAGCTACAATACCGTAGTGCCATTTTGTTTGTCAAGACAATGAGCACTACTACCATTAATGCTTTTAATTTTAAAAATGTGACAGTTTTTTTTTGTATGCGAGCTCTTAAAATTTGCTCAGTACTTAACACGTTCTATAACTTTTTAATCAAAATATTGTTTCATTATTTGATTAAAGATATGAAATTATTGTTTTATTTGATTTATTTCACTTCATTTAGTGCATTCGGAGGGTACACGTATAAAAATATTAAAAATAAATAAAATAGTTTTTTTCAACGTTTTCAGCATCCACTTTGAGATCCATTACAAATGATAAACATTTATTTATTGACCTTGTTTTTACATGAATCACGTAAGATATGTTCTCTGTTTGGGAGACTGCAGTTTGTCGCCGAGACACTTCTGAAATTCCACTCTAACGGGCGTGACGAGCTACGTCTTATTTTGTTTGTTCATCATATACCATGTACATCTAGACGCCGTGTTTTTTTTAACATTAGCAAAATGAAATTTCCCTGTTAACAGGTTAAAAAGCGTCATGGAACAGACCGCTATATGAAAAATTGACGCCGAAACTACAAAAATCTCTGTTAAAAAACAAAAAAAGAGTGTGTTATAGGAGGATAGACTAATTTATTTATTGTCTATATATTTTTTTTGTGTATGTAACATTTTTTAAACGGCAAATTTTTTGTAGTGCTGTTTATTTTGTATTATTTTTTCGTCCCTCCGAATGCACACAATCATCACTAACCTTTATCCGCCCAGTGGTTCCTTACGGGACCGCAGATTTGCGTCGTTTAATGCCCTAGCAGGCCAATGTTTGTAATGTTTCGTCGCACAATAGATTCTTCCACGAACGTACTTTAATACTATTATTACAAATTAATGTAATCCGATTGTGAAATGAACCATTAGTATTCCTGTATGGGACCGTAGGGCATTGAACGACGCAAATCTGCGGTCCCGTAAGGAAACCACTGGGCGCTTAAAGGTTAATCAATGGCGTTCACTTCAGCTTTAGAATTGTAACAATCATCCGGGTTTGCAAAGGTAAAAAATATATATATTTAAGCATAATAATAATAATTATATAAAAAATATTATTAGTTAGATGTTAATAAGATTTTGTAAGAAATAAAAACCAATTTGTGCATGGATGGAAAAAATAATGATTTGTGTGGTTTTCAAAGAGTGGTGGCGCGCTTCCTTCAGTGTACCTATTGAAATAACAAAATAATGATGTAAATGTGTAAATGAAATGTTTGAGGGGGTCTGGTTGCCCGGTGGGGGCTCTGTGTAGTTGCCGGGGGGTGTCACGGGTCGGGTTTGGAAACCACCGATTCATGCGTAAAGTTTAGTCCAATTTTCATTTTTTTTTTCAATGTAAAATGTAAATAGAGAAGATTTTTTAGTTTTGAATGTGAATACTTTGTTTATTTTTTTAAAATAAATTAAGTCTTGTTTTACAAATATTTATTGATGTTTTATTTAAACCTCCCTCCAGTTCTAGAGACAAAACAACGCTGCATAATAGACTATTGGTACATAAAGGCAATTAAATCTTAACATCATCCTCTCTTAAAAAAATTAGTTATTACGCCGCGTGAGGGCAGCATGAGGAGCAGGTCAGCAGACAAGGACTTTCTTTTAGAAGCACATTGATTATATTTACGTTAAAAACATTACAAGCTTTCGACCACGCGGGATGACATGCCGCGCGGCCGCAATGCATCCTTGTCTCGCCAAAGGGTGGGGACCGACTGACGATCTCCGCACTGTCTCGGCTTACGATCGCGCCACGAGCGGTGGTATTTTTAACTAACACACCCGTTAGCGGAACCGTCCAGAATGAAAACACGGCGCACCTAAATGCACGACAAGCGACCAGAAATAAGAGACGAAAGATCGTATATCGAGGTTTTCGGTAACGGTAAGCAAGGACTACATCATGCTGATGTCAATCTCTATACAACTATGCAACAATGATGGTCCAGCTCCATCACAGCACTTACAATATAACTATAAAGGTGTTAGACAAGGAGATCTTATATATCCCAAGCTCTTCACAAACGCCCTAAAAGATATTGACATCCTCCGTCTTTAAAAAAACAAGTCTCGGGTTCGTCACGCGGCCGCGTGGAGAAAAGATGCAGGAGCAAATTAACAACACAAAGGACTTGTTTTTGAAGGACAATTCGCATTTATTTTTAATAAAGACTTGATTTCCTCGTCTGACCGGCATGACATTTCGCCGGCCAGACGAGAGCTAACTGACAACTGCCGGACCACTGTGACATCCAGCGCCGCCAAGACAGTCGCGGCAAAAAAGCAAATTAAAGATGACAGTTGCACCAACATGAAATGGAGCAACTGTCAAAACAAATAAAATTCAAACGTAAAGCGAAAGGTAAATCTACACCTCAAGCACGAAAGAAAATGGTGTCATGAGCTTCAGAAACAGACGAGCAACGGGATGCAATATATGAAACAAAACGCACTGTTCAAACCCGTTCATCTGAAAAGATGAACAACGGGAAGAGAGATTGGAAACAGATCGAGTACGCGGAAAACCGATTGTCGAACTCGCTGTCGAATTTAGGTAAAAAAAACATAACCTAAGCTTATCGCTTCTGATTGGCTTCTGCTTCGCCTAAATCTGACTTATCCAATCAATATGCGAGAGGCTCCTGACGAGGCTCTTTCATAAATTCGCGGTTTCTATTTTTGAGTGGCATTGCAATGCATGCCAGGTACACGCTAGTGACAAAATAAAATACAATTTATAATTTTTAAAAATAAATATTTAATCAAATAATATCAGATTAAACTTACATCGTAAACCATTAATGATATACATATTATTTTAAATCAGAAAACAAGTATTACATAATTAGATTGTTTTGCGGCTTTCTTAATAACCGTTTAATATCGAAATATATCAAAAATATGATACTACAGCAACCGCCTCTATAGTTAACAGAATTGAGGGGCGGCAATTTCTAGTGACCGTATGTTTCAATTATGTTGTATTTCGGAAGAAAATTAACACATAAATAAATTCAACATGGAGTTTCGATTGTTAATGGATATAAATTTAGTGGTTCCGCCGCATTGCGTTCCCAGACAATTCGTTCAACGACTCAACGTTTAGGTAGCGACGTGGGGCGCACTGGACGTCTGGTGCACGGGACATTTGGCGCACGGGACAACTGGTGCACTGGATGTCTCGCTAACCTAACTAATAAATAAATTTACTCATATAGAATGAAAATATGATTAGTTCACTTTGAAAATATTCCAGTTCAGTCATTTATATATTTAGTCATAGTAATTCAGTTCATAATTTAGGATAGGAGATTATTTTGTACTACATGTACGTATATTACCTCGATTATTCGGACTAATTGGTGATAAAGGTAGTCCGGGTAAGGACAAGTCCGGATAATCGAAAAAAAAACATGATTGGCAGGAAAAAACAACTATCTTCATTATGAATATTTTTTTATTAATTTAGATTTAAAAATAGCTGCCGATTACTGACCAATATTTTACGCGGAACGTCCGCTGTTTTCGTTTATTTCGACCGATCTGGATAATCCAAAATCCGGATAATCGAGGTCCGGATAATCGAGGTCCGGATAACAGGTCCGGATAACAGGTCAGGATAATCGAGGTCCGGATAATCGACGTCCGGATAATCGAGGTCCGGATAATCGAGGTCCGGATAATAGAGGTCCGGATAATAGAGGTCCGGATAATCGAGGTCCGGATAATCGAGGTCCGGATAATCGAGGTCCGGATAATCGAGGTCCGGATAATCGAGGTCCGGACAATCGAGGTCCGGATAATAGAGGTCCGGACAATCTAGGTCCGGATAATTGAGGTCCGGATAATCGAGGTCCGGATAATCGAGGTCCGGATAATCGAGGTCCGGATAATAGAGGTCCGGATAATCTAGGTCCAGATAATCTAGGTCCGGATAATTGAGGTCCGGATAATCGAGGTCCGGATAATCGAGGTCCGGATAATCGAGGTCCGGATAATAGAGGTCCGGATAATCTAGGTCCGGATAATCTAGGTCCGGATAATTGAGGTCCGGATAATCGAGGTCCGGATAATCGAGGTCCGGATAATCGAGGTCCGGATAATCGAGGTCCGGACAATCGAGGTCCGGATAATCGAGGTCCGGATAATCGAGGTCCGGATAATCGAGGTCCGGACAATCGAGGTCCGGACAATCGAGGTCCGGATAATCGAGGTCCGGATAATCGAGGTCCGGACAATCGAGGTCCGGATAATCGAGGTCCGGATAATCGAGGTCCGGACAATCGAGGTCCGGATAATCGAGTTACTATTGTAAAATAAAGATGTAATAATTTTTATTTTTTTATATTCTTGCTTAATTAATTTACTAAACATATTAAAGCGTTAAGGTTCCCCTCCACAATAAATATTATACTTAATTTTATTTTGTGAATGGAATCGCAGTGCAAAATTTATAATCTTAACCAAAATATACTTTATTACATGCTCACAATTGATGCGAGAGATATTACTTAATTATGATGATGCGTGAATGCCTTGATGCTGTCTAATGACGTTAGCATATCAACTTTCAACCACTAGTGTAAGTTGTGTCTATCGTTTTTGGGAGGATTTTTTGTCAGAGGAATTCTGAAATGTCTCATAATTCTGACTGTATCTTGCTGTTGAACTACATCAAGCGCTTCGTCGACATGAAATAGACTTATTTCATAATAGTAAAGTCTAACATGAAGTGTAATTTATAGAGTACCACACCCAACATTTTTTTATGTTATTATTGTGATACTAAAAAATAAACATTACCATAAATATTCTAGTAGGAGAAAAAAACTTACATTTGTAGAGATTTCTCGACCGTGAACAGTTGTGAATCTTGGCATCTCATTAAGAGCCAATGCAGCCGTATTATGGGGCTCGAGAGCAGATGCCTGCATATTATATTGATAGTTAGACTTTGTGAGGAATGAGAGAGTGAGATAGCGGAAAAGACAGCCTTTTATTAGACCTGGTTGGGACATTAAGAACGCCGCAGGAGATCATAAACTAAAGCTGCCTTTTTTATCAAGCCCCGGACCGTATTGTCACAGTGAACACTATTGTCTATTTATCCCTACTCTGGTCCCTTTTCTACCTGAAAACATTGCATCTTTCGCTCAGTTTCGGTTAAGAAGTGTCTCCACCACAGTTATTCTGCAGCCGCGGCAACGGAAACAGTTACCAAGTAACCTTGTAAGATATTTTATTTCGGGTTGAATTTTTTTTTCTACAAAATGCATATTTCAAAAGAGTAAATACAATTTTTCATATTACGTATTTTTTATTACTTCATTTCGTACAACAATATGTTGATCTAAGAAGGTAATATCATAAATATTTTTGGTGTAGCTATATTTCAACCCCAAGGTTGAATCCATACAAGAAACTTTGATGTTTTATACAAAATAAGTTGTCAATAGTTAGTAGACTAGCGTGACCATACGATCACATAGCTTTTCTACAAGAAAGCATCGTGTATTTAAAAAAAATTATATATTTGTTTTATGAAGAAAACTACATGCTGATAAAGTATAGTTTAAAACTTTAGTTTTTATCAAAAAAAAACTTTCGTCTCTGGAGGGTCAATTTAATTTACTCGGCGGAGCTGCGAGAGGCGGAGCTGACAAAGGATGAAGTGAAGACTATGGCGGCTGACAGAGCTTTGTGGAGGCGGTTCGCGAATGCCACATGCTCCAGTTAGGGAAGCGGACACGGTAATGATGATGATGATTATGAAAATCTGCACGTTTGATGTATCTCCTACTGCCCACGTAATACGTGATTAGCAACGTGTCTACCAAAGAAGGCATTTCGAGACTCGCTGTAGTATACTAATTTCGCAGCCTTAGACTGAGGTCTATTTGACATCTAACTGATGCACCTAGAATCATGGGAAGGTCTTCAGCCACTCTCTAAGAAGTAGCTTTTTGCGTGCGCCCATTAACGGGTCCCCATCTGGGTCTCCAAAAACAGGACGGGACAGGGAGGGTTTTCACCAAGCGTTGCTCCAGTTAAGGGATCGGACACGGTAATGATGATGGTGATGATTCTGAAAGTCTGCATGCTTGATGTCTCTCCTACTGCCCGAATAAAAGTCTTCGTCCACAAGGGGGAGTTTTCTCCTGCGTTGAAAGCCCGGGGTCTACAGCCAGCCTGTTTTGGGCTGCCGCTTGATGGTACGCACGTCGTCGATCTTGTTCACGGGACGTAGACATTCAGGTGAGGCCGGAATCAGCTGTTCGGTGCTAGAAGCCGGGCATAAGCCCGAACCACCTACTATAGCAGCGTTGTTATCGGAGGGGGGAACACCTGGGGACGGTGGCCTGCTAGGAACCCTCACAGCACCACTGCTCTCACCCTGAAAGAATACACAGCGATAAGAACAAGAAGAAAATCTTCTCCAATAACTTGTGGTAACACCACGCTAGAGAGTAAAAGTCGCCACCCAGACCACGAGGCACAAAGTCCTTAACGAACGGCTCACAAACTACGACGCTATATCTCCGCCTTCGACGATTAGTTAGCAGTACTAACAAACTTTTTTTTAACCTCAGGCGGCTTACCAGTAAGTCACGGGCTTAGTGTGCCTGAAGCGATTGCTGCCTAGAATCCCACATAACCTTCCGGGAAATCGTCGGGGCTACAAGAGCGGTTAACGAGGCTGACATGGAATAGGCTCCTACGTTCTTCACTATTTCTCAGACGTATATTCTAACCTTGTTTGTAACTTGCAGGGTACAATACGCAACTACCTGTGTATATTTTTTTCTACATCACCTCCAGGCAGTGTTTCACTATTCACAACCTACTTTCCATACATACTCCTTTACTTTATAACAACACATCTTTCTTTCCCTGGGAAACTCTGCCATTTCTTAGGATGATTTTCCTGAACTGCTGCTTAGTTCTGATGGTCCCTTGCCGTTAAAATACATCAAGGATATCGTCGGAGCTATGCGCACGGTTAACGAGGCCGCCATGGAATAGGCTCCTACGTTCTTTAACTGTTTGTCTAACACATAATTTAACCTTGTGTGTAACTTTAATTATTTAAAGTAAAAAAGAATAGTAAAAAACTTCTTTCCGTCAGCTGATCCACACAGTAAAGGTGAGCCGCCTCTTCGAAATGAATGGTCTAGGCTTCAGGAGCATCGGACTAATAATTTGACCTTTTTAAATCATCCGATTACAATTATTCACAACTTGCAGACATCCACCGGCACGACACACGCTATTGCGACATACTTAAGAATGCCGCAGGATAGCATACACTATAGCTGGTTTTTCTTCAAACTGCGGGCTCTTGCCTTCTTCAGGAAGTATGCTATTCATAGAATGTACTCGCGGAGCTGCGGTAGACTGTCAGAGTGGCTGATAGCTTGATAGCGGCCGCTCGTGACGACCTTATGCTCTAGTAAGGGGTGTAGGGATGATGGAGTGGTGATGATGATGACTTGCTCACCTGTGAGGGTGTAGGAGATGAAGGCCTCGATGATAGCGGTGGCGGTGGAGGAGACGACACCCTTTCCTTGGTTTTGGGAGTGGCCTGCGCCGGGGTCACCTCCACTGTGGGAACTGAAGGAGCCTAAAAACAACAAAAAACGATAATATATGATACCAGACATCACGTGTGTGGCGTTGGCATCGAAACTTTCATTCTATGGGAACGAAAAGCCCTGAACAATAACGTAATATTAAGATTCAAATTTGGAATAAAATTTGAATTTTGTTTATCGAATATCTGTGATTTTTTTTTCAGCTTCGTTCAATTGTTTTCTAAATCTCTAGACAGTTGTCTTCTTTTCCGTGGAATAGCCTCTAGGTCATTAGAATTAATGTATGTAGTAGTTTTAAGTTTATGTATTATCTTTATTTATTAACCCCGGCGGCATAGTCCAGTGGTAAAACCGTTTGTTTGTCACTCGACGTCGTCGATTCATAACCCTAACAAGCTTGATTTTGAAAAATGTAATCAAATCTAAGCTCTATAAATGCCCTCGGTTGAGTTGAGCTAATCTTAGGGGACAAAAAAATATCCAGGCCTCGAAAGCGTTTTACAGTTATGGAGAGTAAGGGTATTCGAATACCCCTACTCTCCACAGTTAAAAGATTGATCCACATTTTCAAAGAAGCATTGAGTTCAGTCTTACTTCCGTCTTCTTGGGGTTAGGTGGTGGAGGAGGTAGTCCGCCTTCCAGGGGCTTGGGGGCCGGAGCCACCGGGCGGCTGATGGCAATTGCCTCTTCTGGGGGTGACGCCGGGGCCGGAGCTTTGCGCTTCACCACACGTGGAGGAGAATCACCAGGGACGCGCTTTGGCACCCCCAACGGGCTAGGATCATCTAAAAAAAGGCAAATCGAAACATGATTTTTATAAATTATATTTCATAATTCTAGAACGCAATAACATGGCATGTTGACGGAGGCGCTAGTGGATGGATTCCATGCCATAATAAGCAAGCGTTGCGCTTTTCTGTGGGCGCCACATCTCCTCCATCGACAATTTCTTACAGAAATACCAGTCATATCTGAAGAATATAACAAGTAAACGTTTGTATGAAACTACGGAGTATAAGTTTATCAATCTCTCCGGTTTCGGTGACATGCCACCATTGTCAGGAGCTACTTAAAACTAAACCTAAGTACAGAACAGTTAATTAAAGTTACCTAGATAAGTGGAAGGAAGAAGAAAAGTGTTAGAGACATCAGTCGGACCGGTTGAACAAAGCGAATTTATTGGAAACATTAAGATTTTGATTTGAATATATTATTAATTCTGTATTTAGGTTTAGTTAATGGTGCCATATCACGTCAGTAGATTGATTAATAAATTAAAGCTCAGTGATTTCATACAAAATTTTACTTGTTGTATTTTGTTGATATTTTTTACAGAGGATCGAGAAGGATGGAGACTCGTGCTGGAGGCCTACGATCAACAGTGGACGGACACAGGTTGATCATAATGATGATTATGATGATGAATATTTTTTCACCTGCTGATGTTCCTTGGCCGGTCTCATCGATAAAGCCAATAGTGATGTTGATATCCTGGGCACCAGCAAGAGACAAGCTTAGAGACTTCTTGTCTTCAGAAGAGTCCAACGACGACGAAGACTTGGGGCTCATCACTGGGGAGCGCCCCACGGGAGGGCTGGTCACAGGGCTAGGGGACTGGAACGAGAAATAAAATGAGGTTAGAAAAACATAACCTTAATTTTTTATTAATAAAACATTTATTTTGATATCAAGGGGTAAATTAACTAAAGCAACGACTTTTGAGCTTACTCTTATAAATTTAAAATAAAAAATAATACAATAATTAATCTTAGATCTATGGTATGCAGTCTTAAAGCGGGACAGACTCAACGTCGACCAGCCCTGAAGTACTAGCTTATGTAAAAGTTAAAATATAAAAAAGTTACTAGAAGTACAAGCTATCTCGACACCATTCTTTGGAGTTTTCCTTAGCGCTGGATTCCGTGGTAATCCGACGTTACCATTCAGGCGACGTCGTCATTTCGGGAACGAGTCATCGGTTTTGGAACACTATGTATTCTTTAGGGCAGTGGCTCTCAAACGGTGCACCGCGGTGCACTGGTGCACCGCGAGCATGTTGCGGGTGCACCGCGAGAAAAATGAGTAACAAAAAAAAAAAAAAACAAACGAAATCTTGAATCAGACCAAAATATTAATGACCCAGAGAGTACAAGTGGAAGAAGTAAAGACCATATTATTAGACATCATACGTCTCATAAAAAAGAAAATATACCCAGTCAAATCAGAAAAATTAATCGACAGTATTCTGAAGAATATTTACGTTTCGGTTTTACTAGCATCAATGAGGAAGGATATCACATTACACTATGTGTCGTATGGGGAGAAAAACTGTCCAATAGCGCGACGTATCTCGACAAGTTAAATAGCCACTTCATTACGAAGCACGCTGATCTCACATCCAAAAGTAAAGATTACTTTGAAAGATTGTTAAGCATGCAAAAAACATAAGCGAAATATTTTGAGAAAACTGTTAAAATTTCCGATAAGGCACTACTGGTGTCATACGTGATTGCTGAATTGATCGCTATACAATATAAATAATCGTGTCAGAAACAACAGGGTCAGATCCTGTCTGCCCAGAAGTGGGCGACGTCGATGGCGTTACTTCTGGCCATCATCAGGTTTTCCTGGGTACAGCTATTCGGGCACAGCGCACACTCCAGAAGGTGTGACAGGGTCTGCTCCACGCCGCAGTCACATTCAGTCGGTCCGCTGTAAAACTGCCAGGCCCTCATTTGTGTCCTTGTCTTGCATACTCCGGTCCGAAGTCTGTTAAGGGACCTCCGTATATTCCACCCTTGGTCATGTCCAGGGGCTAGGTCCTCTTTCGGGGCAATCCAAGTATTCCCCTCAGTTGCGCTTCTCCACATGTTCAGCCGCAGGGTGGCCTCAGGTATCACCAGTTCCGTTGTCGACTGTAGGAAACTTCTTCTTGATTTGAGCCGTGTGGTTATCTTTTGGTACCCAAACATAGGGTGGAGTGCGTCGTGGGTTGCTTTGGTGAGCTCCTTCTTGGTAGTAACTTCTCGCCGTATGTTTGGTGGGGCAATGCCCGAGAGTTGATATAGCTTTGATATTGGGGTAGGTTTTAGGCACCCCGTAACCACCCCAATATCAATTAAAACCACATACTATAGCAGAGTCTCTAATTTTACCTGCATGTTGTGAAGTGGAAAAATTATGTTTGGTGATGAAACAAAAAATAAAATTATGAAAATTCCTGTTTCAAACGATACAATAAAAAGAAGAATTTTAAATATGTCGGATGATATTGGAAAAACAGTTACTGACTAACTTTTCAAACGACATTTTGCTTTACAAGTCGACGAATAGACTGAAATTAGCAGTAAGGCACAATTACTAGGGTTCGTTCGTTTTATAATCGAAAATAAAATAGTGAATTCATATCTAAACTGCAAAGAACTTACCGAACATACGACTGGACAATATGTTTTTGATTATATTTGTTTATATTTAGAACAACTTAAAATATCGTGAGAGTCATGTGTAGGAATTTGTACAGATGGTCCTCCTTTAATGGTAGGTTCAATTAAAGGATTTGTTACCCTTGCAAAGAAAAAAAAACCCTCATATTATATCTACGCACTGCTTTTTTACATAGAGAATCTTTAGTGTCGAAAACATTACCAGGGGCACTAAAACCTGTACTAGATCAAATTGTAAATATGGTGGATTGTATAAGACCTTTAAAAACACACATATTTAAAAAACTTTGCATTTCTATGGGAGCTAAATATGAGTCTTTGCTTTTTCACACTGAAGTCAGGTAGTTTTCTAGGGGTGAAGCTATTTCTAGATTCATAGCACTTAAGAATGAGTTATTAATCGTTTTTTGAAATGAAGGTATGGATGATTTTGTTAATTGTCTTCAGAATAATGATTGGTATACTAAAGTAGCATATTTAGCAGATATTTTTTATTACTTAAATAACGTTAACACAACCATTCAAGGAAAAAACGAAAATTATTTGTCATCCATTGACGAATTGTCAGGATTTAGGAAAAAATAACTCTTTGGAAAAATCTAATGAAAAGAAAAAAAAAAGATATGTTTGCTTCACTCAACGAAAACATACCCGAAGAAATTATTTCCGCGATAATAGATCATTTAACTTTATTAGAACAAAATATCGCACATTGTTTTCCTTCTTTAAATATAGAAAATTATGACTGGATACGAAATTCATTTGCTACAATTGATACATCGTATTGTGGATTTTCATACGATTTCTGTCCAAGATGAACATTCAGTTCTTCACATGAAGGCACTAAAAATTTTGCTACAATTTTCAACATCATATTTATGTTAGCTTGGTTTTTCAACAATAACTAATATAAAAAATATAAAACGACAAAGACTTACAAATTTAGAGGATGAATAAATTAAATTTTATTAAGCATGGACGTCATTTTGGGTGGATAAGAGCCGGGAGAGAAATGAGACCCTTTCTAGATTACATTCACCTTCAAATCTTAATACAAGTAATTTTAATAAGACATGTATAAATATAAAAATAAATCTAAAGAAAAATTTACAAAGTAAGTTTAAATTCAATATTAAACATTTTTTTTCTATAACTTAAATTAAAAAGAAAATTAGTCAAATAAATTGTATGTAATTTAGTATGTAACTATTTTTTTAAAATAAGTATGTAACAAAAATGATTTCCATATATTTTTTGACCTCTTGATTCTGGTGCACCGCCATTTTTTTCCACGATCAAAAGTGCACCGTGACTTCGAAAAGGGTGAGAACCACTGCTTTAGGGCAAAGACGTGATACAGTAAAAATATTTTGAAAAACAATTATTTAGGTACATACTCAGCGATCATGCTATTTATGTTTTCTATAGTACAATCAATGTTTTTGTATCAAAAAATATGAACGTAAAAGATGCAATATTAGATTAGTGATTGAGGCCTTTTTGGGTAGTGGTTCATGTATCATTGATCTGATATCTTTAGTTCGGATAACATTCATGAAAGTAATCCAATGATAATAAAACTAAATCGCTATTACAATCTGTAGTATTAAATTCATTGTATTAGTTAATCTATACAATTGTGTAGATATAATTATATAATCTAATAATTACGTCGACAATAATAAATAATTCATATTTTTAATGACGATTTACATACATAACTTCTTAGGTTTTCACGGCCAGATTTGATATTGTGGCCTTTCCCTAGTAAGGGAAGCCACTGAAATCAAATGACATCCCATCAACATCAACAGGGATGACGGCTTGATTCTCAAAACAGCATGGCTTTCACCTCTAGCACATACTCTAAAACCTGTATAGACAAGCAAGGACGATCACAGTCCGACATGACGTTCGTGTATGTACAATTCTTAGAACATACCTACCGTAATCTTAGAACATACCTACGATTCTCCGGAATGAAACTTGAGTTGCCATGGAGTTATAAATTAATGACGCTCATAAAAAAATGTATAATCTGAATAAACCAACTCAAAACTAAATAAATCATAAATCCTGAAGAAGACCCCTGCAATGGCAGTCGAAATATTGGTTGAAAAAAGTTTGCCACACACGGCTAAACCCAAAAGCCACAATATCATGACAATTTGCATGATAAATTGTTTATCTTTAAGAAAACTTCAGTAATTCCAATAAAATATTTAAAAACACTTAAATAGTAATAAATGTGCATTTATTACTATCCACATTTACATTATTTAACATATTGTCCCCATAAATTTCCACCATTTAGTTTCCATCGTCCCAAGACGTTACTACATATGGAGGTCCACTTGTGTACATAAAATCGACACTCCTAAAACGTTTTTATAAGATCGGATGATAAGCCCGATGTAACCGAGGTCTGGAACATTTAGTCCTTAAAGATGGTAAATTAACAACTGTGGCAACACCATACTGACATGCGACCAACCACGAGGATGTGCTCCAACACAGGCTGCATTCTTCAGAATTCTGCAAATCAGTAAACGCTACAGTCCCTACGAATCGCTGACGAATATCGACGCTACAACTATCTCCTCCATCGATGATTAGTTCATAAAACTAACAGAAGAGAGCGTTATATGAAAAATCGCAGCACACACTATAGGAAAAACTACTTTACAAGTCAAAAATGTGTTGCGTGCATGCCTGCGAAGGTTTCTGTGTAAAAACGGGAATGGGACGAGAACGGGACGGCAAAGCAGTACCATTCTTGACCGTAGCGCTCTTGATTAGTTTTTCGTTCGCGTTGCATCAGAGATTGGATGACAGAACATAACATTTATCACTAAAACCTCGTGTTGAATTGAAATAAACTTACCGTTGGACTAGTAACTGGACTTTTCTTTGGCGTAGGTTTCGGTGTAGGTTTAGGCGTGGGTTTCTTGGGGCTTGTCACAGGGGTCACTGCCTTGGGAGTAGTGATCGGAGTGACGCTCTTGGAGCTCATCATCGACATGGCAGAAGGAGTTACGGCGCGAGGAGTTGGCGTCGGTGTAGTTGCCTTGGACATGGGCCTAGGACGCCCTACACCCACACCCGGGGAAGTGGGACGACTCTTTGCCGTTAGAACCGAAAGAGTTTGACCTGCAATTGTTATAAATTGCTTTTAATTATGGCAACAATTCTGCAAAACTACGTGTGAATATAAAAGTACCCGATCGCGTATTTGACCTGTATATAATCGTGTCGGAAACATCAGGGTCAGATTCTGTCTGCCCAGAAGTGGGCGACGTCGATGGCGTTACTCTCGGCCATAATCAGGTCTTCCTGGGTGCAGCTACTCGGACACAGCGCACACTCCAGAAGGTGGGACAAGGTCTGCTCCACGCCGCAGTCACATTCAGTCGGTTCGCTGTAAAACTGCCAGGCTTTCATTTGTGTCCTCGTCTTGTATACTCCGGTCCGAAGTCTGTTTCAACGTTCAACCTGTGATCCAACGCAAACGATAAGCCAATCAACGTTGCTGCGATCGAGGAAAAAACTAAACTTTCCTGTGGATTCTGCTTTTAAAAGCCGTAGTACTGCGATTCAAGAGGCAATGCTTCGGCGACCTCACTCAAAAGTGTTTGTGATAGGGTTTTATTTTTGTTAGGTAGTCTCTTCCTGACAAGAACCAATATGAGGTGGGAGAAAGCACTGACATTAAAGCTTTAAAAAACTGCAAAAGTAACTTTTATTTATTTTAAATTGAACCGAATACACGAATTGTTAAGTGAAATGCCCTTGAGGCTATTCTATATTCAGGAAGAGCTTTCCTAACAAGAATCAACTTAATCCCGACCACTTTCGAGAGATGTTGCCGTTGCATTTACTGCTTTAATAGCAGTACAGCATTCATATGATGATGATTGGCTTGCCGTTCGCGTTGGATCAGAGGTTTGATGCCTTCTCAACGGGTATGCGATGGCTGGCATCACTATAAATTTAAACAACTATCATTTACACACTTACTTCTTCTGGCTTCCACGGTTTCTGTTGCCCAGGAGCCTCCAAACGTTTCTCTTCCACCAGGTCCTTGATATTTTTCCTCAGTTCAGATTACAAGGTAGAAATATTATTTCTCAGAATGCTATTGCTTTACATTACTGTGAACCATTTAACCATACCTGGTCCTGGCGGTTTCCATTGTTTTTGTTGTCCAGGCGCCTCCGCACGTTCTTCTTCCACCTCATCCTTGATGTTCCTGAGCAGCTCCATCAGTCCAGTGCTCGTAGTCTCCGGCAGTTCTATGGGGCTACCGCAGCGAGAACCTCCAGGCAGTGGAGACCGTAGCACCAGCTTGCGAGCCTCCTCCATGGCACGCTGCAGGTTCTGTTGGTTCTTGAAGGATTCTCGACTGCGACATCGGCCAATCTGGGTTCTAAAACAAAAAAATATATTTGATAAATGCAACAGGAATATAGTTTTTGTGGCAAAATTGATTGATTAATTCAGTGAGCACTTTTTATGAACCACCACTAATATTTGTATCACTCATTGATTTCGACCAATCACAATACAAGTTGCCTTGTGTTGGTGTACGGCTGCCAGACCAGGAGCCTGGGGAGGGAGAAACACCAGTGGATCGATCCTTTCTGCGCTCCGACCGTCACCAGCAGCACTTCTCCGACCTCCAACTTCAAAACACGTCTTCCTGCCCGCCAGATTCGGTAATCTTCGACACTTCGTGAACATCTGGCAATAGATTCCAGAACTTTCTACATTTACTGAAATCTTTAAGATTTTGTATTAACTGAACTTAAAATGCGCAAATTCTTTTATTAACTAACTAAAACCATTTTATATCATAAAATTTATATCGTGTGGTAAATAAAATAATAAAACTGAACTTTACATTTACATCAAATTCTCCGGGCAGAAAGCGACTCCGTACATAAGTGTGTTTGACGAGCTAATAAAAAATAATAGATTAAAGATCGTATATCGAGGCTTTTTGGCACCAGCCTTCAAGGGATATATCAAGCAAGAAATGTGGAAGGTCAATAAAGTTCATCAAACAGTTTTGAGGGGCACTCACGAGACGCAGACCCCCCGCATGACCTGACCCCACTTGCTGGACGAGGTGCTGTTGGCTGCCATGCGAGCCACGCGGCGGAAGCGCGCCAGAGAGTCCTCCCCTTCTGGGGGCGGCGGCGGCGCCTCCACCTCCTCCTCCTCCTCCACGGCCACGGGGGCCACGTGGAAGTCCTTCATAAGGCGGCGCTCCCACACCTTCATCCTCTTGCCCAGCACCGCTAGAAAACATCAAATAACGGTCATCAAAGTGCCATAATCAAAGTCTTGGGATTGTCCCTCTGAATTTGGAGGTGCAGCGACGTACTGGTTCATATTACTTGCATGCGTCTGGGATTAGAGATATTGTACTCCAGCTGAGCGCTACTTCCAAATCCATAAAGCCTTGTGCTGATGCCCTTACGGGCGCATGACAAAGGCTTATCAAACACTGTAGGTAGATCTACCTTTTTGTTAATCCAAGACGATCACTGGTCTACCCATCTACTGGTCAACGATAAATTAAACTCATTTAATTGAGTTTCAAACTCCAGTTGCCCCTGTGGTGCTTCCTTCCAGACTTTAGAGCACATTCTCGACGGGACTCATCATAAAGGACACTCGCAAAACGCAAACATTTTGAAAGTAGATGAAGTGTTTCCTTGCGAGTTAAATGTAGCACACAGTGCAACAACAAATTAAACGCAGACAAACTTATTTGATGTTAGTATACTACAAGCGTGCCTCGAGTTGTATTTCTCGGTGATTTATTGCTGGGTTGTGAGGGGCGTGAGGATTGGTGGTTAGAAGATGATCCCTGCAACGGCGATCGAAATATCGAAGATAAGGAGAAATTCGACACACTGCTCAAACCAAAAGGCACACAAAACAAAATAGTTTGTCATCATATATATAGTATGTACCTTTCTCTTTTCTGTCGGCGCAGGACACATCCATCCCGTTGCGCTCGAACACTTCGAGCATCTCGTACCGCATGGCCGAAATGTCGCCTTTCACCTCGTTGATGTCGTCCTCGGTGACCGGCTCCTCGTCACACTTCCGGTGCATTGTTGACACGTAGCGCCACACCACGGCGCGCATCACGGCAGTGTAGCGGACATCTCGGTCCTCCTTGTCGCGACTCTGCAAAACACGTATCATCTCCTCATTGAGATAGTGTTGTATACATTACTGTGGTGGCAATCCCATCTCTTGGTAGCCCTCCCTGAGTGAACTGCCAACTGACGCTTTTGGTGTCAATTGACGCCTTTGGCGTGGAAAAAGGCTGTTGATATTGTTGCTTTTGGATTTAGCCGTGTGTGGCAAATTCTCGGAATTTCCTGGAGAGACCACGTCACGAACAAGGAGGTTCTCAGGATAATCAAGGAAGATAGGTACCTAATAAGAACCATCTCAGAGAGGCAAGCTCGATGGATCGGTCACATCACGCACCACGATGGTCTTCTTCACAACATTGTGGAGGGGATGGTTGAGGGTAGAAACTGTAAAGGGCGTATTTGCAGCAAGTGTTCGAGGACATGAGTTGTAGCTCTTATGCTGAGCTGAAGAGGGTTGCGGAGGACCGAGAGGAATGGAGATCGAGAGGCAAGATTTTGTTGCTGCAAACCAATCCACCGAATTGATACTACTACTACGAAGAAGGCAAATTCTCTAGCACCAATATTTCGACAGCCATTGCAGGCGTCTTCTTCAGGGTTGACGACTTTGACAGAGTTGACACAAAGTCGTGAACCCTGAAGAAGACCCCTACAATGGCGGCACACGGCTAAATTCAAAACCCACAATACCAAATCTGGACGTGAAAACCTTTGAAATTATATAAAAAGGCTGTCAGTAGCGCTTGGCCCGCTTCAGATTGAGAGTGCGTGTTGGCGTAAGACTTTCAATGTACTTAGTATTTTAGCACTGTATTCAGTTGCAATTTGTATACCTTGTGTATTTCGCATAAGTTTTTGTGAATCTATAAATCCTGATTTACATAACTTGTAGAGTATGCTACGTTTTGCGACAACTTCCAAGTAAGGTAGAAGTAGCATTAAAGAGCAAATCTCAGATGGCTGGACGTTTTACAGAATGATGCAGTGGTGATTGACGCTAAGAGCTATCCTAGTGTGGCAACAACATGCGGACAAGCAACCAACCACGACGACCAACACAAGCTGAAGTGTCAATGATGATGGAGTTTTTTCAATATGATTTGTGCTTGGACCTATAATGGAAGAATAGCTGGCTTACCTTGGAGTCGTTCCTGTTAAGCTTGTCCTTACCCCGCAGACCCAATAGCTTGAAAATCAGCTTTGGAGTTGGGCAGATGTTGAAGGGAGGAGGCAGCGTGGCTCCTTGCTCGAAGTAGGACATCCAAAGTCGCGTTCGGGCAAACTTCCACTCTGTGTCAGAGTGTTCCTGCGAAAAATTTAGTGGTTAGCAAATGAACAGTGATACTAAAGGATAAATTGAAGAGTAATATAAAAGACATTGAAATTTAAATAATACAAATACGATATGCGTTGGTTGAATGTCTTTGAGGGTATTCCACGGCCAGGAAGAGCGGTCCTAAGAAGAGCTCACTTGATCCCGACCAGTTTAGAGTGCGGTCGGCGCCACTTTTTATAGCCCGTAGCGTTGTTGATTGGTGCTTCAGGGAACCGCACCTCCTTTTTTGATCGTGGTGCTGTTTGGCTTTACATTGGCGTTGGATCAGAGGTTCGATTTCAACGTCGCTTAATCGATATCTGGCATAAACATAAGCAAAGGGATCGAATAATGCCAGATTAATAACCTTACTACGAGAAACATTCTTTTTCATTACCGAAATTAAGCAATATTGGGATACGATTCTTATTTGGGCGGTTGGTTATCTAAAAACTGTGTGGGCTGAGTTTGACACCTTTAACACCTTCAAAGGAATGGACAAAAGAACGGGAGTGCCGAGCGAATCATTCGATGTTCATCGAAACTTAAATCAACTCAATCCCTATCACTTTCGAGTGAAGTCGCTGGAACACTGGCTTCCCTTCAAGGGTAGTGCTAGGACTTATAAAATGAGAAGACATGCTCTCTCCCTTCCCCGAGCAATCTTTCCGAGGAAGTTCACCGCTCGGATATGAGTCGCGCCTCTTCTGATGGGGAAAGGCGTTCAGCACGTCGGGTGATCCGCGGTTCTGCAGCTTCTTCGAAGAAGGTTGCCGGAGCGAAGATGGCGTATCTTCACGCCAAGGGTCTTCACCCAGATACAACAGCTGATGACTTGCAGAGCTTCTTGGTAGCGACCGCTGCATTCAATCCTTCTTGGATGACCATCAAAAGGATTGTCAGCAGACGGACGCTGTCAACTTCTTTTAAAGTCGGGGTCATCGTGACTTCGCTGGAGTCTCTCATGGAGCCTGAAATTTGGCCTGAAAGGACCATCGTTCAACCCTGGATACGTGTAAGACGAAAGAATCGCAGTGGACAGTGATTGAAACCAATTTGAGTAAAGATATTGACATATTTAGTGTAATATTGCTGCAGATTCAGTGCTGGTGTTGATTGATGCGAAATGTTTTCAGATGTTCGATTTTGTAACAATAATGCCGTGTTATTTGTGTGTAAAAGAGGATATACTTATGACATGGGTTTTTGTTGTTGCAAGTAATTGCAACTATTTGCGTGAGTATCCCGACACTAGTTCTGAGTGTGAGGTCATTGACACTAAATATGTCAATACACTTACAATGCCACAATTGTAATTACTTTAATAATGAATTAAAATATAAATAATTTGTAACGCTATTAAAAGAAATAAAAATAATTAAATTGAAAAATAAATAAATGAATTGACATCAGATAATAACCCTTTATCGAGTGTAGCGCTGTTGATTATCTTGTGGGTCACGTTAGATCAGAAGCTCGGTGCCCGTTCAACGCATATGCGATGGTCTATCAATGTATAAGTCATCAGAGTTGTAGTTACATCGATTTCGGCGTACGAGTTGGACATCATGGCGATGAGCAGGTTGAGCAGCACGATGACGTTGATGACGCTGTAGGATCCGAACATCAGCAGCCCCCAGAAGCGAGTGTAGGACTTGATGCCAGCAAGTTCGAAGTTCTCCAGACCCACCATGCCGAAGGAGGCCCAGAAGAGCGACTGTGACGCCTCGAACACACTGAGAGAAAACACGACAGCATTATATAATAACATGATATTTGAAGGTGTTGATTGAGGTGTGTCTCAAAAAAATAGACCCATGAATTGTCATTCTAATAATCAGTATTTTTTTAAAGATTTATATTTACGGTAACTATCCATTCAATTCAATCAATTCCGAACATTACCCAACTCTTTTTCTTCTAGGGATGCTTTCTTTCCATTCGTTAGAGTCCCGGAGGAAAATTGCTGCTCTTAAACATTCATTCCTTCTTCTTCGCGGTACAATTCACAACCCTGGGATTCATGAATGTTTTAACTTCTATGTTCCAGATAAGTACACCCGTGCTCGTAGCCAACCATTGTTTTTGGTCCCAATTGATGCTTGTGGAGCTTCAAGCACTCAATTTCGTATAACGGCAATGGCGCTCCTAAATGGCCTACCAGCACACCTCGATCATATACTTACATCCTTTTCCTCTTTTGTTGATGGTATTGTTCTCCTATGATCTTTGACATGTGTCATCTTTTTCTTCTTTTAGGTTATATTTTTATTTTATTATCTTTTGTATGTATTATATATTTATCTATGCTCTGTTTCTTATAATTTTGTATCTTAGAACTATTTTTCATTTTAATTAGAATAAATAAATAAATATTCCTTATGCAGAGATTCATGCTCCACGTGGAGGTACTCGTACATGTTCGGTGTGTCTCTTAAATATAGAATCCGAAACGAAGATATCCGAAGAAGAACCCAAGTAGAAGCTACCCAAAGAAGTGGCTCACTCAAGTGGCAATGGACAGGATATATCTGTCGAAGAGACGACAGTCGATGGGAAAAAAAAGTGTTGGAGTGGCGTCCAAAAACTGGTAAACGGAGCATTGACCGACGTCACCAGAAAAATGACGGGAGTCCTGGATGTGGAAGGTGGAGGATCGAAGAGGACGGTGACACATGCGGGAGGCTTACGTTCAACAGTGGATGGACACGGGCTGATGATACGCTGTTTTCGGAATGGTGATCAGACAATTATTCTGGACGTCAGCCCAGGCATTTTTAAAAGGTAAGTAAACCCTTTCTACGGTTGTATTGACTTTTGGTAAAAAGCCAATTCACAATTATTCAGCATAGATTAGTTAGATAGATAGACTTACTTTCCGAAACTTCTCCATTTCATGCAAGAATCCGCAGCGTTGTCCCAGTCCGGCAGTCCACCAGGAAGAACGTAGCACTTCCGTTTCTCCAACTCGGCAAAGTACCACAGCAACTGATTCAGACCTAGATGAAAAAACGAACATTACTCGAATCATTCCAAGCATTTATTGTGTTATTCATGTCAATAATTTTAAATAGATTAGTATCATCGTTTCGCAATGTCAATGTGTGGTGCTCACCGCAGGCGAAGGCGAACAAGACGAGGCTGTAGATAAAGAAGAACTTGACAATGTCGATGACCATCCTGCCCAGTGATATCTGCAGCGGTCCCAAGTGCGGGTTGATAGAGAAGAGATGCACCAGCTTGAGAGCACTAAAACAGTGTAAAAATGTGTTAACAACTTGTATTCGCTCCTTATAAGTTTGTATGTAAAGTTTGTGGTGGCAATACCGTCTGTTGGTAGCTCTTCCTAGCAAGAACTGTGAAGTGATGTTTGGTGCGCGGCAAGGACGTCAGTAGCACTTGCTTCAAGGTGAGGGTGTATCAAATAGCAGTAAATAGGCCTTCTGCTGTTAGCTGCGGATCAAAGGCATCCTAGTGATCGCTTGGTATTTACACTAGGTTAAGTTGGTTAGAGATATTCTTGTTGGAGTACGTTACCTGAAGATGTTCGCAGCAGCAAATAGTCCTTCTGCTATCAGTTGTGGATCGAAGGCATCCCAGTGCTCTCTCGGTATGTAGGCAGTGGCAGGATCGGCAGCCACCTCTCCACTCTGCTGGAGGAAGGCAGCGAACCGCAGCAAGGCCACGGCCACGTACAGAGAGTTCCTCGTAAAGTCGATGAAGTTCCACATGTTGCGCAGGTAGGATTGTATGCCCTCGAGGTAGATCTCCTGCGTCTCCTCGGCGATGAAACCTGAAAAGTTACTGTGTTGTCAATATCATCTCTTGGTAGCCCTTTCCTGAGATGATGCTGCATGGAACGTCAAGCAAAGTTTTGGCGCGCATCAAGGCGTCAGTAGTGCTTGGCCTGCCTCATGGAGAAGGTGTGCCTAGTTTCATATTTCAGCACCGTGTTGTTTTCATCATTGGTATATATGTATACTACAAGATTCTGAGGATTTTGGTGTAAACGCAACAGGTTCGATAGGTCAAAACAAAGCCATCGACAGTAAATGATTATTCTGGATTGTGCTTTAGTTATATGTTCTGACATCAGCATGATGTAGCCCTTGCTGACTGGTACCGAAAACCTCGATATACAATATTTCCTCTTTTATTTCTGTTCGATTGTCATACATTTATGTGTCCGCTTTATCGTGTATTAGTTATATACACCGCCGCTCGTGGTGCGGGCGAGAGCCCATCCCGAGCGCGGAGTTAGTGGGTACCGTCGATCTTACGATCGATCGGGAAACCAAGTTTTAACGTAAATATATGTCAATGTGCTTCTGAAAATGTCCGTGTTATCAATCAACTCCTAATCCTGCCACCACGCGACTGAACTACCTTTTAAAGAGAGGAGGGTGTTATAATATAAATGGTTTCATCACGCGACGGAATAACAACCTTTTGAGAGAGAGGAGGATGTAAGTACAATTGATCTAAGTACACTCTTATGGTAAATCCGTAATATAATGTTTACGCGATGTATATCAAATTTAGAACCAATGTGGATGAGGAAGCATTTTAACAATCATAAAATATAAAGTAACTTTTGTAAAAAAACATGCTTTACAGTTTCTAATCTATATTTGGTCAAATTTATTGGTCAAGGATTAGAAAGGCTGTTGCTTATCTTACCAAGAACGTAGATAGAGACAAACATCTCGAGATATGTGGGTCCGTTTCCTCGCTGGCGCAGAAGCTCTTCTTCCAAGTTTTTCTTCATGGACTCCGTACCAAACAAGTGGATCACCTGGACGTCCGCTCTAAGCGACACCAAAATCAAGATCACTAAAACAAAGATAAACATTCATCAGTCAATCCATTAAATGTATAACGCTTTGAGAGTTATGGGGAAGGCAACTAACCAGGTTGAATCAATAATAAAGAGAAGAAGTGTACGATCATATGTTGATTCTGTTGTAGCCTAATATGTATGACTTTACATGGTCGGTTACAAGTTCGCGATCTTTATCTGATGTATATATTAATATCCTCTTCTCTTTCAAAAGGTTGTTATTCAATCGCGTGATGGCAGGATAAAGAGCAGATTAATAACACAGACTTTTTCGAAAACACATTGAAATATATTTACGGTAAACTTCACAAACCTATTGCCCGACCTAGTCACAGCATTAGGCCGAGCCACAATACAATATGCTCTCGCCGACGGGCGGCACAAAAAAAGGAAACCAAGTCTTTATCGTGAGTATATAAGTGCTTCTGAAAAAGCCTGTGTGTTATTAATCTGCTCCTCATCTTGTTACCACGCGACTGAATAACAACCTTTTAAAAAGAGGAGGATGTTAATATATAAGAAGAAGAGATAAGATACCGCGTGAATCAAAAGCTTCACGAACGGCTTGAGCATGAAAGCTTGTCAGTAGAGCAGTAGAAAGGGAGGAGGAAGATAATGTGGAAGGAGAATAAGAAAGCAATGTGTAATGAGAAAATAAGAGCGATAGTGTTAAACTCACATAAGAAGAAGAGGTAAGAAGACGCGTGGATCAAAAACTTCATGAACGGCTTGCGCATGAGCTTGCCGGTAGAACAGTTGGGGGCAGTCATGTACAGGGCGCAGTAGAAGGGGAAGAGGAGCGCCACTCGAACAATGATGAAGATCTTCTCTCCGGCGGACTTGCGACGGAAGCCAGGGACCCCCTCGTACCAGATGGCGGCCAGCAACTGCTGGATGTTGGGATGAGCCACGAACTGTACAAGAACATCATAGTTACTTCTTAGCAATCCTTAAAAATTATCCAAGACTTCCTCCCTTTATCGACGGATTGCTAAACGTTAATCCTCTTTTTTTTTTTAGATCCACTGACGAATCTCGACGCTACATCTCATCCACCGACAATTGCCGGCGGTCATAGCTTAACAAAATGGTCAAAACGTTTGCTTTGCAAGCCAAAGGTCGTGGGTTCGATCCCCGACGGAGATTAAAAAAAAAGGATTGTAATCGATTTCTGAGCTCTAAAAATACCCCCGGTTGGTGTGAATTTGATCGATCACCCGTAAAATATCAGTCATAGCCTATTAATTAAAATTAGTGTTAGACGAAAGTCGTCCCGTGAAGACCACCCATTCATAGTAAATTCCTGTTATAATAAAGAATGATGCGTGAATCTCGGGCTGTAGTATATTACGTTGGCGTATCAACACTCCATATGCAGCGTTTAGCTATTTACAACATGGTAAGCGTCATAGAATTCCACAGATGAGACTTCAGAATTACTGTCACCATCTGTCGGTATTCTCCTGTATGTGTTTACATAAAAAAAAGGTTTGTAAATCTATAGTTCATTCAATACAGGAAGAGCCTGTGACACATTTATTGCCCTGTTCTCAACATCGTCCGATATAACGTTGTAGAAACGTTCACTAATTATATTAATTTTATCAACATTTAGAAAAGCCTCTCTTCTTATAAATAATACGTTATTTACGTTAATATATCATAATAAAAATAAAATAATAAAAAACATATACATAGTGTTACAAATTAGCAAAAATACGGCAATTTGTAAAAAAATTAATATAATATTTGACGCATGTAAAAGGCCAACTGATATTGATGCGAAAACCAGTGTTGGGGTATAGATAATCGTATTTTCGATTTATTTTGTATATACCTACTAAAATGAAATATTAGAATTATTATCAATTATAAGTGAATATTAACAGGTTTTAAGAGACATGTAAAACAAATTATAAATAATATGTAAATTGTGAAGAAAAGCGAGTGTAGAGATAAATATTAGCACATAACGGAATCCGATAAAGCAGTACATTATAACAATTGTAATCGCTGTAGTATCAAGAAGAAGTATCATCATCATCATCATCAGCCTGTGTCCGTCCACTGTTGAACGTAGGCCTCCCACATGAGTCTCCATCCTCTTCGATCCTCCGCCTTCCGCATCCAGGTCACTCCCGCTATTCTTCTTATATCGTCAGTCTATCTTGTAAGGGGTCGGACAATGCTTTGTTTGCCAGTTCTAAGAAGAAGTATAAGACAGTACAAGTATTATTGATAATGACCTTCTTCTGCTTGTAGTTGATGGCTAGCTCCAACCTCGCGAGCTTCATGTGATCTCCTTCCTCGTAAGGAGGATCCTCGGGGTCATGGTTGAGGATGATAGCCAGCTCGGTGGAACTGCGAGACTGATCCAGGAGGTCCACAGCGAACTGCTGACATTGCCGCCTCAACTCCAAGTACTCGCTCTTGCATTCCTGAATAGCAAATGAAAAAACAAACGTAGTGACATCAGCGCGATGTAGCCCTTGCTAAGTGGTACCGAAAACCTCGATAAACAATCCTTCGTCTCTTATTTTTGTCGCTTGCCATACATTTATGTGTCCGCCATATTGGGACTAGTTATATAGTTTTGCCACCGCCGGCGATGGTGACCGACCACGGGCCGTGGAAGTGCCGACGGCTGGCAGTTGGTCCCCACCCTTTGGCTTGGCAAGGTCGCATTGCGGCCACGCGGCATGTCAACCCGCGTGGTCAAAAACTTATAACGTTTTTAACACAAATATAATCTGTGCTTCTAAAAGAAAGTGTTTGTTTGCTGACCTGCTCCTCGTCCTGCCCTCACGCGACGTAATAACACCCCTTTTGAGAGAGAGGAGGATGTTAGTAGTAACTCAAATTAATTCATACTGTGAAGTTGCTTCAGGCCAACTGTTGGATGGACTCCTGTAGTTTTATTTACCTAATTTTTCCAGCAATTGTTAAAACCTATAGAACATACTTCCAAAATTGACCGCGGCACTTCCAAACCTATTAGTGTTTGTCTTCCTGGATTCGGAAGTGCCGTGACTTTGTGTTTTAATCTCCTTCCTTCAATAACCTTCCAACAACCTTTAATCAATAAGTGGCGTATGAACCTGTTCTGCGAAGGCAAGGGTTCTCAGCTCCCATGAAAGCTGGAAGGCAGTGAGCAGAGGATCTGGTGAAGACAAGGCTATGAGCGAAGGGCTGGCAAGGGCGCGGTACTCGTTGACGCGCGACAAGGAGTGCCTTAGAGAGTCTTCCGTAGACTGCTTGATACACTCCTCGCAACCGCACCTGTAAAAACCACAAGGTATAACTATGTAAATAGAAGATGGAGTACGTAAAATGTAGTGTGTTTTGAGATAATAACAGGGGATATGGCTTGTAGACGACCACTCCGTCTTGACTGATAAACCGCTCTACGGGTGGCAGTAGCGGGTCCTCGTCTTCGTATTTCAGCTTCCTCGACAGCTGGTTGTAAGGCAGGTGTGTTCCGGTCAGCTCCCTTGTGCTGGGGTGTAGGTTGTCATAATGTCCAAGCTTTGGTTTGCACAAACCAGTTTGTACAGCATTGTATGCGCGTGTGGAAGGGGACCGATATGTATTAATGTATGCACTGACTTGATGTCGTGCGGCATTGGAAGCGTGGCCCCGCGATCCAGAAGAATCTTGATGATCTCATAGTTGTTCCTGTGAGCTGCCAAGATTAGAGGCGTGATGTCTGGCGTAAACATCCCGATGTTGCTGTCCACTGTTTGCCAACTCTACAAGAAACAATCAAACAGATATCATCAAACACCTTGATACCAAGAGGTAAATTGTCTAGAGCCACAACTTTGATATTGCGCTAGTTTATTTAAAACCTAAATATACAAGAATTATAATTAAAACTATGGCATCCGTTACACAAATGCTGTCTGTGTGTCTGAGCCACGAACAGGAGAGCGATTCAATAGCAGGATCGACTCAACCTTGATAACCTTGCTAGCTGGTCGGCGTTAGACTATGGGCTACGTGAGGAGGAATACCTTGCTTGGCCGCTATATCCTTGATTGGTGCTACGTCAACCATTCTGTCACCTGCGGCGATACAGAGATGCACATAGCTTTTTCGTTGACCACACGGTTTTTAATTGCAGTGGCACCACTGGTTAAATGTTGCAAAATAAATCATGAAGGACGATGCCGATAGATCAATAAGATGACGACAAGCGGTATCAACCTACCCGATTTAAAAGATAGGTTCTAATTCATATTTTTCTGATGTCGTTTTTGGGAGATCTCTTTCCATTTAAGCATCACGGATAGGCACACAATAATTTCTGTAAGTTTCATCGCAATCGGATGAACGGTACGGTAGCACATAAAATAAGAAAAAACAAGCATTGATTTTGCATACATTTGATTGATAACTGAAATTATCATTTTGTTGTTCTGTGGTGGGCAAAGATGAGGACCACGTGGTGAAGAGAGCCTTCAATATATCCACGCTGAGAAGAAGACCTGGAAGACCTCGGGCAACCTGGACTGCAACTGTAAACAAGGATCTGAAATCCCTGGGTTTGACCGAGAATGCAACGCAGTACAGACAGACATGGCGAATGTGCACAAAGAGAGCCGACCCCAGATGATGGGAAATGGCTAGGATAAAGAAGAAGAAGTTGTTCTGTGGTGGGCAACACCAGTTCTCCGTTGTCATCCCATCTTACGATGTGAAACGACTGTCAGTTGAGCTTGGCCCGTCTCACGGAGAGGTCCTGTTGGCCGTTGCCAACACGTGTGGGAGGGACTGTTTAAGCCACGTGTCAATTTGAACCACTGTTCCATAACGTTAATTAAATTTCACAAATACTTACGTATGGTTCCCCTTCTTTGTGAATGAGTTCCTCGTGCTCCAGTAGTAGTTCCACGGCCTCGACAAACTCCACGTTGATGGATTGAAGAAGAGCGTCCTTGGTGGCGACTCCCATGATGACCAGCAGTTCCACCATCTCCAGGTTCTCTCCATCGATTGAGAGTGTCAGCGCACCTCGTCCAAGAGAGTCCAAACAGTTCACGTCTATGTTGGCTTTGCGATGCGCTCGTTGTAACATTCTATACACAAATAAAGCATTCAATAATACATTATATTTACAATTTTAAGTATATATATATGTGTGATGGGAACACCATCTGCTGGCGACCAACATGACGTATTAAAAAACGTCAGTAGCGCTTGGCCCGCCTTAGGGTGAGGGTGGTTTGATATTATAATACATATCGAGGTTTTGAAAAAACTGCATTGGAAAACCAGTGTTATAAAATGTATTATTACAAAACGTACGATAAAAAGTGCACTGGTAGTTTGTACACTGGAAATGCGGAACTATTACACTCATAGAAATAACCGAGATGGAAAAAAAGTACTGAAATTCTGATTTAAAATCATCATCAGCCTGTATCCGTCCACTGTTGAACGTAAGCCTCCCGCATGCGTCTGCATCCTCTTCGATCCTCTGCCTTCCGCATCCAGGTCACTCCTGCTATGCTTCTTATGTCGTCAGTCCATCTTGCAGGGGGTCAGCAAATGCTTCGTTTGCCAGTTCTTGGGCGCCATTCCAGTACTTTTCTTCCCCATCGACCGTTGTCTCTTCGACAGATATGCCCTACCCATTGCTACTTGAGTGTGCCTATTCGTTGGGTAGCATCCACTACTTGAGTTCTTCTGCGTATTTCCTCATTTCGGATTCTATTTTTTAGCGACACTCCGACCATAGCACGCTAGGTGACCTTTATTTTATGGGTAAGACTTGCTGCCAGATTCCACGTCTCTACGCCATAAGTTAATACATGGAGGATGCATTTGTTAAACGCCTTAGTTTTAAGACATTGCGGAATTTTCGCTTTAAAAATGTACTTTAGTTTTCCAAATGCTGCCCATCCCAGTTGTATACGCTTGTCGATTTCTTTTGAGAAGTTACTTGTATTACTGATTATTATTTAAAATATGGTTTTACTATTATTTTAATGATTTTTATATTTAAAAAATTAACAAATTAAAATATTTAGTTTTGATTCACATTTATTTTTAAGCGATTACATGTTTCGGCCTCCCTGGAGACCATCTTCAATAATTTTTTATTTGTTTTTTTTTTAAATAAAATTAATTTAAAATTAAAATTATGCAGTTTCACCAAGTATTGTCAGTTGATAACCTTAATGTTATTAAATTCTTGTATTCATTTTATTTAAAATAAATGTGTTTCATATCTTAGTGCCAAGAATTCCTACTCTAGTATCAATATATGTATCGACATCAACATGATATAGCCCTTGCTGACTGGTACCGGAAACCTCGATAAACAATCTTTCGTCTTTTATTTCTGTTCGCTTGTCGAACATGATGTGTCGCCATATTGGCATTTTGAACAAGTGCGGTCACGGGTGTGACGTTAGTTATATAAACCACCGCTTGTGGCGCTGGGCGACAACCCATCACGCACGGCAGGGAGTCGACCGCCGACCGTCGGCGAGAGCATATTGTATTTTGGCCCGGCCGAATGCTGTGACTAGGTCCGGGCCATAAGTTTGTACAGTTTATCGTAAATATATGTCAACGTGCTTCTGAAACAGTCTGTGTGTTATTAATCTGCTCCTTATCATGCCCTCACGTGACTTAATAACAACCTTTTAGAGAGAGGAGGATGTTAAAATAATGAAATAAATGAATCAGTGGACTACTGCGATGTGAAAGAAGTTGAAATCATGACACACTCCTTTTGCATGATACTTGTATAAATTGAGGGGAATTGTTATCTATAAAAAACGTACCTTCTAACGTTGGCCATGTCACCACGTTCCACCGCCAGGAGGTATTTCTTCTCCTCCAAGGTGAGCGTTTTGGGAAGACATGGAAGCTCCACTGTCTTCCTTGGATCGCCCTGTTTAAAACCATCATTATAACCAGTATTTTCAATGTAGATTTCATCAAAAAAAATAAATAATGTATTTGAATGACAAGGAATTTTGGACCAAGAGATTTCTTATTTCCAGATTCTTGGGGCATCAATAGCTGCTAAGTATGAATTTGGAATGAAACTGGTTCACCTGCATTAGATCATATCAAATTGTTAAAACATGATTCAGGATATTGTTAAATGCAAGGAAGTTTTGAAAGTAGGGTCATTGCAGATGAACGAGTCGTTGGCAGTGAACTTCACGATACAAAAAGAGGAATATTTGAAATGTTTGAAATGTTTGAAATGTTTGGAATGTTAAGACTGTTTGGAATATTTGGAATGTTTGGAATGTTTGGAATGTTTTAATTGAAATAAGATTAAGAGATGGCACTTACCGCTTCGACATCCTTTTTCTCGGTCGCCATGGTCTCCTATTTCCCCCAGGGAGGGCACCAGGCAACACCAACTCGAGCCACACCTATAACAAAATACTTTATATTTTTTTACCAATGATATATATTTATTTAACAGAACTATAATTCCAAGATGTACAAAAGATAAGCATATAATAATAAATAATATAATCATAAAATAAACAGAGCATATATAGCTTCAAAAAAGAAGAAAATGACACGTGTCAAAGATCACAGAGATCTAGAAAAACAATGCCATCGCCAAAAGAGAAAAGTATGTTAGAAAATAATCGAGGTCTGCTGGTAGGCCATTTAGAAGCGCCAGTGCAGTTGTGCTAAATTGAGTGCTCGAAGCTCCGCAAGTATCAACTGGGATCAAAAATAATAGATGGGTACGAGCACGGGTGTACTTATCTAGAACATAGAAGTTAAAATATGTTGGGTCACTTTTATTGTATGGGTATTAAGCTGCTGTTATTTTAAACGTGTTTGTGTCATAAAATAATACAAGAAGGATCTATTAGTTAAACCCTTTAGCTTTAAGACACTGCAGAATTTTCGCTTTAAAAATGTACTTAAATTTTCCAAATGCTGCCCATCCCAGTTGACAATTAACTGCCATCAAAAAAATGCAAATTCTCAAGCGAGTACGAGACGTTTTTGCAATGATTAAAAAAGCAGCTTAAATTATGTGTTATTTTTTAATAAAATAGTGTTGCTATGCTGGCTGTCACCGCCTTATACCTAACCACCCCGCCAGTACATCTGTAGTCGGTAAACTCTAATAATCCCCGGTGCGTGAGGGGCTTCCCCAGTTGGTTCAATGCCGCTAATGCAGCGCTGACACAGTTACAACAGATTAGCGTAAACGGAGAATCGGAACTCGGCCGCGACTCGCCTATTTACCCTAATTCACATCAACCTGTATAAACAGTTTATAGGCTTTAGTGTAGCACCCTTGTTTACAGCATTTCTTCACCCAAATTCACACACATCGTGCTCTAGCAATAAGTCACTGGGGAAGGCAATCCGAGCCACGCTTCTAGTGTACTTTGTGGCACACTGGGTAATCAAAAAGGCGGATGAACTGGCCAAAATGAAGAAGAAACTAAGCACAAAACTCCTTTACTACTTGTTTTCCTCTCTGCTACGCCTTTGACTAAGTTGATGAACGATTCTCTTACTACTTGGAATGCCACATATCAGGAATCAACTTCCGAGGATTAACCAAGTCTTTCTTTCCACCCATCTTTCCGTTCATCATCATCTTCACTATGATCATCATCAGTTGCCTTTGTCCATTACTCATCCCAAGTCATCTATGCGCCCGAAGGTCTACCTGGGAATATATATGGTTCCCGATGACCTCTAAGACAGAAGCTCTAGAACTTAAGGAGACGACGGCTATAGTATGATTGTGGTGATTTTTTAAAGATATTGGCTTAATAGTCCGATGCTTCTGAGGCATAGACTGGTCTCAATGATCCGGTAAGCCCGACCAACGACACACGGTTACCAATAAGCGGTGACCCATTCAAGTTTTGTTCAAAACCCAATGTTGCTTTACTTCGAAAACGCGCTAACGATGTGGTATTGTCGCTGGACAGGAGAGCACAGTCGGTTGTAACCAGAAGGCTCTATGACGCTCATCCAGAACGGCTGGACGCTACATACGGAAAAATTTAATTCTAAAATGTAAAATCAACGTAATACAATTTCTTCCATACATACTGTCAGATTTTCATGATGGAGAGGGGTTTTTTTTTTACGAAAAAAGTATCTCGGTCCTGTCGGGCAAGCACAAAAGATGGCTGATTAAGAGTTTAAGCATTTGATCTACTTTTCACGCCTTCGTCACGGGACGACTTTTATCTACCACCAATTTTAAAGAATAGGCTATTCTAGGGATGCTTTCTTTCCATTCGCTAGAGTCCCGGAGGAAAATTGCTGCACTCAAACATTCATTCCTTCTTCTTCGCGGTTTAATTCACAACCCTGGGATTCTTGAATGTTTTAACTTCTATATTCCAGATAGGTACACCCGTGCTCGTAGGCATCCATTGTTTTTGATCCCAGTCTATGCTTGTGGAGCTTCAAGCACTCAATTTGGTAAAACGGCAATGTCGCTCCTAAATGGCCTACCAGCACACCTCGATCCTTTTCTTACATCCTTTTCCTCTTTTGTCGATGGTATTGTTCTTCTTGATCTCTGTGATCTTTGACACGTGTCATCTTCTTATTATTTTGTGTTATTTTTATTTTTTATTATTTTCTCTATTTATTGTATATTTATGTATACTCTATGTTTCTAAATATTTGTAAAAAAAAATGGAATTTCGATTCTGTATTTAAATAAATAAATAAATAAATGACTGCAATTTTACAGATGAGATGACAAATCACTGCAGATATATTTATAGAGCTTAGAAATCGATGAAAACTCACCATCTTAAATTTTTGTACTCCTTCGGGGATTGAGCTCACGATCTTTGGTATGGTTAGCAAACGTTTTGCTACTTAGCTATACCCACCGTCATTATCCAATGAATGGAATTCGTTTTATTAATAATTAGAATGAATATAATGTTCTATGGAAAAATATTTGTCATTTACTTACTATATACGATTTCATAGTATAGTAAATTATACACCATAACATGAAGTCAAATTATTTCAGTAATTTTTTCAGTTAACAACTTGAATTTGTGTGTTTTTTTTTCCAAAATATATATATTTTTTCAGATTATTAAATAGATAAGAATTTCATACCTGGTTTTAACATGGATCACACTGAGCACTGTTTCACGCAGTTTCGCGATGTATGAAAACTTTATCAATTCCAACGTGCACAAACGTACTGATATTGGAACTGATGAAGCTTTCATAGTTCGTGAAACTGTTGTCTTATATCAACTCGCTGTGGTATACTATCTTCGAAGCCTTAGACTGAGGTCTATTTGACGTCTAACTGATGCACCTAGAATCACGGGAAGGCCATCAGCCACTCTCTAACACAGCGGTCGGGGAACTTTTTTAACCATTACCCCAGAATATTTTTGCGTAAGTCGATATTACCCAAAAATATTTTTGCTTAAGTCGATATTACCCCTTCCCCTCATTTTGAAAAGAAGACAATCAATGTATATTTAAATAAACATTATTTATTGAATTAATTTACACGGAAAATAAAAAAAAAGTTACATGAAAATAGTATGTTTTATGAAATAGCAAACTAGAAAAATTTCCTTATTACCCCAAAAAACATATTTTCACCCCATTTGGGGTAATTTACCCCGGTTTCCCGACCGCTGCTCTAACAAGTAGCTTTTTGCGTGTGCCCAGTAACGGGTCCCCATCTGGATCTCCAAAAACAGGACGGAACACGGAGGGTTTCCACCAAGCGAGTCTTATATCAAGTGAAACATTGTTCATTATGATCCATGTTTAAACAAGGTATAACATTTTTATATATTATATCTAATATTGGAATGCATCTCAAAGTGAATGCTGAAAATATGAATAACATTATTTTTCAGAGGTAAATCCGCACACTGAAGACGTTACATAAAGATTCCTTCATAAAGTAATCTATTATTTCGTTAAGCAATATTCAACTTGTATTCTTAGTCTTGTCTGGAAAGTTTTCTGAAAGTCTGTATTGAATTTCGATAAAGTGATATGCAAACTTTAAAGGATTCTCTTCGACGAACGAAATGTCGCGTTTTAGCGACGAAAATGGGATTAAATTCCCAAATAATATAATTCAATTATCTCAGCTTCTTTATGCATGCAAAAGGTGGCGTTGAATTCGAAATTCGAAATTCGAATTTTAAATTTAAATAGCCAAAAAAACAATCTATACGCGAAATAATGCTCTAAAAACGTTGGATTCTATCTATTTTTATTCGGTTCCACCGCATTTCACCCCGACAATTAATTCGACGACTAAACGGTAACGACATGGGGCACACTGGACGTCTGGTGCACGGGACATTTGGTGCACGGGACAACCGGTGCGCTGGATGTCTCGCTAATCAAAGCTAACCTAACCTAAGTTATTTCGTTAACGAGACATATGGATCTCTGGAATGTACGATCAGTGGAAAAATCCTTATGTTACGTTAGGTTAGCTTAGCGAGACATCCAGTGCACCAGTTGTCCCGTGCGTAAAATGTCCCGTGCACCAGACGTCCAGTGCGCCCCATGTCTTTACCGATGAGTCGTTGAACGAATTGTCTGGGAACGATCGGTCGTGACACCGTAATGTCCATACGCGTAATAATGCTGTACAAACGTTGGATTCTATTTGTTGTAAACGCATCTCATACTCGTATGCAGAGAAATTTCTTAAGGAAACCGACTCATCACGCGTATTCAGAGACATTCCTTAATCTAACCAAGTGAACGCCCGCATTCAGAGACATTCCTTAAGCAAACCTAATCAACACCCGTGTTAAGTGACATTTCTTAAGGTAACGAACTTAACACCCGTATGAAGAAACATTTCTTAAGCTTAGCAACTTAACACTTGTATGCAGAGAAATTCACACGTATACAGAGACATTGCCTAAGTTAATGAATTTAACACTTGTATGCAGAAAAAATCCTTAAGGTATCCAACTTAACAACCGTATGCAAAGACATTTTTTAAAGTAACAAAACTGTAATAGTGCAGGAGGAGAGCACAGGAGAGCAAAACCGGTCGAGACGAGTGCACTCGATGAAAATGTATATTTATCTGTTTCTTGAAGAGATTCAGATTGTAGGAAGGAGGAAACACAGACGCTGGAAGAGCATTCCAAAGCTTACCGGTTGCATTAAGGAAGGAACTTTGGAAACTGCCGATTCTTGGTCGACACTCATTAACCGTGTATGGATGTTCGGAAAGTGCGAGACTAGTTTGTCGGTTGTGGGTGGTTGCAGGAGGAAATAGTTCTTTAAGCTCCGAAGAGCAGCGACCGTGGTAATAACGGTAGAAAAGACTAAGTGAACCAATCTTACGCATGTGTTCTATTGATTGCAGGTGAGACGTAAGAGTGTCATTGTTCTTCTTTGAAGTGAATGTGTAAGACGAGTTTGTCGGTTGTGGGTGGGTGCAGGACGAATTATTTCTTTAAGTTCCGAAAAGTAGCAGGTAGGAAGTATTTTTATATATTTAATGTTTTATGATTAGTTTTAATATCATGTGTGTGTGTTTTTTTTAAATAAAATTATCTTCCTTGATGTCAAATCGCCCACCATTTGTTCAATAAGATGACTCACTAGGGAATCAAACAGTTGAGTCATTGTTCACATCCTGTTTATCCTTAAAGGTCCACTAAGCGATTCACACAATGAATAATTCATCATTGAATTCAACTATAATTCAAATTAACAAACAATTACAAATAATCATGATTCAATCAAAGCGCGATCACCACAATAATCAATAACCTGTTGTTTGTTTTGAATTATTCTTATCGTAGAACTATTCACCGGTTTTTTTTTTTCTTTAAAAAATGATTATGTTCTACAAATTAACTACTATATAAATCCCACCTGTAACTTTGGACTGCTGTTGTTTATTTTTATAAGGTTTTTTTCGAATTAAGTTAAAATGAGATGGAACAAAGATTTCCTCACCGAAAATACGAACGAAAACGGTTAATGCGTGGATTTAATTTTTCAGAGGCCAATAAGGCTTGACAGGTTCGAGGCAATTTCCTCGAACTGCATCGAAAAGGACTCCTCTTTCGAACTCTTATAACTGACAGTCCCAGAGAATTTGTCGGCGGTCATAGCTCAATGGTCAAAGCGTTTGCTTTGCAAGCCAAAGGTCGTGGGTTCGATCCCCGACGGAGATAAAAAAAAAGGATTTTTAATCGATTTACGAGCTCTAAAATACCCCGGTTGTTGTGAATGTGATCCATCACCCGTAAAATGTCAGTCATAGCATATTAATTAAAATTGGTGGTAGACGAAAGTCGTCCCGTGAAGACTACCACCCATTCATAGTAAATTCCTGTAATAATAAAGGATGATGCGTGAATCTCGGGCTGTAGTCTATGACTTTGGCGGATCAACACTCCACATGCAGCGTTTAGCCATATACACCATGGTAAGCGTCACAGAATTCCACAGATGATACTTCAGAATTACTATCACCATCTGTCGGTATTCTCCTTTGTGTGCTTACATAAAAAAATATATGTATGCTCTGAAGTCTGTAAGGGGGCGTCACAGGGGCATCTAATGTTGAAAACGAATTAAATGAGTATAACCTGTCATTAGTTGGGTAGACCAGTGATCAGGGCTTATCCACTTAGCAGTTAGTCTGAAGTAAATATCTGGGGAGAACAGAATGGTAGAAGTGAACACGTCAACTGTGTATGGATGGATATACGTGATGGGATGACACATACCGGTCTGGCGGTGGCGCTGCGAGGTGTAAGCCCCCTCGTCGGGGTGCGGTCTTTTATCTGGGGCTCTTTATCTAATTAGTGAACGTGAAGAGACCGCAAGTTACTTGCAGCATGTGGCATACGAGCCGATCGAAAGATGTCGTTGATTTTTGATGCACAATGACTTTGATATCAGTGGGTAATAAATCGCTTTAACCTTTTCATTACAGTTCAGTTTGAATACAAATTATGCTGTCAATCATAAAACTAGTATTTGAAGCATAAATGTACTTATCTGGTCTATTTTCATATATCACATTGGTTCTTGTTTCCTTTAGCTATCAGACGATGCGTAAGAAACTATTGTAAGAAAGTAGCAAAACGATATATCACGTCAACCAATGTCAACGGTCGGGGAATCTTATGACGGCATATGCCGACAACCGATACGAAAGGGTTAATAACATACTTCGGGAGCGTCGGTCTTATAATCCAATTTCATTAAAAAAACGATGATGATTGAAAATCAAAATATTTATTTTGTACTACAGCAGTAGTTCATGCATGCTTGTGAGCTCTAGTCTTGGGAACTCCCAGAAATCATTTATGTTCTCATGCGGACCTTCGGGTATACAGGTGTTCTGGGACAAGTCATAGACAATATGAGAACTACACATTATTTTAAATAATCGCCCAAAATATGCCTCGAATACTACAGCTGGCGCCTCTTCAAGTACTTGGGCTTCTGCCCTGGAGGTTGTCAGGAAACCTGCCAGGGACTATGCCTCTTGGGAGAGTGATCAGACTGTTCAACGATATCGCCTCGAATATTGATAAATTCCACTTGAGAGAAGCCCAGTTTCGACATGAGCTCCACGAATTTATTCATCAAAGTAATTTCGTGGAGTCTTCTGTTTAGCGGGCCCCGGGACTTTTTAAATGATTGTATTATTATTGTGTTATTTATAAATTGTTATTTTATCCTGTTTCAGAATCGAATTAAATATTTATATTTGTAATGTTTCTGTATGTCTGTATATCTTAATGTATGGCTGTGAGACATGCTGCTTATCTGAAAGTGATAAAAAAAGACTAGAGGCCTTTGAGATGTGGTCGTACAGAAGAATTCTCGAAATTTCCTGGAGAGACTACGTCACGAACAATGAGGTTCTCAGAATAATCAAGGAAGATAGGCAACTAATAAGAACCATCTTAGAGAGGCGAGCCCGATGGATCGGCCATATCATGCGCCACGATGGTCTTCTTCACGATATTGTGGAGGGGATGGTTGAGGGTAGAAGCTATAGAGGGCGCCCTAGATGGGAGTATTTGCAGCAAGTATTCGAGGACATGAATTGTAGTGCTTATTCTGAGCTGAAAAGGGTTGCGGAGGACCGAGAGGAATGGAGATCGAGATGCAAGATTCTGTTGCTGCAAACCAATTCACCGGATTGATACTACGAAGAAGAATGTTTCTGAAAGAAAATAAATAAATAAATTGAAACATACGAGTATGTTACCGGGAGGACCTTCAGATATCTTGGGACGATTAATGGACAGTGGCATAAGATGGAATTGTGTGGCGGCAATTTATGGTGACTAGATGTTCCAAATATGGAACGGATATGGGAAAAAATACAATATTCCATATATTAATCACTATAAATCATGCTATGTATATCTTAATCCCATCTTCTTTTCGGTAAATAGCACTTTTACTGTATAATTCATATTGGAGTAGCAATAAATACAAATAAATGATACAATATTGGACATAATATTAGTAAGATGGGGAAATATTGTTTAAGAAAGGTAACCATCTCACCCAGAGTATTAATTGTACGCAAGAATCTGCTTTTAAACCCCATTATATAATGTGTTAGACTACCGTATCTATAATACACGTATGCTACAAATATACTTGTTCTCGAAACCTAGGTATAAAAGTGGCTTTTGGAAATCATAAGTTCACAGGTGAAAAATATAACCGATTTTGGCAAAACATTACTTAATGGTCGCCGACAACTGAACTAGGGGGATTCAAACATTACGATTGTAATGTCTAGTTAAAAAATGTAAACAATTAATAGTCTAGATGTCGAAAAACAATATATTTAGATTATATAAAGATCAAAATTCAATAACACAGGAATGCAGTGAAATGCTTAAGTTTTATGTCATACATTTGTTGATGATATCAAAAACGATGACAAATGCCATTTTGCTGTAAAAATTGTTGTTATCCTTGATTTAAGTTTTTTTATGTGTTTAGGCAAACAATATATTTATAGAGAAGTGATTACATGATAACCGTTTTTAGAAAACTATTAGTAATTAAAATAGTAAATCGTTAAACATAAAGAGTCAAGAAAATTTAAAATTTGGAACATTTTTTCAGCTGATCGATGTTACGTTTTTTTGTAGGTATTTTGTGTTGTTGGTAGGTATGTTATTTTTAAATTATTTAATATATAAAAGTCGCTATTTTTGAGGTCCCTATAACTTGGAGGCCATGAATGCGAGTATTTTGTCGAGGAAGACACTATATTATTATAGAAAGTATTTAATAACACATATATAGAGGAAATATAAAAAAAAATCTATGTCATGCGCCCGAAAAACGATAAAACGTCTATTTTATATTTAATTTAAATAAAATATTTTTTTGAATGGATTTTGAAATTTTGTATTTATTTACGTTGTTAACTTATCACTTAACTGCTTGAACTAAGCTCTCTCTCCTATGCAAGAAAATAATCATATATTAGGTCTTCCAAACATTCTACAACAATATTTATACCTACGGATCGATGTAGAAATTCAACACCTCATTTCATCTGTACTGGAATATAAGAGTAGCTCACAAGTATTTTACAACCTATGAACTTTGTTTGACTCATGTGACAATTCGACACTTCAGAGCATTATTTTTACCGTATAAAATGTATATACATTTTTAATATACGTACGTATATTTTGGTGCGTTTTTTTCACTTCGATAATGAAAAATGTCACGAACAATGAGGTTCTCAGAATAATCAAGGAAGATAGGCAACTAATAAGAACCATCTCAGAGAGGCGAGCCCGATGGATTGGTCACATCATGCGCCACGATGGTCTTCTTCACGATATTGTGGAGGGGATGGTTGAGGGTAGAAACTGTAGAGGGCGCCCTAGACGGGAGTATTTGCAGCAAGTATTCGAGGACATGAATTGTAGTGCTTATGCTGAGCTGAAAAGGGTTGCGGAGGACCGAGAGGAATGGAGATCGAGATGCAAGATTCTGTTGCTGCAAACCAATCCACCGGATTGATACCACGAAGAAGAATGCAAAAAATATTCCCAAAAAAGTTATGGTATACATGGGTATTTTGGAAAAAAAAAAAAGCTTTATTTACACATAGATAAAAATATTATCATCTAAATAATGTAATTCAGTTAAATAAATACCATAATTTAAAATCGAGAGTAAACTATTTATTTGGAATAAGTTTTAACATTGCAATTAAAGAAAATATCTGTGTTAGTAATTTTTAAATGAATTTTACATTTTGTAAATACGTAATTAAAATAAAGTCTCTGTTATGCATTTTCATGAAGCATTGAAGTAATTTTAACATTATCAAAAATGTTACTTCTAAAACATAAAAAGTTTCTAAAATCATTTTACATATATGGAGGAAAATTATTTAACTTTCATTATGCAAGTATGTATCTAATTATATCATTGTAAAAGCATTGTTTCTGATAGTTTATCTGAATCAGCATTTTCACTTATGATGTATGAGTTTTTAGGTTATGTCCTGGTCTCGCAAAAACCGTTTTGATTTTAATTTCGCGGCGAAGTTTGCTTACAAATTTCATTAACAGAGGGTCGGCTCTATAAGCCAGTGCATCGCCCAAATGCAAGTCTATGCAAGTGCATTTACTAAGATTCTCAACATTTCATCATCATTTCCATATCCGCTCCCCTAACTGGAGCATATGGCATTCACGAACTGCCGCCACCAAAATCTGCCAGCCTTCATGCAATATGCCATGTCCTCTATGAGCTTTGTCTCCCACGAGTACAATTATGTACATACGAGTATAATTCCCCACGGCTTTCCAGGATGCTGAGAGCCCGAGGGCTTAAAGAAATGCTGTTGTTGTTTATGATCTCTTACGGCATCCGAAATACATGTCCTACATTTGTATCTATATCGACTCTAGTATGGAAGGCTACTTTGTCCGCTCCCTTACCTCGTCATTTCCCACAAAGTAAAAAATGTACCATGAGAATTCTGCGCAAACATCTGTCTTTTTAAAATAATGCAATTAAATATGTTTTTTGAAGTAATAATATACTTATTTCCATAACGCTCTTACACATTTAGAAATACGTCCAAGCGCTAAGAAAACTGTGAAACAAAACATAATTCTCATAGATTATGTTCCAGAATTACATTACTTTTAGTATTAAAGGATGTATTATAATTTAACAATTTAATGCAAGACATTTATTGCAGTATTATTAAAAAATACATTTTATCTGACTAAATGCGTTTAATCTCCTTAATGATATAGTGTTGTGTGTCTGATGATCGACACGGGTGATAAGAATTGCGCGATTGCTCAATTATTGGAAAGACAAAAATATACACAGATCATTCTTCTTTATAGTATCTATTAAAAATAATTAAGCAATAATACAACTCGCTGTCCGTATGAGCTGCTCTTAAAATGTAACCCTACGTTCGTGCTTAGTCAATTATCATCGATTTTACGAATTTACATATTTTTAAAAGTATAATACTATTTTAAGGATAAAACACGCCAAAAAAATGTGCAATTGAAGCAAAATCGTTTGTATTTAGAGACATTCTACCGTATTACCACGGTCGTTGGTTTTCGCAAGTTAAAGAACTAATTTCTCTTGCATTCACGCACAATACACTGTTAATGTGTGTCGGCCTAAAACTGGCAGTTTCCAATGTTCCTTTCTAAGTGCCACCCGTAAGCTTTAGAACGCTCTTACATCGTCTGTGTTTTCTCCTTCTTACAATCTCGATATCTTTAAGAAACATATAAATATTGTACATTCTGTGTATAATTTCGACGGATTTCCAAGACGGCGAGAGCCCGAGGGCTTAAAGGAAAGGATGTTGTAGTTTATGCTCTCTTGCGGCTTCAAAGATCCCAGCCAGGTCCACCTCACTCTGGCTGAACGTCATAGAATACACTGGTCTCGACTGGTTGTGCTCTCCTGCATGTGATTACTTAAAAAATATATAATAAAATAAAAATGTTTGAGGGTGCTGGTTTTAAAAAGGGAAGGTCCGCCTATCGCCACACAAGAGTGACTCACTCAATAAAAAACTATTTATCTCTCCCTTTTCCCGATACGTGCGAGAGAGACGGCGCAATACGAGCAAGTGTATTGTAAAATATTATACAATGCGAAGGTGGCGCCGCGACGCGACCGTGCCGAGAACTATGCAAACTAGCAAGACAGAACGAACGAACATGTCCACGCGATTTTAATATTATTTATTACTAAACAAGAAATTCAAGTGTCGATACAAAGTAAAATAGCAAATTGATAAGTGTATTGTTGTTTGTGTTAAAAAATAATTGTTCAAGAGCCGCCTTGTCGGTATGGTTTCGTGGGCCACACGAGTGCACAGTGCTTGATGTAGAATTATGTCGGGATATTTTAGCAGTTTTTCGCGTGTTGGGATGGGATTGATGGATCACTCGTACTCTACGAGGTATCTGTTATTGTTGTGAAGACGCAGCATCAAGGTGAGGCATGTTTGTCGGCCAGGAAGCGGCCTAACCTTCCTGACTATTTTTGTGCACTTTGTTTGTGGGGGTGCTCTCGCTCTTTCAGCCAAGAGGCGACTTGTCTTTGAAAACATTTCAAATTCATTAGTTTCTCTTAAAAATGTTTGAAATTTGAAATTTACATTTTCATACAAAGAATGTAAAATAAAGGATCACGATAGAACTAGAGAATCTTAAGTGCCATGCTGACTTTTTACTAAATTTGACATTCCTGATATCAATAGTACCTTCATATTTTGAATGATTCCTTTTGCTAGGAACAAAAAATCTCGCATGCAGTTTTATTTTGGTTATTCAATAAATTATTTTTTTTTTTTTTTTTTTTATAAGAAGCTCCCAAGACATGATAAATTTGATTCTAAGGGGTGGTTGAATTTAATCAACGACTTGCTATGTTCTCAGGCGGTTATCCATCCACAAACAATGTTGCTTAATTTAATTTTACGATTCAGCCTTATCAATGAAATTAATGATTTAACGTTTTTACAAGAGAATAGTGGTTAGCTGGTATGACATGGGCATACAAAAACTAAGTCAGTGTCTACCTAGAAGTAATGACCAACAAAACCTTTAAAATTATGTAAATATTTTTAAAAATATACAATTTTTTGTGTCAAAGAATTAGGAGACTTTTTTAGGATAACAGATGTATAATATATCTGCTTCAAATGTTTACATTACCTGTTGTAAAATTGAATCATGTTACAATATACATAAGATAAAATAATGAATAACTTCCATAATTGAGAGATTGGTAAAATGATACATCCTAAATTTAATGTGAATATGAGTCACAATTATTTATTTATTCATCAAATACCTCATTGGTCACTGTATGTCATCATACCACTTTGAATTTCTTAACACAATTATACTATTTATTGGCGTGTTATGTCCACTCCCAGAAAGCTGTCAAGACCTAGCAATTACATTTCTAAGAATTGGATCAGAGGAAAGAGATTTGGATTAAATGATGAAATGATTGTTCATATTTTTTTTTTGAGATGTTAACAAATATTATTGATTGGAAGAAATAATAAAATCAAAGAACTTTTTTGAATTTTTCTGTACACATTTGAGAACAAATGTTTCATCATTATCATTATCAGCCTGTGTCCGTCCACTGTTGAACGTAGGCCTCCCGCATGAGTCTCCATCCTCTTCGATCCTCCGCCTTCCGCATCCAGGTCACTCCCGCTATTCTTCTTATATCGTCAGTCCATCTTGTAGGGGGTCGGCCAATGCTTCGTTTGCCAGTTCTTGGGCGCTATTCCAGTACTTTTCTTCCCCATCGACCGTCGTCTCTTCGACATATATGTCCTGCCCATTGCCACTTGAGTGTGCCTATTCGTTGGGTAGCATCCACTACTTGAGTTCTTCTGCGTATTTCCTCGAACAAATGTTTAGTTTGAATAAAATACAACTTAAGTATGTGATGTACTGTGGCAACTGTTCCCTATCTTCAATTAAATTTCCTTAATTGTGATTTTGTAATAGTTTTTTAAGATTGAGGTATATGTGTATGTACGTATGTATGTAGTATGTGTGTGTGGCGATTTGTTTTTCTGATATTTTGATCACCCTTACACGGATATCTGAGCAATCCACAAATATTATCTTACCATTAGAATATTTTAGTTTAGGTAGATTAGGTTAGGTTAGGTTGGGTTAGGTTAGGTTATTAATATCAGTAGCATAAGTCAATTATCCATTAACAACATAAGATAAATTTTTTTGCAGTGTACTAACGTTAACCTTTAAACGCCCAGTGGTTTCCTTACGGGACCGCAGATTTGTGTCGTTCAATGCCCTACGGTCCCATACAGGAGTGCTTATGGTTCATTTCACAATCGGATTACATTAATTTGTAATAATAGTATTAAAGTAAGTTCATGGAAGAATCAATATATAATAAATAAATAAATTCTTGGAGCTCATGTCGAAACTGGGCTTCTCTCAAGTGGAATATATCAATATTCGAGACAATATCGTTGAACAGTCTGATCACTCTCCCAAGAGGCATAGTCCTTGGCAGGTTAGTATTACCTCTAGGAAGAACAAACAATCTGTGCCTCCTTATCCTTAAATAGTTGTCAGGGACAAACAAACCAATTTCAAACAAAATATCAGGATTTCTGAACACGCCGCGCACTAGGCGAAAGAAATGCATACTCAAGCACACATCTCTTCTAGTTCTCAACTCATTGTATCCCAACATACCCCAACACAATGATGCCCTCACTGTATTTATCACGCATGACATCTATAGCGGTCATGTGTTTTTCATGGATTTTGTTGCCTCGTATCACTGCTGTATCCTTCTATTGCAATGATTGAAATTGGTTGAATATATTAATGAATATAAATATTTTAGATTCCAGTAGGAAACTTTTTAACTTAGCGTCTTGTTAATGGATTTGTGAATCGATTTTTGGGCAATTAGTATAGACTATAATATGTTTTCTAGTAAACAAATATATCAGATATTGCTTATAGTTTTTGACTGCAATCCAATACATTTTATATTCAGTTACATAGTAAGTTAATTTTGAACATTACAACAGTAGAATAAAGCTGTAATATGAAGCTACAAATGCCGCGTAAAGCTCATGACCGCTATAGACATTCACAGCAAATGGCTTAATTGTCTAAAAACCTGTTAGCAAATCCACCAAAGGCGCCACGGTCAAAACGTAGGCCTCCCGTAGTAGTTTTACGTTTTGTATCGTTGGTAAGTTAGGTTAACTATCAGGTGTGTAATGTTGGTTTATGGCTGGTTTTGCAGGCAAGAGATGGACGAGGGATTGCTGAACGACTTGCTGGAGTGCTCCGTGTGCCTGGAGAGGCTGGACACGTCCTCCCGGGTGTTGCCATGTCAGCACACCTTCTGCATAAAGTGCCTCAAGGTAACCTAACACTTTTTACCTCCGATTAGTAATAGTAATACTTAAAAATAATATCATTCATTGAATAAATATCTTTAACTTTAATTAACATTAATATGATCTTGTATATACAACCATAATAGAGTCTGTTCGCTTGTTTATTTGGCATGATGTGTAGGTATGATATGTAGATATGATAGGTAAATATTTTTGAAAGCATTCTAATTTGCCAAAAGTATAAATTCGATTCAAATAATGAATTATAATTATTGTTTACTTTTTTCGCAATTGAAATAATAGTGGTATTATTTTTAATTTACATGTTAAATGGTTATGCTTGTTTTTATTTTTAACTGTTTAACCCTTTAGATGCGTGGTGCGGATATATCCGTACCAACTTGCACTGCTATTAAGTGTGAGGTGCGGATTTATCCCACGCCCTGAAAAAAACACGTCGCTTCAGTGCAAGATGCGGATTTATCCGAATACTATATTGAATATAATTTTGTTTCGTATTCCGACATTCCTTCATCAATTTTTTTTTACGATATGCATTGAGTTGTGGGTCATTCTACACATGTTTCAAATTTGTCCTTTTTTTAAAATAATAGATTTATTTATATTTTCAATGTTTTGAGCATTCACTTTGAGATCCATAATAAATTATAAATATTTATTTACCTTGTTTTCACATGGATCACGTAACAAAAGTTCTCTATTAGGAGACTGCAGTTTCGACTAACTCGTAGTCTTTCTCAATCCTTCTCTAGTTAAGAGATAACTGAGCTGCGTTGTACTTAAGTACAACGCAGCTCAGTTAATAAATAAATAAATATTTAGATTTATTTAATTTAGTTCTGAAGGTGAATATAAATGCAGCACTGACCAATCAAAAATTCGTCGTTAAATATTAAACTTAATTTTTTATTGACTTATTTCCTGACTTTTTATAAAATCTTATTTCGCACGTAAAGGGTTAAATGTTTAAAATGTAAATTGAACAATTTTAGGTACCTACCGAGTACATAATAAAAATGGAATATTTTAAATTTGATTCAAATTTAGAGAAAATTTTCATTGATCATTTATTTGTTTTCAGTGTTTAATTGTGTCAGTAATGAAAGGAAGCAAATTCTAGATTTATAGCCGTAAAATAAAAGTAATCATAATACAATTTGAATTTTCCGAAATGTGACATTTCATGTGATAGAATATAGAATTGTAAAGAGATTGAAATTGAAAAAATTTGAATGATAGAGGTATTATTTTAGATCTACATGTGCGTGGAGGATGGATGAGGAGCAGGTCGCCAAAGCAAAGAACTCATCATGAAGCACATTTGACATTTATTTTACGATAAATGAAAAAAAGACTGACAAAATTTGGCCCTCTGCCTGGGACACGAAAAATGCTGTTTATGTGTGCACCCATTGGGCATCTGGAGGTCCCCCCATGACATGGCTGCCTTTCAAAACAAAATGCCACATGCAAAACGCCGCATCTTACTAACATTTTTGTATGTGCCTGTCGGACGAGTGAACAAAAATAAGAGATGAAAGATTGCGTATCGAGGCTTTTTGGCACCAGTTTGAAAGTTATTATCGAGTCGGTATCAATGTCTGTGTTGTTGCAGGAGATAGTGCACTCGCACAAGGAGCTGCGCTGCCCCGAGTGCCGCGTGCTGGTGGAGGTGCGCGTGGAGGCGCTGCCCCCCAACGTGCTGCTCATGCGCATCCTCGAGGGCATGCGGCTCACTGCCGCCCCAGGCCGCCCAGGCCCAGCCAGCCCCGGCCCCCCAGCCGCAGGCGCGCCTGCCCGGCTTCACGTACAGCGCGGGGGACGGTCCTCAGGCCTACGTGCTGCCTGCTAGCACACCGCACGCCCGGGCCGTGTACGACTACCTCTCCGAAGAACCAGGGTAACACAATTTCTCACAATCACTATTAACCCTTTGAGCGGTATGAACATACCGGTACGTTCACACACCCTGGAGGATTATTTTAAATCCCACGCTTTCAATTTAAAATAAAATTTGTTTACATATTTTTTTATAAATTCTACATAGATTTATCAATGATAAGTGAAAATCATTAGAATTTTATCATATATTTTTGAATAAATAAAACATTGTGAAAAAAAATATTTAATCAATGTTGTTTTGACTTCAATACATATGTAGATCTTTATTGTTGTAATCCTCGCCAAACAGTTTGTATGTATTGTCAGTCTGCCCGCGCTCTCTAAGGAATTAGATCGTGCTATTCAAATCGATTGATTTTATTGGTCACTAAAATATACATAATTGTGAACTTATTTAAATTTTTATAGTGTATTGTGAACAAACCCTTCAAAGTGTCGCACAGACTAAGTGAAGACGAAATAAATAATATATTTGTGGAAAGTGAGGATGAGGAGGTTATAGAAGATCTCGATGATTTGGTGTTTCATATGAATGATTCTTCGGAAGAAGATTCGGAAGAGGAAGAGGCATCTCAACTCACTCTCACGTTATGTATGCAACAAAATTAACTCACTAATCAAAGGGTTAACTGTGTCGCACATTGAACTCATGAATTTCCTCGTATGGCAACAGCGTGGTAACAGCTCTATACAGATTTGTAATGTTGTTTTTGTATATTTTGCAGGGATTTGAGCTTCAAAAAAGGGGATGTAGTGATCCTGCGGAAGAAAATCGACTCCCATTGGTACCATGGAGAAAGTGGGGGCAAGCAGGGCTCCTTTCCCATCACATATGTTCAGGTAATCATCTGACCGATTTCCATTCCACGCTGAAAGCACCAGAACACATCCAATCATCTAATTATTTTTTGTAGTTGTTTCTTGTTAGTCAAAAGATGAAGTCGAAACAGGCTGGCTCATATTCTCTGGATGATGCAAGAAAGCATAGATAACAACTGCATTTTTTTCACACCTTTAGACCGATGTCTTCTTGGAAAGCGATTGGGAATATCAAATATAATGCATTTGGCTGAACTCCGGGAGCCAGAGCTGACGTGAGACAAGGCGTAAACCAAGTTAACAGTGGCAACTAGTAACAACAATTTTTTTTTTTTAAGTAATGAGTTCAGTGACAAACAATATGAAGATGATCTTATTGATGTTTGCAGGTGGTTGTAGCCCTGCCTCCTGCTGTGCCGCAGTGCAAGGCGTTGTACGACTTCCGCATGGCCGCTCCTGATGAGGAAGGATGTTTAGCCTTCGACAAAGGTAACTTTATTTCACATAGTCACTGTAACACTTTAAGAACTAAGACCATGCCACCAGAGAACAAAGAGTTTTCTGTTATATTTTTCTAGCCCAGCTCCTTCTAGAAGAATAATTGTAGTTTAAAACACATGGCTGTTAAGAAATTCACAGACATTTCTGCAAAAGCAGTCATTTTTCAAGTCTGCGTGCAGCTTTTGTAATGCATGTTTGTAATTGTGTACATTTTTTTATTATGGTATGTTTTATTATTATCATGTTGTCTTCCACCAAAGGTAGAGGAACCTTTCTGTTCTTCCTATACATTAATTTCAGGCTCACTGCTAAGTGGATAAACCCTAATCATTGGTCTACCCAGCTAATGATTGGAAACGACGATTTCAATGTCAGATTAAACTCATATGATTTAGTTTCGTAATCTAATACTAAACCCGTAATAGGTTCCTCTGTAGCGCTCCCTTCCAGACCTCGAAGCACATTCTCTGGGAATGTCAGTTCCTTTTTTTTAGAAGGACGGGTCCTTTTCGATGGAATTTGAGGAAAGTGCCTCAGCCCTATCAGGCATGCAGACTTTGTGGCCACTAAAAGATATTTCCTCGCATTTACCCTTTTTCTCTTGTATTTTTGATGAAAAATTATATATATTTTTCCTTTTAATCTAACTTTTAAGGTTCTTTCTCTTTAGCACTAGCGGCCACAATTGTTCAGAGGGGATTCCCAGTGGTTTCGTCAGTTACTTACCGATCATAATCTGAATGAGCGCATCATCAAGAAGACTTAATCATCTTCCAATGTGTCCAGTCCATATATAGAAGAGGAACATGAAGCCCCAACCCTTCAAGTTATAACGGGCCGCATGTTATGCATTTTACTTGACAGAGATGTTTGCACGTTTCAGGGGCTGTCATCACGGTGATCCGCCGCGTGGACGAGAACTGGGCGGAGGGCAGGCTGGACGACAGAGTCGGCATCTTCCCCATCGCTTTTGTGGAGATGAACGCCCCCGCACGCTCACTCATGAAGCTCTCCAGCAAGTGAGTATTGTCACATCATACTGATACCAGACGTCACGTGTGTGTGACATTGCCATCCAAACTCTCATGGTAAGGCAAGGGTGTCAAACTGGTCCACCAGCCGCATGCGGCCCACCTTTTTTTTTTACATAAAAAATGTGCAATCCGTGGGCCGCCAACAATAACTTAAGAGAGCCAACAAGCAGCCCGAATATTTTTTTTTAAATTAAGCAACAACATAATATTTTTAATACGTAAAAAAGCTATTATGAGCCGAAATAATATAATATAAACTGCTATAAATAATGTACAACACAAATCGAAATATGATAAACACCAGGGATTAATGAGGAATGAAAATTAACCTTTAAACGCCCAGTGGTCCCGCACTGGACCGCAAATTTGCGTCGTTCAATGCCCTAGCAGGCCAATGTTTGTAATGTTTCGTCGCACAATAGATTCTTCCATGAACTTACTTTAATACTATTATTACAAATTAATGTAATCCGATTGTGAAATGAACCATAAGCGCTCCTGTATGGGACCGTGGGGCATTGAACGACGCAAATCTGCGGTCCCGTAAGGATACCACTGGGTGTTAAAAGAATTGAAGCTGGGTTTGAAAAAAATAGTCAGATTTACTTAATTATCACAAGAAAGTGAAACACCGTTGTCTGTGACTTATTTTTCATCGCAGTTAAAAGATAAACATTCAAAACTTTTAACTGATGGAACTTTCATCGAGGAGTCATAGATTAAATCCATGGAATTTCTCTGTCCCGAAAAGGTCTTGATTTTCCAAACTATCTCTCTGAGTAGGAATACATTTCTAAACAGAGTTAATGATTTTGTCGGTGGGTGTAGCTCAATGGTCAAAGCTTGTGGGTTCGATCCCCAATGGAGATTAAAAAAAAAAAAAACATTTCTGAGCTCTAAAATACCTTAATATTAAGGTTGCTCTGAATTTGATCCCTCACCTGTAAAATGTCTATTAATGGAAACTGTTGGTAGACAAAAGCCGTCCCGTAAAGACCACCCATTCATAGTAAATTCCTGTAATAATAAAAGATGATGTGTGAATCTCGATCTGTGGAATTCTATGATGTTGGCGGATCAGCACTCCTCATGGAGTGCTTAGCCATATGCAGCATGGTAAGCGTCATACATTTTCACAAAGAACTGAGACTTCAGAATTACTATCAACATCTGTCGGTATTCTCCTCGATGTTTTTACATAAAAAATAGAAAAAAAGATTTTGGTCAAAAAAATAAATAATTTATGATGAGTTTGTAAAATGAAAGCATTTTCGATTGCATGTGATGAAAATACGGAAATCAAAGCGGCGGCTCAATTAAGTGTGTTTTCGTGCTCACGACACAAATCTCAATGTTTTTTTTTTAGGAATTATTTGGAAGAGTGGTGATGTTTGGGACACGGGAAAACATTTTAAATTGTGTAAAAATTAATAATTTAAATCTTGTACGAAAATAAAATTTATCAAAAAAAAAACATACATTAGCAACTCAGGGTCTATTGAATAAAATATATACAATGAAATGAAAGACATTGCACTAACCACTCTTCGGACGGTAATGGAAAATTTTCGGTCCAGGTTGTAAGAGTGTAAAATGGATTTGTGTGTATTTAACTTGTATTGCCTACATTTCAATGGATCTATGGATTATGATTACAGCAGTATGGCGAGCTCCAGTCGCGTCGCTCCCCCCACCCCTCCCGCAGACGCTTCGTCTCGCTTCATCACCATGAGCGCTGCACATCAGACACATCAGACACATCAGACACATCAACCTCATCAGACACATCAACCACATCAACCACATCAAACACATCAACCACATCAAGCACATCAACCACATCAACCACATCAAACACATCAAACACATCAACCACATCAACCACATCAAGCACATCAACCACATCAAACACATCAACCCCATCAGCCGCAGGGGCCAGTGCTCATACACATGGGGCAACGAGCGTTCTTACCCGGACAGGTTAGGATTTTTTAAATATTTTATTGACACTAGATACATTAGACTTGGCTCACATTGTCTTGGAAAGATACATTCAATTTACTTGCTGTAAAAAGAACTTTCGGATGCAGAGCTGACCTGGGAAGAGGCATGGATCGTGGCAGCTAATAATGGCAACCATATGCACCTAAATCAATAAGTCAGATCAATAATTTGGTATTAAAAATTTAAAGATTCAAAATTTATTGTTATGATCTTTTCTACATTTATTTTTATTTTTTATAATATCTTTGTAGAAGGTACTTTTATTTAACCTATCCTTTACGCAGCTTGGGTAGTCAGTACACAAACAAAAATCAGCTATTTTAAATCAGAAAAATAAGAACATTCATAGCTAATCCCCTTAATTAATAAATTATAAATGAAGTCATAAATGATAATAATTTGGATTTATTGTCTGAAAACGTTAAAAAATCATCTGGCAACGCTCACGGAACGGTCTACTCTGGTTTCAAGCTCAAGAGCTACTGCCGCTAGTCATGGTAGTTGCTGGAGTGGCCCACTCCCACTCTCTTCCCTCTTCCTTCACAGTGAAGTATGAAAGAATGAGATGCAAATATAGTGTCGCACTTCCCGCACATCGTCGAGACCTAAGATCGAGGCACTCACAGCAAGAATTTGTTTCTGATGTTCACAAAATACCTCCGATGCACCCTAAAAAATCTGATTATTGTTAATGTTATTTGTTTAATCAATGCGTAAATATATTATGGAGGAATGCCTAAAATATTAACCTTGTATTATATTTATAGAGATGTTGATGGTTATTAGAAGCAATGTGTAGAAGATACACATCACAGGGAAGGAAAGGTTAAATAAAAGAATGTAAACATCTGCTACATATCATTCCTGTGGACATTTTGTGATTTAATTTTGAAGGATAGAAACATTAGTGTCTCCAAGAGACATTATGTTATTTTACTCTTATTGTAAACATGTATTCAAAATATATTTACATATGTTTTAGGTCTCCCAAATGCACAGTGCCTACCGCCAACAACAGATGTCAATATCCTCCCCCGTGCCGGCCATGGGAATCTCCGCACAGCAGCATCTGTTGCAGCAGCAGCAGCAACAGCAGCAGCACATGTCACAATCACACCCCACGGGGGTGCAGCACCATCAGGAGCCCGAACGAGACACCGAGAGACTCCTCGTCAGGAACCCTTACGCTTCCATCGCGTCGCAGACTTCCAACGTCCAAGAACAGACGACGAGAGACACGCCGGGACAGTCCGATCCGCATTCCTATCAACACATCAACAAGATTGTCAGAAATCCTAAACAGTTTGCCAATCTCACGTCGAGTTATCACGCTACGAATAACTTGTCATCAGATTCGAGTTCGACGACGACCACGCCGTCATTCGGCGGCAGCTCCGTAACGACTACGCCGAATACGTCCTCGTCAAACACGAGTTCGGCGTCCGAAAGCAACACTCCAAGTAGTCCAGCTTCGCCAGCTTACGGAGCGGCGCAGAGATCCGTCACGAGCACAACAGAGAGTCACGCGAATCAACCGCCATCTATAACGACGCAAAATAATTATTATAATATAGCGCCGATCTTAGCGCAAAATAATACGGCGAGAGCTGTTCAGGACGCTGCAGCAGAACCGGCATCGAACCCCAGTCCTTCAGAAGTTAATAATCGAACGGGTTTACAACAGTCTACGCCGGCAAATTGTTCGCCCGTTCAAAACGCGTCGACTAACGCGGCGACGCCACCCAGAAGCAACGTGTCGTCTCCGCAAACTTGCAGTAACAATGAAACACAGAGCAGACTTGTCGCAGTGCAGAACAAGCATCATATTCCGTATTCTAATAGTGGTTATACGCTCATGTCTAACGCGACAAACGTTGTCGGGAATCCGTTCTTGAACGGCGGGGCGCTGATAGCCGGGTGCGCGGGGCCGCAGCCGGTTCAGGCGAGTCAGTCGTTCTCGGCGGCGTTCTACGGACTCGGGGAGAGGCCGCGGCACAGGGACAAGGACAAGAGGCACAGCTTGACGCCCTCGGGAGCAGGGCTGCAGGCTCTTCACACGTCGCACAATCGGTGAGATTTTTTTTTTATCTATTTTTATTTATTTATGTAAACACAAACAGGAGAATACCGAAAGATGGTGATAATGATGCTGAAGTCTTATGTGTGGATTCTATATCTTGTCTGCACTTGCAACTTTTAGAACCAGACAAGAACAAGATTGATGAAACTAGATTTTTTTTTACATTATATATTGATTACAATCATTGAATCTAGAATGTTTATTGTTTCAGGCATTCCGCTGAGATCTTAAGTCCAACACCCGGAAGTCTTTTGGATGCCGAGGCCGGCGCCGCAGAGCTTCGGGAAGACCGCGCCCACGCGGCGGCCGCGGACAAGCAGAGGGACAAGGACCGGGACAAGGACAGGGAGAGACAGCGACGGCGCTCGGGCAGCGCTGACCGACAGTTGCCCGCCGCTTACGTTGCGCTCTACCCGTACAAGCCGCAGAAAGCTGACGAACTCGAACTGAAGAAAGGAAGTAAGTTATGTGATGAACGATGATGCCATCATCTAACGTGTACAAGAATTTGACTCAAAACTATGGCATGCGTTATTGCAAATGCCATGAGGTTGTGCTATGGCCAGGAGAGCAATCCAAAATGGAATGACTCAACCTTAACCCGCTCCATGCGGTGGGAGCTAGCAGACTAACGGTCGCATGGGGAGTAGTACTTGCTCAGCCGTTGACACATGGAATCACACGGTTCTCTTGTTGACCACTGGTTAGCAGGGGCGGCACTGGTTAACTTTTGCGAACGAGAGAAGAATGATGCGGTTCGATAAAAAAGATGGCGATGATCAGTATCAACAGTACAATCAACCCTCATGTAAAATTTTCATAATTGATAATTGCTCAGAATGAACAAACATCTCAGATTTGATTTCAAAACCTTCCGGATTAAATGTATACATAAGCATACTACCATTCTTGCTATCAATTCATTGTACCGAAGCATACCAAGTAAAAATTTAGACTGGTATAGCCACTTATAATATGTATTTTCATGCCGAGAAACCTTTAAAATTTACTCGTGTGATCCATGTCAAAACAATGTAGGAAGTATTCATTTGTTTGAAGTGAATCTCAGAATGAATCCTAAAAATATAAATAAGCTTAAAAATATTTTTTGCAAAGTCTTAACTCTTTCCGAATTGAGGTAATATTTCAATTTTGGGGGATTCCTAGTAATCGACACAATTTGATGAGAAGGAGAATAGTGATGTCACTATCAAATGAGTTGTTCCAAATGACTCATTGATAAGGAACAGTTTGCAGGTAGATAAGAGGATAGATAACAATGCTCGGAAGCCTCGAGAGTGGATTCTATAAAAGTTGAGGCAAATTTATAAAAGTACTGCATTCGTTGTATGTTTTGTCTACATTTTTTTTATAGATAAGCTTATCATTTTTTCTCAGAATGTTTTTTAAAATAATACAAAATCTATTATCACTATCTAATCTCTTTATATATTTTTTTTATTATATGTAATCTGTTTGTGGATTTTACGATGCTAGCCATTTTTAAGTTGATATTCTACAGTCATTAGACGATAGCCCGCGTCATTCACGTATCACCTCATCAATTTTGATTTATTGGCTATGATTTTAATTACATGATTGTTTTTCATTGTTCGATAATTCTTGTAAAATAATCCTTAATAACAAGTAAAAATATAGAACCAAACAAGAATATTTTGAATTATTCCACATTTTTTAAATTTTATAATTTCCACAATCCAAACAAGTTCCAAGGTTATACAAAGTCGACAACTTATAAGGATTTACTTAGATTGTGACATAATAGCATATAAATTATAAAATAGGAAACTGACTACAACATTTGCAACAACAGGGGGACAATAAAGGGATCTATCTTAGTAGAATAAAATCTTAATGGTGAAATATCAATTTCTCACCAATTTTTTTTTTTGACTAATTGATGTGGGGTGTTGGCTTAAAAAATCCACGCTTGCCAGGCTGCTTGGCGAGTTTATGGCCGGCTTATTTCGTGCCTAGTTGAAGCTGAGAGAGCTCTTTTGGTAACTCTCTCAGCCCTGCTTTCTCCCATCAGTCTAACATGGCACATCAAAGGAATCGGTAACCGCAATCTTAATCTGAAATGACTATGTAGGGCTCACCTCATACAGGTGGGAGTGGAGTTGGTTGTGAGAGGCTAATAAACTGCTATTTCAATAGCAGTCGGTAGGTGCGCATCACCACTTAAAAGCAACCCTGAATGAACTTGAATGTAAAGTGACTGTTTTTATGTATTTATTTTTAGTGATTTACATGGTGCTGGAGCGCTGTCAAGACGGCTGGTTCAAGGGCTACACGAGCCGCATGCAGAAGGGCGGAGTCTTCCCGGGCAACTACGTGGCCCCCGCTTCCAAGTCCAGCCTCGCTGCTCGTTCAAGACATCATCAAGCCCAACCCGCACAGGTCTGTATCGGAGACTACACTACTGACATATCATCATGCTGTAGTCATCCCTAAGAATTGCAGCACCAACCCATAGGTCCATGCTCTAAGCATCATAGTGATAAACTATCACATTCATGGACACAAAGTCCTTTTTTTACTCAACTTAACCCTTCCCGGTCCACAAAAAAAAAATGTTATGTCAGGTCCACAATAAATTTATAGAATTTCTATCTATTACATCAAATCTATTACAGGGTAAAACAATACATCGGGGGGTTTTTTTCTTAAATAAAACTATTTATGTAAAAAAAAAAATATTTTTATCTTGGGTGTGTAGAATATTAGAATTATAACTCTTAATATTACTTTTTATACATATCCAAAGTATGATGTCAGTGAAAACTTTCACCGATGCAAAGGCCGGGCTTTCTCTTACAAGTTACACAAATGTATCGCGTTTCTTTTCTACCTCCAGGAATTTCTTTTAAACTCGTTGTCAGCGTGTTTTTTTTGTAATTCTAGGCATTTTTGAGGGATTCAAATGATTAGAAAAATAGTAAATATCGAGTTGTTCGCACGTGCATGGGTCAAGAGTAACTGATGCCAGCGGCCGGGCGTCCGAGTGACGCGCACCAAACCAGCCTGCCGAAAATAGCTATTGTATTATTCTCAGGTAAAAAGTTACACATTCCAATGTTCATAAAAACATTGGAATGTGTTCTCGTCCCCGTGTACACTAAATATGAGTCAGAAAAAAATATGTTTGCTTTTATTTTGATGCTAAATTGAAGAATAAGAAAAATGTCGTATGACATTCAACATAGGACAGAAAAAGGTTAAGGGTCAATTTAAAGGGCTGTTGTTTTCCTTTTTTTTTTAATTGTTCTGAAATTTATGTGTACGATACGGGTCGAAATATTGACCTGGAAGTTATATAAAAAGTTAGGCTACAATGTATAGTAATGTTGTTTCCAGGCAACGCCGAGTCCTGGAAGTTCCAAGAGCAGCACATCGGCGCCCCCGACGGCGAGCGAACGAAGTAAAACTCGACCAGGAACAGCCGAGGCCCCCGCGGCCGCCACACAGCCCCCGCCACAGCCGCCCGACCTGCCTCCTCGGGCCCCCAGTCCCAGTAACTATTATATATATCATTTTAAAATTAATGTTCCCTCTGCTATTCAATTATGTAGACCTTCAGCTTGTAAGGAACTTCACAGAACCGCATCGAGTTAATTGACAGATTTTATCAAGTCATCGGAGATAAGCCAGAGCAAGTAAAAATACCCTGCAGCTGACGAGAAAGTCCTAGCACGGTCTTTGGCAATCTTACTCTCAGTTTCGCGGCACCAACAGCCTGGAACTCGCTGCCGGAAAGTATAAGAGAGCTTAAAACGAAGGCATCCTTCAGAGGCAGGCTGAAGACCCATTTTTTTACCTAGAGATGCAAAGAAGCGCTTTTGGAATGACCATTTTTTATATATTTAATAATAATTCAGTCATCAATCCATTCACATTAAATGTAAGATCCTGCCTCTGGTGCTTGAGCCAATCTAACAAGACCCCATGCCAAGTAAACAGACAAGGCCATCTGTGTCGTCAGATGTTAGATGTTATATATTTGGCATTGCCGTTGCTAAAAGAGAAAGAGGACTGCAATGGTGAATAACAGACTGTCAAATTTTACTATAATACTTATGAACTTGCACCATTTTTTTTTCATTTTAAATATGCAACATTGACTTGTAATTTCTTGTACCCGCATTTCATGTAAATATGACTCCTTCTTCTTCCAGCTTCCTCCCCAGTCTTCCCTTGGTCTTCTACACAAAAATCTTCCGGATCAGCGAAATCTACTGAAAAAGTAAGTCCTTCTGGTACTCACTTGAGTATTTCGAGTAGTGTTGCTAATTCGTATGTTCATATTCTTTCCACAATAGTAATAGACTAATACTACAGGTGGCTATTGTGTACTGGACAGGCTTTGTTTTTCTTAATGTAAACACACACAGGAGAATACCGACAGATGGTGATAGTGATGCCGAAGTCTCATCTGAGGATTCTATGATTTACCAAGTTACATACCTGTATGGTTAAGCGCTGCATGTGGAGTGTTGATCCGCCAACGTCATAGACTACAGCCCGACGTACACGCATCATCCTTATTATGACAGGAATTTACTATGAATGGGTGGTCTTCACGGGATGATTTTCGTCTACTACCAATTTTAATTAATAGGCTATGACTGGCATTATACGGGTGAGGGATCAAATTCACACCAACAGTTCAAGGACATATCTAAAGGTATTTCCCGACGAGCTTCAAAGCAGAAGTCTGGGTATTTGAAAAGGTGGTAGCTGTAGTATCAAAGGCATAATTTTGAGTGATCAGTTTTTTTAAAGAAATAGGATGACAAGCCCGACGCTAGGTCTGGACCATTTTGTCCTAAGGGGTGGCGCAACAAGTTGGCACATGTATTTGCATATTATAATAAAAGTATATTTATTGTGCTTCCAGACTAAAGAAAAGAGTTCTAGCAAATCCGACAAGAGTGGCGTAAGCTTGATGAAGCGCCTGGCTGCCATCAAGAAGCCCAAAAGTCCCCCTCCGGCCGCCTTCTCCATGGACAACCCCGTGTTTGAGGACTGCGCCCCAGCCCCGGCGCAGCCCGCGCCCGCGCTGGGACAGTCCCTGTCGCAGCAGGCGCTCACGCCGGCGCACGTCAGGTGAGGTTATGAACCCGAGCTGGAAACGTCTGCGGAAAGTCTGTTTTGCAAGAAATTAATCAATCAAATTCAATTAAATTTTTAAACATTATCAAAAAGCAATGTTTTTTTCAGATATTATCTTATTATTTATCTCTGCTGTTGCAACTTTTATACCCTCTTGAAATACAAATTTAAACCTATTTTTTTAAATATTCTTGCATTGGACTTTCCGTGTGTGTGATGCCATGGCTTTCTTGCTTGACCTTGCTGTGTGGCTAAACAGTGTGTGCACTATTGGTAAGCTATGACCCCTTGTTATGTGCACCCTTGTCTGTATGTCCCTTACATTTGACTTGTGCCGTTTGTTTTGTTTGGAGACAATATCTTGTTCCGTTGAATGCTGAATGCCGTGCACATTTGCCATCTAACATTATTACTAAGAACACTACCTCAAGTTGCTCAGTATTAATGCAATTATGAATAACAAGTTTGAAGGTAATATATTGACTTATGAAATGAATTTTCTTAGGTTTATAATAGTGGAGTTATAAATGTGACCGACTTTCAATTTGGAAGTTAGGTGTTAAATTTTTATTTTGTATTTGTCTTTAGTTTATTTATACATTTGTTAACTACTATTACATATTTAGAAATTGTAATCAAATTTGATAAATATTTAGAAGTAAAATCGGAAAAATATGTCAGGAAGGGAACAAGACTAGATAATTGGTTTGATGATGGAATTGTAGGTCTCGGGTTGAGCCGTGTGTGGTGAATTTCTTCTTCCCTCTGGTATTATGACCGCCATTGAAGGAGACAACTGTGAAGATGAACCCTGCAATAGCAGTCAAAATATCAAAATAATAAATTTACCACATATAGCTCACAACCCAAAAGCCACAATTCTAAATCTGGTCATGAAAACATGAAATTATATATATATAGTATATATGTATAACCTTAGATTTTATTGAATCAATTTAACAAGATGAGACTTGGTTTTGAATCAAAAAATATATAACAAATAGATAAGAGGTAAGACAGGCAACAGAAAGTTCCAATGCTCATTAAACAGACGACTCCAACAAATTATTCCTCCAAACAAATTCGTGGAGCTCGTGTCTGAAATGGGCCTCCCTTGCGTGGAATATATTGACATTTTAGGGATGTTGTTAAACAGTCCGATCCCTCTTCCAAGAGGCAAAGTCATATTACTCCTTGGGAGAACAAAAAATCTGTGCCTCCTTATCCTCAGAAATATGTCAGGGACATACTATGATGTAGTATAGATTTTGAGGTTAGTTTGGGGTTTTAATGATTGTGGGGGCGACAGGTCGGGGTCCTGCCCGAGCCAGCTGCTGCAGAGCGCCGCCCCCGGGGAGCCCCTGACCGGCGGCAGCAGCGTCAGCTCAGCCGTGGCCCAGCGGCTGTTCCCGGGCCGTGCCTCGGGGGCGCTCACGCTCGGCCCACACGCACTCGCCCCGCACCGGCGCCACGCGCGCCCCAGCGTGCTGGACACGCTCGCCGCCCCCGACAAGATGGGGTACACTTCACCGAGGTAGGTCACTGAACGAGACAAGAAACAACGGAAACCTTAAATACAACTACAATAAATGTTACACCCTTATGCATTATTCTCCATTGATGATGAGAGAAATGACATTTAAGATGATATATTTGCTGTGAATTTGTATGCGTGTCTCAAAATAATGAATATCGACATAGCTGTCAGTATAAAAATAATGAGAAATGATGTTATTGTAGATATTAACACCCGTATGCAGAGACATTCCTTAACTTAAGGTTGACAACTTAAGACTTGAATACACACACATTATTATTATTATATCAGTATTTGTATAACACTTTTTTATGACCGAATGGTCATTCCAAAAGCGCTTCTTTGCCTCTCTGAATAAAAGCATTTCAATGTAGCCAACGTATAATAGCTATTTTCTTAAATAGACTCAACTCACCCCAAATCTTAAGAAACATCTCTGCAAACGGGTGTTAAGTTGGTTACCTTAAGTCAAGAAATGTCTGTGCAAAAAGTTTTGGTTTCTCCCTTCAAAAAAATAATCGAATCTATTAAATTAAAAAATACAAGTTGAAATTACGCTAAATATTTAAGGTTTATTTTATTGTACGCCTACATTTAAGACATCACATTGCATTATATAAATAAATATAATTTATTTTTGAGAGATTATGTTTTACGTTGCTTGTTCTGTTTGGTTTGATTGTTTTGTGTGATTTTTAACCGCTTGGTTTTGGCTTTCCTAACCGCCCTCCTGCTATTGGCGACACTGACCACTAACACCCATGTCTACCAACAATATTCCCAGTATTAAAAAAAAACCTACTGATCATAGTAAAAGACTGCTGTTATAAATTCATTATTTGCATTGTATATTTTGAAAATATCAACAATAATATGATTCTTTTAATGTTTTTGTCCCAGGGCAATGGAATTTTAGATTTTAAGCATAATTAAATAGAGAAATTGACTCTTCAAATTCTCACAAGCTTAAAGAAGTTACCTACTCAGTCACACGTTGCCCTATGTAAACATGAACATTTCCTTGCCTAATTAACTTGACAATGGCTACCCGATGTAGCCGAAATATGTCGTCCTATAATAAAAATTGTGGAACAATTTCTAAGTAATCTTTTATTTTTATTTTGCTAAAAAAAGGTTTATTTTAAAATGTAAATTACTTTATACTATTGGATTATTAGACATTGTCGTTTATTATAGAAGATTTGACACTTAGACCTTAACATTAGTCCTCATCCTTTTTTTATGATAAATTGGTTCTGATAAAAGATGCGTAAAAAACAATCGTGTAAAACAAGTTAAACCTTTAAATAAGTCAATGAATCAGATCCAAAAATCAAAATATTGCATGAAAAAGTACCAAAAACATGACCAATTAAATCTGTCCATCAAAAATTAAATAAAAAAATTATAAGAGAAATGTATTGGATTTTAATTTAAAAAATATAATGTGAAACTGATTCAAAGATTCTGAAGAAATATATTAACCTTTTAGATGCTGAATAGATCTATGCAACGCTTCGAGGATTGTCGAAGATTTGAACCCCTAAATGGTGTCCAATTTTAACCATTTTTTTTCTTGGGCAGACGATAGATGTCGCTGTAGACGCAAGCTATAACATTGACCGAAAATATACAGTTTTATAACACACCGGTGTGCTCACGGCACTGGAGGGCTTCCCGCAGTGGACCCATATTTGGGCTCATGGCACCCATACCGTTAACCCATTCACTGCGTATGATGTCTATAGTGGTCATGAGATTAAACATGGAATTTGTAGCCTCATGTTACAGCTTTATTCTACTGTTGTAATGTTCAAAATTAACTTATTATATAACTGAATAAAAAATAAATTGGATTCCAGTCAAAAACTATAATCAGTATCTGATATATTTGTTTACTAGAAAATATATTACAGTCTATATAATTTGCCCAAAAATCGATTAAACAATCTATGAAAATGGTGCCGCATTCAAAAGATCAATAGACTAAATGGAGGGACTTAGAATATGGGTTAGACTACATCATATGAAGCAGCTGTTATGGACCAACGGCTCTCAAACTTAAACGCTAAAAAAGAACTTGTATGTATAAATAGTACTATATAACTGGTTGTGGGTGTGTTGGGGTGTGCTTGATGAGGACATTGTTTGTGGTTTGGCAGATCCTCGGCGGATGGTTCTTGGTTGCCGGCGACGGCTCGTCATCAGCACCGCAAGTCTCACTCGCTGGACGCAGGGCAGCAGCTCCGCAAGGATGCGCCGGCCGTCCGGGAACGGTAACTAACCTAACCTAACCTAACCTAATCCAACCTAACCAAGACGGGAATCAACAAGCTGGTGTATAAGGTAACTCTAACCCAACCTAATCAAGAGTGGACTCGTCTACAAAACCACATCACATCAGAGAATGGTGAACTCTTTTTGTTTAGCAGGACTCTTTAGCCATTACAATATGGTAACTAACCTAACCTGGACCGCACTACAGATAAGGAACCTAACCTAACATATCATGAACTACACAACAGATAAGGAACTTAATCTATCATATCATGGACTGAAACTCTCTTGCCATGCATCTGTATCTTAAGTCTGCTTGATGATTAGACAATTAATCATTCTTTTATGTGGTATTGGCACAACTGAATGAGGAGTGTTGTCTTGGCTCTTCACCATTCCCTCATCTATCACTGGTTTCATTGATCTGTACTCCTATGATATGTAAATTGCATATTTTTAGTTGATTATTTCATACCTTGGTATTGTGGCTTTCGGGTTTAGCCGTGTGTGGCGAATTTTCTAGCACCAATATTATAGATAGAATATATTTCATGTTAATTTCTTAGTAAATTCCTAAAACGTTCACTGCCACTGTTTACCAACCCAAAGGTGACTGCCGAATTCAATAGAAGGATACAATATAATGTTTTAACGGCAGTCTCGTTATTCCAGCAGGTTCCGCTGCATCGTGGCTTACCCGCCCAACTCCGAGTACGAGCTGGAGCTGCGCGTCGATGATGTAGTCACTGTCCACAAGAAGTGGGGCGACGGCTGGTACAAGGGGACGCTGGAGCGCACCGGCCGCACGGGGCTGTTCCCCGCGTCCTTCGTGGAGGCCTGCTGACCTGACCAGCCACAGTTGACGACTCCTCACAACGTCTGAGCTTCTACAGTCTATGTGCAATCTGACACCCATATTTTTTTTATGTAAACACATACGGGAGAATACCGACAGATGGTGATAGTTATTCTGAAGTCTCATCTGTATAATTCTATGACACTTACCATAGTGTATATGGCTAAACGCTGCATGCGGAGTGTTGATCCGCCAACGTCATAGATTACAGCCCGAGATTCACGTATCATCCTTTATTATTACAGGAATTTACTATGAATGTGTGGTCTTCACAAAACGACTTTCGTCTACCGCCAATTTTAATTAAAAGGCTATGACTGACATTTTACGGGTGATGGATCAAATTCACACCAACCGGGGTATTTTAGAGCTCAGAAAACTATTAAAAATCCTTTTTTTTTTTTTAAATCTCCGTCGGGAATTGAACCCACGACCTTTGGCTTGCAAAGAAAACGCTTTGACCATTGAGCTATGACCGCCGGCATATGCAAAGTCATACCTTGACTCAAGGTCTACGGGCAATCTGACACTCGTATGGAGTCATTCCTTGACTTAACCCTGCCTTTACTGTGTTCAAAAACATCCGAGAGCTCCGATGATATGTATTTTCTACACCATATGAAAATGTCATTTAAAAACCGGAAAAACGTGAATATTCCTAAATTGAGCTTTGATTGACTATGGTTACAGTTGAAATGTAATATTTTTGTAATGTAAGTATCTAAAAAAGAGAAAAAAAACATTGCAATTAGCCGCTGTAGCTGCAACAAATTCAGCGCGCATTCTGACCCGCTAGCTGCCGAATTCATACTTGACAGAACGTCCATGAAGCCGCGCATGTGCCTGGTTCTAACAAATCTGTCAGTCTGCGCCGCCGCTCGCGCAGATGCATGACACGGGCGCGTGATTCTATCCCCGATTGTTCCACAAATTATTTATTTCCATCGCTACAAAAGAATAACTATACATTATTATAAATTTATATGATACTTAATAATATTACGTAGAAATTCGAGAATTGTTCACTCAGTATGTATTATATTTTATATGGATATTATCATTATTAGAGTCGAGCTGTAGTGAATACATATCACCGTAAAGCAAGGGTTAATGTTTATGGGGGCAACCACTTTAAGAGGCTGTTTTTTGTATTACAAAAAAAATTGAGGGAAAGGAATGATGAAAAGTGATTGGGGCTTGAAGATCTTTTGACATTTATTATGAACTACACAATCAAATATTTTTGAGAAAGTTTTTTTTTTACCTTAAGTCAAGGAATGTCTCTGCATACAGGTGTGAATGTCTGAGCTATAGTATCTAAAAAGCGCGCTGAACACATTCTGGTCGATCAATTTAAAATATGTAAACATGTGTGTGCATAGTGGCAAGCAGGCTGTCCGCCATAGACTAATAACCACTATTTAATATTATCAAAATATACCCTTTTTTTACGATTTTTATGTTTAAATAAGCCATATTCACTCTTACTCTGTTTCACGCTACAAACCGACTACTCTTCCAGATAACTCGGTCTCGATCTTGAGACTCCCAAAATCCATAATCGCATTTTTCTGTAAACATTTTTGGCTGTTTTTCTTCATCTTCTAATAAAGCCAACGTAGGTAACCACTATATGTAGATGAAGAAATATACTTTAATTTTAATTATGAAATATAGTACAGGGCGGGGCAGTCAAACCGCACTTTCAATCAGTAATTTTCTTCTCTTTTCGTTTCATGTCTGCAACATATAGTCACTGCAAATGTCCTCGCTCTGTTCTGTCAGTTGCCACTGTCCATGCCTTAACACCTTATATCTCGGCACCCGAAAATCCACCTGGGAACATTTATGGTTCCTAACGATCCCCAAAGGAGACTTGCAGAGACGGCAGTTGTAGTATCCGAGGCACAATTTGGGTGATTTGTTAATCTGTTTTTTTTTTAAAGACGGATGATAAGCGTGATTCTCCCGAGGCCTTGAAGATTGGTCCTAAGGAGCGGTTCAACCCGACCAGCAGCATACGTTAGCAAAAGGCGGTGACCCATCCGAGTTGTAGTCTGCATCAAATGTTGCTAACTTCGGTGTTTTAATGAGAGCCGCGCTAACGACGTGCCATTGTCACCGGAACCTAAAACATTAATGAGTATAAATGAAAATTATTATAGCGGCAAATATAATATATATAATTCAATGCAATGGCGGTTGAAATATCAGAATTGATGAAATTTACAACACACGACTCAACCGAAAAGCCACAATTTCATATCTAATACAATTTCCTTTTTTTTCCTAGCTGCTTAGAAACATGCGGTTTGGCTGCCCCTCCCCGTACATAATGGTATACTCCCTATCAGAAAGAGACTGATGACACTGCCCCCCTTAATTTTTAATGGTGTAAATTTGAAATGAAATCTATCGTCTTCAGAAATCATTGTTTATGGTCTTCCTAAATAAAATATGGCGGTCCTCAAAGTCATAATAAATAAGTGAATAAAAATATGTATTACATTGACAGCAAACTGTGTAGCAACTCATCCACACTCGCAAATCTACATCGCCAATATATTGATTCAATTAGTTTATTTTCCACTTTTAAAAACATTACAACATGTTTAATACATTTTAAAAATATCATGATAACATTAAATCTATACAAAAAAAAAACATTTCTAGTTCAATAATAAAGTAGAAGCAATTTACGGAAATGTACTAGAAAGTCCCAAAGCTCACTTAACAGAAGACTTTACAAAATTACTTCTGCAAACGAATTCATGGAGTTCGTGTCTGATCTGGGCTTCTCTCGCGTGGAATATATGGAATATAAACTCATCATTCCTCACGAAGCCCTAGTATTCTATGCAGACATCTGTTTCCGAAACCAATTTACGGCTGCATTGGCTTTTGGTGAGATGTCAAGATTCACAGCCGTAAAGAAAAATGGGGATAAAAAGTCACATTTCCCAAACCCTTGGGCCAATCAATGATTTTCTTTTTGGCATAAATGAGATTAGCGAGTTTTACATGAAAGGCAAATGATATTATTTAATTGTTACATATTTTTTAATACTTATATTTTGTACCGATAAGGCAGCAAGACTGTTTTTCTTTGATGTATTTTTTAACTTGTGTTCTTTTTTTACTCTTCAGTATTCCATTCAAAAGCTTTTGAAAGGATTGGCCAATTCAATAGCCTAATATATTTTTGTTTCATATAACTATTATGTAATCATACTCCCATATGCATCATGAAACATGTAATTACATAAGAATTACAGTATATTTGTGTATATATAATGTATTAATTGTATTTGTACCATACGACATATATCAATATTTTTGCTCTAAGTAAACATATATTATAGGAATAGATTTAAAAGAGATTATATTAATATTATGTATATATCTTTTTGTATTGTTATCACTGAATCGATGAAATGTTTTAAAAATGGCGCGCTGTCATAAAATTTACGACAAATGCACCTCATGGCTTCCCCTACTTTTATCACTTAGTCGCTAGCATCAAGCTCCGAGCTATTTGAAGGACAGTGGCTCTCTAACCTACCATCCTAAAAGAAGTCTTGCCAGATAAAAGCAGAACTATTGGATCAACACTCTTTTTGGTTTCCAAATAGGAAAAAAAATGCTTTCCTGTGTACCTCGGAAAAATAAATCTATAATAATTCAGTCAACATTACACGACGATGACTTAATTTATCCTGATACTAGAAAGCCTCAGGTTATACTGGAATACAACAAAAATAAAGGCGAATAATTATTCAGATTAACAGGTCGATAAAATATTTTGAGTGATTAAATATACACATACTATAATGGGATAATATAAGGGAACCTTGGAACCAACCATTTGTTCAAGTTCATTACCCTTGACCACTCGACCATCATCTGCCCGAACTGCTGTATGAAATAAGTTGCACATATACCATTGTTCGTCATATAACGATAGATGTCTCTATAGTGTATATTCAGAGTGTGTATATTATTATTTTTTATTATTCACTCAGTCTACATTTATTCACAAGTTGAATATTATTACTTTCCGGCAGTCTATTTATTTTAGTAAGTACCACTCGGGTCTCGAACCGAACTATAGATTGAATGGATGAGAAACAACTACTTATAAGTCCGACGCGGACTTTATAACCAGACCTGTGTCACTGATGAACAATTTTACCTTCAAAGTGTTGTTTCGTTTTTTTGTTTAAGAAAGTTAATTATTGTTTTTTAAAGTACTGTCGTTCATCATTTTTCATAACCTTACAGCAATTCCTTAACATTTATATAAAGAAAACACTATTTACACGGAGAAAACTTGGTGAGCGAGAGGGACGAATGCATCCATTTAATTTTAAAACATTTCTTTGATTTTCTCAGGTTAGTATAAATATACAGTAATACAATTCTTTGGACAATTCACAATGGAAAGGCTGTCTAATTCCAGTGTAAAAAATTGGTAAAAACCCTTTATAAGGAAAATAAAAATTGGTGAGTATATTAACCACTCAATGCTATATATATTTCGTATTGCGCTCATAGAAATGTAAACTTTTTTTCTTTAGTAGGTTGATGAGAACGTTCATTGTTTAATTCATTGTTTAGTACGCTTAAAATTTGTGATATTACGTACTTACATTTTTTATGTAAACACATACAGGAGAATACCGACAGATAGTGATGGTGATGCTGAAGTCTCTGTGGATTAAATAACGCTTACCAAGCAATATAAAAAAAATGAATTAGAAATTAATCCATAAACGTCAGGCAATTGTTACAGGAATTCACTATAAACGGGTGGTGTTCACGGGACGACTAACATCTACCACCAATTTTGATTAATAAGCTATGATTGGCATTTTTCAAATGACGGAACAAAGTCACACCAACCGGGGGTATTTTAGAAATCTATTAAAATCTTTATTTTAATCGAATATTGGGGATCGAATCCACGACCTTCGGCTTGTCAAGCAAACGCTTTAATTACTGAGTTTTACCCGCCGGCAATCAAACAAGAACAACGATTCAATATACAAACATTTTTTATTAATAGGCTATGACTGGCAATTTACGGGTGAGTGATCAAATTCTCACTAACCGGGGTATTATAGAACTCCAATGAAATCAATTAAGAAGTATGTATTTTTACTGGGATCGAATCCATGACCTTTGGTTTGGTTAGCAAACGCTTTAACCACTAAGCTATACCCGCTGGCAACATACACAATGGTTAATTTTGTGGCGCGGGCCTAAACACGTGGATTTCCTAGTAATGAAGCAAGTTTCATTTGGTCGGAACAATAAATTAACCAAACAAAGTTCTTGTAACTTTTTGAAATATAAAAGTTGACGTTTCTTTGAGCGCAATAGGAAATATAGACCTTAGAGTGACTGGTTAATATGTTAATCAATTTCAGTCTTTGTCCTATAAAGGGTTAAGGAAAGAGCTCCGTACCGTCGGACCAATTTTTTTTTTAGGATACAGGTCTCTAATTGCCTGTTGAGGGAAATGGAAGATACTCTCGTGAGATCATTGGTGCCGCGATGTTCAGTCATAAGCAACTCGACTAGCGTAGTTGGTAGTGAGGTTTAGTTGAATGTTATTACTACTAGTTAAAGGACGACCAAGATTTGATTTTCGGTTGCGTATCAAATATGTTCGAGCAGTCAGTAGCGTAGAATAGGGATGGCTAACCTTTGTATTAAGGATGCTGCAGGAGAGCGTATACTACAGCTGCCTTTTCTTCAAGCCCCCCAGACTCGCATCTCCGTTGGGAATTAATTTGAATGTACTCGGAGCTGCAAGATGGCATGGGATGAGGCAAGACTATGGCAGCTTATAGAGCTTTGTGGCGGCAGTTTGTTAATGCCATATGCTCCAGTTAAGGGAGAGAGCATGGCGATGATGCTTCAATTAATTGATTTGTAAAAAAATGTTCTATTATTTTTTTAACTGTTATAAATGCATATTTGAGTATTTGTTTTGTCAGTTGTTTTAAGGTGATTTTCCTTGCTTGGACCATTTGGTCCAAAGGGGTTCAACCCAAGGACACATATAATACATGTATATACATATTTTTGTATGCCAAAAGTTAGCCATCCCCGTTGTAGGAAATTTTAGTTAAGGTTTTTTAGTGAAAATTAAAATTGCTGACTTTTTTTTAGTGTTTCAAGCTCAATGTATCAGAAACTGACGAGACTTTTTTTATATGAATGTATACTTTATACGTTTGCTTAAGACTTTATCAATATTTTTATTAAACTTATGTAAAATTAAATAACTTTAATATTCCGTAATCTTTACAAACATCCTCGACAGTAAAAAATAAATAAATAATATTAGTTCCAACCCAAATTGCCATCGGAAACTTGTCCCAGTGTAATCGGCAAGTTTGGAATAAGACAATTCATTTTTATATAAATATTGAACAAAAACGATACACCATTTTAAGATAGTTTTCTAAATATATATTTTGGAACATCTTTTGTATACTTCTTTATCTAGTCGTTCGTATACTAACGCATGTTTCTAGCAATTAAATATGTGTGTTTTGTAATGTTTCTTTTGTGTTTATTGTATAATGAAGTATTTTTGGTTGAATTTTGAGATCCATTCAATGCCAGCTCGTAAAAATGTTATAGAAGCGCTGTGAAACCCCTTGCAAGGTGGTGCCGAAAAAAACATAATATGCAATCTTTCACCTCTTTTTGTTCACTCGTCGGACATGTATGTGTCGCCATATTGGTTTTTTGACAAGTCCTGTCACGGTTATGTCATTAGTATTGTACATGGCTGTCTGTCATTGGTGCGCCATTAGTTCTGTGGATCGCCACTGAATGAATTTCGGCGCTGAGTGTCACCGACCACGAGCGCCCGGTGGCCAGTAGCGAGTGTGATCGGTCTGGGGCCTGAAGCAAGCAAGCTCCGCCCCGGGCCGAGGAATACAAAAATTGTTCATTCAGTATATATTATATTTTATATAGATATTCTCATTATATCATATATCGACAGCGATTTTAAAACATTATCACAAGCAGTCATAAATGGATCGAAAATTAAAATGAAAAGTATTCTGAGAGTAAAGCATGGTCACCATATAAATAGTTCTATATTTTGTACAGATGTTTTTTTTGTGTTTATATTGAATTTTTACAAGAACAAAATAGTGTAACCATGATGTATTTTTTATAAATAACCGAATTATTACTACATCGATATTTTTAATTGAGTATTTCAATTTATATACACGCCATATTAGTTGCCGATTTGGAGCATCTGGCCGCCACATAAGACGGTCAACAAACCTCTATCAATAGCTCGTTATGAGCTCTATTACGGAACTTATTTATTTTGTATAATACAGTAGTATACGTTGGTTCCACCACATTTCGTTCCCAGACAATTCGTTCAACGACTCATCGGTAACGATCTGAGCACACTGGACGTCTGGTGCATGGGTCAACTGGTGCACTGAATGTCTCGCTAACCCAAGTTATTTCATTAACAAAACCTATGGATCTCTGGACTCTACGATCACTGAACAAATCCTTAGGTTACGTTAGTTAAGCAAGACAGCCAGTGCATTGAATTTCCCGTGTACCAGACGTCCAGTGCGCCCCACGCCGTTACCGATGAGTCGTTGAACGATTTGTCTGGGAACGAAAGGTTGTGACACCGTATATATATGTTTATAAAGTATTTAATTATTTTTTTCATGTAATCTTACCGACTGTCATTATTTGTGTAATTATTTTGTAATATAATAATCGAAATTGTGTATATTTAAGCTAGTTCTTTTTGTTTTTGTGTATAATACTTATGAACTGTAAATAGATACTATTATTGTTATGTATTAAAAATGAATTATCACTAACTGACGCCATTGTTAAATAACATAAAAAAATAATCGATACTCTTTGTAGAATATAGTTTTAAAATTTTGGTAAATTTGCAGATAAGCGCCCAACTGATATTAGTTTTTTTATTCCATTCAATCAAATATTGTATTGCGGCTTTTGGGTTTAGCCGTGTGTGGCGAATTGTTTCGATCCGATATATTTCGACCGCCATTACAGGGTTCTTTTTCTGGGTTGACGACTTTGTTTGACTCTGAAGAAGACCCCTGCAATAACAGTCGAAATATTGAATCGAAACAACTCGCCGCACACGGCTTAACCCAAAAGCCACAATACCAAATCTGGCCGTGAAAACATACGATTTTATTTAAATCAAATATAATTAAATTTTACTAACTTTTGAGCTACTGTTGTGAGTCTCCGCCTGAGTTTGGCTTCACTTTCGTGGAATATATTCATATTTGAAGTGTAAAGTACACCGATGGGCCTCCAGAGAGGCATTGTCACATGCAAAAACAGTTTGATCCAAGTATAAACATGCCCTGTGTACACAAAATGGGTTTTCATACAATCTTTCAATGCAAACATCTAACGGTTGTCATGAATTATGCTAATTGTGTACATTCAAGACTCCTTGTATAAAAAGACAATCCAACAGATATCAAAAATATATTTATAACCTGTTTAATTTATTGTTTAATATTTTTTTGGGATGTCTGTAAACATATTTTTTAATTTTGTTTTTGCATCATATGATTTATAAATAACATTAAAATGGAGTTGAGTGTATTTACACTCGACTCCATTAGCCTGTTGCTCCCATGACCCATTTAGTCCTATGAGGCGGCTCAACCTAAAATAATAACATAGAAGGGACCTTTATATCAAAAATTGCTGCAAACAAAAAACAACAAAAAACAACAAATCAAAAACAGCATTATTGAAGGTTTGACTGTAATTTATGTACTGTGGTAAGATTATTATTTTACCTTTTATTTCATTGATCTATACAAGTCAATAATTATAGTATTATTTTATTACAAATTGGATAAATATTACTCTGTTGTGGCTTTTACCTGAAAATTATCATAATTTTCCATAATTATTTGTGTAAATTTGGTTAGAAAGCAATGTCTGTGTGATACAGAAGAACCAGAGAAACATTACTATCACTTTAGAACTGGACCGTGTGTAAAAACTTCACTTAGATAGCCGTAAAATGTACGAAAATCATGTTAATACTTAATTATTACTTTCCCATTAGCGAATTGTTCTGAACTGACGTAATACGACAAGGATTCTCTGTACTTAGATGTGAATAAGTTCATATTTGATGTGCGCATTACTTCACAATTGAAGAGATCAGACTAAATAATAGATATATGTTTAAAATAATGATTTAGAAGCACTGCAGGTATATTAACCATATAGATGCCATGACCCTGAATATCTATGCAACGTCTTGTGGATTATCGATGATTTGAACCCCTAAATGGTGTCCAATTTTAAACATTTTTTTTTCTTGGACAGACGATAGATGTCGCTATAGACCCTCGCTATAACATTGACCGACAATATACAGTTTTATAACACAGCGGTGTGCTCACAGAACTGGCGGGCTTCCCGCAGCGGACACATATTTGGGCTCATGGCATCCATACGGTTAAATCACGAGTAAAATCTTATTTTGTCCTTTGCTTACTTTCGTTATCGTTTATGCGAGCGAGATGAATGCATAACTTTGAGATTTCTCACCGGACATTTCGTCAACTGGTGTACTGGATGTCTCGCTAAACTAATGATTTGTCCAGTGATCGTAGAGTGAAGAGATCCATAGGTCTCGTTAACGAAATAACATAGGTTAGGTTAGCAAGACATCCAGTACACCAGTTGTCACGTGCACCAGACGTCTATTGTCTGGGTACGATAAGTCGCGACACCATAAATATTGTCTTCTACATAGTTTTTATAGTTTGGCTTCTTATAGAACTGGCAAACCGATAAATTACAAAACATACATCTGAGGAATACTTGCTTGTTGGATGTGGAAGGATAGTTTCATAAAAGTCTGTTAATAGTTAAATAACCTTACTCTCTAAACATGCCATAATTATCTCTGTTTGTTGTCTGTTTTCTTCAATTATGGTAATCAAATCATTTTACATTATTAGGATAAATTCTACACAATTCCTATTTCAGGGTAAGTAGGCTATAGTGCGTATCCCCAGACGAGTCCTACCCATCCTTATGGATCATGCCACTTCATTGTGACATCTATCTTTATACGTCTACTTAAATTAGGTTAGGTTATTTTTTTTGGTTTTATTGCAATAAATCCTAACCTCGATTTATGTAGGCATTTAAAGGTGTATGTCATTCTGAATTGGCGTGGTTTTTGTATTATAAAAATTCTCTAGTGTCCTTGAGCAGGTATCGGCAATCTAAGTGATGATTCAATCTTTCCAAGGGTATTATGTAATGTCATAAGTGCCAAATGACATGTCTTAAAATTGGCATATATTATGTACATCATTTACCAACATGTCAATGTTGACATGCCATGGATGCTTGGTTTTTGTTGGTGACATTTGACACAGTTAGCATGCGAGTCATTTTTTAATTCTGTGTTAATATTGTCAAGTGCTGTATAATTAAAAATAATCGTAGTAAAGCTTAGTCACAAATGTCATGCTTGCTAATATTGGCATGCGTGCCAATAATAATAACAATAGATTGGAATTCATGTCATAAATGACATGCAAGCCACAATTGAAAAAATCATAAAATGGCTTCCAAAGATTGGTACTAATAACAAAAACCGCACAGTAAATGGACATTTGTGTCACAAATGACATGTGCCACAAATTATATGTGTCTCAAATGATATGTGTCTCAAATGACATGTGTCTCAAATGACATGTGTCACAAATAGTATGTGTCTCAAATGACAAGTGCCACAAATGACAAGTGCCACAAATGACATGTGTCACAAATGACATGTCACAAATCATGTTTGGACAAGAAAGTTGCTACAAATTGACATGTGTTCCACGATTGTTATGCCTTCCATAAATGCATACTAAAATTGGTAAAATAATTGTGACATATTTGGCACTTGTTTCATAATTGGCATGAATGTCATTTGTACCGATGTTGGCACACAAATGTCATTCATGCAATATTTGCTACATCTGCTGATGCCTGCTTATAGTTACGATGAAAGCCAACAGAGTGATGAGATGGCGATGAAAAAGAATATTTGCGAGTTGTAGATAATGAAAATGAACACACGTCCCACGGTATATAAATAATGGTATTGAATGTATTGGAAATTGAATTTAGGTACTGAATAAATACGATAAATTGAATTTGATTTTCGGTTTGTAAAGACAATGTAAATGATGATGGAAGTCTCTAGAGACTGTATATTAGTTTGTAAGGTTTTTAGACAAAAATATATCAAAATATTGTGTATGTACCCAAAAACGTTGTATGGATGTTTATAAATTTATTAAATTATCGACTTTGAAACAAAATATTTTTCATTATCATCAGCCTGTGTCCGTTCACTATTGAACGTCGCCTCCCGCATGAGTCTCATCCCTTTCGATCATTCTAGCTATTCTTGGTGTCGTCAGTTCATCTTGCAGGGGTTGGGCAACGCTTCATTTGCCAATTCTTGGGCGTCACTTATAACACTTGTCTTCCCCATGCATCTCTCCTTTTATTAATACACTACTAATACCACATAAAAAACAAAAAATCTTGTGTCAAAATATATAATATATTAATTTAAAGTTCGGCAAGCAAATTGCCACAACATTTGTTTGGAGCATCTTGATGTACGGCTGTGAGACATGGTGCTTATCTGAAAGTGATAAAAAAAGACTAGAGGCCTTAGAGATGTGGTCTTTCAGAAGAAATTTCCTAGAGAGACCACGTCACGAACAATGAGGTTCTCAGCATAATCAAGGAAGATAGGCACATAGTAAGAACCATCTCAGAGAGGCGATCGGTCACATCATGCGCCACGATGGTATTTTTCACGACATTGTGGAAGGATGATTGAGGGGAGAAACTGCAGATGGCGCCCTAAACGGAAGTATTTGCAGCAACTGTTCGAGGACATGAGTTGTAGCTCTTATGCTGAGCTTAAGAGAGTTGCAGAGGATCGAGAAAGAGTGGAGATCGAGATGCAAGATTTTGTATCTGCAAACCAATCCGCCGGATTAATACTACGAAGAAGACCTACATATGAGCTTGATATCATAATAATAGCCAGCCAATGAAAGCTAGAGAAAGAGATGGTGAAAGGCATGCTTTCTCGCTTTCACGTGCATTGTGTGTCGTCTTCCTTTGACGTTACTCAAAAGTGGTTGGGATTGAGGGTTGAATATATTTTTTAAAGTAAGCTGTAAACTTAACGATAGAAATAGTGAAATAGTATAACAAAGAATATCGCTTCCCCGCTTAACCCGCTTCTGCCGTTATTTTTGTGTTTGGATTGACGCGTTGAAAAAAGAATTTTATGTATAGTATATGTATATTTAATTATTAATAATATTGTAATAAAGTAAATGATCTATAAAAGTAGATTAGAGTATTGAAATAATAAAATAATAGTCTAATAAAAATTTAAAAAAATCCACATAACAAAGAATATCTTTATTTTAAATAAAATTACAAAAGAATGTACAATAATATTCTTATAAAAAATGTTTCAAAGTGCACAAATTAAAAAAATATATTATAAATAAAAATACATGTCTTATTTTATGGCAGGTTTTTACATAAATTAATAAAAAAATTAAAATCCAGTTATTTTCGAAGCTAACAATAAAAAAATCCACTTTACTTGAAGTTAGGTTAGGTTTAGGTCAGTGAGGCTACACAATATATTTCAACCACATTTGTTTGAGACTGCTGCAAAAGAAGCAAAACCTAACCTAACGTAATCTGATCTATCCTAAGGTAGAAATATAATAGTTGATGATCAATATTTCATTAACCTCCCTTTTATTATTGGTTATAAATTATAATGTATGTATAAAATTAGTTTACACTGGCACAAGTTAAAATATAAGGTGTAGTAAAAAAAAAACATTATTTTTCCAATAGATGGCTTGTGAAAATCGACTGCCCTGGAGGAAAAGGACGAGGACTTTTCTATGAGAGGTTAAATGAAATTACTTTCAAAATGATAACGTTATCAAACAAAATGACACATGTTTAATTTTGATCATTCTATGTTAAATAAGCTTTCAATTTCATGTAAAAATAATGGATCTCTTTTCACTACACCTAATATAATTATAAAAAATAAAATAAAAATCTCTATTTCTGTTTCATAAATAAAACTATCAAATAAACAAATAAAATGTGTGACATTATTCACAATAATGTAACCTAAAAACTAAATAAATAGTTAAATGCATAATGAAAATAGAATATAAATCATTAACAAGCTTTGATGTTCTAAAAAGCGGAATTTATATAATTCTATGTGACTAAAAGTAAAAGTGCGTTTCGAAAATATTTGACTAAAATTAAATGCACAATTATAATATCAAATAAATATAATTTTCGCCACTCACTTTTACTTTTAGTAATATGGAATAATTTTTCTTTTACATAAGTACATAACAGTGAAATATAAATAATATTGAAAAGCAGTCACTCAGTGACAAGGCAAGTAGAGTAAAAGTCTAAATATTTTAAACAATTCTTCTTAAAATCTAATTTCAATCTCATTCATGTTCATATAAAATTTTAAAGAAGATGTCCACACAAGTGAAGAGTGTATTGCCACACTTAATTGAAAGAAACACACCCGTACAGTATTATAACCAGTGAATGTTTAAAAACCACATATCCTTCCTACAAATAGCATCCAGCCGACCCGGATGAGTGTCATTTCTTCCCATTTCCGTATCAAATCTGGAACATGTGGTCATCACAAACTGCCGCCACTTAGTTGCCATTGTCCATGCCTCATCCAAGACAGCCCTTCATCCGAAGGTCCACTTAGGAACAAATATGGTTCCTGAAGACCTCCATGGCAGAAGCCCAAGGGTTTGAAGAAGCGGCTGCTCCAGAATTATGGCGTATTTTTTAGTTGATCAGATTTTTTTAAGCAGATTGTATGATTAGCCGAACACTCACGAACCATGTGGTCTTAAGAAACGGCTCAACCCGACCAGCGACACGCGGTTAGCAACGGACGATAACCCATCCACGTTTTGGTTTGTTCCCAATGTTGCTTAAATATGCTGATAAAATGAGAACCATACTAACAATATGCTATTACTGCTGAACAAACAGTTCACGAAGGACCGTTGGTACTTCGCTGTGTTTAAAATGAAAAAGGTTGTCATGATAACGCAAAACGTTCCGGGAAAGACACACAACTATACAGGTCATTAACAGGTGTATACCTTTCTTATATAATGTGACAATACTCACATTGCTACTGTGTACAAAATATTAACTAATAAAATTTGATCGTAAGGTATTTGTATAAGTATTTTTTTTGATACAATATATTTGATTCATGTTAAATATTTTTGTTACATCTGTCTGTCTGTCTGTTCGGTCGGTCACAAGAATTACTAGACCTGCAGACCGCCTCACACCTAAGATCCTGCTCCATGTGCCCAACAAGCTGCACATCTCAGGACCTAATGCTGGGCAACACACGAGCTATCAATGTTGCCGGATACTGGGAAAAAATAATTTGACATCGCTGACACGAAGAAGAAAGACAAGAACTACACCCAAACGGTAAACAATACAAGTCAGTTCTTTTACTGTCTGATATTTTAGGCCAATTGTGGCCGGTAACTTTTCCGATTTAATTATTTTTGATAAACAAGTTTTTTTTTTTTGAACTGTACGTTCTAATAACTATCCTGGCGGCGTGAAGTCGTCTTTCCTTAAGGGGTTGTTAAAATAAATAAAAAAACTAAAGAAAATCTCATCTACCAATATACCCTGTATATTGCAATATATAAATCATCGTACCCTGTGCCCTCCCTGCTGAAAAAATTAATAATAAAATTGATTTAAAAAATATTCTAAACATGATATATTAGAAATTACATTCAAAAAATTGCTTCCCAAACAAATAAAACAATATCTTTAATGAAGTATTGCTTATCGAATTAAATTAAATTTAATCAAGAGGAAGTTTCATTAATATGTACGTGTGTGCAATGCAGAATGGCAAGCATCATAAAAAAAAGTATCTTTTACCTCAATCTCCATTTGACTCTTTTTATGTAAACACGTATAGGAGAATACTGACAGATGGTGATAGTAATTCTGAAGTTTTTCACCTGTGAATCCTATGACGCTTACCATTTTACATATGGATAGGCGCTGCATGTGGAGTGATGATCCGCCAACGTCATAGACTACAGCCCGACACGAATCATCCTTATTATTACAGGAATTTACTATGAATGGGTGGTCTTCACGGGAAGACTTTCGACTACCACCAATTTTGATTAGTAGACTATGACTGGCATTTTATGGGTGAGGGATCAAATTCTCACCAAACGGGAGTATTTTAAAGCTCAGAAATCAATTAAAAAAATTTTTTTTTTTAATCTCCATCGGAGATCGAACCCATGACCTTTGGCTTGCCAAGCAAACGCTTTAACCACTGAGCTATACTGCCCGGCAAACTGATTTTAAATTTAATAAATATATTGAGCAATTTTACATATTTATTATTTAATAATAAATAAATGTTATAACTAATGCTTCCTTTGGAGTATTTTATTGTCATTATTGTTGAAAGAATCTATCTTTCTTCTGCATCTCTTTCTATGGAGTAATTGCAATATTAATCTTATAAATAACATTATTTTTTTGTTCATATTTAGAACTTCTGTGGAGTACCCACAATATTGTTCACAGGGGACTTGGAGTTGCTAACTGATATTAATCTGAATGGGCGCTTATCAAATAATTTAATCTTCAGTGGAATGTGATTTATATACGATTTATTGCTAATATTAATATAAAATAGACTGGATTTTTCTCATACCTTCAACACATTACATCACAAGTCTTCTTGACGATGCGATCATTCAGTTTATTATCAGTTACTTGATAAATAATATTGATAAGTTCAGTGGAAGTCCCCTCTGAACAATAAAAGCCACTGCACAGAAGTGCTAAAAAGTGATATAAAGTCAACCCTCCTATAAAGTTTTTCTAAAATCTGATGATTATTTTGGTGTTTTTTTTTCCACATCCATTTCATATTTTAACCCTTTCGCATCGGTTGTCAGCATATCCCGTCAAAGGTTCCCTGACCATTGACATCGGTTGACGTGATATATCATTTTGTTACTTTCAGTGCTCATTGTGACATATACAGTAGGAAATTGGAAGTGCAGTCATTCCATTTATCAATCTACATGTATTCTTTACAGGAATCTGTAAAGCATGTAAATAAATATCGTTAGATTACATCACAGGAGCGATTTTTCTGTAAACCACATGTGTGAATGCCACCACATGTATGGAGTTAGATAATGATCGTCTGTTAAATATAATAGTTTTTTATACATCATCTGATAGTTAAAGGATAGAAGAACCAATGATATATGAAAAAAGGTCAGATAAGTACATTTATGATTCAAATACTAGTTTTAAGCAAAAAAATGGTTTAAAATTCACGCCGTATTGACAGTATAATTAGTATTCTACTGAGCCGTAACGAAAAGATTTAAGATATGGTCACCACAAATTGGCGCCACTTAGTTTTGTCGGTTTGTGAGTTATACTCATTCCTTTTGAGATTTTCGGGTGAAGTGGACGTATTAATTATTTGTGAAAACAGTGCAAATTCAAATTACAATAGCAACCGATTACAACGCCTCAATTGACTCGATATTTTTAGTGGTAAGTCGTGTAATCATATATTTTGATAATAAATCAGTCTGTTTTTAAGTTCTTTTTTAGTTGAAAACGAGTATTTTATGAACACCTTCTACAGAAGGTGCTAGTGGTTAAACAGAAAAATAAATCACCTGGCTCTCAGGTGAGCATTTTATCAATACGTGTATTGTATGCACAAAACAAATTTGTGACTCTCAAGCTAAAATTATACTAGAACCAAAATTTTCATGATGAAATTTCTCATAAATCTATTTCAGTGGTTAAGATGGAGCCGATGTGGTCTGAAACATGTACAATCATTCAAAAACTTGTCATAGGAGGGTCCACTGTAATAGGAGGGTCCACTGTAATAGGAGGGTCCACTGTAATGTTTGCATCTATAACCGTTTAAACCTGCAATACTATGACGGAGATAAAACATTTTCGACATGCATCATTGATACTTCGTTAGCGAGCCCACAGACATTGTCTCCGATGGCGAGATGTAGGTAGCCGCTCAGTCCGAACTGCGTTCCCCAAGAGTTCTTAGCGATGTAGTACGGGATCTCGGCTGTCAGGTCGTAGCCTATCAGCTGAACGGCGTGGTTCAGCGACAGCGGCTGACCGGGACAGTGGAACTGCACGACTCCGCCGAGGTAATTCTGCCAGGAGAGGGCGTTGATGGCGACGGCCGCCCGGCCGCCTTTGGCCAACCATTCTAGAAGAACGGTCTCGCTACCCACGACACTGGGAAATAAACAAATACCTTAAATATCTTATAGTCAGGCTTCCTCACGTTTTGTGGAACTGTCCGCTGCACCACTCTGCTCGGATTGCGTTCTTTGAAGTGGTCCGGCCGGCATCAGGTCCAGAGGATACCAGGACGAGTTGCTAACAAACGGAATTACGCTGCTTTTCTGCGCGTCCGTCTGCAAGAGTGCAGACGCAAGTAATGACTCCTAACTGATATCTGCTATCTGCAGAATCCATTTCCCAATCTCACCATTTCCATATCCATTCCCACGTATTTCGTGGTTAGCAACGTGTTACCAAAGAAGGCAATTCGAGACTCGCTGTAGTATACTAATTTCGCAGCCTTAGACTGAGGTCTATTTGACATCTAACTGATGCACCTAGAATCACGGGAAGGCCATCAGCCACTCTCTAACAAGTAGCTTTTTGCGTGCGTCCAGTAACAGATCCCCATCTGGGTCTCCAAAAACAGAACGGGACAGGGAGGGTTTTCACCAAGCGAGTCAGGCTTCCAAGCCCATAAAGCCTTGTGCTGATGCCCTTACGGCCACATGGTAAAAGCAACGGTTATCTTCCACCAAATATTAAACAACCTTTTTGTTCTTCCTAGGAATAATTTTCAGAGTCTAAATGGATCAACCCTGATCACTGGTTTACCCAGCAAATTACTGGGCATGGTGCTTACGATAGATTAAAATCATTTAATTTACTTTCTGTCCCTAGTTGCCCCTGTGGCGCCCCCTTTCCTCAGAGCACATTCTCTGAGACTTTCAATTCCTCTTGTTAGAAAGAGGGATCATTTTTGATGCAATTCGAGGAAATTGCCTTGGCCCTATTGGGCATGCATACTTTGTGGCCACTAAAAAACATCAATGCATTCACCATTTTTGCATGTATGTTTGATGAGAGAATCTATCATCCATCTTTTATTTCCTTTAGTTTAACATAAAATTTCTCTGATCCCATGTATGAATATCTGGACTTTACCCGCCTCACACCCGCATCACACTAAAGAACAGTTAAGTGTTCTTGATTACGCGCTCATTCGGATTATGATCAGTTAGAAACTGACAAATCCAGTAGGAGTCCCCTCTGAACAATTGTGGCCACTGCACAGAAATGCTAAAAGAAAGATCCCGTGAAAGAGATTAGAATCACATTCATGGGTTGTATGAGTATGTGTTTGCTTGTTACCTTCCACAGGAGTAGTCCTTGATCCTGACCCCGTCCCTGTAGGCGGGCACCTTCAGCGGACACTGACTGCTGCCGGTGTTGATGGGGTACTCCTTCTCCGTCTGTATGGTGACGTTGTCCTTGGCGATCCACTGCAGCAGACTGCAGATGTCGCCACCGTTGCAGCCAAAGTTGCCGTTTCTGGCGCAGTCGATCATTTGCTACAAAATATATTACACAATTCAATGTGGGCTAAAAAATCAACAACGTCATAAAATGCAATAACCTTAAAAATAACTAACATATATATTTTATATATTGATATCAGCTTGATATAGCTCCTTAAGGCCGTTGCCGTAAAGCCTCGACAAACGATCTTTTGTCTCTTATTTTTGTTCGCTTGCCTGACATGAATGTTAGTTTAATTATATAATGTTAAGCGGTGTTTGTATACGCCAAAATAATTGTTATGACAGTTGGCCCATTGCCAGTTGGTACGACTGTCATCCTACCCCATGTGCCTGACTAGCTGCACACTAAGACCTAATGCTGGGCAGCACACGGGCCATTGATCTTGTCAGATATTGAGCAGAAACAATTTAGCATCGCTGACATGAAGAAGAAGAAGACTTGTAATATCACACACAAGACTAAATAAAACACATCACAAAGTTAAAAAGGAGTATATCTGAAGATTTAAAAAAAAAAAATAGCAAGTGAACACTGTAGATAAATAACAAATATTTATATAATTAGTGTTAACAAAGTGATAAAAGATGTTATCAATACATGCAGAATAAAAAAAACTAAGGTGAATAAAAACAACAAAACATGATTTAGTTACATATAAATGGATGATGCAATGTTTTAAATCCATTAAAATAATCAAAAAGGTAATTAAATCAATAAAAAACTGATAAAACCAATTACTTTACTTTGATTGAACTGTTCTGATATAAAATATTTTTTTATATGAAAAAATTACATAATTTACTGGATTTTACAAATAACTTAAATGGCTACGTTACGAACAATGAGGTTCTCAGCATAATCAAGGAAGATAGGCACCTAGTAAGAATCATCTTAAAGAGGCGAGCCCGATGGATCGGTCACATCATGCGCCACGATGGTCTTCTTCACAACATTGTGGTAGGGATGGTTGAGGGTAGAAACTGCAGGGGGCGCCCTAGACGGGAGTATTTGCAGCAAGTGTTCGAGGACATGGGTTGTAGCTATTATGATGAGCTAAAGAGGATTGCAGAGTATCGAGAAGACCGGAGATCGAGATGCAAGATTCTGTTGCTGCAAACCAATCCACCGGATTGATACTACGAAGAAGATATTAAATATTGAGAATACTCTGTTTAAAAACTTAATGATGAAACACAGACGCTTGAAGAGCATTCCATAGCTTACCGGTGGCATTAAGGAAGAAGCTTTGGAAACTGCCAGTTCTTGGTCGACACACATTAACCGTATATAGATGTTCGGCAAGTGTAAGACGAGTTTGTCGGTTGTGGGTGGGTGTAGGAGGAATAAGTTCTTTAAGTTCCGAAGAGCAGCGACCGTGGTCATAACGGTAGAAAAGACTAAGAGAACCAATCTTACGCCTGTGTTCCATTGATTGCAGGTTAGACGTAAGAGTGTCATTGTTTATCAAACGAATTGCTCTTCTTTGAACGGAGTCAATTAAGTTTAGAAGGTATTTTGGGGCTCCAATCCAAAGGTGACTGCCTTATTCAAGGATAGGTCGGATTTGTCCTTTATATAGAAGAAGAAGTTGCATATCGTTGAAATACCGTTGTTGATGAAGTTATCACTAATCATTTATAGGATGCTTTAGTTAAACTTTCACAACATTCCAAATCTTGTTGTTCTTGCATCAAAAAGACTGTTTAATATGTTAGTAATTCAGATTCAGAGCTCGATCAGTGGATGGAGAAACTAACTGTTACAAGTATATACCTGAACACTGAGCGGTGTAAGATGGCCGTCCACTTGAGCGGCCATTGCCTCTGCCGTGTGAACCGTACTGTAAGCCCAGCAAGCGCCACAAAGGCCCTGGTTCCTCACTGGGCTGATGATGCCTTTGTCTCTCCTGAAAACAACATAAAAATTATTATTATTTTGAGGTTCACATCACACAAAAGCAAACTTGCAAAAATATCCAAAGAAAAAACGCTGGAAAACAATTGAACACAACTGAAATAAAAACAAAGATACTAAAAAAAAAATGTTCTAAATTTTAATCTTAATATGACATTGAATATTTTGCAGGGCTTTTCGTTTCTGTGGGATGAGAGTTTCGTGCAGGCTATTATAAAAGTAGGTAAATATCTTTTTTTATAGGTATTTTAAAATATCTCAAATAAAAAGGTTAGTTGCTAAGCAAATGAAAATTTAAATAAATCAAAAGTAGACAAGTAATAAAGCGTTAAGTATAAGCAATAAAGAAGATAGTAAAGGATGCTACTAATAATAAATAACACCATTCATCCTTGACATAAAACAACCATCCAAACAAATAATATTTAATACTTCACTGCACTTTTAATGTCATAATATTTTGAAATAAATAATTATGATAGTTTGTATGTTTTTCATAACTTTGTGTTGTATCATATAATGTTTTCAGCATTCACATTGAGATCCATTATAAATACTAAATATTTATTTACCTCGTTTTTACATGGATCACGCTAAATATGACCTCTATTTAGGAGACTGCAGTTTCGACTAACTCACAGCCTTCCTCAATCGAAAAAAAAAGAAAGCTACGAGTTAGTCGAAACTACAGTCTCCTAAATAGAGGCCATATCTAATGTGAACCATGTAAAAAAAAGAAAAACAAAGAAAATAAATTAATATTTTGTATCATATTTCATTGCAACATTAGTTAAACAGATAAATTTTAAATTTAATTTTTGAATACAGTTTTAGATACATATGTTTCTTGGTGGTTTATAGGATGGATGTCAGTATTCTCCTGTATTTGTGTAGATAAAAAAAAAAAATTTGATCATTAAAAAGCGGTATATAAATACTGATATAATAAAGAGTCTTACCAGTCGACTTTCAATGGTATTCCTTTTCCGATGAGCGCCCTTCTGAACCGATGTATCCCCTCCTCTCCTATTCCGCTCAACATTAACACCGTGTCGTTATGAGGCTGAACGTGCTTCCTTCTGCTGATTTGGTGCTTCTTAGTGACCCTCTTGGCCACGTCTAGATGCTTCTCCATAAACTCCGTCTCAGTCATATCTGAGAACTGTGTCAAGCCGTACCTCGCTGACTCCATGTGAGTATCATCGCTGTTGTATCCATCGATGATCGACAGCGTGTTCTGAAACATTCCATTAGCAAAAATTGGTTATGAAACATTTTTTATTCATTAATATTATATGTTATTCTAACATTTCGTAGTGAAAAGCTGTATGCTTTAAATTGCATTAAGTTGGTCTATAAGTAACACAAAATGTTAAATTTCCTATCAAAGTTGTACAGCTAATATTTTTTTCGCACACAGACTGATAAAAATTAGAGGGAACATTGGTTGATGTGAGCTAAGGATGTCGCAGGAGAGCATAAACTATAGCTGCATTCAGATGCAGCTGTATAATGTATTTAACCCTTTCGTTATGGCTCGGTGGAATACAAATTATACTGTCAATACGGTGTGAATTTTTCACACCATTTTTTTTGCTTAAAACTAGTATTTGAAGCATAAATGTACTTATCTGACTCATTTTCATATATCACATTGGTTCTTGTATCCTTAATCTATCAGATGATGCATAAAAAACAATTATATTTAACAAACGTTCATTATGTAACTCCATACATGTGGTGGCATTGACACATGTGGTTTACAGAAAAATCACTCCTGTGACGAAACCTAACGATATTTATTTATATGCTTTACAAATTCCTGTAAAGAATACATGTAGGTTGATAAAGGGAATGACTGCACTTCCAATTTCCTACCGTAGATGTCACAATGATTACAGAAAGTAGCAAAACGATATATCACGTCAATCGATGTCAACGGTCGGGGAATCTTTGACGGCATATGCCGACAACCGATGCGAAAGGGGGTTAAAACACAGTTGCTTTGTGTAGAATGCTGGGGGTGCCATGGTTTGACTTTGTGAGTAAAATTGAGATGAGAATGCGGTCAAGGCAGCCTTTCATGCTAAAGACATTCAAGATGCTGGTTGGGATACGTATTGAGAATGCTGCAGGATTCCTCCTGCAGCATTTTGCCTCACAGCAGTGCTGAAATGGGATGATATAAGACAATAGCGACTGATGGCTTTGTGGTAGCAGTGGGTGACAGCCATATGCTCTAGGTAGGGGAGCGCACATGGTGACGATGTTGATGATGACTTATTCTTATCTAAATTGTTTTTTTTTTAGATTTTTTCAATCGATAATTCTTGATAGAATTCAATGATATAAAATAAAATAAAAGATTAATTTGATATTATTCCACATTTTTTTATTAGACGATGAAATGTTTAGGCTAAGTCGGCGAACCATTGTCGAGTTGTAGCCGAAACATGTAGTCCTCTAATAAATAAAATTGAGGAATAATTTGTAAATAATCTTTTATTTTTATTTGCTAAAATTATTTGTTCGAGTTGATTGAAGTTAGGTTATATTAAATCCATTTTATGTTATAAATTTAAACATACATCGTATTTATGAAAATTAAAAAATATATATATTGTACTTTCTAGGTAATGTTACCAATAAGATAGACGTAATAAAATATGAAATAGTGTTACACAAATTTTTGAATTTAACCCTAGCATTTTTAACAATACTCGCAAAACTTGTGTATTATCAAATATAAATTAGATTGCGCATTTGAAAATTCAAACAAAACAATTGTGAACTCACTTTGAACGCTTCAAATCTTTTATCATACTCTTCGCTGTTGTCTTCATACGATTTATTGAATCTCTTTATGTACGAGTCGAAGAGTTTTCTATTATCTTCGTCGGGGCCTTTAACCCTTATCGGGATTCCGAAAAACAGCAAAAATATGACCCCGACCCATTTGCAGGTCGACTTCCACGAAGGCATCGCAAATCGAAGCGTTTGAATAATTAAAATCGATTGTTTGTTGTTAAATTGCAAGACCCGGTGTTTTGAGTATTTCTTTGCAATGAAGTTTTCGTCCGCTGCGTTCGAAAACATTCAAAGACAAGTCTATGAAAGTGACATTGGGCGACAGCGTTCTTCTTTCTTTATTTCATTTGTTCGAGCGATAAATGCGAATGCGAACGTTGAACTCGTCAATACAATGTTTTATGTTGGCTTTGAAACAGTATTTGTATTTATATTCAAACAGCTTTACGCATTATGTTATAATTTATAAATAGCCAACTATTAAAACAAATATTTGTAATAACCAACCTACAGAAAAACATTAAAACCAATTATTTTTTAGCGAAACTTTTTTTTTCGCTTTTATGGAATTTTTTTGGACGGCACTGTTACTTTTTTATGCGAGTTATTTGATTCTTTTAAAAGCGATAGATATTTCAATTGTTAGACTAGAATTATAGGTAAATTAAGTTTTTTTATATGCGACACTCATTGGAACTAATCATTGCGTAATAAAGATGGAGTGTGCAATAGTGACCGTTTGTTCAATAATTTTATTTTTTTATTTTATTAATGTAGTAAATTGGTATATTTTAATTTACAAAAATCATACTGGTAATTAATGAAGTAGCAGCAAAATCTAATAACACGAGAGCACGATGTTTTTTTTTAGATAACTTTATGATTAGAAATTAATAATAATTTTATTTTTTGGCATATTCTGAACGCAAATATGTTGTTTATTAAATAAATTTTTAGGTTTTCACGGCCAGATTTGATATTGTGGCTTTTGGGTTTAGCCGTGTGTGGCGAACTTCCTTCAACCAATATTTCGACCGCCATTACAGGGGTCTTCTTTGTATTTTCATGTAGTTGCCATGGAGATATAAATCAATAACGCTCGTAAAAAGATAATCTGAATAAACCAACTCACAACTTAATAAAATCATCAATCCTGAAGAAGACCCCTGCAATGGCAGTCGAAATATTGGTTGAAGGAATTTTTCCACACACGGCTAAACCCAAAAGCCACAATATCATGTTGTTTATTATTTGCAATTTTTTACTTTGTCTATGGTACTTTATTCCATCTCAATTTTGCAATTGTTGAACCTTTTTTTTAAATTTTTGTGATGATATAGTAACTTTGGATTTATTTTTGTATGAAATATAGTCCTGTAAATATTAATTTTGCATTTAGCCGCCCCCCTTATGACCAATTGATATAGGCCTCAAGAGCGTTCGGCATATCATCTATTATCTCTTTGACAAATACCTTCTGAAAGAGTAGTTGAAACAATTAGGCCTTATTCACTCTGACAGCTGCGGTTGCGGTTGCGTTTGCGGATCTTATATGAAGTATTATACGCGTTCATACCGCATAGAACATAGTGAAAATAATCACACATAAAATACTTTAGTACTAATAAAATCCACGATATCTTAACAAACTCAATTGCAACTGCTAGTGTAAGAGTAGGTATTATTTATTTACAAAACAGGCTATGCAAATGATTGTACGCGTATATTATTTTTCTCATAGAAATTCTCTGATTGTTTGGAGGTCACGACCACTAAGGTTCCGACTGGAGAAAAAGTAATATTTATAATACATTGAATAGGTATTTCCGTTATGTTATAAATTTATCAGATCGTAAAAAAAATACTTGGAATGCTTTGGATTAAGAAACAACGCTTCGAGGCATCATTTTAGCGGTACATATATATAGTAGGTAACTGGTATTCAGAGCTCGGCAAACAAAATTGAATTTAGGATCTTTTAATAAATTTAAAAAAAACTTACAAAATTAACATCTTCGTTGATTTTCGTTAAATTTAACGTCAGTCAATTTACTACCTTATACACAACTCAAGTAAATCTTCCAATATTTGCTCCATATTTGGAACATATAGTCATCATAAATTGCCGCCACTCAGTTTTGTCAGTTGCCATTGTCCATGCTTCGTCTGGAGATATTTCTGCACCCAAAGGTCCACCTGGATACATATACGACTTTTACAGCAGAAGTTCGAGGATTTAAAGAGACGACGCTGTAGTAAGCATATTTTTGGGTGATTTGTTAATAGGATTTTGTAAAAAGTGACAATAGCACTTCGTAAGTGTAGTTTTCGTTAGATCATCGAAGTTAAGCAATATTGGGTGCGCACTAAAACTTGAATGGATCACCGCCTGTTAAAGACAAAACATACCAAGCATAAATAACCATCATTTCCATGTCTGCTCCCTCCACTGGAACATACGAACATCAGGCACCGCCGCCACAAAGCTATGTCCGTCAAACATAAATAGCTAATTATTAAATCAATACTAATTTTGTTTGGACAGTGTTCTATAAATGTGAAAATTGTATTTCTTAGTAGAATACGAGTACTAAAAAAATGCAGTGCTCGTTTTGTAGGTTTTTACAAATAAACTTGTACTTGAAGAAAAAATAATAAAACTTCTTGAGAGTTGTATTGTCAGACAAACAGCTTAGTCACTAGAAAACATTAAGCTTTTCAAAAAAAAAACAACTCTACTAAAGAGACGAGTATGTGGAAATTACTAAAGTTTGACGCACAGGTTTTTAAGACAAAAAAAATGCTTGTAATCGATTCATTTTAGTTAGATTTTTTACGCATCACTCATAGTTAACATATTAAGTAACCGGTTAACGATTTACGGCGATATATTTTATGTTTTACCACCTCTGGATGCGTGGTAGTATTTTAGCGGTACGTGGTATCTTGTACTATACCGCGATGCCTGTTTTGTACTTTCTCGTCGCTGATCGCTGAACACCAACGTTCAAGTGTAACTGCCTTGATGGTACTTGGAGTTGATCTATAACTTTCACGAAAAAACACGCTAATATGTATTTTGAAAGTAACATGACCTTATTAAATTGATAAAAAGTAATCCAACTAGGACGAAATAACTTTTCAAAAGATATCGACAAACGTATACAACTGGGATGGGCAGCATTTGGAAAACTTAAGTACATTTTTAAAGCGAAAATAATGTCTTAAACTAAGGCGTTTAACCAATGCATCGTCTCAGTATGAACTTATGGCGCATATACATAGAATCTAACGGCAAGTCTTACACATATAATAAAGGTCACCCAGCGTGCCATGGAGAGATGCATGCTCGGATTGTCTCTGAAAGATAGAATCCGAAACGAGAATATCCGAAGAATTTCTCACGTAGTGGAGGCTCCCCTAAAAATAGGTACACTGAAGTGGTAATGTGACATATTTGTCGAAGAGATGGTGGTCGATGGGGAAGAAAAGTTTTAAAAGTCGCGTTCAATAACTGGATAACGGAGCGTTGGCCAACCCCCTGTGAGATGGACTTACGACATCATAAGAATAGGAGGAGTAGTCTGGATGCGGAAGGCAAAGTATCGAAGAGGATGAGACTCATGCAGGAGGCCTCTATGTTCAACAGTGGACGGACACAGGCTGATGATGATGATGACCTTATTAAGTTGATAAGTATTTTTTTCTTTGTTTTAAATGTATCACGTTGATCACTTTATATTCACATACTTAAAGTAGTGTTTCGTTTTAAATGAGAGATTTTTCATATTTTGTTGAGATACATAAATATTGGTACCAAAAGAGTAAATTAAAAGACATAACGGAACTCGACGTCACTCTTATTTATATTAAATAAATGAGACTACAAAAAGTATCTTAAAAATAACCAAGAGAATCACTATTGTTACCAAATATTGTTAGCGACATACTCCTAAGTGTCAGAATAAAAAAAGCGTTGGGAAACAATTGAACACAACTGAAAAAAAACAAAGATATTCGAAAAATTTAAATTTAAATTTTGTTCCAAATTTGAATCTTAATATTACGTTGATTATTTTCACTGCGCTTGTCATTCATGTTGGATAAAATGTTCGATGCTAACGTCACACACGCGATGTCACTTATCAATGAATCATATTTATTATATATATACGAGTATATTTAAAACAAAAAACCGTAGTCTTCAAGTATGTGAATAAGCACAGCTCCAAGTGATTCGTATTAAGAGTACAACAAGGTAAAAAATATTTATCTGGATTTTTTAAAATTTTTATTAGAATATTATTTTATTATTTCAATATTCTAATCTACTTTTATAGATCATTTACTATATTATAATATTATTAATAATTAAATATACATATACTATACATAAAATTCTTTTTTCAACGCGTCAATCCAAACACAAAAATAACGGCAGAAGCGGGATGCGAACCGCGGACCTTGGAAACCAACTATGCCCAGGTATTCATACCGCTCAGCCGACTGGGCTATTACCGTGCCTGGACCGACTTACGTTGAAACTAGTATTCATGTCATTGTTATCATCGTATGATAGATGTCGCTATAGTATATATTCAAAGTCGGAAAGTAATAATATTGAGCTTGTGAATAAATGAAGACTGATTGAATAATAAAAAAATAAAAATATACATACTTTGAATATATACTATAGCGACATCTATCATACGATGATAACAATGACATGAATACTAGTTTCAACGTAAGTCGGTCCAGGCACGGTAATAGCCCAGTCGGCTGAGCGGTATGAATACCTGGGCATAGTTGGTTTCCAAGGTCCGCGGTTCGCATCCCGCTCCTGCCGTTATTTTTGTGTTTGGATTGACGCGTCGAAAAAAGAATTTTATGTATGGTATATGTATATTTAATTATTAAAAATATTTATCTATTTAATATTTGAAATGTTGTATTTCAATCGTTGTTATCGCCTTTGTTATCGATTTATCGATATAATATTGTTCTGCATCCTCTGCGTAGGAATAGATAGAATAAATTTGCAATGCTGCTCACGTATGCGATCCTAAATGATTGTAGCTGCATTCATGAATGTTGGACAACTAGAATATTATACAACAAACAATGCTCGACGATCTCGCAATACAATAATTGATGCAATGGTGCAATTCATAAGACTACTGATTAGCCCTTAGAACATGTGACAATTTAAACCAAATTATTGTTCACACTAGTGGATAGTACTTATTCTTCAAAAGAGATTTACAACATAATAAATAAACATATATTTATAGTGAGTTATTTAACATATTTATTTTAAAATGTGGGAAAACAGAGAACTAGGCAAATTAGAGATTCTTGTTTTCAAAATTTGACCAAATAAAGCGTCGGTTTTTGTCACAATTCTTTTAGGAAGAAAAACAAGCGTTTTTTATTGCATATACAATTTATGAAAGTAAAATAGGGTGTTTTTTTAAACTCATATAAAAATTGAAATGTGAAAGAAGCGTTGATTTTTCTTATTTTTGAAGCTGAGCAAGTTCTATGTCTATTTTAAGTATTTTGGTTCACTATTTTTTGTTGGGAGAGAATTTTTTGAGTGACCAAGGAGTAAATGTAGAAAATAAATGTAATTCATACTCGTAACGAAAATAAAACTTATATCTAACGCTCTATTAGAAAATTATTTAGTAGTTTGTTAAAAAATATTAACAACGCGATACTTCATAATTGAAGAGTTATTAGATCGCAAGTTCAAACGTCACTATCTGAAAAATTTATATTTTTGAGTTAGCAAGTTATTCGATTTGGCCCATGATATGTTTCGCGTGAGTATATTATTATCGTCAGATAATTATATATGTATAAAAGAAAACTGTATGTTTCGTGGCGAAGAACTTGCTTCCCAGCCTTGCAGTTGCGCAAAACTCACTCGCGCTCACACTCGCACTAGTACTGGCACTAGCTCTAACACTATCGTAACAAACAACTAACCCGTGCTGCAATTTAGGAAGATATATGTTGTATTTCATCGATTAAGTTAAATAAATTTTTAAATATAAGATACTCGTAAACAAATATTTTCACGTAGTAACGACACTTCCCTGAATTCTATTATTGAGGTTGTCAATGGTTTCAGACATCTTGGCATACTACCAGTTGGAGTAACTCGCTTCTCGTCTCGGGAATGCTGCCGTCATTTTCTTTGTCCACACTTCTTACTGGAGCATATGGTCGGCACGAGATTTGCCTCATTTCAAGTCAACTCTGCCTCTCAAATTTCCGAAGAGTACACGTAATAGGAACACTGTAGCTTATTGCAACTCCACGCGCAATGTCTGAGACTCGCAGTGATATAAGATCAAAACACAGTACTCCTTAGTATACAGGTACAAATTCTGCCATTGAATAAAAAACCAATGCAGCCGTATATCGACTTTTGTTGACAGGTGTCTGCGTAGTGTATTAGGCGTACAATGGCTTGTATTTGTGGTGTTTATGAAAATAAACGGACGTAGTAGATATAAATGCATACAATAGGGGCGTATTTTTGTAGATGTTTTTTTGGGGGTGACATAGACTTTTGTTACGCTTATGGTCATCAGTCAGTGCTCCAACCTGAGAAATGCTGCTCTTCTTCAACAGCTGTAGTAGAGGCCTGAGACCTGCTATAACCAGCATCCCATGGCAATGCAGTGACCACACTCGAATGCCTAATTATATAATAATAATATTGAGTAATCTTGGTTGCCAGACATCTCTGCACGCCGAATGTTAACCTAGGAACATATACTCGTACGTTTCTCGATAGCCTCCAAGACAGAAGTCCTAGAACTTGAAGATAGTATACGAGGAATATGTTTAGGTCATTTGTTAAAATGATTATTTTAGGAGATCGCATGATACGCCCGACATTCAAGATGGCTAGAACATTTGGTTGGAAAGAGCGGCTTAACCCGAACAGTGTCATGTTATCAAAAGGTGGTAGCCCATCCATGTTTGGTCTGCGCCAAACATTGTTTAACTTCGGTGATCTAATGAATGTCACGCTAACGTTGTGATATTGCCGCTAAACGATACACGAATATTAAAATACCACTAGAGATATTTAAGTTTAATATTTATGTATTGATATCATGCAGGTATTATTAATATCTCACACGCGATCTACAACTAAACGTACGATAAGATTTCACAAATACTTTACGCGCGATTGAACGGAAATAACAGATGTTTTTTTAAAGTGTTGAACGGATATATTTGCAGCTAATTATGCATTTAACATTAATTGTAATTAATGATTGATATTTTATGGAATAAAAATTGAATGGGATAGCACACACATTGTGAACGCAGTCCTGCAGCTGGAGGCGGGAAGGCTGGGACCGGGGCGGCCTCCTGCAACATGGCTCGAGACAGTCAAGAAGGACACCGAACGTCTTGGAGTCGACAGCGAGCTTATCTTCGATCGAGCATCTAGGGAAAATGTTATTACGAGAGCCGACCCCCAGTAAATGGGATAGAGCCAGGAAAAAGAAAATATTTTATGGAATAAAAGTGGGAAACTTGTATGTGTAACTCATTTTCACGAACTTCTTCTTGTGTATAAAGGACAAATCCGACCTATCCTTGAATACGGCAGTCACCTTTGGATTTGAGCCCCAAAATACCTTCTAAACGTCATTGACTCAGTTCAAGTTGCAATTCTTTGATAAACAATGACACTCTTATGTCTAACCTGCAATCAATGGAACACAGGTGTAAGATTGGTTCACTTAGTCTTTTCTACCGTTATCACCACGGTCGCTGCTCTTCGGAACTTAAAGAACTAATTCCTCCTGCACCCACCCACAACCGACAAACTCGTCTTACACTTGCCGAACATACACGGTTAATGTGTGTCGACCAAGAACTGGCGATTTCCAAAGTTCCTTCCTTAATGCCACTGGTAAGCTTTGGAATGCTTTTCCAGCGTCTGTGTTTCATCCTTCCTACAATCTGGATCTCTTTAAGAAATAGATAAAAATATACACTTGTGATCTCCCCAACCCACACACAAACACGCTCAACCCTACCGGGGGTATGTATTGAACTTACATTTTATAAAATATTTTTACAAAAATCAAGCTCGGTCGAGATTTGAACCAACAACGTCTGAATGACAAACACTTTTATCACTGGACTATACCACCCGGCATTTTTTTTATTTTTAGGTATTTTCTTTATCGGATTTTTACGGAGATCCAATGATTACTCCTAAGATCACATTTATCATTTCATCACCATCATCATCAGCCTGTATCCGTCCACTGTTGAACGTAAGCCTCCCGCATTAGTCTCCATCCTCTTCTATCATCCGCCTTCCGCATCCAGGTCACTCCCGCTATTCTTCTTATGTCGTCAGTCTATCTTGCATGGGGTCGGCCAATGCTTCAGTAGCCAGTTCTTGGGTGCCATTCCAATACTTTTCTTCCCCATCGACCATCGTCCATCGTCCCTTCGACAGATATGTCCTGCCCATTGCCACTTGAGTGTGCCTATTCGTTGGGTAGCATCCACTACTTGGGTTCTTCTGCGTATTTCCTCGTTTCGGATTTACCGTTTCCAGCAAGCAAATTTAAAAGTGTGTGTATGTAATATGCGATGTATTTGTTTGGTCTAAACGCAGCTCAATGGGTTTGAAAGTGTGGTCACCGCCAGCCCAATACAGGCTTCGTGCCATCAAAGACATTCTCTCAGTATAATCCGCGACTCTTAACCGCGCGGAATCTTTACACGGCTAATCCGGGAAGTAGAAGACTGTGAATAACGTTTAGTGTGAATTATTGATTATGTGAATTGTGTGACTCGGAATTGGTTACTGTGAAATACGTGAATTATTGTATGAATCAAAATTTTATAAATTTTACCTAATTAATGGTGTCCTTATTAAAAAGAAATATCCTAATACTTTATAAGCCACTGAAGATTTATACCAATATTAGTATTGCTACTCGGATGTAATGAAAAAATAATTCCATTTTTCGAATTCAAAATATTGCAAAAAATATAACACACATCGAAAGCTTTAAAATGGATAATTTATTATGATTACTATTTAATTTACGAGTATGATTCTAGAATTTTCTTTTTTTTCGTTTCCCATACAAGTGAACACTGAAAACAAATGAATGATCATAGGAAATTTGTTCGAAATTTGAATCGAATTAAAAATATTCCATTTTGTTTATGTACTCGGTAGGTATCTAAAATTGTTCTCATTACGTTTTGAACATTTTAACAATTAAAAATTAAAACAAATATAATAAACGTAAAACACGTAACCCAAAATAATATCAGTGTATATTTCCATTACGACAAAAGTAAATAATTATTTTAATTCATTATTGGAATTATGATGTTTCCAAAAATATTTTTAGCTTCCTAGCATACCAACTTATCATACCTTCTTCTTCGTAGTATCAATCCGGTGGATTGATTTGCAGCAACAAAATCTTGCGTCTCGATCTCCACTCTTTTCGATCTTCTGCAACCCTCTTTAGCTCAGCATAAGATCTGCGACTTATGACCTCGAACACTTGCTGCAAATACTCATGTCTAGGGCCATCTGCAGTTTCTACCCTCAACCATCCCTTCCACAATGTCGCGAAGAAGACCATCGTGACGTATGATGTGACCGATCGCCTCTCTGAGATGGTTCTTTGCGTAAAAAGCTTTTGATGCGTAAAAATAATTTGTTGCATTATAGTCTGTGTATATTTAATTACTTTTAATATTGTAATATAGTCAATGATCTATAAAAGTATATTAGAATATTGAAATAATAAAATAATATTCTCATAAATATTTAAAAATCCATTAATATGACAGTTCATGCTGAGTATATGCATAAGCAAATATTTACTTAAAAATTTAGGCCATGATAGTTTTGCGTCTATATGCTGTAAAAGTTAGCATCTCTCAGTTTAATAAATAAAGCGCTTATTAAATAAATAATGAGTTATTTAGGACGTACAAACTTTGCTAAAAATAAACAAATAAATTTCAAAAATTGTGTCACTGTATTTTAAAATTGGTTCAATCCATAGTGCGCAATTATTTTTTCAGTTAACTGTTAACAGATGGGGACAGTGAATTATAAATTTAATGCGTTAATCGTTGATTCGGTAACCGTTAATTCGTTAAAGTTAAATTGTGTCTGTGGATAAAAAAACTAGTTTTCTTTTCTTATCCTTTCAGAGAAATATTTTTGGTAATCAATTATCAGTTTTTTTAAGGAGATTGGATGATAAGCCCGACGCTCTCGAGGTCTGGACATTTGTTTTGTTCTTAACCCTTTCATTACGGCTCGGTGGAACACAAATGATACTGTCAATTATCAAACTAGTATTTGAAGCATAAATGTACTTATCTGGTATATTTTCATATATCACATTGGTTCTTGTATCCTTTATCTATCAGATGATGCATACAAAACTATTTTAAGAAAGTATCAAAACGATATATTATTTTTACCGGTGTCAACGTTAGGGAAATCTTACTCGGCATATATCGTGTACCGATGCTAACAGGTTAAGAGGTGGCTCTGTGGCTGGTTAACATAAATTCAAAAAAAAGTGCAGAGGTCATTATTGTTCAGAGGGGACTCCCACTGGACGTATCAGTTGCTAACTGGTCATGATCTGAATGAACGTATCATCAATAGAGTTATTTTTTGAAGTTGTGATGCGAATGTGAGACGAGTATAATCTTGTTTAGTTTTATAAGGCTCTCCTGGAAGAGAGTCCGAAGACATGAAAAGAATGCAGCTGTAGTATCACACGCATTTATTTGCGTTTGTTAATTAGATTTTAAAGATGATTGTGTGATTATAATACTAAGGATCATTTGCATCTAAGGGACGGCTAAATACAACATATCATCATCAGCTTGTGTCCGTCCACTGTTGAACGTAAGCCTCCCGCATAAGTCTTCATCCTCTTCGATCCTCCACCTTCCGCATCCAGGCCACTTGCACTATTATTTTAATGTCGTCAGTCCATCTTGTAAGGGGTCGGCCGAAGCTTAATTTGCCAGTTCTTGGGCACCACTCCAACACGTTTCTTCCCCATGGAGCGACGTATCTTCTAACAGATATGTCACATCGCTACTTGAGTTTTCCTTTGATTATCCTAGTTTCGGTTTTTATCTATAAGAGACACTCCTCTCATGATCTCCATAGCACGTTGGATGACCTAAATTTTATGTAAGACTTGCTGTTAGATTCCATGTCTCTGCGACATAAGTTAATACAGGGATATGATGCATTGGTTAAATGCTTTAGTTTTAAGACATTTCGGAACCCAACGTATATAGCCTTTAAATAAAAATACATCAAAAAGATAATTTTATTTTTTCATATTATTTTACCGTCGACGAAAATGACATTTTAAATCGTGAATTTATTGCACAATATCACGTTTCTATTTTTGTCATAAAAATCAAACTACAAACTGCGAATATTGAAATACATAAATAGTAAAATATAAACGAAGTTCAGTGAACTTCGGAATGGATTTGTGTTGCTGCTGCTAATCCAAGAATCTATAAAAGAACTACTTAAGAAATCAACAATTAACGCCTTTCACGTAAAACCATCTAAGCACTTTACACTAAAGTGTTAATTGCTTACGTGGTTGTATACCTGCGACGGCATTAACTTATTTATATATTACCTTTAATATTTTATCACATAAAATATTATATTTAACGAGAGGCGTATACAATGTGGATGGGCAGCTTTTGGAAAACTTAAATACATTTTTTTAATAACATTAAGGTTATCAACTGACAATACTTGGTGAAACTGCATAATTATAATTTTAAATTAATTTTAATTAAAAATTTTTTAAATATTTGGTTTTGATTCACATTTATTTAACCTGATTACATGTTTCGGCCTCCCTGAAGGCCATCTTCAATAACTTACATTTTTTACAGTTTATTTTAAATTTGATTAAATGTTCATAAATTAGTAAAAAATAGCAGTAAATGATTAATGAATGGAAATTAATAATATATTAGTTAAGGTTAGGTTAGGTTTCCATTTTTGTGCTAATTATTCATTAATTTTACATTGATTACTGGCAGTATTCAGTATATTACAAACATTTAAATGTTATAACTTCTTCTTCTTCTTCGTGTCAGCGACGTCAAATTATTTTTTCACAGTATCTGACATCATCGATGGCTCGTGTGTTGCCCAGCATTAGGTCCTGAGATGTGCAGCTTGTTGGGCGCATGGAGCAGCATCTTGGGTGTGAGGCGGTCTGCAAGTCTCTACAGTCGCACAATAGTGTCTTTCCCTGCCGAAGCGTTCCCCACCGCTCGACGTTGTCCTCTGTTCTACCAACTCCGGTTCTTAATCTGTTCAGGGATTTCCAGGTCCGCCACTCTTTCTACTAATAGAGTCGACTAAGTTTATTTTTTCCATTGAGATCCAGATTGTAGAAAGGAGGAAACGCAGACGCTGGAAGAGCATTCCATAGCTTATCGGTGGCATTAAGGAAGGACCTTTAGAAACTGACAGTTCTTGATCGGCATATATTAAGCGTGTATGGATGTTCAGCAAGTGTAACACGAGTTTGTCGGTTGTGGGTGGGAGCAGGAGGAATCAGTTCTTTAAGTTACGAAGAGCAGCGACCGTGGTAATAACGGTAAAAAGACTAAGTGAACCAATCTTACGCCTGTGTTCCATTGATTGCACGTTAGACGTAAGAGTATTTAGGAAGGTATTTTGGGGCTCCAATCCAAAGGTGACCGCCGTATTCAAGGATAGGTCGAATTTGTTCTTTAAATAGAAGAAGAAGTTTTTATCGTTGAAATACCGACGTGATCTATATAATACACCTAGTTTTTTGGAAGCGAGACCGGCTTTACACTTAATTGACTTGTTATATTTGACATTATTCGAGATTGATAATCCAAGCATGTTGATGGAGCTTGCGTTTTAATATGGAACATGTGGTCACCCCAAATGACAGTCAGGGATCTGCGTTCCGCCATTTTGTCTTAAGTTTGCTTTGCATTTAATTTCCCACCATTTATTTCCGCAAAATTAAATATAACCTTTAAAATGAATGGCCAGACATTTGATAGCATTGAGAGAGGTTACATAGTTGGCCGAAACCAAGGCTAAATCAGATCATAGTCGTGTAACGATTAATTTATTATTGAAAAATGCTTATTTTTAATGAATAATTGTTTAGTTATTATACATAGTAACATCCTCCTCTCTTTCGAAAAGGGTGTTACTCCGTCGCGTGAGGGCAGGACGAGGAGGAGGTCAGCAAAAATACTTTCTTTTAGAAGCACATTAATTATATTTAATTACAACTTTACAAGATTCCGGCCATGCGGGATGACATGCCGCTGGCCGTAATGCTACCTCCTCGGTCGTCAACACATAACTGACGCGCTTAGATTCCTGTCACCCGTGGTCGGTCACCAGCGCCGTCGGTGGCAAAATTATATAACTAGTCCCAATATGGCGGACACATAAATGTATGGCTAGCGATAAAATTAAGAGACGAAAGATTGTTTATCGAGGTTTCGGTACCAGTCAGCAAGGACTACATCATGCTGATGTCGGTAGAAAGTAATTTAAGTTTTCAAAATGTGTTTACTTGAGAAAATATACAAAAACTATTATCCTCATCATCATCATCATCTAAAAAAGACTTTTAATCGATCCCTGAGCTCTAAAATACCACCAGTTGGTGTGAATTTGATCCTTAATCCGTTAAATGCCAGTCATAGCTTATTAATCAAAATTGTTGGAAGACGAAAGTCGTCCCGTGAAGACCACCCATTCATAGTGAATTCCTGTAATAATAAGGATGATGAATGTCGGGTCGTATACTACGTTGGCGGATCAACACTCCACATGCAGCGCTTATCCACATGTAGAATGTCTCTAGTCTAATGAGTCTACAGATGAGACTTCAGATTCACTATCACCATCTGTCGGTATTCTTCTGTATGTTTTTACATTAAAAAAAACATAATCATCAGCATCATGCTATATCCGCTCCTCTCACTGGAGCATGTGGCATTCGAGAGCCGCTACCACAAAGCTCTGTCAGCCACTATAGTCTTCGCCATTAGCAGAAAAAGGATATGGAAATTGATTGTAATAGGTTAGGTTAGGTTAGGTTAGGTTAGGTTAGGCTAGGTTTCCATTTTATGTGCTAGGTACTTACATTTTTTTATGTAAACACATACAGGAGAATACCGACAGATGGTGATAGTAATTTTTTTGAAGTCTTATCTGTGGAATTCTATGACGATTACCATGGTGCATAAGACTAAACGCTGCATGTGGAGCGTTGATCCGCCAACGTCATAGACTACAGCCCGAGATTCACGCGTCATCCTTTATTATTACAGGAATCTACTATGAATGGGTGGTCTTCACGGGACGACATTACCACCAATTTTAATTGATAGGCTATGACTGACATTTTACGGGCGATGGATCAAATTCACACCAGCCGGGGTATTTTAGAGCTCAGAAATCGATTAAAAATCCATTTTTTTTAATCTCCGTCGGGGATCGAACCCACGACCTTTGGCTTGCAAAGCAAACGCTTTACCATTGAGCTATGACCGCCGGCAAAATACATATACATATATATATGTACATTGTAAGGTCACTAAAATTTTTAATTGGCAGTAAATAATTATAGAATGGTAATTATCAACAGGTAAGGTTAGGTTAGGTTAGGTGAGGTTTTCATTTTATGAGGTAATTATTCATTCATTTCACATTAATCATTCTGACAGTATTGAATTTATCACTGCCACTTTAATTTTATGACTGACCACATCCGCACTGTCACAGTGGATACTGTCAATTTATTCAATCTGCTGCCAGTTTATTCAATTTACCGCCAATTCATTTTCTTTACAGGCAAAATAAATACAGGCATTAAAACAAAATTTCAATATATCTTCATTGGTTTATTAATTATTAACCCTTTCATTGCGGCTCGGTTTGAATACAAATTAGACTGTCGATTATAAAAATAGTATTTGAAGCATAAATGTACTTATCTGGTCTGTTTTCGTATATCGCATTGGTTGTTGTATCATTTAGCTATCAGATGATGCATAAAAAACTATTATAAGAGAGTAGCAAAACGATATATCACGTCAAACGATGTCAACGGTCGGGGATTTGATCGTCTTATGACGGCATATGCCGAAAACCGATGCGAAAGTTCGAGATATTAAAAAAAAAAACTAAGATTAAAATCAAATTAAAAATGTGTTGTGAAGTTAAGGAATAAAAATAATTATAAAAAATAACCATTGTTGTTTAAGCGCATTGCACAATACTCAACATTAAATATTTAACGAGAGAAACTGCATACAAACCTTAGTGGGCATACATGCGTGCAGTGAAACCTGGCGCCGTTCACGTGACACCAGCTCCCGTCGCAAAAATGAATACTGAAACTTGATGCAAGTTACGCGACAATGAGGTCAAACATGCTGTTGAGAAACCTCGCCGAAAGGGCGCTCAAGGGCAAGACGTTGCCATTTTCTTCTTGGGAACTTTTGGGAGGCTTCCAGCTTCGCGCAAAGTCCGCATTGGCTTCGGCTGCTGCTCCCGCAAGTTGATGGAACGTTTGTCTGTCCGGCTTTCGAGGCTGGAGACGCAGAATGGAACTCGGCGATACCTTACGAGCAGGTTCCAGGACCGAAGCCGCTGCCCCTGCTTGGAAACAACTGGAGATTCATGCCCTTCATAGGTGAGATGCTTAAAATATTCATATTACGATATAGAGTATGTATAGGGTCCGCCATCTAACGTTTTTTTTTTCAACTAGTGCTTATTTCGTGAATGGTAACATTTAGCTCATGTCCGATTTGACAGATAATTAGTTTTATTCTTCCGTTAAACGAATATGGTTGTGTTTACGCTTGAACAACGCTGGAAAATATTGCGACATTACTTTGAAAATCAGGCTATTTTTCTTCGAAAATGAGCAAGGAGTGGCCGTTACAGTCAATGGCGATCGTTATCGGGCCATTTTTGTTCACAAAAATTGAAGAGGAGGATATTGGCAACATTTGATTTCAACAGGACGGCGCTACGTGCCACACATCCGAAGCTACACTCGATGTTTTGTGCCCCATTTTCAAAAAAAAAAGTTATTTGGCGGACCCGTTATATTTAAAAGAAGCGTGATATATAGTGATATCAGCTTGATATTTTATGTTCGCTTGTCCGCTCACGCGTGTTAGTTATAAACATCACCACTTGAGCGACAGTCTAAGCGCCGACGAAGCGTCAGTTATGCGTTGACGACCGAGGAGTTAGCATTACGGCCAGCGGCATGTCATCCCGCATGGCCGGAAGCTTGTAATGTTTTAAGTAAATATAATCAATGTGCTTCTAAAAGTCCCCATTCTTCTATAGGACTGTGAATCTTGCCATCTCACCAAAAGCCAATGCAGCCGTACAATGAGTTTTGAGAGCAAATGCCTGCGTAGAATACTTTGATATCAGCTTGATAAAGCACTTTTACGCTGATGCCGTAAAGCCTCGAAAAACGATATTTCGTCTCTTATTTATGTTCGCTCGCCTGACATGCATATTTAATAAAGTTAGTTTTAATTATATTATATTACACGGCGTTTGAATACGCCATTTTATTTGTAATGACAGTTGCTTCGTTTCATGTTGGTGCAACTGTCATATTTAATTTGCTTTTTTGCCGCAAATGTCTCGGCAGATGACAGAGGCTCCGGCAGTTGGCAGCTCGCTCGCGACCGGTATGGCGACGAAAAAGTATCTAATAAAATAAACGCGAGTTATGAACAAAAAACAATTTCTTTGTATTGTCAATCTGCTTCTGCATCCTGCCGCCCAGTAATTCGATATCAAACTTAGAGAGGAGGATATCAATAGATAGAAAAGAAAGTTTAAATGGTGTTTAAAAGGTTATAAATATGTGTGATATGGAAAAAAATCTAGTTAGAGAAATTTGAACTTAGCTGATACTCCTAAAGTCGTATCCCATAGAGAGAAAAAAACTCGTTTGTGCTTACTTGTGATCGATTACAAGAGAGCAGAAAGTCATTTTTTTTTTCTAGCAATTTGTTCTAGCAATCTCAGTGGTTCTACGAACCGATTGTAACAACAAAGATATTTTTATATTTTTTGTGATGCAATATAAGTTGTAATTTAAGGCAGCAACTGATTATTTAGTCAGTTATTTACTTGCATTAAATTAATAGCTGGTAAATATTCATGAAATGATCAATAATAAATATATATTTTTTTTATGTAAACACATACAGGAGAATACCGACAGATGGATCCTGTATCTTTCAACGGTTGTTCTCTTCCGAAAGCAAGCTCCATCAACATGCTTGGATTATCAATATCGAATTATGTCAAATATTACGAGTCAATTAAGTGTAAAGCCGGTCTCGCTTCCAAAAAACTAGGTGTATTATATAGATCACGTCGGTATTTCAACGATAAAACACTTCTTCTTCTATATCTTCTATACCTTTAAGTGGCGTGGAAAGCGAATTTCCAAAAATAAAAATAAAAAATGAATGTAATACTATCAAAATAATCTTAAATGTATCCTATTATATTTGATTAAATAAAAAAAATATATATATAAAGGACAAATCCGACCTATCCTTGAATACGGCAGTCACCTTTGGATTGGAGCCCCAAAATACCTTCTAAACTTAATTGACTCAGTTCAAAGAAGAGCAATTCGTTTGATAAACAATGACACCCTTACGTCTAATCTACAACCAATGGAACACAGACGTAAGGTTGGTTCTCTTAGTCTTTTCTACCGTTATTACCACGGTCGCTGCTCTTCGGAACTTAAAGAACTAATTCCTCCTGCACCCACTCACAGCCGACGAACTCGTCTTACACTTGCCGAACATCCGTACACGGTTAATATATGTCGACCAAGAACTGGCAGCTTCCAAAGTTCCTTCCTTAATGCCACCGGTAAGCTATGGAATGCTCTTCCAGCGTCTGTGTTTCCTCCTTCCTACAATCTGGATCTCTTCAAGAAACAGATAAATATACACTTGCAATCTCCCCAACCCACACACAAACACGAACACAACACACGTTTCCCGCATGCAGCGTCCAGCCTCCCTGGCTGAGCGTCATAGAGTGCACTGGTCTTGACCGGTTGTGCTCTCCTGCATGCGTTTACATAAAAAAAAAAAGATGGTGATAGTATATATTTTTTTTTGAAGTTTCATCTGTGGAATTCTATGACGCTTACCATGGTGTATATGGCTAAACGCTGCATGTGGAGTGTTGATCCGCCAACGTCATAGACTACAGCCCGAGATTCGCGCATCATCCTTAATTATTACAGGAATCTACTATGAATGGGTGGTCTTCACGGGACGAATTTCGTCTACCACCAATTTTTAATTGATAGGCTATGACTGACATTTTACGGGTGATGGATCAAATTCACACCAACCGGGGTGTTTTAGAGCTCAGAAATCGATTAAAAATCCTTTTTTTTTTTTTTTTAATCTGTCGGGGATCGAACCCACGACCTTTGGCTTGCAAAGCAAACGCTTTACCATTGAGCTATGACCGCCGGCAGAGTTCAGTAAAAATAATTGGCAGTAGAAAAATATAAATTGGCAGTAAATAATTAATTAAAGTAAACTAATTATACTCATGCGGGAGGCCTACGTTCAACAGTGGACGGACACAGGCTGATGATGATGAACTAATTACAGGTTTCGTTAGGTTTGGTTAGGTTTCCTTTTTATGTGCTAATTATTCATTGCTTGATTGGCGTTCCGAATATTTGTTTCGATAGTAATCGCAAAAGCAGAGCGCACGTTCTTCTTCGTAGTATCAATCCAGTGGATTGGTTTGCAGCAACAGAATCTTGCATCCCGATCTCCATTCCTCTCGGTCCTCCGCAACCCTTTTCAGCTCAGCATAAGCGCTGCAATTCATGTCCTCGAACACTTGCTGCAAAGACTCCCGTCTAGGGCGCCCTCTACAGTTTCTACCCTCAACCATCCCCTCCACGATATCGTGAAGAAGACCATCGTGGCGCATGATGTGACCAATCCATCGGGCTCGCCTCTCTGAGATGGTTCTTATAAGTTGCCTATCTTCCTTGATTATCCTGAGAACCTCATTGTTCGTGACGTGGTCTCTCCAGGAAATTCCGAGAATTCATTTGTAAGGCCACATCTCAAAGGCCTCTAGTATTTTTTTTATCACTTTCAGATAAGCACCATGTCTCACAGCCGTACATTAAGATGTTCCAAACAAGTGTTTTGGCAAGTTGCTTGCAAGCCCTAAAGTAATATTCTTTGACTCAAGAATTTTTGCTTTTTTATTGAAAGCTAGCCTTGCTTGATGTATTCGACTGTTGACTTCTCTTTTTGCTCTGCCATCCCAGGTGAGCGCACGTTATGCTACGTATATGTTGCCATTGCGCTAAATACCCATTGGCCGTTTTCGAGTTTACCCTCTACGAACCAATACTTACATCTGCGCGGAAGTAACCGGCTTCTCAAATGCTAAGAGGTTATTGATCCACCCTGTATCTTACTTTTTTTTGTCCAAGACTAAGAAATTTATCGTATGCACTTCACAATATTCACATCACATATAACATACGACGCTACAAAGAGTTTGGTAAATGCGTTTATAGTCTCTAAAATGGACTACTGCAACGCACTGCACGCAGGCCAGCCAGCCAAACAACTAAAGCGATTACAGTCGTTACAAAACGCAGCGGCACGACTAGTCTACAACGCGCCCAAATTCTGTCACATTACTCCAATACTACACCGACTGCACTGGTTGAGAGTTTCGGCTAGAATCCAGTACAAATTATGCCTCTTAGCTTACAAGGCACTCAACGGAACTGCACCGGGCTATTTGACAGAACTTATCAAGCCTTCAGAGATAAGCGCGCGTGGAGAGACACTCAGATCAGCTAGAGCAAATAGAAGCACCCTGCAGCTGACGGGAGGTAGTCCTAGATGGTCTTTGGCAATCGGGCTTTCAGCTACGCGGCACCAATGGCCTGGAACTCGCTACCTAAAACATAAGAGAGCCTTAAGCGGAGGCATCCTTCAGAAGCAGACTCAAGACCCACATTTTTACTCAGAGAGGCAAAGAAGCGCTTTTGGAATGATCATTCGGTCATAAAACAGCGCAAAAAAATGTTGTCGACAACTGTGGTGATTAAGCGTCTTCGAAACTTTTGAAAGTTACTCTCGAATCCATTCGTCGTCAACCTTGGCAGCTTTTTTGTCCCGCAACCCAAATTACTGACACTTCACAAGGTACACAACTCCATAGCCCATCAAAATAATGCTCAAATATCGTGACGTGAGCCGAAACATGCAACACCTGACCCAAGTGTAATTGTTGTTTTTTTTGTAAGTTTCGAAATTCAAGCACTCATAAACCTGTTGAGATCTTAAATGTCTTGGGTTGAGCCAAAACTTACGAAAAAAAGTGTCAAAGATTCGAGAGAGTCGTGTTATTTACCCAGTCTCTTTAACCCTTTACTGTGATAAAGACATCCGTGAGGTCCGATGCTATGTATTTTATACACCATGTTCAATGGCTCCGCCGCATTTCGTCCCCAGACAATTCGTTCAACGACTCATCGGTAACGACGCGGGGCGCACTGGACGTCTGGTGCACGGGACATTTGGTGCATTGGACGTCTCGCTAACCTAACCTAAGTTAAATGGATTTATTATTTTTTATTAAAATATTTTTCAATACTCTAATCATATTAGTAAGTACTAAGTAGCTTGTGAATAAATGTTGACTGAATCATAAAAAATAATAATATACATACTCTGAATATATACTATAGAGACATATATCGTTATATGATGTCAACAATGGTATATATTGATATCAGCTTGCTCCTTAAGGCCGATGCCGTAAAGCCTCGACAAGCGATCTTTTGTCTATTATTTTTGTCCGCTTGCCTGACATCTACATCGAATGTTTTTTTTAATTATATAATGTTGCACGGCGCTTGCATACGCCATCTTGTTTGTTATGACAATTGGCCTATTGCCGGTTGGTAGGACTGTCACATTGGCAGTTGGTACCATGGAGATGTGAAATCGCGCTGTGGGCTGACAGGAGAACGCGCGGGGAGTTAGTTGAAGTTTGACTCGCGCCCGTCACAGTGCGCGCGTCCTGTGCGTTCGCTGTGGCGGGCGACGTTTGTGACAATAAACAAATAATATGTGAAACAAGTGTTTATATTGTAAACCTGATCCTTCATCCAGTAAACCGATGTCCATAAATACTCGAGGAGGATATCAATATATACATCAGGTTTCGCGTATCTGCTCAGGCGGAGAATAGTCGTGTGGATAGCGCGGCGTGTTGAACGCAGCGAAGGCGCAAGGCTCGTGGTTCGAATCCCGCGTCTGCCGATATTTTTCGAACGAATTGATGCGTATAAAAAATTTGATGTATAATTGTATGCTGTATTTAATTATTAACCTAAGTTATTTCGATAACGAGACCTATGGATCTCTGGACTCTACGATCACTGGAAAAATCCTAAGGTTAGGTTAGATTAGGTTAGCGAGACAGCCAATGCACCAGTTGTTTAATGCACCAGACGTCCAGTGCGCCCCACGTCATTACCGAGTCTTTGAAGAAATTGTATGGGAACGATAGGTCTTGACACCATGTTTAATACTGCAGACGCACTTTAAGAAGATCAACTAGAACAGAAACCCCGTACAGTGCTGGTTTTAGGGGGTGGCGACGTGGGTTGGGGCTCCAGGGTGTCGAATAAGCTAGAGTCACCGAGTGCAACCAATATTGCTTAGATTTTTTTAAATGTAGACAATATGGGGCGCCAGAAAAAAAATGTCCTAGGGCGCCGCAGGGTCTAAAGCCGGTACTGACCCCGTATTAACGTTTCGTGTGCCTCTTCATTTACAAAAGAGTTACAAAATCATTTGGCTTGTACTGCAGCTCTTTGAAAGAAAATTACGATTTCACAAACGATCATGCTGCGTTCAAAAAATACTCTGCGGTTGTATAACCATTAAATATCAGGTAATGAGTTATAAGAGAAAGCGTTCGTTGATGTGTAAAAGAATTGCCAGAAATCATTTTCATCACTCTTTAATAAATCATGAATGATGTATTTCTCAACGTTCATATTTGTTACATACCTGTATCATCAACAAATAATATGGTTTGTGTTCAACGTTAGCAAAATGTTTGTAAATATTATGTCTAAAGCTAGTCTCGCATCTAATAAACAAGGTGTATTAATAAAGATCATGTCGGTATTACACCGATAAACAACTTCTTATTCTATATAAAAGACAAATCCGCCCTATCCTTGAATACGGCAGTCACCTTTACAGAGACATAAAATACCTTTTAATGTTAATTGACTCAGTTCAAATAAAAGCAATTAGTTTGATGAACAATAATATTCTTTCGTCTAACTTGCAATCAATGGAACACAGCCGTAAGATTGGTTTAGTTAGTCTTTTCTACCGTTATTATCAGGGTCGTTGCTCTTCGTAGCTTCTAAAAGTAATCCCTCCTGCATCCTCCCACAACCGACAAACACATATTACACTTGCCGAACATCTATACACAGATAAAGTGTGTCGACCAAGAGCTGTCAGTTTCGAAAGTTCATTCCTAAATGCCACCGGTAAGCTATGGAATACTCTTCAAGTATGTGTATTTCCTTCTTCATATAATCTGGATCTCACAAGAAGATCATACAAGAAACAGATCAATATCAAACACAAAAACAACACACTTTTTTCCGCATTGCGGTGTCCAGCCAGCCTAACTGTACGTCATTGCACTAGTCTCGTCCGGTTGTGCTCTCCTGCATACAATTGCTTATGCAAAAGAAGCATGGAAAGTGGAAAATAACTGAACTTCGTGACGTTAATTTGTGGCGACCATATGTTCCATGTATGGAACTGATCATCATCAGCCTGTGTCCGTCCACTGTCGAACGTAAGCGTCCCGCATGAGTCTCCATCCTCTTCTATCATCCGCCTTCCGCATCCAGGTCACTCCCGCTATTCTTCTTATGTCGTCAGTCTATCTTGCAGGGGGTCGGCCAATGCTTCGTTTGCCAGTTCTTGGGTGCCATTCCAGTACTTTTCTTCCCCATCGACCGTCGTCTCTTCGACAGATATGTCCCGCCCATTGCCACTTGAGTGTGCCTATTCGTTGGGTAGCATCCACTACTTGAGTTCTTCTGCGTTTTTTCTTTTTGCACTGCTTTATGACTTTTTTGGCAGTTTCTTTAATGCTATTAATGATTCTGTCGTTAAGTTTGTTGACGTTGTCGGTGTCATCACTATCTTCCAGTTCTGCGAATCGATTTTGTAGTTCAAGCTGAAAAGTTTCCTCAAGCTTGCTCTGAGCATTTAACGGACGTATAACTCTTTGTTTTATCAGCTTTTTCCTTTCCAGTTTGATGTTTAGGTGCACAGTACTTCGAAAGAGACGGTGGTCGCTTCCGGTACTAAAGCATTGCATCTGCTGAGACATCAGTGACTATGTTCTTCTTATTAGCCATATGGAACTGATATGGAAAGAAAATTTCCATGGATCAACAAGTATTTCATTATCACTGGCATGTATAAAAATGAGTTTCCTGAACGTCTTGATGACACGAATCTCTTAAAAACAGAGTAAACGCGTAGAAAATTGAAATGTTTCCTCGACAAAACGTGAAACCTTTTCAAGCCAAGGAAATAGTAGATTACATCTGACAATGGGCATTGTATTTGTGTTCACTAAATTAGAACCCGACAAAACTGCTCCGTAATGAGCGACATTAAGTGGAACATAATTGTATAGAAGAGTTGTGAGTCACTTGTATGGGATTTAATGATGGAAGAAGGTACACGGGTAACCGAAAGACAAGTAAAATTTAAATAATTGTTTATTATTTAAATTTAAATTATTGTGCAATTATATTTTTATTACAGCGTATTGTTTTACACACACAATAGAAAACACGCACGTTTTGTCTATTAAATATGTAAAATATTGTTATTGTAAAAGTATACATCGAATTATTATGCGAATAAAGCTTACTGACGAGCATGGCTTAGAGGTTAAGCGTTTGTATTGATATCATCCTCTCTTAATTGGGTATCGAATTACGTGGTGGCAGGATGCAGGATGCAGGAGCTGATTAACAACACAAAAGAACTTGTTTTCGAAGCATAATTTGCGTTTATTTTAAATAAAGACTTGATTTCTACGCCCGACCGGTATGGCGTTTCGCCGGCCGGGTGCGAGTGAATTCACAACTGCCGGAGCATTCTGAAATCTAACGCCGCCAAGACAGTCGCGGCAAAAAAGCAAATTTAAGATGACAGTTGCACCAACATGAAATGGAGCAACAGTCATAACAAATCAAATGGCGTATTCAAACGCCGTGTAATTTTATATGTAATTAAAACTAACATTATAAGATGTGCATGTCAGCGAGCGAACAAAAACAAGAGACAAAAGATCGTTTTTCGAGGCTTTTCGGCCGACGCCGAAAAGAGCTTTATCATGCTGATATCACTTTCTTTTGACACTTTTTATGCTTCGAAAAAATATTCTAAAAATTAACTTCAATTATGTACACTACAAATGTTTAATCCAAGAGAGTAAAAATTAACTATAAGAAGAAAAGAAAAGAAAAGGAAAAAATAAGTAATTATAAACAAGACCTAAGAAAAAAATATATTCTCGTATGTCTCCTAAATCTCAGATTAGGTACAAAGGAACAGGTCCGCAGAAAATTTCAGGATTTCTGAACTGGCCGTAATGATCACTTTTTAAGCATGTCACGTATATAATGTTCAACGTAAATGGTGGATATGGGAAGACCAAGGCAATAGTTTTACCTTCAAGTCTTCACCCACAAGAATGCGATATTTACCAACAGAATCAATTATTTAAATTGCGAGTGTTCGATGTATGTGAAGCAATTGTAACGTACGTGTTGTAATAATAGGAAGTCACGTGTGTTTTTTAAATGATTCAAAAATTCACTTTTTAATAATTTCCTCAGTTTTTTTTTTATGTAAACACAGGAGAATACCGACAGAGTGTTATAGTAATTCTGAAGTCTCATCAGTGGAATTCTATGACGCTTACCATATGGCTAAGCGCTGCATGTGGAGTGTTGATCCGCCAACGTCATAGACTACAGCCCGAGATTCACGCGTCATCCTTTATTATTGCAGGAATTCACTATGAATGGGTGCTCTTTACGGGACGAATTTCGTCTACCACCAATTTTGATTAATAGGCTAAAACTGACATTTTACGGGTGAGGGATCAAATTCACACCAACCGGGGTTATCGTAGAGCTTAGAAATCGATTAATAACTTTTTTTGTTTTTTTATCTCCGTCTGGGATCGAACCCACGACCTTTGGCTTGCAAAGCAAAGGCTTTGACCATCGAGCTACACCCGACGGTAATGTTTAGTTTACTGTTAGTATTCCTGGAAGTTAAGGAGATCGAATGTAAAGCAAACGATTAAGAATCGATCTCCAGATAAAACTAAAAACGAAAATCATTTTAATACTGTGGGGCAACAAATGCAGGTTATTTATTTCGCAGGCTAAGCGATTCGAATTAATCTCTTTATTTTTATGTTGGTACTACTGTCACTGACGTCTGTGCTAAATTACAAGTCAAAATATTCATTAGCGTTTGAGATACCCGTCCATTTGTAAATGTTTAAAGTGTTTTTTTTGTTTTTATAATGTCTGAATCTATTCAACAAAGCTGTTCCATTAAATAGTGACATCAGCATGATGTAGCCCTTGCTGGCTGGAACCCAAAACCTCGATATACGATCTTTCGTCTCTTATTTCTGGTCGCTTGTCGTGCATCTATGTGACGCCATGTTGTCATTTTGGACAGGTCCGCTAACGGGTGTGCAGTGGGCGGGCTAGAGCCCATACCAAGCGCGGAGATCAGTTATGTCCTGAAGGCCGAGAGAAGGTCGCGTTACGGCCGGCGGCATGTCATCCCGCCTGGCCAGAAGCTTGTAAAGTAAATATATGTCAATTTGCTTCTGAAAAAGTCTTTGTTTTGCTGCCCTGCTCACGCGACGGAATAACATATTTTTGAAAGGGCAGGGGATGTTAATAGTAATGATAATAAAACCAGATGATAATCGAAGGATTAAATAACATTTAAAAAATGTCTCGCTTTGACCTACATCTAACATAAAGTATCCACATATTGGGACACTTTTCACTATCAAGTAAAATTATGGCATCACTTTCTTTGCTGTGTTGAATACCAAGTATTCGTTTCAGGACCATAAAGTTACATAAGATTCGCATTTGCATTCGTCGAGGTAGTTGACATACAATTTATTGCAACCGTGATGTGCGTTACGTCCGTTTTATTATTAGCAATAGTTCAATACATGTCTAAGACGATCGATTTCAGTTCCGCAATAAGGAATTTATATTTGAAATTCGGTTTTGTAAGCGTTTGCTTACCAATCCGAAGGTCGTGGGTTCGATCTCCGACTGAGTAAATGTTGATTGATTGAATGATAAAAATAATAATACATACAACTCTGATAATATACTACAGAGCATCTGTCGTCATATGATGTTAACAATGGTATATATATATTGATATCAGCTTGATATAGCTCCTTAAGGCCGATGCCGTAAAGCCTCGACAAACGATCTTTTGACTATTATTTTTATTCGCTTGCCTGTTAGTTTAATTATATAATGTTAAGCGGCGTTTGCATACGCCAAAAATAATTGTTATGACAGTTGGCCCATTGTCAGTTGGTACAACTGTCATCTTGGCGGTTGGTACCGCCGAAATGTGAGAGCGGGCAAGTAGTCGCAACTCGCCCGTCCTCGTGGTAGGACCGTCCCTAAGGGCGGCCCTTTAACGGGCGACGTTATTGACAAATAAACATGTACCGTGAAACAGAAACAAGTTGTTTATAATGTGAACCTGATCCTGCATCCTTCATCCAGTAATCGATGTCCAAAAATGGAAGAGGAGGATATCAATATATGATACAGCAGGTTTCGTGTATCTGCTCAGGCGTAGAATAGTCGTGTGGATAGCGCGGTGTGTAGAACGGGGTAAAGGTTGCAAGGCTCGTGGTTCGAATCCCGTGTCTGCCGATGTTTTTCTGAATGAATTGATGCGCATACATTTTTTATGGTTAATTGTATGTGTATTTAATTACTAAGAAATTTATGCTTACAATCCTTGATTTTCGTGATTATCTTCCGGCTCTGTTAAGTTACAAAGAGCTAACATTGGAACCAGTCTCACAATGCAACATAACCACTTCACGCGAGGCAATAAATATCACCTACTTATTCATATTAAACCAGTTCAGCTAGTCGACAGTCTCACAGTTGACCTTTAAAATATAATAAACTAGCTGACCCGGTGAACTTTGTTTCACCCGAAAGGCAATAAATGAGCAGATTTTGGATTTTATTAAGTTGAATTTTTCGGTACATATGATATCATATATTTGGTCTGGTTGAATTCTATTGCAGTAATCGACGAAACTTCAGCAAGTAGTTGTCAGCATTTCGACGAATCGTCAAACGATATGCGTTATAATTCATCGAGCTTAGATTCTTGGTAGTTTCTTCACCTGCAATTAAGACAAAAGATTTTTAATTTTGTATGTAAAGCTAACATCCATATTTGTAGCATAATTATAAAGGGGTGAAGATAAATGATTTTAAATCGTTTGCCGGTTATTTGTCCATTTTTCTCTAAAAAAACATCTTAATCTTTAAGTCTGTTATTTTCCTGGTAATAAGCAGTGTAATTGGTCATTTATTGGAAACCTAAAGCAAAACCAAGCACTGAAAAATGTATGTCATGACGGAATCAAAACTATGATATTGATTATATATATATTGATTACTCACCATTCAATGGATTTTTCATTTTGATATTGAAATAATATCCATCTTCTCCTTGCCAAAACATCAGTGGGTATTGCAACGTGTCATATGAACGACGTGTTTCAGATATCTGTTGTAGTTGCCCAGTATCACGACGTACCAGATAGTCGTTTATCCGCTCTGATCACGACTTTGTAGACCTCGATCAAGTTCTTCCTCCATATTGCCATTGAAGTATATTTGTACAAATTTATGCTGTGCATCTTCGAGAGGTTGGAATGATCCAATTCGATGGTGAATCTGTCCTTGTATCTACAGAATCAAAAGCAAAGACAATATTACTGATTTATAAACACTTTTTTTTAAGAATTAGCATACATAATTCAAAGCAATAAGTGTAGTATGTTATTCTGTTAATTAGATTGTGTGTAAGTACAAAAATAAATAAATAAATACCTTGAATGTCGGATTAAATCCTCGTCCATTCTAGAGTTCGTGCAAACGGATCGCTTTGGCATATCGTAAAGAGACTTGTCAATGTTGTCGCTGGAGGTGTCTCAGCACGTTGAACAACATTTGAAGCCGTGAAATATACCCAATGACCATTCTCCAGATGCACCGCCAAATGCACAACAGCAGTATGAAGTTCGTGATAAGGGATTGCGAATATACGCCAAATCGCTTTGTACCAAACTTGAAAGCGCGCAATTTCATCGTTGGTATTCGAGGTTAGGATGCCAAAACCACCAAATCACTGCCTTACATTCGTAATGTTTCAATCCCTAGTTCCATGATGGCTTTTTTCGTGAAAGATTCGATCGTTTTGGTCGCAAATATCGGCACAATAAGCTAACAGAAACTCGAAAGTTCTTGAAACAAAACGTCAACCGATAGACTTCAAAATATCTATGTAACCATAGACAATAATAATATCAGTTGTCAGATTCCTTGCCTTTTGTTACAACATTTTTTACAAATAAAAGATTAAACTGATATTTTCACTAATATTTATTTTGTTTTTGTCTTTTTTTTCCTGCCTTTTGTTTTTCTTTTTTGTTTCAAAATATTCCGTACCTTACGTAGGTACCTACTTACAATACCTAATATTGCGTCATTTTTAGTTATGTTGCTGACTATGGCAGCACCGTCTAAGCTGACAGCTGTCAAGTTACAATAGTCTTGTATGAAAACATGTTTACGTAAATGCTCAATATTTTTTCTTAATCAAATCAATTTTGAGTATACCATGGACGTTTTTGGGTTCTAAGCTACCTTTCCACCAATTTTCAGCCAAGTCGGTTAGGCCGTTCTTGAGTTATAAAAACAAATATAACCCGACTTTCTTTTATATATATAGATTATATCCGAACATTACCCAACTCTTTTTCTTCTAGGGATGCTTTCTTTCCATTCGTTAGAGTCCCAGAGGAAAATTGCTCTTCTCAAACATTCATTCTTCGCGGTACAATTCACAACCCTGGGATTCTTGAATGTTTTAACTTTTATGTTCCAGATAAGTACACCTGTGCTCGTACCCATCCATTGTTTTTGATCCCAGTTGATGCTTGTGGAGATTCAAGCACTCAATTTGGTAAAACGGCAATGGCGCTCTTAAATGGCCTACCAGCACACCTCGATCCTTTTCTTATATCATTTTCCTCTTTTGTAGATGGTATTGTTCTCCTAGATCTCTGTGATCTTTAGCACGTGTCATCTTCTTCTTCTTTTATGTTATTTTTATATTTTATTATCTTTTATGTTACTGTTTCTTATCATCTTGTACCTTGGAACGTTGGTGCTGTGAAATAAATAAATAAATTATTATAACCACGTCTGCCCTCTTACAAGAGCATGTGGTCGTCACGAAATGCCGCCACAAATCTCTGTCAGCCACCATGATCCCCACCACATCCCATGTCAACTCTGGCTCCCGTAGCACCTCTGCGAACATTTTATGTATAATTGTTGAAGAGAAGCCTGCTGTAGTTAATACTCTCTTGCGGCATCCAAAATATACATTCCAAACAGCTCCACCTTCGTCTCTTGACAGACTGTAGCTTAGAAGGCTGCCTTGTTCGCTCTCTCACTGTTCAAAACGTTAGTTTGAACATAATTATGTTGTATTAAACATCCAAAAGTCTTTAAAGCAATTGTTACAATCAAACTCTTCATCTTAGATTCATACAGTCAGGTACGACACAGGGCATTTTGCCACTCTATGTAAATTCATGGGTTCAAGGTGCAAATCAACAGGTATCGAGGAATTTGCGGTGTACGAAATTCTATGTATTATTAATATTGATTATATAAAATAAAGTATGCTTACGCATCGATACGGAGCATTGACTATCCCAATAACCTGCCACTCTATGTAAATTGAAGGGATCAAGGTCCAAAACGGTATCCAGGAATGTGCGGTGTATGACATTCAATATATTAATATTACTTTTATAAATGCTTACTCATGTTGTAAACTAGGGTATAAAAAGGGGTCTCGTATCAAATAAATTTAGTACGAACTCAACTGCGGTCTTTGGATATATCCTCAGTGCCGGAATCTTGGTATTCCGGCATCACCATTTAGCTGATGCCATCATTTCGGGACCGTGACCTCGGTTCCAGAACACTCACTTTATCATTACTCACAAAGTCAAGCCATCGTACTAATAGTATCCTACGTAGTCGTGCATTTGAAAGGTATTATACGGTTGCATTGTCTTTTGTTAAGATGCCAAATTCACATCCATAATACAAAAATGGGAAATACACAAACGCCATTAACCGGTACTTTTTTTTGTAAGCACGTAAGAAGGTGATAGCAATTCTGAAGTTTCATCTGCGGATTTTATGACGCTTACCATGCTACATATGTCTGAGCGCTGCATGCGTGTTGATCCGTCGATTTCATAGACTACAGTCCGACATTCACGCATCATCAGTGACATCAGTATGTTATAGCTCTTGCTGACTGGTACCGAATACCTCGATATGCAATCTTTCGTCTCTTATTTCTGTTCGCTTCACGAGCGCGCGCAAGTCGTGTGTCGCCAGTTTGCGAGAGCCTATTGTATTGTGGCTCGGCCTGAATTCTGTGAATAGGTCGAGCCATAAGTTTGTAAAGCTTATCTTAAGCATATGTCAATGTGCTTCTGAAAAAGTCTTTATTTTGCTGACCTGCTCCTCATCATGCCCTGACGTGACTGAATATCAACCTTTTGAAAGAGAGGAGGGTGTTATCAGATTATAACAGTGATATCAGCTTGATATAGTTCCTTTATGCTGATGATGCCGTAAAGCCTCTAAAAACGATCTTTTGTCTCTTATTTTTGTTCGCTCGCCTGACATGCACATCTAATGTTAATTGTATAAATTAATATTAATTGTATAAAGTTTAACGGTGTTTGCATACGCCAAAATATTTGTTATGACAGTTGGCCCATATCCTGTTGGTACCACTGTCATCTTGAATTCGATTTTTCTGAGCGGTGATTGGCAGCGCCGAGATGTCTGTGCGCCGGCAGTTGACAGTTGAAGTTTGACTCGCGACCGTTATGGCGCGTGCGCGCCTAAAGGCGTTCGCTATAACGGGCGACGTTTTTTTGACAAATAAACGCGTATAGTGAAAGAAAAACAAGTTCTTTGTATTGTGAACCTGATCCTGCATCCTTCATCCAGCCCATCGATATCAAATAAGAGAGGAATATATCAACAGAAATTAAATTTACATAAAAAAAAATCAATCTTTGCAATTCGATAACTATCACCTACTTACTAACACTGAACCAGTTCTTACCAGTCACACAGATGACCTTTAAAATTAAATAATTATGATATTAAAACTACTAGTGGTCTTGGCATTTGGTCGACCAGGGAGTGAAGCAAGAAAGTGTCGTTTTTTTTTGGGTTAAACCAACTTTCTCGTCCACATCATCTGTATGAGAAGTGCCGATTCGATATCATCGCGAATATTTAAAAATCGTTTCGTAACAAAAACGATACGTGCGATTTCAATAAGTTTCGTGATCTTTAAACAGGTTATGATGCTTATAAATATATGTGCTAATAGAGTCTCAACCCTTTCGTTACGGCTCGGTGGAATACAAATTATACTGTCAATACGACGTCAATTTTTCAAACATTTTTTTAAGCTTAAAACATGTATTTGAAGCATGAATGTACTCATATGACATATTTTCATGTTCTTGTATCCTTTAGCTATCAGATGATGCATAAAAAACTATTATATTTAACAAACGTTCATTATGTGACTTTGTACATGTGGTGGCATTGACACATGTGGTTTACAGAAAAATCGCTCTTATGACGAAACCTAACGATATTTATTTACATGCTTCACAGATTCCTGTAAAGAATACATGTAGATTGATAAAGGAAATGACTGCAGTTCCAAGTTCCTAACCTAGATATGTGTACACAATGAGTACTGAAAGTAGCAAGAGAATCTTGGACGGCATATATCGACAGCCGATGCGAAAGAGTTTATAGAATAAAACAAGTAAAATATTGTATAAAACCACTGAGTTGTAATTTATTATGCACTCTACTGGTTTCGGTGACATGGCACCATCGTCAGGAGCTATTTTAATGGTCGCTGCAAACTCCGATAATAAACAATGTTTAAATAAAAAAATGTAAAGCATGTAAATAAATATCGTAAGGTATCGTCACAGCAGAAATTTTTCTGCAAACCACATGTGTCAATGACACCACATGTATGGAGTTACATAATGAACGTTTGTTAAATACAATAGTTTTTTATGCATCATCTGATAGCTAAAGGATAGAAGAACTAATGTAATATATGAAAATAGGTCAGATAAGTACATTTATGCTTCAAATACTAGTTTTAAACAAAAAAATGGTTTTAAAATTTCACGCCGTATTGACAGTACAATTTGTATTCCACCGAACCGTAACGAAAGGGTTAACATCCTCCTCTCTAAGTTTGTTATCGAATTGCGTGGCGGCAGGATGAGGAGCAGATTAACAACACAAAGACTTTTTCTGAAGCACATTGACATATATATTTCGATAACTTTACAAACTTCTGGCCCAGACATATTCACAGCATTCAGGCCAACCATAATATGACCTCGCCGCCGTCGGTAGACAGCTGTGACTGCGCACCGCGCCGTGGTCGGTGACACCCAGACTATAACTAACGTCACTCCCGTGACCGGACTTGCCAACACAAAATGCCATACATGTACCACAACTGAACAAAATATAAGAGACGAAAGATTGTATATCGAGATTTTCGGTACCAGTCAGCAAGGACATATCTCATGCTGATGTCAGTATATTATGAATAGAAAATTTGTAATGTTGTATATGTAAGATACTTGTCTTTCTTCCAGGTCACTACCAAGTGGAGCACATTGACAAAGTATGCTGGGAGCTGTACGGAAGATATGGGCCATGCGTCAGGATCGGTGGCTTACTAGGCAGACCTGATATGGTGTTTGTGTTTGATCCAGATGACATCGAGAAGGTCTTCAGGAGCGAAGATCAGCTTCCTTTCAGGTGAGCTTATTTTCATTAAAAACTCAGCACTTCTCGCAATTCATTCAGACGTCTGCGCCACATCGTGTAAAAACGCAAACGCAAACGCATACCGCCAACTTATGCAACTCCCTAGATTTTGTAGCGCATCTGACATGTTTGTGGAGGGCGGAGTCCATTCATTTCCAGCATTATTGCGACACCGTGTTGCCGGCTTCTGGAGCAGGATAAGGAGGTCCAACAACATCATCATCCTGGCTGCTTCTGAATGGCTCAACTCCTCCCTGAGCCATCGATGGATGGAGATGGTGCAGCAACCACCATGAAATACTATTTTATTTTATTTTATTTTAATTTTTATTTTATCTTTACTTAATTAAAACTTTGTTCAATGCTATGTATTTAAAAATATGGCAGATTGGGTATTGCACAACCCACCCAATCCTGCTGGAATAAAAACTTTATTATTATTATTAACCTTTTCTTCCCTGTGATGTGTATCTTATACACATTGTTACTAATAACCATCAATATCTCTTTAAATATAATAAATACAAGGTTAAGAATTTAAGTTTTCCTCCATAATATATATATGCATTGATTTAAAAAATAATCAGAATTTATCGGGTTAATCGGAGGTATTTTGTGAAAATCGGAAACAAATTCGCGCTGTGAGTGCCTCGACCTTGGGTCTCGACGATGTGCGGGAAGCGCGACACTATATTCGCATTTCACTCTTTCATACTTCACTGTAAAGTATGAAGTACCAACAGATTGTGATAGTAACTTCTGTAGTTTTATCTATGGTATTCTATGACACTTACTATGATGCATATGGCTAAGAGCTACATGTGGAGTGTTGATCCGCCAACGTCATAGACTGCAGCCCGAGATTCACGAATCATCCTTTTTATTACAGAAATTTACTGAATGAACTGGTGGTCTTCACGGGACGACTTTCCTCTACCACCAATTTTAATTAAAAGTCTATTACTGGCATTTTACGTATGACGGATCAAATTCATGCCAACCGGGTTATTTTAGAGCTCACAAAACGATTAGAAATATATTTTTTAATCTCCTTTTGACCATTGGCTTGCAAAGCAAACGCTTTGACCATCGCGCTATACCCGTCGGCTTTACTTCTTAAATCCTAGTATTAACATGTTTATTTTTTATATGGCCAATAATATAAGTAACGCTGGTAGAATCACGTTTTTATGAGGAAATAAACTTCATAATTTAGAGGGTAAAGCCCTCGATGAAACAACAAGGAAAAAGTATCAAAAATACTCACCTGATGATGTAAATAATAATCAAAAAGGTCATTTATAAACATAAAGGTCATTGCCAAACCCACATTTTGTACGAAACCAGAAACGAGGCTAAATTCAAATAATATGTATATTTGTAAGGTAAAATAGCGCGAGGAGGAGGTAATATCATGGAGAAATTTGTGATAACTTTGTGAAGGTCAACGACGTAGAGGACGATCGTCCAGCAGATTGACGAACTAAACTAAAAGTACCATAGTAATATCTGCTTTGTTGAATGCCGCAAACAATAAAGTATAATAAGTATAGTATAGTAATCATCACCACTGAAAACAAATTAATAATCAACGAAAGTTTGTTTGAAATTCAAATAAAATTGAAAATATTCCATTCTTGCAATGTAGCAAGTATTCGGTAGGTACCTAAAATTGTTTAAATTACATTTTAAATATTAAAACAGTAAAAAAATAAAACATAGACTATAACCATAAAATACGTTAATCTAAAATAATACCACATTTATTTCCGTTGCGACAAAAGTAAAAAAAAATCGAATCGAATGTATACTTGTGGTAACTTGGAACACTTTTAAAAATATTTAACATCCTATCATAACTACCGGCATTGCAAACAAGAAAAACAATCTCCATTTCGGTTTTAAATTTAAGTTCTACGAACGCATCAAAAATGTTGGCACACCTGTTTTTTTTTAAAAACATTCTAATCAGTTAACCGCACATTAAAAAATATTGGCCAATCACAATACATCAAATCACAGCCAATCCGGAACTAGAAGAATTCGAAACTGGCCAACCTCGAGACATTCGAAATTCGAAAAAAATCCTGCGAAAAGATTCGCCAATGTATTGTTTATTTCAATTTTTAACACGACCACACATATTTATGACGTTAGTAAATATCATACATAAATCAATGTTAATGGTGGGTGCTGTACCACCTACGTCATCAGAGTGAGACATATATTTGTACTCATAAAAGCAAACAACATTTTTGATGTAACATATTAAAGAAAATAGAAATGCTTCACCGGAGAATAACGTACATAATCTATAGATATTTATTCATTTATTGAAAAATCAGTTTGTTTCCATCCTGCTTAAATTGAGTCACACACCAAGAAGACTGCTATGGATCCTGTATCTTTCAACGGTTGTTCTCTTCCGAAAGCAAGCTCCATCAACATGCTTGGATTATCAATATCGAATAATGTCAAATATTACGAGTCAATTAAGTGTAAAGCCGGTCTCGCTTCCAAAAAACTAAGTGTATTATATAGATCACGTCGGTATTTCAACGATAAACAACTTCTTCTTCTATATAAAGGACAAATCCGAACTATCCTTGAATACGGCAGTCACCTTTTGATTGGAGCCCCAAAATACCTTCTAAACTTAATTGACTCAGTTCAAAGAATAGCAATTCGTTTGATAAACAATGACACCCTTACGTCTAATCTACAATCAATGGAACACGGACGTAAGATTGGTTCTCTTAGTCTTTTCTACCGTTATTACCACGGTCGCTGCTCTGCGTGGTGGATGTATGAAGAGCACGTCACCAAAGCAAAAAATCTCGTCAATAAACATATTCACATTTATCTTACGTTAAAAGACTGTCAAAATTCGGTCTTCTGCACGGGACACAAAAATGCTGTTTAATTGACAGCGCCTCGGCAGAGACGGCCGGTGGCAGTGAGAGTCACTGCACCCAAACACTCATAGCGGCCATCTATGGAACTAGCCGCCACACATGATAGCGCTTTCAAAACAAAATAGTGCATGAATGCGTCTTATAGTTACTTGAATCTAAAATATAGTATAACATTTAAGAGCGAAAAAAAATAAGAGACACAACATCGCACATCGAGGCTTTTCGGCACCAGCCCGATAAGGCTATAATCGAGCTGATATCACAAGTAAAAACAGATAGTTATAAAACAAATTTAAATGCTTGGTTTTCTAATTTAAAAAAATACTTCTTATTCAAACGCATCTCACTATATAACATCAGTCGTTTATATGGTAACCTAAAATTTAATTTGCTTTAAAATATTGATTACCTGTTCGCATCGGTACCCGATATATGCCGTGTAGGTTTCCCCTACCGTTGACATCGGTAGCCGTGATATATCGTTTTGCTACATTCTTAGAATAGATTTTATACATCATCTGATAGCTAAAGGATACAAGAACCAATGTGATATATGATAATAGACCAGAAAAGTACATTTATACTTCAAATACTAGTTTTATAATTGACTAGTTTTGCTACTTTCTTAGAATAGTGTTTTTATGCATGATCTAATAGCTTAAGGATACAAGAACCAATGTGATATCTGAAAATAGACCAGATAAGTACATTTATGCTTCAAATACTAGTTTTATGATTGACAGTATAATTTGTATTCCACCGAGCAGTAATGAAAGGGTTAATTGAGAGTTTACTCTAAGTACCGTTACTTGGTTCTTGAAACTAGTGAATGATTTCTCAATACCACATTACCAGTTCACGTACTTACCGATATACGAGTACGTAAGAAGACACTCAAGAATGTGCAGAGGATAATATTAGCTTTATAGTATTTTTTGCTGCCCACACTTAAAACGAAAAATATTTAAAAAACGTGTTTTTATCATTCAAGCGTAAAATAACAAAAACGCGCTTCGTGATTCATGACACATCATCATCATCGTCATGTTTTAATATTCCAGCATCTATGTTTGGGTATCAAAAGATAACACGGCTCAAATCAAGAAGAATTTCCCTACAGTCGACAACGGAACTGGTGATACCTGTGGCCACCCTGCGGCTGTACATGTGGAGTAGGGCATCTGAGGGAAATACTTGGATCGCCCCGAAAGAGGACCTAGCCGCTGGACATGACCAGGGGTGGAATATATGGAGGTCCCTTAACAGACTTCGTACCAGAGTTTGCAAGAAACAAATGAAAGCCTGGCAGTTTTACAGCGGACATACTGAATGTGACTGCGGCTTGGAGCAGACCCTGTCACACCTTCTTGAGCACTCAGGATGACCTGAAGATGGCCGGGTGTAACGCCATCGACGACGTCCACTTCTGGGCAGACAGGATCTGACCCTGTTGTTTCCGACACGATTATATATATATCGTCGTCATCATGTCCGCTTCCCTAACTGGAGCATATGGCTTTCACGAACCGCCGCCACAAAGCTCTGTCGGCGGCCATTTTATTCGCCTCATCCTAAATCAGCTCCACATCCAGCAGCTCCGCCGAGAAACATTCTATGTATTGTTCCCGGTGGCCTTCCAGGACGGCGCGAACCCGGAGACTTAAAGAATAGATAGCTTATAGTTTATGCTCTCTGGCGGCATTCTTAGTATATATGTCATAGCCAGGTTGACTGACTGCAGTATTGGAAGCAGCCTTGTGCGCTCTGTCTCACTTTATTTCTACTATATTATGTGTAGTGTGCCGGCGGGTATAGTTCAATGGTCAAAGCGTTTGCTTGCAAGCCAAAGGTCGTGAGATCGATCCCCGACGGAGATTTAAAAAAAAGATTTTCAATCGATTTCTCAGCTCTAAAATTCCCTCGGTTGATGTGAATTTGATCCCTCACCGTAAAATGCCAGTCATAGCCTATCAATTAATTTTTGTCCCGTGAAGACCACCCATTCATAGTCAATTTCTGTAATAACAAGAATGATGCATTAAAGTCAGGCTCTACATGCAGCGTTTAACCATATGCAACATGGTAATCGTCATAAAATCCACAGATTAGACTTTTCAGCATCACTCTCACCATCTGTCGGTATTCTCCTGTATGTATTCACATAAAAAAATGCGCTTTCACTCTACAATATGTATTTCTAATGTTTATTTATTTTATTTTATTTCAGACCATCCATGCCTTCGCTCAACTACTACAAACATGTCCTGCGAAAAGATTTCTTCGGAGAAAACGCTGGTGTTATTGCAGTGTAAGTATCACCATGTTCATTTCCCTAACTGGGGCATATGGTCATCACGAGCTGCCGCCACAAAGCTATGTCAGCCGCTATAATCGTAGTCACATCCCATGACAGCTCCACCTAATACATTTTATGAAAAGTTCCTAACGGCCTTTCAAGACAGTGCGAGACCAGATGCTTGAAGTATAGGCAATTGTAATTTACGCTCTCCTGCGGCATCCAAAATATACGTCTCAAGCAAGTCCATCTTTGTTTCTTGACTGACTGTAGTATACAAGGATCCTTTGCTCGCTTTGTCACCTCATCATTCTGTACAAAGTCAAATCATTGTACCCCCAGTATTCTACGCAGGCATTTGCCTTTGAAACTCATTATTTGGCTGCATTGGTAAGATGCCAAGGTTGACAGTCGTAAGGAAGAATATAAACGATGTTTTCATCAATAATTTTTAAATAAATTTGATTGTTTAAAATCATTTTGTAGTACATCTCTACACACTGTGATAGTTTTTTAATACATTTAACCCCTCCTTACTGTGCTGAAAAAATCCGAGAACTCCGATGATATGTATTTTCTACACAATACGAAAATGTCATTTAAAAACTGGAAAAACGTGCATATTCCTAAATATTGCTTTGATTGACTGGACTGGACTTTACCCGCCTCACACCCGCATCACACCGGAGGACAGTTAAGTCTCCTTGATGACGCGCTTATTCAGATTTGATCAGTTAGCATCTGATAAGTCCAGTGGGAGTCCCCTCTGAACAATTTTTGCCACTGCACAGAAGTGCTAAAAGAAAGAACCCGTGAAAGAGATTAGAATAGCATTCATGGGTTGTTTTGATTGGCTATGGTTGAAGTTGAAATGCAACAATGTTTATAATGTAAGTATCTGTAAAAGAGAAAAAACATCGCAATTAGCCGCTATAGTTGCAGCCAACAAATTCAGCGCGAATATTTAACTGCACTCAGCCCGATTATTCCACAAATTATTTATTTCTATTGTTACAAACGAATACATTATTTTAATTTAATTTCAAAGTTAATAATATTACGGAGGAATACATAAATTTTGATTTCAGTATCTATTATAATTTATATTGATATTATCATTATTAGAGTCGAGTTGTATGTAAATACATATCATGGGAAAGCAAGGGTTAACCAAGTACGCCGCTTCAATCTTACGCCAACTAATCTTCCGCCTTCTGTGTCTTTGGAGTTGACAAACTGCATTTCTTGAGATTGCTTGATGAACGGTGAACGTGACCTGAACAACGTAGCCTCCTACCATCAAGTACGATTCAAATCGACACGTGGAATCTGCTTTGAAGATTGAAGGCTACACGTGTGTGATTGCACTCTACACGAATGCACATTCATTTTAATGGCATTTGAAGTATCTGTCAGAGACATCATGCAAGAGAAAAGCAACTACACAAAGGTAAATCTGTGAAACATAAGTAGTAAAAATGTGTAATGTTGTAGTAGTTATACAAAGTACACGGTAAATGCATCGATAAGTATCGTAAATTATATTTTATTGCTTTTCGAGTAGCAGGTTTTTGATGTTATTTTTTTCTTATGTAAACACACAGGAGAATACTGGCAATTGGTGATCATTGACGATTTATGCCAATAATTAACAATTGATTAATACTATCATACAAACATATTCGAATAATGTCAAATTATCACGAGTCAAATATTAAGTATAAAGCCAGTCTCGCTTCCAAAAAACTAGGTTTATTATATAGATCACGTCGGTATTTCAACGACAAACAACTTCTTCTTCTGTATAAAAGACAAATACGACCTATCCTTGAATACGGCAGTCACCTTTGGATTGGAGCCCCAAAATACTTTCTAAACTTAATTGACTCAGTTCAAAGAAGAGCAATTCGTTTGATAAACAATGACACTCTTACGTCTAACCTGCAATCAATGGAACACAGGCGTAAGATTGGTTCACTTAGTCTTTTCTACCGTTATTACCACGGTCGCTGCTCTTCGGAACTAATTCCTCCTGCACCCACTCATAACCGACAAACTCGTCCTACACTTGCCGAACATCCATACACGGTTAATATATGTCGACCAAGAACTGGCAGTTTCCAAAGCCTTCTTTAATGCCACCGGTAAGCTATGGAACGCTCTTCCAGCGTCTGTGTTTCCTCCTTCCTACAATCTGGATCTCTTCAAGAAACAAATAAATATACACTTGCAATCTCCCCAACCCACACACAAACACAAATACAACACACGATTCCCGCATGAAGCGTCGATGGAGAGATGCCATTTATGGTTTTGTGGCATTTTCCGTTTTAAGCTTATATACGAGTTCAATTCATAAAATAATGTGAACTACTTCACAAGAATGAAAAAGAGATACTTGTTTTTTGTGTTTCTCGTTGGAAAATATGAAAATTAAATAATATGTACTGTATACGCGTAAATTGCTGCGAAAATTAAAAGTTTTTTTTTAACAGACTTATACATAAATAACTTCATAGGTTTTCACGGCCAAATTTGATATTGTTGCTTTTAGGTTTAGCCTTGTGTGGCGAATCACTTATTCCCAATATTTCGACCGCCATTGCAGGGGTCGTCTTCAGGGTCGATGACTTAGTTGTAAATCCTGAAGAAGACCCCTGCAATGGCGGTCAAAATATTATAAAGAAGTAATTCGCCACACACGGCCGAACCAAAAGCCACAATATCAGACTTATACATGTATATTACGTTAAATGTCCCGATTATAAGTTCTATTAAATATTGCGCTGAACCACTTCTTAAGACTAGATATTTTAGATCTAGAAAGCATCGAATAAACCATCCGATATTCTTAAAAATGCTGATTAAAATAATCACCCAAATATGCCTTGGACACTAAGTATAGGGTCCGCCATCTAACGTTTTTTTTTCAACTAGTGTTTATTTCGTGAATGGTAACACTTAGCTCATGTCTGATTTGACAAATAATTAGTTTTATTCTTCCGCTAAACGAATATGGTTGTGTATACGCTTGAACAACGCTAGAAAATATTGCGACATTACTTTGAAAATCAGGCCATTTTTCTTCGAAAATGAGCAAGGAGTGGCCGTTACAGTCAATGCCAATCGTTATCGGGCCATTTTTGTTCACAAAAATTGAAGAAGAGGATATTGGCAACATTTGGTTTCAACAGGACGGCGCTACGTGCCACACAGCCGAAGCTACACTCGATGTTTTGCGCCCCATTTAAAAAAAAAAAAAGTTATTTGGCGGACCTTTATATCTGCTGTATCTTCAAGTCCCAGAGCTCAAGTGTTGAAAGCTGTCAGGAACCATATATATTCCCAGATGGACCTTCAAGTATCGAGATCTCTTGTGACAAGGCATGAATAACGGCAGCTGAGAGAACTAAAAGTAATGGAACTCTCGCTTACATGTCGTCGGTTCGATATTAAACAAAACTTAAAAAATAATGTTATTAATTTAGATGTTTTTCATTGTTCACACAGTATTACTAGCTGCATACGTAGTTTTCAACATTGTTTTACTGATGCATTTAAAAGATGTTTTAAAATCTCATACTTTCGTCGTAAGAAAATATTTTTTTTATCTTTGCGAACCGACCGCGCTGATTGGTCGGCGTTCCTCCCCAGGGCGCGCCTCCAGGAGAAATTGTAGTATAAATATAGGTGTCAAAACCAAAATAAAACAGAGCTAAAAATACTTTCGAGTTTTACTCTCTCCTTCCCTGGTGGACCTTCTCTGGACAACGCAGCGCTCCCGGCCTCCTACTCTACAACGGACTTCAACCAGGACGCAGAGCTGGAAGCTGCCAACATCCCAGCCCGAAGGAGCCGATCGGAACACAGCTGCCTTACAACCAGCTGTAGAGGAACCGCGGACATCGAAAGCGAGGACCCGAGCAGCTGCTAGTAGAGCGGATTATCAGTCGAGGTCGATTGGTCGTCTACAATCTTTTAAAAATGATGGGTGTTTATCTAATGTCTAAATTTTACAGGTCAAGAGATTCTCGTTTCGTTAACAAAATAAACATAGTTCACATTGACTTGTATTTCAAAATAATTAAAAACACTCAACTGAGACATCGTTTTGTCAACCATGTGTTGTGCAATATACTCGTATGTTAAAACATAAGTCTAATCTTCATATCTAGATTCATAACACGTTTTTGAACATCTTCTATAACAGGACAAGTAAATTACATATTAGTAGTAATTATTAAACAGGTCGTACAGCTTTTATAAAAATGTAGAATCATTTAGGATCAATAAAATAATTAAAGAAGTCGTATTCATTTGGCATTTAATATGACATAAATTTATGAATTTTCACGAGTAGAATAATGATTTGTTGGCTTTGTCTGCTTGTCTTTATTGCTTTGTTCTTAATACTTAATCATAAGTACCTATATTTGTATATTAATCTTGATTGTACTTCAGTAACGGTTTGATTTTTTTTTAATTTGTAGTGTTAAATATATTTATGATAGGCTTGCTTTTCTGCTTTGGGAATGTGAAGGTTTGGGACTTTAATATTTTTCGGTTTTTATTCCTGATTTTTCTTAATTAAAGAATTGACCAATAAGATAGTTTACCGTGTACTAAATATATTTATTTAATATCATGACAATAAATATTGATGGTACATATTTTTTTCGTTTAACTGCAGGTTTTTGTCTTGACCCTAAGTTGAAATACTTTTTATGAATGCAAATTCAACCCAATAAACACCTAACCTATACAAAGTATAGCTCATTATTTTAGACATTATTATTATTTTAAAAGCATAAAAATACCACTTCTAATACTTTCAAGACATCTCCTTACTTTAAAAAAATGTATTTAACATCGTAGGTTTTTACAGCCAGATTTAGTATTGTGGCTTTTGGATCTAGCCGCAAGTGCAGAATTTTCTTTCACCAATATTTCGACTGTCAATCTTTTACAAGGTTGGCGATTTTGTATGTTTATATCGATTATTTTTAGAAACCATACATAATACATACTCGATGGAGTTCCGGGAATCAGAGCTCACGTAAAATGAAGCGAGAATCATGGCAGCTAGCAAAACTTTAAGGCAGCAGTTTGTGACAACATAACGACATCTATGAATTGATGATAAGATATTTATTTTTTAAATTTAATAATTTATCAAATGGATCGACAGACATGGCGAGAACTGGAGTTCCTTCCGCAGCCGAGTGCAGCAGCCCATGCTTCAGCCCAGGACGGCTAAGTTGTATGTGAAACCCATAGAAGAAACTGCCATGGCACTTGTACAAAGGTATTATCAACAATTTACCTCTGCTAACTACACTGTTTTTTGTTGCACATGTTCGACTATTTAAAAAAATAGATATCTGACTTTTTAAAGTAATTGCATGCAAAAGAGCTTAAAAATGTTGCCATTTGTGGATGATACGTGTAAATACATAGTTCTTTTTTATTTGAATATCGTTAATGTTTTGAACTGACAATACTTGATGAAACTTCATAATTATATGTAATTTTATATTAATAGATAACACATACCCCTTGATTTTATAATGTCTTTATTTCAATGGCTTAACCCCGCACACATATACATTCTATAAATATATGTGTACTAACGTAAGAACTAATACTTATACATCCCTTACCGATATAAGCGATTGTCAGTTTATAATTTAACCATTATTGACGATGGACTCTAGGAGTCCGAAACATGTAATCACTTAAAAATAAATGTAAAACTAAAACATATTTTTTTAATTAGTTAGTTTTTTAATTACAAGTATTAAAAATTTTAATAGAAAATCAATAATTCATTATTATTTTCATACAGGTTCATCTTAAGTTCTTAATTAAACCTTAACGTTATTGCATTATACGTTAGTATACGCATGATTTTATTATATGTAATATTTCTATGATTACATATACATAAGAGCATTGAATTTGTGAAATTTTTAATCTTTGATAATTTTATATTTAAATTATGAGAACTTCAAAAGTAAAACTGAAATAATCAAAAGTACGAAAACAATTTAATTATAATATTAAATGAATTTTTAGTTTATTGTCCTGACTAGTTTGAAATACTTATTGTACATTTTGAAGTTGATATATTGTATTTTCTCTGGTAAAATAATTCCTATTGTTTTGCTTTATTTCAGAGCTAGAAATATTAGAGATGAAAATGGAGAAATGCCAGACGACTTCTTGAACGAGCTCCACAAATGGTCTTTAGAATGTAAGTAAAATACGTAAATTCAAGAATATTAAAAATATTACCAACTATTTATTTGAATAAAAAAAAATATATAGAACAACTGATACACATATTAAATTCACAGCAAATATCATCTCATACGACATTTCTCACATCAACAAATCGGCCAAAACAAACGGCAGACGCTAAGATTCGTACCACGAACCTTTGAATCATGTTCATGCAAAGCTTTCTGGTTCGAATCTCAGCGTGTGCCGTTAATTTTTCTCCGATTTGTTGGTGAGATAAATGTCAAACATATTACTTTTGTTTTACTGAATTTTTGTGTGTTTTATGCGGCTTATAAATATTATAATATTCAAATATATTCTAAAAACAATTTATTGTAACCTGAAATTTAAAAAAATGGCTTAACTATTACATAATTTAGAATGAATATTTACATAATAGAATATTAATTTTAAAGATGATTAATTTATTTAATAGTTTTTGTTTCATAATATTAATTTGAAAATATATCGTCAAAATAATGATTTCCAAAACACCAATTATTTGAATACAATACATTCCATACATATCTAAAAAAAATGGTTTGTCTCTGAGATGGTGATTGAAATTTTTTCAATAAATAATTTGTCATTGCTCACACAGATGACTAAAATAACTTAAAAAATATTATAAAATAATACACAAATGTGCCCATGATTATGAAAGCGGTATAAGTAATAATCCATTTGTTCCCAGATATTTAACGGCTTGTGTTTTGATGTTGGTTGAAAACCGATGAAAGTGACAACTTCATGTCGCAAAAAATATTACAATTAGTATTTTAATTTTTTTGTTGGCAAGATATTAAATTAATTCATAGCAATGTGAACTGAAATAAATGAATTAACATTTTGTTAAATTTCTTAATTTACACCACTTTCATAATTATGAGCACAAATATGTGTTGCATATTACAATAAATATCGATTTATTTATCTTAGACATCTGTGTGAGTAATGATAAACCATTTAGTAAGAAATTCAAACGTCATCTCAGAAACACACCTAATTTTTAGTTTACTTTCAAATGTATTATTTGGATGTTTTGTTATTCATTATTTTAATGATTTATTGACAAATTAATATCATATCGGTAAAATAATTTATTTATTTATTTTCAGCAATTGCTAGAGTTGCTCTAGACACCCGTCTCGGTTGCTTGGATACTCAAGCTCCTGAAGAGACGCAGCAGCTTATAGACGCTGTCAACACCTTCTTCATAAACGTAGTCAACCTAGAACTGAAGATTCCTTTCTGGAGGCTCTTCAGCACGCCCACTTGGAAGAAATACATATCAGCCCTTGATACCATTAGATGGTAAAAGTATTTTTTTCTCTGGAGATATAATAGTGATTAAAAATTACGAATTATTTTTTAGAATCATCGTTTTAATACATATTGATATCAGTTTGATATAGCTCCTTTAGGCTGATGCCGAAAAGCCGCGATAAACGATATTTTGTCTCTTATTTTTGTTCGCTCGCTTGACATGCACATCTAATAATGTTAGTTTTAATTATACATATATAAATTACACGGCGTTTGCATACCCCATTTTATTTGTTTTGACAGTTGCTCCATTTCATGTTAATTTAACTGTCATCTTTAATTTGTTTTTTTGCGGTGATTATCTTGGCAGCGCTGCGTAAACGAAGTAACGTCATGTTACGGTCGAACGAGGAAATCAAGTCTTCATTAAAAATAAAAGTGAATTGTGCTTCAAAAACAAGTTCTTTTGCTTTCTGATCTGCTCCTGCATCCTTCCTCCATGCGGCCACGTGACGAACCGGCGACTTGTCGCCTTTTTAAAGACGGGGGATGTCAATATGTTCAAAATCAAGACAAACTCAATTTTATAATGTGCTCTATTTCTCCTCGGAATTCATCATGAATATGTTTTTTTTTTGTGTGCAGTATTACAATGAAGCACGTCGAAGCCGCAATAGAGAAGGGAGTAGATCCCGATAAGGAGTTGTCTCTTCTTCAGAGGCTGCTGGCTGTGAATCCTGATCCCAGGGTTGCTGCCATCATGGCTCTGGACATGTTCATCGTGGGTATTGACACGGTCAGTATAAACATTCAAATATAATATATTAACGGTACTGAACTGACTGGCAGAATATAAGGAATACGTCGCTAACTTTGCAAGGACGATTATGAGGTAATAGAGCGGATGTAGCAGTAGTTGGTTGTGGCAACACCATACGAACACGCGACTACGCACGAGGGCTAACGTCGGTCAGTCTCCAGAGCCCGGCACGTCAGGACACGTTACCTCTCGTCCTCAACACCAAAGGCTCCACGAACCGCCGACGAATCTCGATGTTACCTCGCTTCCATCGATGATTAGTTAGGAAAACTAACATAGTGACATCAGCATGATGTAGTCCTCCCTGACTGGTACCGGAAACCTCGATATTCAATCTTTCGTGTCTTATTTTCTGTTCGCTTGTCCGCTCACGTGTGTGCTAGTTATAGACGTCACCACTTGAGCGCCGTCGAGCGGGCGACCGAGAAGATCGCATTACGGCCGGCGGCATGTCATTCCGCCTGGCCGGAAGCTTGTAAATTTTAACGTAAATATATGTAATTGTGCTTCTAAAAAAATATTTGTTATCAATCTGCTCCTAATCCTGCCATCATGCGACGGAATAATACCCTTTTTGAAAGAGAGGAAGATGTTAATAGTTATACAATATATATCAAATATTTTACCGTTCGTCAAGAGACGAAAGTTCACATATTCACTAGATGCCGGACAAAAGCATAAAATACAGCAGATATTTCTTCAGACACCTGGCTATTATGGATAATTTTTTTGAAAACTGTTTTTGTTATGATTAAGTGTTTAATGGAGAAAAAAGGTTGGATACCACTGATCTAGATATATCATGACCACATGACTAAGCCGGCAGGAATGGCTTAGTGGTAATGTGTTTACCAAACTGAAGGTCGTGGATTCGATTCCCGACGGAAATTGATAAAAAAAATCTAAGCTCTATAAATACCCCCAATTGATGTGAATTTCGTTCCTCACCCGAAAAAGCCAGTCATTGCCTACTAATTAGAATTGGGAGTAGACGAAAGGCGTCCCCTGAACACTACCCATTCATTGTAAATTCCAATATAATAAATGTATGATGGGTGATTGTCCGATAGTCTATGAAGTTGGCGGATCATCACTACACATTCAGCGCTTAGCTATATTTAACATGGTAAGGTTTTTGAGTATGTGCTAGAGGTGGAAGCCGTGCTGTTTTGAGAATCAAGCCGTCATCCCCTGTTGATGTTGATAGGATGTCTTTTGATTTCAATGGCTTCCCTTACTAGGCACGTTTCCCTTGCGTTTGTATATTGGTAAAAGAAATTCGCCACACACGGCTAAACCCAAAAGCCACAATATCAAATCTGCTGTGAAAACTTAAGAAGTTGAATAACATGACTTTTTCCCAGACTTCCAATGCTGTGGCATCGATACTGTACCAGTTGTCCATCAACCCAGAAGCCCAGGAGAGACTTTACCAAGAGATATCAACAGTCTTGCCTGATGCAGACTGTGAGACGACAGCCTCCAAGCTTGACAGTATGACGTACTTGAAGGCTTGCATCAAGGAGACTTTAAGGTAATTGATAAATAATTAAAATATGCTAGTTATGCCTTCTTACATAAGCAAAATTCTTACCTAAGATTTGTAGGTATTCATTGGAAACTTCTTCCCGTGTGTCATTCCGCTATTAACATAGATACAAATATCTCATCAATGAAATCGAAAAGGAAGGAGCTTTGGAAACTGTCAGCTCTTGGTCGACATATATTAACCATATATGGATGTTCGGCAAGTGTAAGACGAGTTTGTCGGTTGTGGGTGGGCGCAGGAGGAATTAGTTATTTAAGTTCCGAAGAGCAGCGACCGTGGTAATAACGGTAGAAAAGACCAAGTGAACCAATCTTACGCTTGTGTTCCATTGATTGTAGGTTAGACGTAAGAGTGTCATTGTTTATCAAACGAATTTCTCTTCTTTGAACTGAGTCAATTAAGTTTAGAAGGTATTTAGTGTCTCAACCCATAAGTGACTGCCGTATTCAAGGATAGGTCGGATTTGTCCTTTATACAGAAGAAGAAGTTGTTAATCGTTGAAATACCGACATGATCTATATAATACACCTAGTTTTTTGGAAGCGAGACCGGCTTTATGTGTGTAATAATTTCAAAAACTACTAAATTTTGTCAATTCTCTTTTATTAGTGATTCGACGGCGGGCGGCTAAGCGTCCTTCGATACAAGTCCTTGCGATTGCATTCATTAAAATAATTATTACAGCGCAACATTAATTTGATTAAATTATGTTTTTAAACGATAAGCTATTTTTTGTTTTGTTTATGTAAACACATACAGGAGAATACCGACAGATGGTGATAGTAATTCTGAAGTCTCATCTGTGGAATTCTATGACGCTGGTGTATAAGGCTAAACGCTGCATGTGGAGTGTTGATCCGCCAACGTCATAGACTACAGGCCGAGATTCACGCTTCAACCTTAATTATTACAGCAATTTACTATGAATGGGTGGTATTCACGGGACGACTTTCGTCCACCGCCAATTTTAATTAATAGACTATGACTGACATTTTACGGGTGATGGATCAAATTCACACCAACCGGAGGTATTTTAGGAGTTCAGAAATCGATTGTAAATTTTTTTTTTAATCTCCGTCGGGGATCGAACCCGTGACTTTTGGCTTGCAAAGCAAACGCTTTGACCATTGAGCTATGACCGCCGGCAAATATAAATTATGTGAATCATAAATAAAAAAATGATTGTAAACGAATTTAATCGGTAAAACAGTTTTTATATTTCATATCAACGCGGATTGCAAACGACGAATAAATGTTAAAATTTAGTATTTTTTTTTAAATAATTTTTATCAAAGATATCCTTATTGTTTATCATATAATTTATTCATGTGTTATGAGTTCCCGAAATTGTAAAAACATGTTTATACATTTTTATTCCAGAATGTTTCCAGTGGTGATTGGAAACGGCAGATGCCTTACTCGCGACACTGTTGTGCACGGCTATCAAATTCCAAAAGGGGTAAGACCATGAAAACACACACTACGATTATCTGAATGAGCGTTTCACTTTGAAGAGTGATGTAACAGACTAACTCACATATATCTTTATTAAGTAGCTAAATTCTTATTATTACCTTGTTTTAACTATGAATAAAGATCAGCAAGATCAATATCAAGGAAGTTAGGCAACTAATAAGAACCATCTCAGAGAGGCGAGCCTGATGGATTGGTCACATCATGCGCCACGATGGTCTTCTTCACGATATTGTGGAGGGGATGGTTGAGGGTAGAAACTGTAGAGGGCGCCCTAGACGGGAGTATTTGCAGCAAGTATTCGAGGACATGAATTGTCGCGCTTATGCTGAGCTGAAAAGGGTTGCGGAGGACCGAGAGGAATGGAGATCGAGATGCAAGATTCTGTTGCTGCAAACCAATCCACCGGATTGATACTACGAAGAAGAAAGATCAGCACTGTTTATGCAGTATGTTTATACCACGCGGACAACTGACGAAGCTTTCATTAAAGTCGGAAGAGTGATATTCCGCTAGTGCGTATAATAATAATATGCATGTAAATATAAGAATGTAATATGCATTTAAAGTTTTAGATATATTGCAAATGGTAGGCTAAAAATATAAACTCGGTAAGCCCACCTATAATGTTTTTAAAAATCGGACGATTAGCACGATGCTTCCGAGACCTGAATAATTTAGAACTACTAAGACGTGGTTCAATGCAAAATAACAACGTAAAAGAGGACGTCATATTTAAAATGCTAGAAGCAATACGTTATAGAAGCATTGACTGTAATATAATTATTTGGTACGTAGCATACTCGAGAGCGGGTCCATCATTTGGGCACCCCATCAGTTTGAAATATAGCCTCATGTTGGAGAGGGTACAGAAGAAAATTCTGAGACCTCTCTGCATGAGGGTGTATGGATACTCTCCGTGGCTGTATCCAACTAACTTTATACGTATGTATGTCGGGGTACATTGAGTTGAAGTCAAGAAGGGATGTGTGCTTAGGTATGCATTTCTTCCGGCTGTTGCGTGGCGTGTTTGGGAATCCCGAAATTTTGTTGAAGATCGGTTTGTGTGTCCCCGATAAATATCTGAGAATAAGAAAGCACAGATTGTTCACTCTCACAAAGAGTAACACTAATCTTCCAGAAACTATGCCTCTTGGGAGAGGGATCAGACTGTTTAACCAAATCGCCTCGGATGTTGATATATTTCACGTAAGTTTCACATTTGTATAGATTGTATTTTTTTTATTTAATTTTTATTGTACTTCATAAATTAATTGAGTTGTTAAAATTTGTAATGTTTCTGTAAGGAAAAATAAAATAAAATTAAAAATGCTTTTTTCTCTCTTCTAGACGCAGATAATCTTTCAGCACTATGTCATCAGCAACTTGGACAAATACTTCGCAAACAGTTCTCAGTTCTTGCCTGAGCGTTGGCTGAAGGCGGAGCCCCCGTGCCCTCGTCATCCCGGCTCCAGAGCCTCGGACGAGCATATGGGCAGCACGAGACCGAGGCTGGCAACTCCTCAACATCACGCATTCGCAACACTTCCCTTTGGATTCGGCAAGAGAATGTGTTTGGGGAAACGTTTCGCAGACTTGGAACTTCAAACGGTGATATGCAAGGTAGAATTTTCGTCCAGAAATTGTGTAGTTTGATTTTCTCTATGTCAGCAACGTCAAATTTGGAACGCCACATATCAGGAATCAACTTCCCAAAAAATGATCATTTCTTTCCTTCCATCCATCGATACATTGATCATACATTGACTCTTCTTTATCCTAGCCATTTCCCATCATCTGGGGTCGGCTCTCCTTGTGCACATTCCCCATGTCCGTCTGTCCTGCGTTGCATTTTCGGTCAAGCCCAGAGTTTTCAGATCCTTGCTTACAGTTGCAGTCCAGGTTGCCTGTGGTCTTCCAGGTCTTCTTCTCAGCGTGGGTATGTTGAGGGCTCTCTTCACCATGTGGTCCTCATCTCTCCGTGTCACATGCCCATACCATCTGAGGCGGTTTTCCGTTATCTTTTCAGCATATTCGTGGTTCAATTTGGGCGGCCCCGCCCAAATTGAACCCCGAATATGCTCATTTCGAACTCTGTCCACTATATATAACTCGACTCTAATAATGACAATATTCATATAAAATAAAATAGAAACTAAGCACAGCATTTGTACATTCCTCCGTAATATTATAAATTATTAAATAAAATTATAAAAATGTATAGTTATTCATTTGTAGCGATGGAAATAAATAATTTGTGAAATAATCGGGGATAGAATTACGCGCACGTGTCATGCATCTGCGTAAACGGCTGCGCAGACAGACAACTTGTTCTTTGCGAACGTTCCGTCAGTATGAATTCAGCTGCGCACGGGTATATATGCGCGCTGAAATGTTTTCCTGCGCCAGCTATAGCGGCGAATTGCCATGTTTTTTTTCTCTTTACTGATACTTACATTACAAAAATTGTTACATTTCAACTTTAACCATATAGTCAATCAAAGCAATATTTAGGAATATTTTTTTTCCGGTTTGTAAATGACATTTTAATATGGTGTAGAAAATACGTATCATTGGAGGTCTCGGATGTTTTTAGCACAGTAAGGTTAATCATGCTTTCAAGATTACATCAGTACCGGCTTTAGACGCTGCGGCTCCCTGGAGCATTTTTTTTCTGGCGCCCCATGTAGCTTATATTTAAATAAATTTACCAAGATTAGTTGCCCTTAGCGCCCCTAGCTTATGCGACGCCCTGGGGCCCCGACCCACTTCACCACCCCCTAAAACCGGCACATTACATGTTTTTTAATTTTTTTCCAGATGATTCAAGCATACAAATTTGAATACCATCACGACAAGCTGGACTACCACGTGCACCCGATGTATACTCCAAACGGTCCACTCAACTTGAAGCTTATCGATAGAAAATGTATTAAATAAAATAAATATAATTCTCAAAAAAAATTAAATAAACATATATATAAGCAATTGTACATAATTTTAGAAATTACGACTGAATGCTAAATTAATTATTTCAAAAAATAATTACGCTTGTTGGATCAATGTTTCTCAAACAAATTTAATTTGATTTAGCAGAAGCTTTTTGTGACACACAATAAAAATGTAATTAAATTGTATTAAATACTATATATAGTATTGTCAACCATACTACAGGGTGGGGCAGGGAAGTAGTAATTATAAAAAAATACTGTACATAAAAAATGTGTCGCAAAACGTGTTGCTTATTTGACCAAGCCATGCTTACAACTGACGGCAGTACTAACTGAAAATTACATGGCCACAGCTTCGTTCGAGAATGAGTAAGAATATTTTAGAGTTAAAATTAAATAATAAGTGAATTGAGATAGTCTAAAATTAATATTTTGCATGTTAAATGTATTTATTTGTAATGTAAACTTAATGTGCTTTTTAAAATAAAATGAAAAAAATTGCATTGTCTTCATTTGGATTTTCCTTTAAAAAAATACATGATTTGGGGATTTGAATCTGTGTCTTGATAAATCAAAACCGTGTTCTTTTGAAACCGCATAAAAGATAGTTCAGTGTATTTACTGTGACATCTCCTGTCTAATAGAGCGACTCCAGATTGCCAGGATCGTTATAAAGATGCGTGGTGGATGGATGAGGAGCAGATCGCCAAAGCAAAAAACTCATTGAGAAGCACATTGACATTTATTTTTTGTATGTACAAGAAGACTGACAAACTTAGGTCTTCTGCCCGGGACACAAACAATGATGTGTTGAACAACCTGACAGTCCCGGGCAGAAAGTGACTTGGACGGCGCAGTAACAGTGACGGCGCATATCGGCCACTTGGAGTACTATCCGCTTTCACACGACAGGTAGCGGATGTCAAAATCAAAGAAGCAAAATGGCACCTGTAAACGCCGCGTCGTAAAGCTACTTCAGTATAAAACTTAGACTAACATTTTTATATGCCCTTTGATTATAATGTGAGCGAACAAAAATAAGAGACAAAATATCGCATATCATGATTTTTCGGCACCACCTGCAAGGGCTATATCGAGCTGATATAATGGTATTATCAGTAGTAAAGCGTTTGCTTTTCAAACCGAAAGTCGCAGGTTCAATCCTCGGCGAAGATTAAAAAAACTATTAATAGCTCTATAAATTTGGTGTAATTGGTGTAAATTTCATAAAGTTAATTTCAGATAATCGTAAAATTGCCGTGATAGCGTATTAATTAAATTTGGTGGTAGATAAAAGTCGTCCTGGGAACACCACCCATTCAGAGTTAATTCCTGTAAATATATAATTGTTGCGTGACGTAGTCTTGATGTAACCATATGTTAAATGACAAGCGATATAGAATCTATGGATGAGATTTCCGTACAACTATATTCTTCCGTATTACCGCAACGGATGCTCTTCTGAACGTTAATAATGAATTCCTCCTTCACCCACCTATAACAAACAAACTCATCTTACACTTGAACATCCATACACAGTTAATGTGTCTCTATCATGATTTGGCTGCTTCCAAAATTACTTCCTAAATGCTATCGGTAGCTACGGAATGCTTTTTCAGTGTATGCTTCCCTGTTCATACAATCTGGATCTCTTTAAGAAAGAGTTAGTGAACATAGATATGTATTATATGAAGTTGGCGGATCACATTCAACATGTAGAGCTATCATATGTAAAAAATGGCAAGCGACATATAATCTGGTGACATTTCCAAAACCCAATCATGTACTTTCTCCACCAAGAAGACTGCTATGGATCCTGTATCTTTCAACGGTTGTTCTCTTCCGAAAGCAAGCTCCATCAACATGCTTGGATTATCAATATCGAATAATGTCAAATATTACGAGTCAATTAAGTGTAAAGCCGGTCTCGCTTCCAAAAAACTAGGTGTATTATATAGATCACGTCGGTATTTCAACGATAAACAACTTCTTCTTCTATATAAAGGACAAATCCGACCTATCCTTGAATACGGCAGTCACCTTTGGATTGGAGCCCCAAAATACCTTCTAAACTGAATTGACTCAGTTCAAAGAAGAGCAATTCGTTTGATAAACAATGACACCCTTACGTTTAATGTACAATCAATGGAACACAGACGTAAGATTGGTTCTCTTAGACTTTTCTACCGTTATTACCACGGTCGCTGCTCTTCGGAACTTAAAGAACTAAACCCACTCACGACAAACTCGCCGTAATACTTGGCCGAACATCCATACACGGTTAATATATGTCAACCAACAACTGGCAGCTTCCAAAGTTCCTTCCTTAATGCCACCGGTAAGCTATGGAATGCTCTTCCAGCGTCTGTGTTTCCTCCTTCCTACAATCTGGATCTCTTCAAGAAACAGATAAATCTACACTTGCAATCTCCCCAACCCACACACAAACACGAACACAACACACGTTTCCCGCATGCAGCGTCCAGCCTCCGTGGCTGAGCGTCATATAGTGCACTGGTCTTGACCGGGTGTGCTCTCCTGCATGCGCTTACATAAGAAAAAAGACGAGATTATATGTCAACATGTCAGTCATTCAGACGTTGCCGGTTCATGTTCCAACCATGCTTGATTTTTTTAAATTGATAAAATCAAATCTAAGCCCTATACATGCCCCCAGTTGGGCTCAGCCATCCCTTGGAAAAAATTGTCCATTCCAGGGATCATCGAGCTGATCATCCGATTTCCTTAAAATCGCTGATTATTTAACATTTAAATAGTTCTGATACTACAGCCGCAGTTTAAGCAAGTTCGCAAGCACTTGTCCTGGAGGTTCACGGGAACCATCTATGTTCTCGTATGGGCCTTCGCGATAAATGCGACAAGGCATATACAATCTGAACTTGCAGAACTGTGAAATTTGCGGTGACCATATGCTCCAAATGTTGAGCGAACATGTTAAAAAAACACGCCGTCTGTCAGTATTCTCGTGTGTATTCGAGCAAAAAAATAAAAATACATACATAGCTTCTTCCTTGATGATAACCTTGCTGACCTACAAAAGCATCAGTACACATTCTTGCTCCACGTCAAACTTGGCCACTAGTCAGACCTTGGAGATCCTGGCAGCCTGAGTGGTAGAGCAAACAATCTATAGCCATGCTCACGAAATAGCACATCACACACAGAGTTGTTTACAAGAGGCGTTACGATCTTGGTTCATGGCAAATTAAACAATTCGCAGCCTTGATTGCTTCAACTTAATGAATGCTATAAAATTATTTATTTATACATGCTTCGACCTCTTGTTCGTCTTCAGCAACATCGTCACCTTGTTCGTCTTCTTCTTCTATGAAGATGACGTCGTGGTCATCTTAAGAGTGCCGACTTTAGACGTTCCGGCGCCCTGGGCAAAAAAAAATCTGGCGCACCTTAGTTATTTTGGGTGAACACCCCCTGTTGGAAGTAAGGCAGCCCTTAGCGCCCTTAGTTGATTTGGCGCCCTGGGCAGCCGACCCACCGCGCCACCCCTAAAAGCCGGCGCTGCATCTTATGCTTCGCCTTCTTCTCGATCTTATTCTACATCTTTTTCTTCGTCATTGTCATCTTTTCAACGAATACTTCCTCCTTTTCTTCTTCTTCTTTATCATTATTACCGTATTCTTCTTCTTTTAACACGTTTAACACCACCTAATGCTAATGAATTCGTCGCCATATAGGTCACATTCAATGTTAAAATTCCATTGAAAACTAACCGCTGGCGTACAGGGACTTTATTCGAGAAAAAAAACATAGGTCACCGGTGACCTACGTGGCGCCCTATTTAACAACGTCGTAGGTCACCGGTGACCTACGTGGCGTAAAACGAGCTAACCGTTACGGCTCAGTTGAATACAAATTATACCATCAATACGGCGTGAATTTTTCAAAACTTTTTTTTTTGCTTAAAACTATAATAGTATTTGAAGCATAAATGTACTTATCTGACTTATTTTCATCTATCACATTGGTTCTTGTATCCTTTAGCGATCAGATGATGCATAAAAAACTATTATATTAACCAAACGTTCATTATGTAACTCCATACATGTGGTGGCATTGACACATGTGGCTTACAGAAAAATCGCTCCTGTAACGAAACCTTACTATATATATTTACACGCTTTACAGATTCATGTAAATAATACATGAAGGTTGATAAAGGGAATGACTGCAGTTCCAAGTTGTAGATGTCACAATAAGTACTGAGAGTAGCAAAACGATATATCCGGTTACAGATGTCAATGGTAGGGGAATCTTAAACGGGATATATCGGCTACCGATGTGAAAGGTTTAAATCCTTGCAACCACCTGTATCACTGTTTCTTTTAGGAGAATCGTCTTCAAGCAGTCTCGCCTTCTTTTGGGGGTCTGCCTAGTTTTTCTTCTTTTGGGTCTCGCTTCTAACGCTAATTAAGAGAAAGTATTATATCTCTTTAGGAAGCATTAAGACCAAACAAACATTTGGATATTCTATCCTAATTGAATCCACTTTCTATAAACGATAGATACATACTGACATCCTCCTCTCTAAGTTCGTTATTGAATTCCGTGGTGGCAGGATGAGGAGCAGATTAATAACACAAAGACTTTTTCTGAAGCACGTTGACATATATATATATTTTTTTTTTATTTAATCAAATATAAAAAGATACATTTTTTACATAGTAATTTACATACCAATCTTTTTTTTCTTTTTTTTCTTTTTTTTTACATTCGCTTACCACACCACTTAATATACTTCGATAACTTTACAAACTTCTGTCCCGGACCTACTCACAGCATTCAGGCCGGGCCAACAACAAAATGATCTCGCCGCCGTCGGGACACAACTGACTCAGGCGCCGTGGTCGGTGACACCCAGCGCTGGAAGTGGCGATCTATATAACTACCGTCACGAGATTTTCGGTACCAGTCAGCAAGGGCTATATCATGCTGATAACAATACTATATAGCTGTGATAATATAGCTGCCTTTTTCTCAAATCCCCGGCTTCCTGCCTTGGAAATCATCACGAACCATACATTACACATATGTTACCAGATGATTCTGTACATGAAGAGATGTCTTGTAACAAGGCACAATAATTGGCGACTCACACTGAGTGCTAGAATCATAGGCTCCATAAAACAGACGAATATGGAAGGGTACAAATAAAAAAATAAATGAAATCCATTAAAAAATAACCTCGCTGAGTTGACCAACAAGTAGGCGAAGATCATGGAGGATGGCATTAATCATCATCGTCAGCCTGTATCCCTCCACTATTGAACGTAAGTCTCCCGCATGAGTCTCCATCCTCTTCAATCCTCTGCCTTCTGCATCCAGGTCACTCCCGCTATACTTCTTATGTCGTCAGTCCTTCTTACAGAGGTTCAGCCAATGCTTTGTTTGACAGTTCTTGTACGCCACTCCAATAGTTTTTTTTCCCAACGTCCGTCGTCTGTTCGACAGATATGTCCTGCCCATTGCCACTTGAGTGTGCCTATTCGTTGGGTAGCATCCACTACTTGAGTTCTTCTACGAATATCGTCGTTTCAGAATTAATCTTTTATCGACACCCGAGCACGCTCGGTGACCTTTATTTTATGTTGTTGGATTCCACGTCTCTGCGCCATAAGTTAATACAAGGAGGACGCCTTAGTTTTAAAACATTGCGGAATTTTCGCTTTAAAACGTTTACGTACTAAGTTTTCAAAATGATGCCCATCCCAGTTGTATACGCCTGTCGATTTCTTTTGAGAAGTTACTTCGACCTAGTTGTATTACTTGTCCCAGATAGGTATAGCCATTTACAATCTCTATTTGTGTTCGTCTAATGGAAATCGGGTCAAAAGTCTGGGAAATGTGACTATTTATCATGGCTTTAGTTTTATCCGTGTTCATTTTCACATCAATTTTGTAAGATGACATTATTTCGCCAATTTTCGTTGATTATATGCTCAAGCCAGGGAGCAGATGTGGCATAAGAAGAAGAAATATTTCCAGTAATTAAATACACACATAAAATTGTACATCAAATTGTAATGTTAATACAAAATATCGGCAGACGCGGGATTCGAACCACGAGCATTGCACCTTTGCTCTATTCTACACACCGCGCTATCCACACGACCATTCTCTGCCTGGGCAGATACGCAAAACTTGATGTATATATATACCATTTTAACATCATATAACGACATATGTCTCTATAGTATAGATGCAGAGTGTGTATATTATTATTTTTGTGATTCAATCAGTCAACATTTATTCACAAGCTTTTTATATTATTAGTTTGCTTTCAATTATGCAATAACTTTTGATCACGATTGATAGTATTTTTATTTCGAATTAACGCTGCATTGCTCGTGTATGAATGTCAAGCAAACATTACCACCAAGGATGATAATATTTGATCAGTTAGCACAGTACGTAATTCTCGTATTCATAAGCACTTTACTTACGTAAAAAATATTTTAAAGCCTCATTCCAGGCTCACAAGTCGCTATGTGAGGCTGCGAAACGGGGAAAAATTAGGAAAAATCCTATTAACAAACCGCTAAACTAATAACGTGACTTAGTAGTCTAATCGAAGTGGAAAGAGGAAAAATTTGCTCTAAAATAATGAGTACTTTTTTTTCAGTTGTGTTGCGCAATTGAAGTTGAAAGTGCTTCAGTTTTTTGAGACAACTCTGAAGTCTGAAAATGTGAAAAAATATTTACAGTGTTGTTTTGTGGTAATTGTTCGTGTTATAGTTTATTAAATAAATAAAATATATGTTAAATGTTTAAATAACAGAAACTTAAGTTTTTTTAATAGAGGTTTTAGATAAATAAAAATAATAAATATTTAATGTGTAGGTTTTATAAAGTAAAAGCAGTTAAAGGGCATTTGATACATTTGAATATTTTCGTAAGTTTTAACAGCCAGGTTCGGTATCGTGGCTTTTGGGTTTAGTAACCGTGTGTGGCAAATTTCTCTGTACCTATATTTCGACAGCCATTGTAGAGGTCATCTTCAGGATTGACGAATTTGTGATGAGTCGATTTCTTGAACTAGTTCACCCTTACGGTGTTTGATTTATTTTTAAATTACGTTAATGTTGAAATAAATATTAAAATATCATATATATACATTTTTCAAGTTAAACTCAACAAATGAACCAATTAAAAATATATGCTTTTATTATGATTATTAATTTAAGTGATTGTAAGCGTTTCACAGCATAATTACAGCATGTTGAGGAATCAAAAGTATTTTTAATTTTTAATTGAAATTAACTCACAATTTTACATATTTTGCAGTTTAATTATGAATACTGTTTTTTTTAAATATCCGCTCCATATGTGGAGTATATGAGCACCGCAAATTGCCGTTTGTACATTCTGTACGCTTTTATTGTATAGGGTCCGCCAAATAACTTTTTTTTTTGAAAATGGGGCGCAAAACATCGAGCGTAGCTTAGGCTGTGTGGAACGTAGAGCCGTCTTGTTGAAACCAAATGTTGCCAATATCCTCCTCTTCAATTTTTGTGAACGAAAATGGCCCGATAACGATCGCCATTGACTGTAACGGCCACTCCTTGCTCATTTTCGAAGAAAAATGGCCTGATTTTCAAAATTAATGTCGCAATATTTCTCAGCGTTGTTCAAGCGTATACACAACCATATTCGTTTAGCGGAAGGATAAAACTAATTATCTGTCAAATCATACATGAGCTAAGTGTTACCATTCACGAAATTAGCACTAGTTGAAAAAAAAAACGTTAGATGGCGGACAATAGCATGATTTTCAAAGTAATGTCGCAATATTTCCCAGCGTTGTTCAAGCGTATACACAACCATACTCGCTTAGCGGAAGGATAAAACTGATTATCTGTCAAATCAGACATGAGCTAAGTGTTACCATTCACGAAATAAGCACAAGTTGAAAAAAAAAACGTTAGATGGCGGACCCGTTATTTACCTTACCCCAGAATACTTGTATACCTGGAGGTCCACATTGGAACACTCGTAGATGGTTTCCGGAAGCATCCAGGGCAAGAGTCCGCGAACTTGCATATACCGCAGCTGTAGTATCAGATTAATATTTGAGTGATCAATGATCAGGAGTTTTTTTTTATAACAGATCGGATAATCATCCCGATACTCCTGAGGCCTGTATTTTTTTCCGTAAGTGGTTACTCAACCCTACCTGGGGCATGTATAGAACTTAGATTTAATTAATGATCAATTAATAGCTTCAATGTTAATGCATACAAAATATTTGTCCAAAATAATAGATGTGCGTGTTATAGCAATCATTAAAATATATTATAATATAAAAAATAATCAAAATCCAACCTACAAAAAAACGGTTTAAAAAAACTCTATCAAATAAATAAACATCAGTGTAAGCTATGATAAAACAAAGTAACACGTATTAATCGTAAATATTTTGTGCATAAAAGTATAAAAAATAACCATGGGAACTAACCGAGTGGTTCAGAGCATCGTCCAGAAGTCCTTTATGAGGGAAAACCTCACTTTGGACACTTTTTCATGCCGTCCCAAGACTTCTGCGGCTCCTTCCATCCACGGAGAAATTTCTCAAGGATTCCTCTGCCCCAGAAGCCGTGCTGACGATGACAAGTGGAGCAAAGCTAAGCCTTACGACGAAGTTCCAGGACCTAAGCCTCTACCGCTGTTGGGAAACAACTGGAGTTTCTTTCCTATAGTCGGTAAGTTCTGGCTCATTGATGTTATTTTTAATCGAATCAATTTAAGAAAATCGAATGATCAGCCCAACGCTACCGAAGTCAAGGAGAATAGGCACCTAGTAAGAACCATATCAGAGAGGCGAGCCCGATGGACCGGTCACATCATGCGCAACGATGGTCTTCTTCACGACATTGTGGAAGGGATGGTTGAGGGTAGAAACTGTAGAGGGCGTCCTAGACGATAGTTTTTGCAGCAAGTGTTCGAGGACACGAGTTGTAAATCTTATGCTGAGCTGAAGAAGACTGCAAGGATCGAAAGGCGTGGAGATCGAGATGCAAGATATTGTTGCTGCAAACCAATCCACCGGATTGCTGAGCTCTAAGATTCACAGTAAGGACAACATGTCGGAAACGAATATTGTGTTTGTGTTATATTGCGAAAAGTGCGAGTGTTGACACAAATTTATGTTTAAAGAAGCCATAGAATAAAAGGTTACACTATTTATTTGAAGTAAAAGATACGTAAAGCAAAAATTATCCTAAAACTACGACATAAGCGTCTAAAATAATCACTTTTGGTCGCGAACATTCTGGACGACGCACTGTTTAAACGTTGGAAAACAACTGAACACGACTGTAAAAAAACCAAAAATATTCTCGAAACAAAATTCAAATTTGTTCTAAATTTGAATCTTAATATTACGTTGAATATTTTTCAGAGCTTTTAGGATGAGAGTTTTGATGCCAATTATGAATCCATTATTCGAATCGAATTTATACTTGCGGTATTTAGAATGCTTTCAAAAATAATTTGCTTCCTAGTATACCTACATATCATAACTTCTTATCATACCTACCTATCCGTATCTACCAATCATATCTACCTAACATGCATACATATCATATCTACCTATAAATTCTACCTATCATACCTGCCCATAATAGCTATATATCATACCTATCATGTCTACCTATCATACATACCTATTATAACTACCTATGATACCTAATTAATGCAACTACTTATCATACCTACCTGTCACACCTACCTATTATACCCTCCTATCATGCCTACCTATCATACATACCTGTCATAGCTAAACAACTTATGATATCTACTATTGTAACTACCTATAATACCTACCTATCATAATCACCTATTATATGTGCCTATCATATCTGCTTGCCATACCTACTTATCATATCTACCGGAATTGCAAACAAACATATAAGCAAGCAAACTACATTTCAGTTGTATATATTTATAAGATTGATGTACATTTTTTTAGGTACATATCAAGTAAAGTATCTGCAGAAGGTCTGCGTGGATCTCTACAGCGAGTTTGGACCATTGGTAAAGGTGACCAAGCTACTGGGGAAAGCAGACATGTTGTTCCTCTTCGATCCGGACGACATAGAGAGGGTCTTCAAATACGAAGACCAAAAAATTCCAATACGGTAACAAAAATATTTTTAATAATTGATACCCTAGGTAGGGTTGAGTCACCTCTTAAGCACAATAAAAAAATGTACAGGCCTCGGGAGCGACTGGCAAATCATCCTATCTTCTGATTATTCAACACCCAAATATTTTCTCTGGTTCTACAGCTGCAGTATATGCAAGTTTGCGGTCTATAACCTGGAGGCACCCGGAAAGCATTTATGTTCCCTTGTAGACCTCCAGATAACAGGTGTTCTGGGATAAATATATGGAATGGACACGGAGAAGAGACATTGATTGATGAAGATATTGAAATATTTAGTGTAATTTTGTTTCAGATTCAGTGCTGGTGTTAACAAATACGAAATGTTGGACGTTTGATTTTGTAACAATAATGCCGTGTTATTTGTGTGTCAACCATGATATACTTATGACATGGTTTTTGTTGTTACAAGTCCAACTATTTGCGTTGAGTATCCCGACACTTGTTCTGAGTGTGAGGTCATTGACACTAAATGTGTCAATACATTTACAACGCCACACTTACATGTTGGTACTTCAGTAATGTATTAAAATGTAAAATATTTTGTAATGTTATTAACGAGATTTTTTTTTTTTAATTGAATTGTTGTGTATGAATGATTAGTTTTAAAATTTGTCATGAAGAAGGATTGTAGCCTCCGAAACCGTTAGACAATTAAAAATAAATGTTTTTATGACAAAGTTTTAAAAAATATATTTTAAAAAGTATATATTGATACCAAATGGGGTATAAATAAGAAGCCAAGGCACTCTGGTACCTATAATTTATTGTAAAAACTGAAAAAAATACAATAATTAGTATTAAACTACGAAATACATTAGTAAAATTACGTTTAAGGTTAGTCCAAGATCAATACGATCACTGTCGAGAGAATTTCGCGTTACAAACTGCGTAACACATTGGAAACAGTTGAACACAACTGAAAAAAATATATATTCGAAAAGAAAAATTCAAACTTTGTTCCAAATTCAAAAAAAAAATCATAATATCACGTTGAATATTTTTCAGAGAATTTCGATGCCAACATCACACGCGTGATGTCTTGTATCATATTATTGAATATTTAATATTTTAAAACGATCTAAAAGTCAACACTAACAAAATTAATAACAGGATATTTGTTGATTTATAAATTAGCAAAAAAATTAAATTGCCAATTGCCTTGAGTGATTTTTCAAGTGTCTCTGTACTAATTGTAAATTTACATGTAAATATTAATTGTTCTAATGTATTTCTTTTTATTTCAGACCATCAATGGCGGCTTTGAATTATTACAAACATAATTTAAGAAAAGACTTCTTCGGAGAAAACTCTGGAGTTATGGGAGTGTAAGTGCTTATGCTTACTAACGTCCAATCTCCTTTTTATGGAACACAGGTGTTTGACGTGTTATACATTTGATGTTATGTCATCTGTTGAAATATGTAATAATAGTACAGCTTTAGTGGAAAGTTGTCTTAGAAAAAATAAAATGAAAATTTCTTTTGGAAAAAAATATATTTTTAATTTCCTGATATCAGCTTGATATATCACTTTTATGCTGATGCAGTAAAGCCTCGAAAAACTATCTTTTATCTCTTATTTTTGTTCGCTCGCCTGACATGCACATATAATAATAATGTTAGTTTCAAGTATATAATAATACACGGTGCTTACATACGCCATTTTATTGGTTATGAAAGTTGCTCCATTTCATAATGGGGCAACTGTCATCTTTAATTTGCTTTTTTGCCACGACTGTCTTGGCAGCGCTAGATGTCAAAGTGCTCCGTCAGTTGGCAGCTCGCTCGCGACCGGTATGGCGAACGCCATTAGGTGGACGAAAAAGCAAGTATCTAAAAAAAAAAATTGTGCGCGAATTGTGAACCGAAAACAAGTCCTTTGTATTGTCAATCTGCTCTTGCATCCTGTCACCCAGTGATTCGATATCAAATTCAGAAAGGAGGATATAATTCCATACAAGTTAAAATATACTTTTATTTTCTTCAGAGATGGACCAAACTGGTGCTCCTTCAGAAGTAAAGTCCAGCAGCCCATGCTTCAACCGAGAACTGCCAAATTGTATGTCAAACGAATTGAGAAAACTGCGTCGGATTTTGTTGAAAGGTTCGTAATATGAAACATGTATCTAAAAGCATATTGCTAAACCCTCCCTTTCTATGCTAAAAATATCCGAGAGCTCCGATGATGCTTTCATTAGACTATGGTTAAAGTTGAAATGCAAAAATGTTTGTAATGTAAGTACATATATGAGAAAAAGAGAAGTAAAACATCGCAATTAACCGAATTCATTCTAACGGAACGTTAGCAAGCCGCGCATGTGCCTGGTTCTAAGTCTATCTCGTCTGCGCTGCTACTCGCGCAGATGCATGACAAGAGCGCGTGATTCTATAGGAGGCACAGATTGTTCGCTCTCCCAAAGAGTGGCACTAACCTGCCAGAGACTATGCCTCTTAGGAGAAAGATCAGACTGCTTAACCAAATCGCCTCGGATGTTGATATATTTCACATAAGGGAGGCCCAATTCAGACATGAACTCTTTGGACAAGTTTCTTTGGAGGAATAATTTGTTGGCGTCGTCTGTTTGAAGAGCATTGGGACCTTCTGTTGCTTGTCTTTATTACTTTGTTCTTAGTACTTAATCATAAGTACCTATATTTGTATATATTGTATTTTTTAATTTTAGGATTATTTCTTATTGTACTTCAGAAATGACTTGAGTTGCTCAAATTTGTAATGTTTCTGTAAGGGAAAAAAATAAATAATAATAATTATAAATATTTATTTATTTATTTACCTTGTTTTCACATGGATCACGTAACAAAAGTTCTCTATTAGGAGACTGCAGTTTCGAGTAACTCGTAGTCTTTCTCAATCCTTCTCTAGTTAAAGAGATAACTGAGCTGCGTTGTACTTATAAGTGGTGTAACACATTTTTTTGTAGGGAGGGGTGGGGTGTGTCTATCAGGAAAGGAGAGGGAGATGGGTAGTGTTGCAGGATGAAGGAAGAGATAAATACATAAAAGTGGTTTAGGTATAATATTTTTTTTATTTTTTTTTTATTATTATTTATATTATTATATGTAGTATATTATAATATTAATAATAATAATAAAAAAATAAAAAAATATATACCTAAACCACTTTTTATGTATTTATCTCTTCCTTCATCCTTGCAACACTACCTATCTCCCTCTCCTTCCTGATAGACACCCCACCCCTCCCTACAAAAATGTGTTACACCACTTATAAGTACAACGCAGCTCAGTTATCTCTTAACTAGAGAAGGATTGAGAAAGACTACGAGTTAGTCGAAACTGCAGTCTCCTAATAGAGAACTTTGTTACGTGATCCATGTGAAAACAAAGTAAATAAATAAATAAATATTTATAATTTATTATGGATCTCAAAGTGAATGCTCAAAACATTGAAAATATAATAATAATTATTCCAATAATTATTTATTTCCATCGCTACACATTAATAACTATAATCAATAATATAATGGATGAATACAAAAAGTGTGAGCTCAGTATCTTTTATATTTTATATGGATATTCTTATTATTAGAGTCGAGTTGTAGTAAATACATATCATGGGAAAGCAATAGTTAAAGTTACATATATTTACATAATGTTATTATTGTTGTTTTAGAATACGAACAATCAGAGACGGAAACGACGAAGTACCGAATGACTTTTCAAACGAACTGACGAAGTGGTCCTTAGAATGTGAGTTTTTCATTTGTACCAAACACCATTGAAATATTATATGTAATATACACAGTCCATTACAAAAGTAATGTGCATATTCTGTGAAATATATATTTACTGATCGTACAAATGCTTAAAATTATTCAAAATATATCTTCCTCGGAAAGTGACCGTGGGTGACAGGACAGTCGACGTTGCGCCAATCAAGGACTCTACGTGGCCAAGTCGGTCGTTCACTGCATTTGCGAGGGGTCAAAGTTGAGTCGTTTCTTGATGCTGGATCGTTCTCCTAGCCATAGCGCAGACTCGAAACATCAGCAACAAGTGCCATAGTTTTAAGCCCAATCCTGTATTTTACCTAAAACCGATTGGTATTGACATAACTCTCTTGGCCCAGTTGCCCAGTTGGTCGTTTATCGCACTCGCGAGGGGTTAAGGTTGAGTCGTTTCTTGATACTGGATCATTCTCTTGGCCATATAGCGCAGAATCAAAACGTCAACGAGTGCCATACTTTTAAGTCCAATCCTGTATTTTATTTAAAACCCATTGGTATTGACATAAGCTCGATTTAGCCTAGGTTAGTTCTCAAAAGCCTCGATATACGATTTTTCGTTTCTTGTTTTTATTCGCTCTTCTGATTCATATAAAAATCTTACTTTTAGATTCATGTAACTATGAGATGCGGCGTTACAGGCGCCATTTTGTATGTTTTGACAAGTCCTGTCATGTGGAGCACCATAGTTAGCCAATTGGCCACTAGGAGTGTTCAGCGCAACGACCGTCACTACCTCCGAGGCAGTTTTTGCACCGCCAGGTACACATCAATATTTGTGGCCCGGGCAGAATACCGAAGTTTGTCAGTCTTGTATTTAAAATAGACGCCAATGTTCTTTTAGACAAATTCTTTGATTTGTGACTTGCTCCTCATCCATTTATCACGCGTACCGATTACGATCCCGGCGACATCGAATTGCCATTTATAAATGAGGGGTGTCAGTATCAATATATTATTAAGTTTGGGTTGTGTTTCAGCAATTGCACTAGTGGCGTTGGATACAAGATTGGGTTGCTTGGATCCCAAAGCTCCTGAAGAAACCCAGGAACTAATAGATGCTCTTAACACCCTCTTCATCAATTTGCTCGTCCTGGAGGTCAACATTCCTTTCTGGAGGTGGTTCTACACACCAAAGATGAGGAAATACACGGATTCACTAGACACTATAATAAGGTGAGTTTCATCATTATATAAAAAGTCATAAAAAATATATAAGAAAGACGATAATTGTAAATTTCAAATTTCCCTAATTTTTATACAAACAACACACATCCTACTTGCGAAGTTTTTTTTATGTAATCGCATGCATGAGAGCACAACCGGTCAAGACCAATGCACTCTATGACGCTCAGCCAGGGAGGCTGGACGCTGCATGCGGGAAACGTGTGTTATGTTCGTGTTTGTGTGTGGGTTGGGGAGATTGCAAGTGTATATTTATCTGTTTCTTGAAGAGATCTAGATTGTAGGAAGGAGGAAACACAGACGCTGGAAGAGCATCCCAAAGCTTTCCGGTGGCATTAAGGAAGCACCTTTGGAAGCTGCCAGTTCTTGGTCGACACACATTAACCGTATATGGATGTTCGGCAAGTGTAAGACGAGTTTGTCATTTGTGGACGGTGCAGGAGGAATTAGTTCTTTAAGTTCCGAAGAGCAGCGACCGTGGTAATAACAGTAGAAAAGACTAAGTGAACCAATCTTACGCCTGTGTTCCATTGATTGCAGGTTAGACGTAAGAGTTTCATTGTTTATCAAAGAATTGCTCTTCTTTGAATTGAATCAACTAACTTAAGAAGGTATTTTGGGGCTCCAATCCAAAGAGGACTGCCGTATTCAAGGATAGCGCGGATTTGTCATATACATATATAGAGGAAGAAGTTGTTTATCGTTGAAATACCTCGGTGATCTATATAATACATCTAGTTTTTTGGAAGCGAGACCGGCTTTATACTTAATTGACTCGTAATATTTGACATTATTCGAGATTGATAATCCAATAATGTTCATGTTTAACCAGTCATGTGTAATTAGATCTTTATTTATTGTCGATTTCAGAATTGCCATGAAGCACATAGAAGCCGCTATTAAGAACAGCTCTGAAGTTGGAATGAACAGCGAGGAACCATCTCTTCTTCAGCGACTCCTGGCTTTGAATCCTGACCCTCGTATAGCGGCCATAATGGCGCTGGACATGTTCGTTGTAGGAATAGACACAGTGAGTATCAAAATATAACATCATGAGAATATTACTTCCTATATAGAAAATAATCGTCTCGGAAACAACAGCGTCAGATCCTGTCTGCCCAGAAGTGGGCGACATCGATGGCGTTACTCCCAGCCATCATCAGGTCTTCCTGGGTGCAGCTAATCGGACACAGCGCACACTCCAGAAGGCGTGACAGGGTCTGCCCGCACCGCAGTCACATTCAGTCGGTCCGCTTTAAAACTGCCAGATTTTCATTTGTATCTTCGTCTTGCATACTCCGGTCCGAAGTCTGTTAAGGGACCTCCATATATTCCACCCCTGGTCGTGTCCAGGGGCTAGGTCCTCTTTCGGGGCAATCCAAGTATTCACCTGAGTTGCGCTTCTCCACATGTTCAGCCGCAGGGTGGCCTCAGGTATCACAAGTTCTGTTGTCGACTGTAGAAAACTTCTTCTTGATTTGAGCCGTGTGGTTATCTTTTGATACCCTAACATAGGTCTTATCAATATATGGAAGTAGCCATGAATATACAGAAATTTAAATAAAACCACGACACGAATTAGTGAAATCAATCCCGAACGAAGTCTACTATTCTATATTACTTAAAGTCAGTCAAGTCAAAGTCAATATTTTCTCATCATCATCATCATCCTGCTTCTCACACATACTCTTGCTTGCTAAGAGTCCCATAACCATTATACTCGTAAATGGCACGTATATTTGCAATGTATTGACATCAGCATGATGTAGTCCTTGCTTACTGTTACCGAAAACCTTGATATACGATCTTTCGTCTCTTATTTCTAGTTACTTGTCGTGCATTTAGGTGCGCCGTGTTGTCGTTTTGGATGGTTCATTGCGCGCAGATCGTCGGTCGGTCTCCCACCCTTTAGCGAGACAAGGTTTCATTGCGGCCGCGCGGCATGTCATCCCACGTGGTCAGAAGCTTGTAATTTTTTAAGTAAATATAATCAATGTGCTTCTAAAATAAAGTGTTAGTCTGCTGACCTGCTTCTCATCCTGCCCTCACGTGACGTATTAACGCTCCTTTTGAGAGAGAGGAGGATGTTAGTATCAACTCATTGCATCCTAATAGCAATTGCACGAACCCACAACCAATAAAATCTACACTTACACTTGCCGAACGATTAATAATAACGATTAATTCGAAAATTCCTTTCTAAATGCCACCGGTAAGTTCAGGCATGTTCTTTCACTACTTGTGTTTCTCTTCAAGAAATAGATAAATATACACTTGCAATCTCTCTAACCCACAAAAAAATACAATATATGTTTCCGGCATGCAGGATCTATATCAAGAGAATCACTCTATCGTACTGACTGTAACTGAAAAAAGAAATATAATTGTAAAACAAAATCATTCAAATTTTATTCCGAATTCGAATGTTTTAACAATTATTTTAAAAATGTATTTACCTACAATATTTTGCTTTGCATTTTAGACTGCTACAGCCGTGGCATCTATTTTATACCAACTGTCAATAAATCAAGAAGCGCAAGACAAACTGCATCAAGAGATATCAGCCGTTTTGCCCGACCTTAAAACTGGCCTGACGACAGATAAAATGGAGAGCATGGTTTACCTGAAGGCTTGCATCAAGGAAGGTTTAAGGTTAGCCAAAATTAAAACTGAATCAATTAATCGTTTCAATAATTTTATCAAAATTTGTGATTCATGTGATATTTGTTAATTTACATTTACAATTTACAGAATTTCACCAGTTTTAATCGGAAATGGCAGGCTTTTGACAGAAGACAGAGTCATTCGAGGTTACCAAATACCAAAAGGGGTAAGTGTTGCCTTTAACAAAATATATGTTTTAGTGGACAACACTGACGGCTTATAACCCTTCGCTGAGATTACGTGACATTTACTTGTCATGGTGATGTTTTGGCGCGCTTTAAGGCGTCAGTTGAGCTTGGCTCGTCTCACGGAGAAATTGTGTCGTCCGTCGCTGACACATGTTGAAACCACGTGTTGATTTGAATCACAAATGTGATAATTATTTAATTGCCCTGGATATCTCCAAGGCGTTCGATAGAGTCTAGCATCGCGGTCTGGTGAATAAATTACCCTCTTATGGACTAACTCCCTCCCTGTGCTCCTGGATTGAAAACTTTGAGTGATCGAAGCATCATCACTGTCGTAGATGGCTTTCTTCTTCCTGCCATAAAATCAACTCAGGAGTTCCACAGGGCTCTGTGCTGTCGCCCACTTTTCCTTCTGCATGTGAATGATTTGCTTCAATGCGCAAACATTCACTGTTATGCCGACGACAGCACTGTCCATGAGAGTATAATCTTCCGTAAACCTCCGAAACATTCGGAACTATCTGCTGCTAGGGAATCTCTGGTGGAGAAGATGAACATGTTTTGAAAGGGTTTCACGATGGGGCGACCTCAACCTCGTCAGTTTCAACATTTCAAAAACCCAATCATGTACTTTCTCCACCAAGAAGACTGCTATGGATCCTGTATCTTTCAACGGTTGTTCTCTTCCGAAAGCGAGCTCCATCAACATGCTTGGACAATATTAAAAATATTACGAGTCAATTAAGTGTAAAGCCGGTCTCGCTTCCAAAACTAGTATATAGATCACGTCGGTATTTCAACGATAAACAACTTCTTCTTATATATAAAGGACAAATCCGACATATCCTTGAATACGGCAGTCACCTTTGGATTGGAGCCCCAAAATACCTTCTAAACTTAATTGACTCAGTTCAAAGAAGAGCAATTCGTTTGATAAACAATGACACCCTTACGTCTAATCTACAATCAATGGAACACAGACGTAAGGTTGGTTCTCTAGTCTTTCTACCGTTATTACCACGGTCGCTGCTCTTCGGAACTTAAAGAACTAATTCCTCCTGCACCCACTCACAGCCGACAAACTCGTCTTACACTTGCCGAACATCCATACACGGTTAATATATGTCGACCAAGAACTGGCAGCTTCCAAAGTTCCTTCCTTAATGCCACCGGTAAGCTATGGAATGCTCTTCCAGCGTCTGTGTTTCCTCCTTCCTACAATCTGGATCTCTTCAAGAAACAGATAAATATACACTGCAATCTCCCAACCCACACACAAACACGAACACAACACACGTTTCCCGCATGCAGCGTCCAGCCTCCTGGCTGAGCGTCACTGGTCTTGCCCGGTTGTGCTCTCCTGCATGCGTTTACATTAGCTTTACCTCAAATACAAATTAAAGTAATAATATTTACAATTTTTACCATAATAGTTTTCGATGTTTTTTTTATTTTTAGCATTCACATTGACATTAAATACATTTCAAATATTAAAAAGATAAATACTTCTAACCTTTTTTAACATGGATCACACAAAGTATTGTTCATTCACTTGCTAGATTAATACCACGTATTTCTGTTTTTTTTTTTCAATGTTTCACGTAATAAATCTAACATTTATAAAGCTCTCTATTAAGCTCCACCCATCCCAACTCCTTACTTTCTTTTATACTTTTCTATTGTTATTATACTACGTGGATTATTTTTTCGTATCTTCAATTTATCAATATGTTTTGATCAGTTCCAAATGCAAGCCAGTATCTGCAGGGTCAAAATGCTCAGAGACGGATGGATACTTACAAAAACTCACGACGGTTCAAGCCACGTGTTTGGGTGCGGGACGACGAACGTCTAAGGGTCGATCCAGGTAGCGAGAGTACCGTATGCTTCTAGCGCCAACCACAAAGTGAACGAGTCCCATGCTGATTTATATTATCCATTGTGGGAGGACACTGAGTATCAGTCTCTCTTCTTCTTCTCTCTTGTGTTATCTGTGTTACCAGCTAGCAAAAACGACATTTATACTCGCTCGGGTATGTATCCGATGCAATGAAATGCAGATTTCAGATCATTTTTTGCGGTCTTTTGGGTATTGCTACGAAGAAAGGCGAAATCTTACTTATTCCAGCATGTGAATAAACAGTGCTCAGCGTGATTCGTGTTATAACAAGATAATAATTATTTATATATTAAATACGAGTAAAACTTCGATGTTACAGACTGAAATCATCTTTAACCACTACGTCACGAGTAACCTCGATCGGTATTACCCTGACAGTAAGACATTTAGTCCGGAGAGATGGCTGAAGGTGGAATCTGCTAACAGAGCTCATCCTCAGCATCATCCATTTGCTTCTCTACCATATGGGTATGGGAAGAGAATGTGTCTGGGGAAGAGATTTGCAGATCTGGAGATACAGACCATAATCTGCAAGGTAAGGATTTTCGATAGTGAAGAAGAATTCAGCTGTGTTCAATGTCGCCGGCGGGTAAAGCTCAATGGTCAAAGCGTTTGCTTTGTAAGCCAAAGGCAGTGTATTCGATCCCCGACGGAGATAAAAAAAAAGATTTAAAATCGATTTCTGAGTTAAAAACCCCCCGGTTGGTGTGAATTTGATCCCTCACCCGTAGAATGTCAGCCATAGCCTATTAATTAAAATTGGTGGTAGATGTAAGTCGTCTCGTGAAGACCACCCATTCATAGTAAATTCGCGTAATAATTAAGGATTATGCGTAAATCTTGAGCTGTAGTCTATGACGTTGGCGGATCGACACTCCACATGCAGCGCTTAGCCATATGCAGCATGGTAAGCGTTTTAGAATTCCACAGATGAGACTTCAGAATTACTATCACCATCTGTCGGTATTATCCTGTATGTGCTTACATAAAAAAAATAAAAAATCGCGGGTTTTAAAAATGGACTGAAGCGAGGAATATGGCTGCTGAATGAGCTTTGTAGCGGTTGCTTAGTGATTGCCGGATGTTCCACTTAGAGGAGCGGACAAGGAATGATTATAAATTATCATATAATATACTAGATAAGTACACCCGTGCTCGTAACCATCCATTGTTTTTGATCCCAGTTGATACTTGCGGAGCTTCGAGCACTCAATTTAGTACAACGGCAATGGCGCTACTAAATGGCCTACCGGCATACCTAGATCCTATTCTTACCATCATTTTCCTCTTTTGTCGATGAGATTCTTCCCCTAGATCTCTGTGATCTTTGACACGTGTCATCTTCTTCTTCTTTTATGTTTTTTTTTCTCTTTTGTATGTTTATGTATACTCTGTTTCTTATTATTTTATTATATGTACCTTGAAACTACGGTTCTGTTAATTAAATAAAATTAATATAATCCAAATGTTTGAATATGAAATTCTGGGTGTATTTACACAGTAGTGTGACAAGTCTGTCAGTTTTGGGTGGGTGCAGTAATTCATTATAAGAATTCAGAGAAACTGCGGTCATGGTAACAACCAACGACCGTGTTTTAAGGACTTAGCTGGAGTTGGGCATAAATGAGTTAAATACTACATAAAAATGACAGTTTGCATTACTTAGTCTTCTTCGTAGTATCAATCCGGTGGATTGGTTTGCGGCGACAGAATCTTGCATCTCGATCTCCATTCCTCTCGGTCCTCCGCAACCCTTTTCAGCTCAGCACAAGCGCTACAATTCATGTCCTCGTATACTTAGTAACACTCCTTATTATCAAATTTACAATTGTATAGTTAGGATTGTCGTTTTTCAAACTTTCAATACGAATGAAAACAATAATAATATAAAAAAAATGTGAATAAATGTTGACTGATTGAATAATAAAAAATAATAATATACATACTCTGAATATATACTATAGAGACATCTATCGTTATACGATAGTAACAATATTATAAATACAATTTTTTTCGCGCATCCGTTCAGGCGGATAAATAGTCGAGTGGACTGGGTGGTGTAAAAATCAACAGAGCGAAGGTTGGTTCCAAGGTTTCGTTGTTCGAATCCCGCGTCTGCCGATATTTTTTGTGAATGAATTGATGCGTATAAAAATTTGATGTATATTTATGTATGTGCATATTTAATACGACTTTGAAAGCAAATTCAATGACAAAATATCAAGAAACGTTTTTTATTAAAAATGTATGTATATTCTTTTAATATTTAATATTTTTTTATTTCAGATTATACAAAATTTCAAAGTGGAATATCATTATGGAAAATTGGAATACCACGTTCACCCTCTGTACTCGCCGGACGGTCCTCTTAAATTCAAAATGGTAGAGAGACTCAAATAAAAGCTTCACTGCTTGCCCATGTCTGATCATCGTGGCACTAATGATGATGTACGAGTCTTCTACATTTGTCACTACCACATTATCAGATAACGGTAGTCTTTGATCAGGTCAATACCAAAACAACGGAGTTTTCTTCCTACGACTACATAGCAGTTTCTAGTAGCACATAATATTTTAAATAATTATACGAATACTTTAATATTTAAAATGTATAAAAATATCCTTGCCAAAATAAATTATGAAATACAATTAAAATTATACAATGCTGTTTAATTTTAGATTTAGTATTTGTAAGATATTACCACTCAAAAACGTTGTTTTTTTATTATGAAGTTGAACGAAACAAAAGAACAAAAAATGATATTCGAATATTTCAAATAATAAAGCATTCCAATATTATTTCGCAATAATCTTGTTACTTATCAGTTTACAGGATTGTTTAACTGTGCTGAAGACTCTTTATCATGATACTTGATTATTTCATAATTTTAAATAAATTTTAATTAAAAATCTAGTTTTGACTCACATTTATTTTAAACGATTACATGTTTCGGCCTACCTGGAGACCATCTTCAATAATATTATTGAATATGATCTTTAATAATATTATTTTATTATTTATATATTTTTAAGAAGCTTGATATGTGCAATTAGAAGCGACCTCTGGTGACGACGATTCTAACGACCTATATGGGACATACAAGGCAAACATTTATATTATCTTCTTCTTCTTTATCCTAGCCATTTCCCATCATCTGGGGTCGGCTCTCCTTGTGCACGTTCGCCATGTCTGTCTGTCCTGCGTTGCATTCTCGGTCAAACCCAGGGTTTTCAGATCCTTGTTTACAGTTGCAGTCCAGGTTGCCTGCGTTCTTCCAGGTCTTCTTCTCAGCGTGGGTATGTTGAGGGCTCTCTTCACCATGTGGTCCTCATCTCTCCGTGTCACATACCCATACCATCTTAGGCGGTTTTCCCTTATCTTTTCAGGTATAGGGACCACCCGAAATGAACCCTGAATATGCTCATTTCGAACTCTGTCCACTCTAGTCACACCGCCCGCCCACCTCAGCATCTTCATCTCTGTCACATGAATCCTATCCAAGTCACGTTTTAGCAAACATTTATATTATAGATAAGGGAAAGATACTGAAATTGGCACAATTGATAAAACAGAAGTCTGCCACACATCTAAGGAAAAAATCATAAAAATCATCGACATCACGTTCATGTTCAGAAATTGAAATCGATAGCGGGAATTGGGTTCAATTCCACATCCAAGACATGTGTAATCTGGGTGGTGAGGTTAGGTTAGGTTTGATAATTACAAATAATATATCAAAAGGTGGTTTCGATTTAATTAAAAAATATTTATTTGTAGTTTTAAAAATATATTTACATACATATATTACACATTTAAAAACATTACGAGTATTTGAGTATAAACACATATTATTATGAGTTTAAGAATAAGATTTCAGCAATGAATTTTACTATCCCAGGAATAATTATGATTCTAAAGATTAAATTTCACAATATTAAAATTTTCAAAAATACGAAATTGCATTTTAATGGAGGTGTTGAAAAAATATAGTTCGAAAATCATTTTTTTTAATAAATTACTATAATGGACTCTAAGCCAATGCAGCCGTACAATGAACACGTACCGACGCAGAATATTATATGTATTTGGAGGTTTGAGAAGCTCGAAGAAAAGACAGCTGGTTATGCTTTACTGCGGCATCTGAAGTAAATCTTTTCTCACAACGTTATTCCTCAAAAATATCAATTTTCATACTCATTATATTCTGCTCAAGCACATTTTCGCAATATTTGGTAAGATTGCGATAGTACAAGCACATTCACCGTATACGCAGCACTTTCTTTTGATCGAGTATAGTCCGAGACATTTTATACAGCGTTGAAAAAGTCTCAACCATTTTTGAGACTAGCAGCAAGCTCTCTAAGTGACCTGTACACCAAGATTTCTGAAGCTCTCGTGAAGAACGGATATCAGAATTGGATGCTTAATGTCTTCTGGTCGTAGATATGTGTGATTTTTGGTTCTTTGTTCATCTTTTGATCATTTTGAACTTCAGTTCACCTTCTGGCGCATACATGAACGTCACAGCGTAGTCCAAAGGTTCGTGGTTGAACTCCAACCGATACGAGCGAATCAACTGAAAAAATAAACACATTAAATATTAAGTTGTGGCAACATCATGCTGACATGCGATAAACCATAACTGTCCGCGCCAACGCAGGGGTGCCAACGGCAGTGTATCTCCAGACCTCCAGACGCACAAAAGTCCTGCACAAAGCATTCACGAACCACGACGCTGCATCTTCTCCGTTAACAATTAACTACTTTGTATTTTTTTTAATTCTTCTAAATAAACGAGAGTATCTTAAAGTCGTAATTTACCCCTTGGTATCAAGATGCCATTCCACCAATTACCTTGGACAGCAGTATTTGTATCTCGAGGTCCGCAAACCTCCTTCCCAGGCACATTCTGGCACCGTAGCCGTACGGAAGACTCGCAAAAGGATGTATTTCCCCTTCAGCTCCTCGCATCCATCTCTCAGGCTTGAACTCCTCAGGGGCAGTCACGTACTGTTCCATGTTCCCTGTGACTATTGTTGGGAACACGAGCTGCGTCTGGAATGGAAAATATACCTCAATAAACATTCCTTTGAATATATTACTACTAGTTATTTATTGATATCCTCCTCTCCCATTTAGACATCGATTTACTGGATGAAGGATGCAGGATCAGGTTCACAATATAAACAACTGGTGTGGGACACCCTTAGGCGCTCCCATAACGGTGGCGGGCGCGTTCCGACTGCCAGCGCGCCCTGACCTATGGCGCCGCCAAATCATAGCGGCGGACATGCGAAGTAAATATGACAGTGGCCGACATGAAATGGACCAACTTTCATAACAAACAAGATGGCGCATGCAAATGCCGTGCAACATTATACGATTAAAAACACTATATGTGCATGTCAGGCGAGCGAACAAAATAAGACACAAAAGATCGTTTTTCGAGGCTTTGCGGCATCAGCCTAAAGGAGTAATATCAAGCTGATATCATTATATATTTGACATTCATTTTGAATACGCTGTGGCAACACCATGCTGAAAGCGCGCCAACGCAGCGCTCTGCCAACGGACCAGTCACGAATAACCTTCCAAATATGCATGAAAACACATATGTTCCGAGTATGTAACGGATATAGAAAAAAAATGGAAACATATTTTCATTATAAACTTGAATCTAGTACAAATAAACCGATGTTACTTTACTGACAGTAAAACGGTTAAATGTTTTACCGATAGGTGGCATTGCATTAAATTTAATTTCATATTTTTTACTTTCCCTAACTATTAATAGATGGCAACACTTTTTTTTTAAATAAAGAATAAAATTAAAAAATTAATGGCTACATACCTATTGTTATAAATGTTGTTTTATTTTGGAAATAAAATGTTTAGTGTAAATAAAAATTATTTATAAATACCCCTTTTGGAATTCGATATCCGCAAATAACCATGTCCTCTTGTAGTGTTCGTCCATTGCCGATAACTGTAGAATATACTCTGAAATTATTTTTAAAAATCATCAATTATTAAAAATTATTTATTATTATCTTATACTCAAGAAAATGAAGCATAAAACGTTACTAATACATATTGACATCCTCCTCTCTAAGAAAAAATGCGAGTATTTCTTCATTTCGTCTTCATGGGATACTACGATTAATTATGCATTCAATAAACTATAAGCATTGTTTACAAACAAGAACTGATTTAAAAATTAAATATCCAAGAATAAAATAGATCAACGTAATGACCTGAACACTTCTTTCACGAAAGCTTTCAAATACACCAAGTGGTCGAGATGAGAAGCTGTGATGGGGGTACTGGCATCCGGCAGAACTCTGACCAACTCTTCGTGCAACTTCTCCTGCTCCTTGGGACGCGTTGCCAGCTGATATAGTATCGAGCACACAGCCATGGATATCTAAATAAATAAATAAAACAGTCCGTGTAGGTTTAACAAACAAAAAACTAACAGTTTCTATTCAAAATATTCTTAGGTTTCACGGCCATGTTCTAAGCAGTATACCTCCACGAACGATGTCGGACTGTGGTTGTCCTTTCTTGTCTGTACAGGTTTTTAAGTATGTGCTAGTGGAAGCTATGCTGTTTTGAGAATCAAACCGTCATCCCTATTGATGTTGATGGGATGTCTTTTGATTTAAATGGCTTCCCTTACTAGGCGTGCATGTTTCCCTTGCGTTCGAGCCTCGATTTCGGGTTCGAATGAATGCTTCTTAGAACATACACATTTTGACGCTCGTGGAGGTACGCTTCTTTGAACATACCCACCGTACACGATTCTCCGACATGACGTCCGTATAGGTACGTTCGGCTGACGGCTAAACTACCTCCAGACACCAACTCATCACTAATTCATCAACCCCGAAGAAGACCTCTGCAATGGCGGTGGAAATATTGGAAATTAGTAATTCGCCACACGCGGCTAAGCCCAACAGCCACAATATCAGTTTCTCTTCAGTTTATAGTTTAGTATAAAAAAGTAATAAACAGTTTAAAAACCGTAAAAACATGCGTTATGTTATTCATATGAATGTCATGCATATACTTACGGTATCGATTCCCACCAAAATCAGATCCAAAGCCATTATGGTGGCGATTTTTGGGTCACTTTCGCTCTTGAGAACTCTCTCCAACAGCGATAGATCCAAATCGGAAGATGCTTCTTTGGTCTTGAGTCGGGTCATCGCAGAGTCAATGTATTTGGAGCAAATTCTGAAAAAAAAAATTTACTCATACAAAAATAGCTCTACACACAATGAAATGTAACATGAATTATAAGTAACACCTGAGTCACCTAAAGTCGTAAAAAATTATCATTTTTTTTATGTTGACACATACAGGAGAATACCAACAGATGGTGATAGTAATTCTGAAGTCTCATCTGTGGAATTCAATGACATTTACCATGGTGTATATGAATAAGCGCTGCGTGTGGAGTGTCGATCCGCCAACGTCATAGACTACAGTCCGAGATTCACGCATCATCCTTTATTATCACAGGAATTTACTATGAATGGGTGGTCTTCACGGGACGACTTTCGTCTACCACCAATTTTAATTAATAGGCTATGACTGACATTTTACAGTTGGGGGATCAAATTCACACAAACCGGGGGGTATTTTGGTAATTAATTTTTTTTTTTTAATCTCCGTCGGGGATCGAACCCACGACCTTTGGATTGCAAAGCAAACGCTTTGACCATTGAGCTACACCCGCCGGCAAACTCGTATTTTAATTCCGTGTGCAATAATCTAGAACTCGCAGCTTTACTCGATTTTGGTAGGACTTTTCTAGGCTGCTGCTTAATTCTTAAGGTCCATTGTTGTTAAACTACATCAAGAATATCGTTGGAAGACGCGCACACTTAACGAGGCTGACATGGAATAGATGTTTTTTATTTGTTGTCTCTTCGCATGATCTAACCTTGTGATGGCAGTGATAATAATAATGAGTAAATAGATGAAGAAATCCCTTTGCTAATCGATCAATCTCCAAAAAAAAAACAGATGATTAGCAAATTAATTTTTATAATTAAATTTCTAACGACCTGTCATATTTTTTTTTTATGTAATCGCATGGAGAAGAGCACACCCGGTCCAGACCAGTGCACTCTATGACGCTCAGCCAGGGAGGCTGGACACTGCATGCGAGAAACGTGTGTTGTGTTCGTATTTGTCTGTGGGTTGGGTAGATTGCGTGTAAGTGTATATTTATATGTTTCTTAAAGAGATCCAGATTGTACGAAGAAGGAAACACAGACGTTGGAAGATCATTCCATAGCTTACCGGTGGCATTAAGGAAGGAACTTTGGAAACTGCCAGTTCTTGGTCGACACACATTAACCGTGTATGGATGTTTGGCAAGTGTAAGACAAGTTTGTCGGTTGTGTGTGGGTGCAGGAGGAATTAGTTCTTTAAGTAGCATACTTGAGAGCGGATCTATTATTTGGGCTCCCCACGAGTATAAATATGGCCTCATGTTAGAGAGAGTTCAGAAGAAATTTTTGAGGTTTCTTTACATGAGGATATATGGATATTATCCGTGGCTGTACCCATCTAACTTTATACGGGGTATGTTGGGATACAATGAGTTGAGAACTAGAAGAGATGTGTGCTTGAGTATACATTTCTTTCGCCTAGTGCGCGGCGTGTTCAGAAATCCTGATATTTTGTTTGAAATTGGTTTGCTTGTCCCTGACAATTATTTAAGGATAAGGAGGCACAGATTGTTTGTTCTTCCTAGAGGTAATACTAACCTGCCAGGTACTATGCCTCTTGGGAGAGTGATCAGACTGTTCAACGATATCGCCTCGAATATTGATATATTCCACTTGAGAGAAGCCCAGTTTCGACATGAGCTCCATGAATTTATTTATCAAAGTAATTTCGTGGAGTCTTCTGTTTAGCGGGCTCCGGGACTTTTTAAATGATTCTATTATTATTGTGTTATTATTTTAATTGTTATTTTATCCTGTTTTAGAAATGAATTAAATATTGTTATTTGTAATGTTTCTAAAGGAAAATAAATTGAAATTGAAAATTGAAAAAAAGTTCCGAAAAGCAGCGACTGTGGTAATAACGGTAGAAAAGACTAAGAGAACCAATCATGATTAGACCACTATAAATGATTCGTGTTGATCACCCAACCTCCTTAAAAATAATATTATGTTCATTCCACAACACCGCCTGCTTGAAACACTCCTAACGCTTGTTCTGGGTGTGAGGTCATTGACACTAAATGCGTCAATAAATTTACGGGGCCACACTTGTATGTAAATACTTCAATAATGAATTAAGATGTAAAAATATTTTGTAATGTTATTGAAGGAAATAAATAAATAATTGTCTAACAATCTCTGGATTGCATTAGAACACAAACTTACTCCACCTATTAATAAAAAAAAAATGTTTCTCTTACTTAAAACCTCGGCAAAAAATAACGCCTTGCATCAGTGCCGGTTCTAGGGGGTGGCGAAGTGGGTCGGTGCCCCAAGGCGTCGAATTAGCTAGGGGCACCGAGGGCAACCAATCTTGTTTAGATTTTTATAAATTAAAAAGAATATGGTACGCCAGAAAAAAAATCCCCTAGGGCGCTGCTACGTCTAAAGCCAGTACTGCCTTGCATCGATACACGTCAATCCTAGAATTGTATAAGGCGCGCGGGAACTGGCTTATCGATGGACTTGTTAACGCTGCTTTGTTTTTCACCAAACTTCAATCTGTCGTCATCATTGAACATATAAAATATTCGGTGAAACTTTGAAATAGAAAGCTGTTAGATGAGTTAGTGGATCAGACAGATGGTGAAGACGATAGTGACAATACTCACTCGACGAAGAAGTTCATGTTGTTGACATATCTGGACCACAGCGGCGTGGGAAAGTACCGCCAGAAGGGCATCTTCAGCTCGAGGGTGGCCACGTTCCTCAGCGCGTATTTGGCAGCATCGATGATCTTTTGCGGCTCGGAGTCCTTGGGCAGCGACGGGTCGAGGCAGCCCAGCCTCACGTCCAGCGCCACTCTTCCTATACCTGCAAGTGAATGACTGATAAAGTGCGCAGTGTTCACGAAACCAATGTCTACTTTCTATGAACAGACTTCGGACCCGAATATGCGAGACGAGGACACAAATGAAAGCATGTCAGTTTTACGGCGGACCGACTGAATGTGACTGCGGCGTGGAGCAGACCCTGTCACACCTTCTGGAGTGTGCGCTGTGCCCGAATAGCTGCACCCAGGAAGACCTGATGATGGCCAGAAGTAATGCCATCGACGTCGCCCACTTCTGCGCAGACAGGATCTGACCCTGTTGTTTCCAACACGATTATATATATGTCAACATGATATATTTAATATTTAAAACATATCTTAAAATTAATACTAAACGTCTAAAAAGCGATAGCAATTTGATATAACAATAGAAGAAACTAAAAAGAAAGTCATCGTCATCAGCTTGTGTCTATCCACTGTTGAACATAAGCCTCCCGCATGAGTTTAAATTGTAAGGATGGAGATCCTTCATGATCACACGCCCTCCGTATGCAAGTTACTCCCGCTCTTCTTCTGATGTCGTTAGTCCATCTTGCAGAAGGTCGGCAAACGATCCGTTTGCCAGTTCTTGGACGTAACTCCAACACTTTTCTTTCCCATCTACCGTGTCGTCTCTTCGACATAAAATAATAATACATTTAGGTCTACAGTAAAGAGAGTACGTTTAATACTCTCACTCTTGCTATATCTGGAACATATGGTCACCAAAAAAATTATATCACTCAGTGTGTCAATTGCTAATGTCCATTATTTGTCCCAACAAATCCCTCTACTAGAAGGTACATTTTTAAGCAAATAAGGTTCCAGACGACCTCAAAGGCCCTTAAACTTGAAGAGACGGCAGCTGTAGCATTCGAGGTATATTTTCGGTGATTTTTTAATTTGATCGAATGATCATGACTCTCCCAACGACGATTTTTAATTTTTTTTACAGGTGTTTTTACCATTCCTTTTTAACGTTTGCAGTTACACCGACTGCATTGGTTAAGAGTTTCGGCTAGAATCCAGTACAAATTATGCCTCTTAGCTTACAAGGCACTCAACGGAACTGCACCGGGCTATTTGACAGAACTTATCAAGCCTTCGGAGATAAGCGCGCGTGGAGAGACACTCAGATCAGCCAGGGCAAATAGAAGCACCCTGCACCTGACGAGAGGTAGTCCTATCACGGACTTTGGCAATCGTGCTTTCAGCTACGCGGCGCCAATGGCCTGGAACTCGCTACCGGAAAGCATAAGAGAGCTTAAAGCGGAGGCATCCTTCAGAAGCAGACTCAAGACCCACCTTTTGACTCAGAGAGGCAAAGAAGCGCTTTTGGAATGACCATTCGGTCATAAAAAAGCGCTTTACAAATACTGATATAATAATAATAACAGTTACCTACCTCATTTAATGTGTGAAACACTGGATTAATCAGTTGCTAACTGACAATAATCTGAAACAGCACATCATCAAGAAGACTTCTTTGAATGAGGAGAGAAAATAGTGTGTAAATAACAGTTACCAAAATTACAAAATCAAATATTGATTTGTGTAAACATAGTATTTAGTTATTAAAAAATGTTTGTGTTCGTAATACAGCGCTAAATACTTATTTGGTTTGTTTAACCAGAAGCTAATTCTATATGCACACATGACATATGAACATTTGATTACATATCATTTCACACACGTGTTGTGAATTGATTCGTATTATTTATGTATTTTAGAGATGTTTTCGCTTTTTTTAAGATTAGTTTTTTTATCACTACTATATTTAAATAAATATAATTTATTATTTTTTAATTACTTTTCTGGGAAGAGATTCTTAAATCTTTTATTGGTTCCGCCGCATTTCGTTCACAGACAATCCGTTTAGCGACTCGGTCACGATATAGGGTGCACTGGACGTCTGGTGCAAATAAGATCAATTCGTTTGATAAACAATGACACTCTTACGTCTAACCTGCAATCAATGGAACACAGGCGTAAGACTGATTCACTTAGTCTTTTCTACCGTTATTACCACAGTCGCTGCTCTTCGGAACTTAAAGAACTAATTCCTCCTGCACCCACCCACAACCGAAAAACCCGTCTTACACTTGCCGAACATCCATACAGGGTTAATGTGTGTCGACCAAGAAATGGCAGTTTCCAAAGTTCCTTCCTTAATGCCACCGGTAAGCAATGGAATGCTCTTCCAGCATCTGTGTTTCCTCCTTCCTACAATCTGGATCTCTTCAAGAAACAGATAAATATACACTTGCAATCTCCCCAACACACACACAAACACAAACACGAACATAACACAGGTTTCTCGCATGCAGCGTCCAGCATCCATGGCTGAGCGTCAAAGAGTGCACTGGTCTTGATTAAATAAAAAAAATAGCTCTTTCTAGAGGACACGTATGTCCGGCAAGGAGTTATATGTTCATGAAAATATGATTCTTACATTCAAGGGACCACTTGTGAATCTCGTTGTCGTAGTCTGCGGGCATCTCTTGCTGATCGTCCTTCATCTCTTCCATCCGCTTGATGAAGTCCTCAGTGACCTCTTCAATGGGTCTGATGTACTTCCTCACAGTCTGGATCTGAAGCACGGGCTTCTGAACCTTGGTTCTGAACTCGCGCCATGGTTCTCCGTGTCTGCAAAAAGAAGAAAAATATTATAAGTCAAAAATTCATGATTTTTTTTTATTATTATCTTTAACTCTACTCTTTTTTGGTGTTTATAATTCCCAAGAAATAAATTACACAATATATTTTAAAAATAACAGATCATTTTTTATTAACACCAATTTTACCCTTTCGTTACGGCTCGGTGGAATACTAATTACACTGTCAATACGGCGTGAATTTTTCAAACCATTTTTTTTGCTTAAAACTAGTATTTGAAGAATAAATTTACTTATCTGACCTATTTTCATATATCACATTGGTTCCTGTATCCTTTAAGCTATCAGACGATGCATAAAAAAATATTATATTTAACAAACGTTCATTATATTCATAACTCTATACATGTGGTGGCATTGACATATGTGGCTTACAGAAAAATCGCTCCTGTGACGAAACCTAACGATATTTATTTACATGCTTTACAGATTCCTGTAAATAATACATGTATGTTGATAAAGGGAACGACTGCACTTCCAATTTCCTACCGTAGATGTCACAATGAGTACTGAAAGTAGCAAAACGATATATCACGTAAACCGATGTCAACGGTCGGAGAATCTTTGACGGCATATGCCGCCAAGGGTTAAGCAAACGGTCAGTAATAAATAACTAAAACGGTAGTTGAAAAGTTATCATTTGGTAGTAGAAAAATAATAAATTGGTAGATTATAATTATTGAATGGTAATTAATAATAGTTAAGGTTAGGTTATGTTAGGTTAGGTTGCGAATAGGTTTACCCAAAAAAAATAACGTTTTATTCGTACTTGCAACACATGTCAGATGTAATGTCGGTAATGTCATAAAACTGTTTTATCATTGTGATTTATTCCACAATTTAAATATTCGGCAACAAAAATGCAAATTTAAAGCACTCCAATTGATTACTGCATGTTTAAAAAGTAGTCCAATAGTATATAGAAATAAAAAATGAATATTTGAATTTCCAAATCTTTTTTTTTTAAATGATCGATTCAATAATTCAATTATTTAACCATGTACCCATAACGCTAGGTCACTGGCGAAACAGTTGGTTTTATGTAGTTCGTGATGACAGTATGGTCCGAATTTAGGCTGAACATAACATAGGCAGAGAGGAAAAATAAGAGACAGTCTGAGAACTTTCACCTTGAGAGAATATTTATAATGAAAAAACAAATATTTATGTATTTACCTGGTTTTTACGTGTATCACGTAAGATGTGACCTCTGTTTATGAAACTGCAGTCTCAAGAATAGAGGTCAGACTCAACGTATAAAGGTAAAGAAATAATTATATATAATTTAATTTGAGTAATTAAATATACACATACTATAATGCAACAAATTCTTTACACGTATCAATTCGTTCAGAAAAAATATCGGCTTAATTTGATTACTTATAATATTGTAATATAGTCAATGATCTATGAAAGTAGATTAGAATATTGAAATAATAAAATAGTATTCTAATAAATATTTAAAAATCCATATAATTAAATTTAGTTTCGAACCCTAGTTGCCTCTGTGGCATCCCCTTACAGACCTCAAAGAACATTGTCTGGGAATGTTACAATATAACACATATTTTTTTAAGGAACTTGGATGATCAACATAAGGCTCCTGAGGCCTGGATTTTCTTTTTTGTTCTTTAGAGGTGGCACAACCCTATGAAATCTCCTATTAACCCGTGAATGCGATTATAATGTCTTTCACGGGTTCGTTTTCTTAATCACATCTGTGCAGTAGCCACAATTCTTCAGAAAGAACTCTCACTGGAAGTATCAGATGCTAACTGAACTTGCGTTTGTTTGTCATTCGGTTCAAAACCCGACCAAGCATCATTTTTTAAAATCGATTTTCTTTATATTGACATCCCCCGTTTCTAAAAGAATGACATTTCGCGGGTTCGTTACGTGGCTGTGTGGAGGGAAGGAAGCAGGAGCAGATTACCAAGCAAAAGAACTTGTTTTTGGTTCACAATTCGCGTTTATTTTATTAAAGACCTGCTTTCTTGTCCGACCGATATGGCGTTCGCCAATCTACTCCGGAACACTGTGACACGCAGCGCCGCCAATGATCGCGGCAAAAAAACAAATTAAAGATGACAGTTGCAACAACATGAAATGGAGCAACTATCAATACAAATAAAATGGCGTACGCAAACGCCTGCGTAATATTATATAATTTAAACTAACATTATTAGATGTGCATGTCAGGCGAGCGAACAAAAATGAGAGACAAAAGATCGTTTATCGAGGCTTTACGGCATCAGCCTAAAAGAGCTATATCAAGCTGATATCAATATGTTCCTGGTAGGGTTGTATCACCCCTTAAGATAAAAAAAATGGCCCGGCCTAAAAGCGCCGGACTATCATACCATCTCCTAAAAAAATGCTGATGATTGAACTCCTAAATATTTCTCTGGTACAGCCGCAGTCTACGTGAGTTCGCGGGCTCTTGCCCTGGAAGCTCCCGGGAACCATTTATGTTCCCATATGGACCTCCGGATATGCAACAATTTTTTTTTATATAAGCACACACAGGAGAATACCAAAAGATGGTGATATTAATTCTGGAGTCTCATCTGCGGAATTCTATGATGCTAACCATGCTTCATATGGCTAAGCACTGCATGTGGAGTGTTGATCCGCCAACGTCATAGTCTGCAGCCCAAGATTCACGCATCATCCTTTATTATTACAGGAATTTTACTATGAATGGGTGGTCTTCAAGGGACGACCTCTTTCTGCAACCAATTTTGATTAATAGGCTATGACTGGCATTTTACGGGTGAGTGATCAAATTCACACCAACCGGGGGTAATTTTAGAGCTCAGAAATCGATTGAAAATCCTTTTTTTTTAATCTCCGTCGAGGATCGAACCCACGACCTTTAGCATTCAAAGCAAACGCTTTGGCCATTGAGCTATACTTGCCGGGAAAATAATCTTTATGGTGTGGTAAAAAGAAAAAAAACTTATCGTAATCTGAATGAGCTCATCGTGAAGGAAACTTAATTATCAAAAAATCTATTTAAGTTTAGTCCCCTAGCGTTTATCCATTTCTTTCTCGATTTCTCGTAAGGTAAGCAAGCATTTTTAGCCTCTATGCCATACCCTCCAGCCATGGTGCGGTAGATCCTCTGTATCTGGCACTGGCTTGATGAGGTAAGGCGTTCTTGGAGGCGCCGCGGCCTCGTGCCAGTTTGAGAGCCAGCTTTCACCGGCAGGCATTTGAGAAACCATCACGAGAGCACCGATCCCATCACCGCCTCTCAAACGTCACACCTCTTCTTTATCCGTAACCGAAGCACAATCCAGAAATCCAACTGGGAATAAATAGCTTCCCAAAAAAAAATCGACAGGCTCTGAACAGCAAGGATCTTAAAACTCAGGGTTTGACCGAGAATGCAACGCAGGACAGACAGACAGACATGCCGAATGTTCCCAAGGAGAGCCGACCCCAGATGATGGAAAATGGCGAGGGTAAAGAAGAAGAAAGAAATCGACAGGCGTATACAACTGTGATGGACAGCATTTGGAAAAATTAAGTACATTTTTAAAGCGAAAATTCTGTCATAAAACTAAGACGTTTAACCAATGCATCCTCTCAGTATTAACTTGTGGCAAATACACATGGAATCTAACAGCAAGTCTTACACATGTAATAAAGGTCACCCAACGTGACGTGAAGAGATCCATGAGAGGAGGGTCTCTGAAAGATTAAATCCGAAACTATCATACCTGAAGAATAACTTAAATAGTGGATGATACACAACGAATAGACACATTCAAATTGCAATGTGATATATCTGTCGAAGTGATAATAGTCGATGTGAAAGAAAAGTGTTGGAGTGGCGTGCAAGAATTGGCAAATGGAGCGTTGGCTGACCCTCTTCAAGGTGGACTAGCGACATCATAAGAATAATTGGAGTAGCCTGTGACATCCTCCTCTCTAAGTTTGTTATTGAATTGCGTGGTGGCAGGATGAGGAGCAGATTAGCAACACATATACTTTTTCTGAAGCACATTGACATATATATTTCGATAACTTTACAAACTTCTGACCCGGACCTAGTCACAGTATTCAGGTATGTAACTAGTCCTCCTAACGGCATTACAAAATGACAAGCGAACAGAAATAAGAGACGAAAGATTGTAGATCGAAGTTTTCGGTACCAGTCAGCAAGGGATACATCATGCTGATGTCAATTCTATGTATAGGATTATGATTTTTTTATCACAAGCTAGAATAGAGCAGGTGGAGAAGTAATACAGTAACAAATATGTTTAAAAATATCCATGGAATGTCTATGGCGTTTGAGGATGTTATGGTGGCGACGCAATCAAGAAATGTAATTTACAAACTCATTAAAAAAAATTATTAAAAACTATATTGTTAACCGCAAACATTATTTTTTCATTTAATAAGTTTGAGAAACACTTTTTCTTATAAGTCTCGTGCAGCGATTTCAAAACAATGCAAAGTGCTTATGTATTTTTACTCACAGCAATACAAATTAATTTTCTATTAAAAACTGATTAGGGAATTCTCTTCTGCCGCTAGGCGACCCTAAAATTAAAAAAAATGCACAAGGCTGGAAATATTGTTAGTGAATGGGTGGTGTTAACGGGGGTGTACCACCAATTTCGATCAATAAATCATGACGACAAATTTAAAGGTACAGTGAGACCCCGCTTTACGCTGTTTCGTTTAGCTCTGTTTCGGTTTAGCGCTCTTTTATTTCAACCCGGGGATTCCCCGAAATTGTGCACAGCTAGATTTAAGTAAGAGCGAGACATTGGACACTCTGTCAATATGGAAGAAATAGTGAATCAGCAAAACAAACCGGCTTAGATTAGGTAAATTTGGAACGTATCCCCCGCGTTAACCGGGGTCTTACTGTATTTAAGATTATATGTGTTTTTTATATTGATAACTCCCGTCTTTAAAAAAAGTCGCGGGTTCGTCACGTGGCCGCGTGGAGGAAGGATGCAGGAGCAGATCACAAAGCAAAAGAACTTGTTTTTGAAGCATTATTCACATTTATTTTTTTAAATAAAAACTTGATTTCCTTGTCCGACCGGTACATGACGCTGACCGGACGAGAGTTAACCGATTACTGCCGGAACACTGTCACATGCAGCGCCGCCGTAAATAATCACGGCAAAAAAACAAATTAAAGATGACAGTTGAACCAACATGAAATGGACCAACTGTCATAACAATTGAAATGGCGTATGCAAACGCCGTGTAATTTTATACATAATAAAAGCTAAAATTATTACATGTGCATGTCAGGCGAGCGAACAAAAATAAGAGTCAAAAGATTCGTTTTTCGAGGCTTTTCAGCATCGGCCTCAAAGAGAGCTATATCAAGCTGATATCAATATATAATATAAATAGTGTCATATATACAGCGCCTGTATCATCCCATTCTTCTATAGGACTATGAATCTTGGCAACTCGATAACAATGGGTTTCGAGAGCAGATGCCTGCGTAGAATACTTTGATATCAGCTTGATATAGCACTTTTAGGCTAATGTCGTAAAGCCTCGAAAAACGATCTTTTGTCTCTTCTTTTTGTTCGCTCGCCTGACATTTTTTTTAGACAATTATTTATTTATTTCCTTCAATAACATTACAAAATATTTTTACATCTTAATTCACTATTGAAGTATTTACATAAAAGTGTGGCCCTGTAAATTTATTGACACATTTAGTGTCAATGACCTCACACCCAGAACAAGCGTCAGGAGACTCAATGCAAATAGTTGACTTGTAACAACAAAAACCCTGTTATAAGTAAATCATGGATGACCCACAAATAACATGGCATTATTGTCACAACATCAAACTTCCAAAATTTCACCTTCGCAACACTAGCACTGAATCTGAAGCAATATAACACTAAATATGTCAATATCTTCACTCAAGTTGGTTTCAACCACTGTTCACTGCGATTCTTTCGTCTTACACGTATCCAGGGTTGAACGATGGTCTTTTCAGGCCACACTTCAGGCTCCATGAGAGACCTAGCGAAGTCGCGATGACCCCGACTTTGAAAGAAGTTGACAGCGTCCGTTTGCTGATAATCCTCCTGATGGTCATCCTAGAGGGATTGAATGCAGCGGTCACTGCCAAGAAGCTCTGCAAGTCATAAGCTGTTGTATCCGGGTGAAGATCTTTGGCGTGAAGATACGCCATCTTCACTCCGGTAACTTTCTTCGAAGGAGCTGCAGAACCGTGGATCACCCGACGTGCTGAACGCCTTTCCCCATCAGAAGAGGCGCGACTCATATCCGAGTGGTAAACTTCCTCGGAAAGACTGCTCGTGGGAGAGAGAGAGCATCCACGGATAGAGCATTCCGGGCCTCCAGTTCCTCGAACCACGAGCTGGAGGACCTTCTTGGGAGCCCTACTCAGAACAGCAGGGGCTCCTTGCATAGCACACTCCGAGGATTTCTCTTCTTCGGAAGCCTCACTTGAAGTAACGGCTTCACCGACGGCAGGTTCGGAGTCTCTGCTGTCACAGTCGAGTGATGGTGAAACTTGGCGAGGACTTCTAACAATTTCCGCGATGGTAGCCGGAATCTCCTTGCACTTCCTAGGCAAGCGCCTTCTGCGGGAAGACGGCAGACTTGTTGGGTTGGGTGGAGAGTCCACACCAATGGACATCGGTGTATCCTCCTTCCCGCATCCAACAGCCTTTAAGAGCCGCTCCAGCAGCAAACGGTGATCGTCTAAGCGACGATGTATTTGCGCGATGTCACAATCGCAACCACGCGCCATTCTGTAGGTAGAATGACAAGACGTCCGCTCGGTTTGAGTGTCGAGCGACGAATCATGACATGCACATCTAATAATGTTAGTTTTAATTATAGAATATTACGCAGGCGTTTGCATACGCCATTTTATTTGTTATGACAGTTGCTTCATTTCATGTTGGTGCAACTGTCATCTTTAATTTGCTTTTTTGCCAACTGTCTTGGCAGCGCTAGATGTCGGAGTGCGCCGTCAGTTGGCAACTCGCTCGCGACCGTTATGGCGAACGCCTAATAGCAAGCGCTATACCAGTAAATCGATATTTAAATTCGGAGAGGAGGATATCAACTTAAAGGACGACTGTTTGACTTTATGACAAATGGCTATGTGGACGAAGCAGCCTTCTATACTACAGTTGGTCAATATTCGAAGGTGGACCTGGCTGGGACATGTAATTCGGATGCCACAGGAGAGCATAAACCTTAGCGGCCTTTTCTTCAAGACCTCAGGCGCGCGCCGTTCTGAAACGCCCTCGGAAACCATACATATAATGTACTCGGCGAAGCTGCGATTGGCAGAGCTGACATTTTTTTTATATGAACACATATAGGAGAATACCGACAGGTGGTGAGTAATTCTGAATTCTCATATGTGGAATTATATGACGCTTACTATGGTGCATATGGCTAAGCGCTGCATGTGGAGTGTCGATCCGCCAACGTCATAGACTGCAGCCCGAGATTCACGCATCATCCTTTATTATTTTAGGAATTTACTATGAATGGTTGGTCTTTACGGGACGACTTTCGTCGTCCACCAATTTTAATTAATAGGCTATGACTGGCATTTTACGTGTGAGTGATCGAATTCACGCCAACCCTTGTATTTTAGAGCTCAGAAATCGATTAAAAATCCTTTATTTTTTATTTTTTTAAATATCCGTCGGCGATCGAACCCACAACCTTTGCCTTGCAAAGCAAACGCTTTGACCATTGAGCTATACCCGCCGGCAGATCAGAGACATGATGTGAGAACCATGGCAGCTGACAGAGCTTTTTGGCGTTTATATGCTGCAGTTGGGTGAGTGGACATGTGATGATAATATTTCTTTTCTTTTATGCCTAATCGCTATCATATTTCGAATTATCGAACCCGTGATCTATCAAATGCCAGCCGAGAGCATCAACCTCGGTATGTCTTCAATGATAATATGCGTCATACCTTTTATTATTTTCTAACGTAAATCAATTTAAAAATCTAAGAGAAAAATATTAACAAATAAATATTTTTAAAAGACGTAATTAGTTTTTTATTTGAATTTTTCCTCGATGATCGATTACTCTCACATTATTCAAATGATCTTAAATTTAATAGACACAACAAGGTACACACAACAATTTAAATTTAAAAAAAAAACAGGTAAGATCCTATTATATTGTGGCTTTTGGGTTTAGCCGTGTGTGGTGAATTTCTTCTATCCAATATTTCGACCGTCATTGCAGGGGTCTTCTTCAGGGTTGACGACTAAGTCAGTCTAAGAAGACCCCTGCAATGGCGGTCGAAATATTGGATAGAAGAAATTCGCCACACACGGCTAAACCCAAAAGCCACAATATCAAATCTGGCGAGAGTTAACTTACGACAGCCGGAACACTGCGACATGCAGCGCTGCCAAAATGATCACGCCAAAAAAAAAACAATTAAAGATGATAGTTGAACCAACATGAAGTGGAGCAACTGTCCTAACAAATAAAATGGCGTATGCAAACGCCGTGTAATTTATATATATAATTAAAACTAACATTATTAGATGTGCATGTCAGGCGAGCGAACAAAAATGAGAGACAAAAGATCGTTTTTTGAGGCTTTTCGGTATCAACCTAAAAGAGCAAGCTGATATCAATATTTATCGCGTGAATCGGGGAATAAATGTAACCATATTAAACTGCCTTGTAAAGAAAATATGGTTTCGGTCTAGTGAATTTAACGTCTTTTTCTGAATTACGTGAATCACGTTCAGACATAAGACCTTACAGTAACCATTACGACTCTGTATTGCACAAGAACTGTGAAGCAGAAGGTCGTTACGTTATACGTTGTTTGCTTGTTGAAATGCGACTACATACAAATAATGCTTCAATGCAAGTATTTTTTTAAACTTACTCCACGATATTCAAGCCGAGAGTTATTGCTTGGAAGTAAAACGATTACCTATTGATCAATTGTACACTTTCTGTTATCTATTACGTCCCATATATGTCGTTAGATTCACAGTCATAGATGAGTGGGAAAATTCAAAATACTTTCTACGAGGATACTTCCCATCGATTCGCGAGCGAATGGCCGCAAAGTGTCTCGTCCCGAACCACTACAAGAGCCAGCTGCTAACCGGACACGGATTCTTCCAGAGCTACTACTAATAGTGATTTTGAAGTCTCATCTGTGGAATTGTATGACGCTTGCCATAGTGCATATGGCTAAGCGCTGCGTGTGGAGTGTTGATTCGCCAAAGTCATAGACTAAAGCCCTAGATTCACGCATCATCCTTATTATTACAGGAATTTACTATGAATGGGTGGTCTTCACGGGATGACTTTCGACTACCACCGACTTTAATCAACAGGCTATGACTGGCATTTTACGGGTGAGGGATCAAATTCACACCAAACGGGGTATTTTAAAGCTCAGAAATCGATTAAAAAAATATATTTTTTAATCTCCGTCTTTGGCTTGCAAAGCAAACACTTTAACCATTGAGCTATACCCACCGGCACTAAAATATTGTCGTAAATTCTACATTTCAATTTAGTTATTTAAATTTGCTCGCCTGTAATTGAATTTCCCGTGACATTATTCAGTGTTATTATTTATTCTCTTTCACGTTCGGAATGTTCGTATCTCCCTTTCCTGATCACTCAAAAAACATGCACACCGACATCCTGACCATGACGGCGATCGCACACACCCATCTATTTCGACACTTAAACCAAACGTATCTAAATTTCTTCACGTTTGTTAAGCTTGCCATAGAGAATGTATATGAATACAAATTAGTTTCCGTGACTATAACCAAAAACAATCAATTTATCATATAGTAACGTATGCTTCCACTACATTTCGTCCTCGGACAATTCGTTCAACTACTCATCGGTAACGACGCGGGGCGCACTGGACGTCTGGTGCACGGGACATTTGGATAACTGGTGCATAGGATGTCTCGCTAACCTTAACTAAACTAATCACGTGCAGCCGGCAGGTATAGCTCAATGGTCAAAGCGTTTTGCTTTGAAAGCCAAAGTTCGTGCGTTCGATCCCCGATGGAGATTAAAAAAAAAAAGATTTTTAATCGATTTCTGAGCTCTAAAATTACCCCCGGCTGTTGTGAATATGATCCCTCACCCATAAAATTCCAATCATAGCCTATTAATTAAAATTAATGGTAGACGAAAGTCGTCCCGTGAAGACCACCCATTGATAGTAAATTCCCGTAATAATAAAGGATGATGCGTGAATCTCAGACTGTAGTCTATGACGTTTGCGGATCAACACTCCACATGCAGCGCTTATTCATATGCACCATGGTAAGCGTTGTAGAATTCTACAGATGAGACTTCACAATTACTACAACCATCTGTCGGTATTCTGCTGTATGTGTTTACATAAAAAAAGGAGGAATTAGTTCTATAAGTTCCGAAGAGCAGCGATGGTAATAACGATAGAAATGATTAGGTGAACCAATCTTACGTCTGTATTCCATTGATTACACGTTAGAAGTAACAGTGTTACTGTTTAATGTATATTTATTATTATCACACGGCTCAACCCAAAAGAAATTACTTACATCATTACTTTAGCCGTGAAAACGTACGCAAACAACGTAGTCGTATAAATCACTTTTCTTGTTTATAAATGTTTTTACCAGCGTATTATCAATCAATGTGTGAAGAGGGTTTTAATACTTTTGTAAGCTCATATTTTTTTATTAACACGTTATTGAATTAAATGAATGAACGCATAAACATATTATCCGCCAGTAGGCATGAATAAGCCAGAATCCTCTGTAAAACAATCTTGTTGGCTGATGGTTTTCCTTTTTTGTCTTGGTTGTTTTGCCTCAAGCAGTCCCCACCAGGAGATCCGATTGGGGGACTATTTTATCTCCGGATTTTTTTTTCTTGAGATGTAATCATTTTTACTGATACACGGGATGTCTTTTAGACCTTCAATGTGTTTTTTTTCCCTTTATTTCCTTATCATAATGCCGTTGACCATAAAGGTTCATCCGCCTTCGTAGAGCATTTACTACCTCCATGACAATAGAGTGCCCTAACCATCTTGGCCTGATGGGGTTAGCTGGGTGTTAGTTTTTTCCGGCCAACATTATCATCATGTGTTGTGTGTATTATGCGAGTGTGATAAAGCTTTATAAAAATCGAAGTGCCAAACTGCAAAGAAGCAACTTCGTTTCACGGAATACGGAATTTTAAAATACTATTTTTATATTTATGTATAAATAAATGTTTTTTATTATAATAACGTATTTGAAAGGTTCTCGCTCTTTTCGTTTTCCGCAATTGAGGTTTTTTTTGGGGTCCCTTAAAAAAAATTATATAACGAGATTTCAATGTATCTAAATAATCCTCGATAGTAAATACAACATAATTTATGAATGGTCTACGCAATACGCTAAAAGCGTCTTATAATAAAAATAATAAATAAATAAAATACAAGGTTATGGCGAAATCTTACATGTGACATTTATCACTTTAATGGTTTGGAATGTTGATCTCATACGATAGAAAAAATACTTAAAATCCGTCGCCATCTAACTGCAAATGTAAAAGAATGAACAGGTTTAGCAAGTTCGTTTTATTATTATTGTGTTTTGTGGTCTAGCAACATTTTTATTTTAATTATTTGTAATGAAATTCCATTTTAATCGATTCACTATGAATGCTTCGTGTTGATCACCAAATCCTCATTAAAGAGAGTTCCTAAAAAGAATTAAACCGCATATCAGGAATCAACCTCTGGAAGAATAACCAAGTCTTTCCTTCCATCCATCGAACAAGACGAACTCCGTAGAATTTTGTCTCGTGCAGGCGTTTCTGGACACGGAATTTTCAAAGAATTCTTAAAAAGGTTTGGTCTCATTTCTTGCGACGCTTGTTCGTGTGATCCTAGCATACAACAGATATTAAATGATAACCAAACGGCTCAGATCAAGAAGAAGTTTCCTACAGTCGACAACGGAACTGGTGATACCTGAGGCCATTCTGCTGCTGAACATGTGGAGAAGAGCAAGTGAGGGGAATACTTGTATTGCCCCGAAAGAGAACCTAGCCCCTGGACATGACCAGGGGTTGAATATAGGTCCCTTAACAGACTTCGGACCGGAGTATGCAAGACGAGGACACAAGCGAAAGCCTAGCAGTTTTACAGCGGACTGAATGTGACTGCGGCGTGGAGCAGACCCTATCACATCTTCTGGAGTGTGCGCTGTCCGAGTAGATGCACCCAGAAAGACCTGATGATGGCCGAGAGTAACGCCATCGACGTCGCCCACTTCTGGGCACACAGGATCTGACCCTGTTGTTTCCGACACGATTATATTAACAGATATTTAAAAAATATCTGATTGGATAATTCTTGAGAATAGGAGACATATTCTGTGTTGTCGCTTGGGAGTCTCTGCTATTTCATGGGAGAAACTTCCTGAACTGATATGCTTAGCTCTGATATTCTTTTTGTTCTTTATGGGTGGCTCAACTCTACCAAGAGCATGTATAGACCTTAGATTTTATTAAATCGATTTTTAAAAAAATCAAGCTTGATCGGGGCTTAAACCGACAGCGTCTGAGTAACAATCAAACGTTTTAACCACTGGGACTATGCCGCCCAGCGACGGATATATGATCTGAAATTCATTTGGATGTGGCCTAGATTTGAATTAGAATTAGAATTACATGTAATTTCAATTAACTAATTCACACATTAAACAATTCATTTATCGCAGAGTTAAATAAATGTTTATATGAGTTTGCCTTGATCTATAAAAAATATTATTTATATGCATTTTTGTACAGTTTCAAAATTGCTCGCATAATATTACAATTGTAGTACGCGTAAAAGCTGTAAAATTATAATTTCAATGTTAATCACATACAATTAAAAAAGATTTTCATTATCAACATATTAAAGCGACCTGAATTAAAAAACTCATTTTAAAAAAACTAATTTTAGCGTTTTTTGGGTATTGGAAGCAATAGAATTATTTTCAAAATGTTAATAGTTGACTGCTGTTAAGTTAACCACAATTGATTCTTATTGGACGATTCGAAATGCTAGTATTGCCAGGCGTCAGAAATTAAAACAATACGTATTCTGGAAACTCAGATAATTAATTTAACCCTTTCATTACAGCTCGGTGAAATACAAATTAAACTGTAAAATATAAAACTAGTATTTGAAGCATAAATGTACTTATCTGGTCTTTTTTCATATATCACATTGATTCTTGTATCCTTTATCTATCGGATGATACATAATAAAATATTCAATGAAAGTAGCAAAACGATATATCACGGCTACCTATGTCAACGGTAGGGGAATCTTAGATGGCATATATCGGCTACCGATGCGAAACGGTTAATATGTACTATGCATATGAATTTTAGTAACCCGCGAAAATTCAAAAATCACCTTATTTTTTGAACAGCGTCATAGAATCCATCCACGTTACCTCGATGTCACTATTTGGTAGATAATATTTGTGTTCACATAAAAAAGACGAAACAGTTCGGTGTGTCGGTTCACGGGATGCCATTTTTAATGCGTAAAACATATCATATTAAAACCATTTTAAACCGACAAAACAGCCATAAAATGCATTTCGAAACAGTAGGTAGGTATTTAAATTAGTACAAAGCCCTAATTTATGAATAAGCGACTGATAATGATCATTTAAAGTCAAGGGGAAATATATTAATCATAATTATGACCGTGGACGCAATTCGCGGCTTTTGTGTTTTCTTTTTACATCGAATTGAGACAACTCTTAGGACCAATTAATCAAGAACCTTAAGAGCGACGGTCTAATCACCCTTCTTCTTTTACTACTATTTTTTTTGCATAAAATTAATACGTTTGCTTACTATACCAAAGTCGTGAATTCGATTCCCGACGAAAAGTAAAATAAAAATTATTTTTAATCGAGTTGTTCCTTACCAGTAAAATGCCGGGCATATTCAGTCAAAATTATTATTAGACAAAAGTTATCTCTTGAAGACCATCTATTCATAGAGAGCAATCGTAAAATTAGATGACGCGCGAACGCTGGGATCTAGTCTAATGACGTTAGAGAATTAACACTACGTTCTTAGCAATAATTAAAAATGGCAAGCGTCATAGAATCCAATTATGAGATTTATTAACCACGGTAATTTTCCGTATTGACATATATAAACAGCAAATTTCATTAAAATAACTAACTGAACAAAGCAGCCTTTTCTTCGAGCTTTCTCATCATCTACGCAGGCAATGCATAGAATGTCCTTGGCAGAGCGTCCGGTTGCTCAGCTTTTGACCGTTGAATAGTCAAATATTATTGTAGCTTCTACAATATATGGCGACCATATGTTTCAGCTTGAAAACAAACATGATATGAAAAAAAAGGTTTAAATAAAATGCGGATATAGCAAAAACTTGTGCCGCGTCGTTTTTGACTACGCCATTTTTCGTTAAAATCTGACAGTTTTCTTACAATATTATCGTTGCTATGGTAAGAGTAGCGTACTATAATATTTTATATAGTTTTAAAGTTGTTAGCTACCTACAATGAATAGCCAACATTTTGTAAAAATAAATTAGGTATTCCTAATAAATCTAATATCTAGGTTTATACCTAATAGGTATATATGAGTATATATAATAAATACCTAGATTCATTTGAAAATGAATGGAATATTTTTTTATTTGAAATATTCGAATGTTATTTGTTGCGCTTTTATTTCGTTCGAAATCGTATATAAATAATTCAAAATCAAAACATTGCTTACAGATTATTTTATTTATTTCACTGTGCTTATACATTATGTAGTTATATTATATTGATGAAAATTGAATGAAACTTTTCTTCTATTTACCATTTACGTACAAGTAAATGAACTAAAATAGAAATTCATATTTCTTATATAATCGCTTTGTATTGTATTGTCTTCCATACTTAATTATGAATTATGTTATTGTTGTTATGTACGAGTACATAATATACTTCCCGAATAGTTTTAACGATTTCTCTTTTTCTTTTGTTTAAATATGTAACATACTGCTTAAAACAATAAAGGGGTACATACTTCAAATAAAAATATAATCATTTTTATATCTTTATAAACACACACAGGAGAACGCTACTTTAGGGTTTGTCCCTTTTTGTTTATGACGCTTTAACTCTTTCGTTACGGCTCGGTGGAATACAAATTATACTGTCAATACGGCGTGAATTTTTCAAACCATTTTTTTTGCTTAAAACTAGTATTTGAAGCATAAATGTACTTACGTGACCTATTTTCATATATCACATTGGTTCTTCTATCCTTAAGCTATCATATGATGCATAAAAAACTATTATATTTAACAAACGTTGATTATGTAACTCCATACATGTGGTGGCATTGACACACGTGGTTTACAGAAAAATCGCTCCTGTGACGAAACCTAACGATATTTATTTACATAAGAATACATGTAGGTTGATAAAGGGAATTACTGCACTTCTAATTTCCTACCGTAGATGTCACAATGAGTACTGAAAGTAGCAAAACGAATATCACGTCGACCGATGTCAACGGTTGGACAATCTTTGACGGCATATGCCAACAACCGATGCGAAAGGGTTAACCGGGTCTGTCATTGGACGCTTCATGTGGGAAAGATGTATAGTTTTAAGGATATTATAATTGTTACATATTTAACAATTGTAAAAAGATGGAGTACCTGTTTATATTGAATCTTTATATGTCAACAGTGTAGGGATGCTCGAAAGTGTTCCGCAAGTGCTGTGTCGTCGTAAGCGGAATCAATTGAGAAAGTACATAAATAATTGTAGAGTTAAATATCGATTTATTATAATTAAAGTTTTTATTAATGAATTAATTAATGCTCTTAGCTTTGTAGTGCAAGTCATTGACTCCATAAGAGCAATGTTTTAGAAAACAGTCAGTCAATGGAAACCAATACGTTTATTATATTTCAAGTGCCGGTAATTCCAGTGTAAATACTTTCTATGTTTTGTTGATGCATTGAGCCACCTCTTAGAATCAAATAATCCAGGCTTTGAGAACGTCGTGATGATCACATCACACGCTATTGTCATCCTGGATAGGCATTGAGAACTATAGACATCAGTAGCTGTCATCATTCAAGTACACTCCGTATCCAATATTGCTTAACTTTGGTGATTTAAAGTCCATATATGTATATTAAATGGATTTAAATTTTTATTAGAATATTATTAGAAAATTGAAATCCATGTAATAATGTCACTTTGAGACAATATCAAGAAGTTAATATGGTTCATCAGTAACACAGGTAAGTGACTGGTTGTAAAGTCCGCGTAGGACTTACAAGAAGTTGCTTTCATCCATTCAGTCTATAGTTCGGTTTGAAACCCGAGTGGTACTGACTAAATAAATAGACTGTCGGAAAGTAATAATATAAAAAGCTTGTGAATAAATGTTGACTGATTGAACAATAAAAAATAATAATATACATACTCTGAATATATACTATAGAGACATCTATCAATAAATACATCATCTTTCGCGTATCCGTTCAGGCAGACAAATAGTCGAGTTTACTGCGCGGTGTAAAAGAATATAGCAAAGGTTTCTAAGGCTCGTGGTTCGGATCCCGCCTCTGCCGATATTTTTTCTGAATGAATTGATGCGTAATTTGATGTATAATTGTATCATCATCATCATCAGCCTGTGTCCGTCCACTGTTGAACGTAGGCCTCCCGCATGAGTCTCCATCCTCTTCGATCCTCCGCCTTCCCGCATCCAGGTCACTCCGCTATTCTTCTTATATCGTCAGTCCATCTTGTAGGGGTCGGCCAATGCTTCGTTTAGTTCTTGGGCGCCATTCCAATACTTTTCTTCCCCATCGACCGTCGTCTCTTCGACAGATATGACCTGCCCATTGCCACTTGAGTGTGTGCCTATTCGTTGGGTAGCATCCACTACTTGAGTTCTTCTGCGTATTTCCTCGTTTCGGATTCTATCTTTTAGCGACACTCCGAGCATGGATCTCTCCATAGCACGCTGGGTGACTTTTTATTTTATGGGTAAGACTTGCTGTCAGATTCCACGTCTCTGCGCCATAAGTTAATACAGGGAGGATGCATTGGTTAAACGCCTTGGTTTTAAGGCATTGCGGAATTTTCGCTTTAAAAATGTACTTTAGTTTTCCAAATGCTGCCCATCCCAGTTGTATGCGCCTGTCGATTTCTTTTTGAGAAGTTATTTCGCCCTAGTTGTATTACTTGTCCCAGATAGGTATAGTCGTTTACAACCTCTATTTCTGTTCCTCCAATGGAAATAGGATCAAAGGTCTGTGAAATATGACTATTAATCATGGCTTTGTTTATCCATGTTCATTTTCAGACCAATTTTGTTCGACGCTTCATTGAGGTCGTAGAGCATGTCTTGGAGCTTGTTGGGTGATTCGGCTATTAGCACTATGTCATCTGCAAATCGGAGGTGAGAAATGTACTCTCCGTTAATATTTATTCCACATTTTGTCCAGGATAGCAGTTTAAAAATATCTTCTAGGGCGTTTGTGAAGAGTTTTGGAGATATAACATCTCCTTGTCTAACACCTTTGTTTATAGAAATATTGTTAGTGCTATCATGGAGCTGGACCATCATTGTTGCAGATTTGTAAAGAGATTTTATTATCTCTATATACCGATAGTCTATTTTGCAGCGTTGTAGTGAATCTAGCACTGCCCAAGTCTCGATTGAGTCAAATGCAAATCTCGATTCGCAGCACTGGAAGATAGTGATGACACCGACAACGTCAACAAACTTAACGAAAGAATCATTAATAGCATTAAAGAAACTGCCAAAAAAGTCATAAAGCAGTGCAAAAAAGAAAAAAAAGGGTCAAAATTCTCAGACAAAACGATAGCTCTTATGGACGAACGTCGTAAAGCAGAAGCATCCAAGATTACAATACCCTGAACAAAAAAGTGAAAAAATCCATGAGATTTGACATTCGTCGTTCAAACACCGAGTATATCATGGAGATTGTTGCACAAGGCCGAGGGTCAAATGCATTTAGCAGACACACCTCTATAGGACAGGCCCAACTTTCCAAATTAAAGACACACGATGGGAAGATAACAACAAATCTTAGTGATATACTGAAGGAAATAGAACATTTCTACGGGTTATTGTATTCATCTACGATGCCAGGTCCTAATGACAGATCTGCGGACGACAAGAGGCTACTCTCACAAAGCACTGGTCTGAAGACATCCCAGATATAAGTATATTCGAAATTAAATCGGCCCTAAAACAACTTAAGAACAACAAAGCCCCTGGAAGACGGAATTACATCTGAGCTTCTGAAAGTAGGAGGAACCCCTCTGTTGAAAGAGCTTAAAAACTATTCAACAAGGTAATAGAACATGGAGAAACCCCGGCGACATGGAGTACGAGTATTGTGATATTGTTCCACAAAAAAGGGGATAAATCACTGCTCAAAAACTACCGACCCATTTCCCTTCTTTCCCATGTGTAAAGTATTCTCAGAATTTTAACAAACAGGCTGACGGGTCGATTTGATGAATTTCAACCTCGAGAGCAAGCTGGGTTTAGGAAAGGCTTTAGTACAATTGATCATATCCACACGCTAAGACAAATCATTCAGAAAACCGAAGAATATAATCAGCCACTCTGCCTCGCCTTTGTAGACTATGAAAAGGCATAATTGTATGTATATATTTAATTACACATATTACGTTTACAACATTATATGATGTATGTAAAATACTCTTATGGCACTAGTGGCTGAATAAATATTTATTATTATTGATATAATTGATTAAGTAATTATTCAATAAATAAGTAGGAAAATATCAATAGCCGAACTGAGTAATGATTATTTCATTCAAATGTGACATAACGTCGATTGTATAAAAGCGCTTTATGGAAATCTTGCTCAAGAATGCCTGGGAGTGGAATGTTAGTGCCGCAGATGTGGTTTTGAAACACTGCTTGCGAGTGTTGATCCATATTTGAAAGACACAAAACAAACCAAATACCTCCCATCATCATGGACGACAACAAAAACAGCCAAATGTCCTAATTTCTGAGGTAAAAAATGTGCCACCCATTGCGTTAATGGGAGTTCGAGATCTTAGGTAAAAAGGGGTACATAAATTATAAACTAAAGTGAATAAATGAATGCACTGTAATCTAAAAAAGGTCTTTTAAGTATGTAAGTAGTTTTTCCGATTTTTTGTTGCTCTATCTTGAGCTTTTTAACATTAACATTAAACTGCGTTATCTTACACTAATTTTAAATACTTAGGTAAACTGCGTAATTATAATCTTACACTAATTTTAAATAAATAAATATATATATATATGTATATATATATATATATATACACAAGAGCTTTTTACCAAAAGTTTAATTTTTCAAATTTTGTAAATGTTTTTTTGTAGTTACGTCAAATGGTCAAATTTTCAAATAATTTTATTATTCTTTTATAAATGAAAATCTAGAATAACATTAAACATCAAATAAATACTTAACAAACGTGACATTTTGGGAAACGATTTGACGTTCAGCGACGTTAAATTTTCGGCAAAAGCTCTGTCAATATCGTACATTAATCTGCAATATTATTTACAAATATATGAAAATAAATTGTATACATATTCAACATATCCAAGCATTCGTGCATTATATGTTACAAAAAAAACAACCAGGACTTCATATAGTACTACTATTAATATCGGTTCCAAGTCCTTTCCTCCATTGCATAAGCAGGATATGATTTATAAAAAAAAATGTGTTTGTAAAAATGTATGAAGAACTTACACTCCAACTACTCCCGGAAGTTCGCCGAAGAAATCCTTCCTCACAACACTTTTGTACTTCACCAAACAAGGCATCGACGGCCTGAAAGGAGTGGGACCTTCCCTCCTGTAGGCATTTTCGATCTCTTCAGCATCGTACACAAACAGCAAATCAGGTCTTCCAACCAAACCTGCTAACTTAACTATCCTCCCGTACTGTTCGTACAACTGAAACGAAACCTTAGCCAAATCCGCGATCTGATACTGCCCTATATAAGGAATCAACCTCCATGTGTTGCCCAGTAAAGGAAAAGGCTTCGGTCCTGGCACTTCAGAATAAGGCTTCGCAGATATGAGCTCTGAAGAACTAAAAGGACACACTTCTGAATGCGACAACTCTTGAATTGAAGAGCGCTTTCTTATTGAATGTTTAGACGCATTTGAAGTATCTTTAACACTGTTATTAAACGCTTTATCTGCGGCAGAAGTGTAAGCTCTTTGGATAGGATCGTATCTTTCTTCGCATAGCTTGCTGAAGGTTTTCGTCGCGGTGCAGTGTAAAGTGTTTGAAGACACGTTTAAGGATTTGCTTGCGAGGCAACGTATCGCAGACATGGTAGCTCTTGCGTTACCGGACGATGGGATACTGACTCTAGACACCGTTCCGAGCGGATGGTCACACACACACTGGTGGTATCTTGTTGGAGCAGCCTCGAGCACATTCTCTTGCTGGTAGATGGATTTGTAGGTGGAAGGTGGAAGGTAGGTGGAGTTGCATACCACCATGACTGACACACCTGCGTGCGAAAGGTGACCATGACTTTTTAAATTTATTTTTTATGCGTGTCACGCAGAATTAGTGAATTTACTTTTGTAAACTTTCGATACTAAGTGCGTGCAAAATTCAATATCAATGAAGATTACATATTGTTTGCAAAAACGTATTACCTTAAAATATTAATTGACAAATGTATTATACAATATATATTAATATCAAAGCATGTATTTTTGTACATTTATTTGTTTGTATATTAATTCTTCTTCGTAGTAGTATCAATCCGGTGGATTGGTTTGCAGCAACAAAATCTTGCATCTCGATCTTCACTCTTCTCGATCCTCTGCAACCCTCTTTAGCTCAGCATAAGAGCTACAACTTATGACCTCGAACACTTCCTGCAAATACTCCCCTTTGTGCTTATTCAATCACGATGAAGTTTTGTAAATATGTTAATTGCGCATCTGAGAAAACTTCAGTTTCATTAAACTATTTTACAACTCAACTTAACCCTATTTTTAGACGAAAAAAATCCAGTACTAAGGTTAGAAAATGTGTCATTTGTTTGAGACGCCTTAGTTGCGAAACTAATTCATGGAATCATACTCAATGTACAAACTAAGTCTAATCGTAAGGGACAGCGATCTTTGTTTTTTAATGAATTTAAATTAATAATAATATTAATCACATAAAATAAAATGAATTGATATTATTAAAAACGAACTCTTTCTCTACCGTCCTGCAACGACGAGGACAATACGCTAGTAATAATAAATAATAAAAATAATTTATTAAAATGGCACCTATCATTACATTAGACATTTCATATTTAATAATATATATTTTTTTAATTGTAGAATATTTGTTTCTGATGCGTGTTTTGTCTGCCTAACTAGATTCAACCTATTTTAAGGCAGACTCCATTTGTACAATAAACGGTATTTGGCTAGTTATTCAATTTACATTATTCAATAACTTTCAAAAACATCTCTGTCTCTGCCTTTGAAGAAATCGAAACTGTATTGTTCACAATATCGTTGCTCATTGATTTACCATTTTACTTCGAAGAGTACTTCGAGATAGCAATCTGTCATAAATAAATGTACACGGAAACTTATCCTCATTTTTTTTTCATCTCTTTCTTCTAAATTCGTGTCATATGAAAGCCTTAAAACGCCACCATTAAATTCATCAAGTTATCGTCAGCCTCCTCTCATTTAATCGCTGTGTTTAAACTCCACAAATACATTTTTTTTTTCTTTTTTAATTTAATATATAAAAAGATACATTTTTTACACAGTAATTTACATTCCATCTTTTTTTTTCTTTTTTCTTTCTTTTTTTTTTTTAATTCGCTTACCACACCACTTAAAGATAAGATCTTGTGTGTGGCGTGGGATATATACAATACACATCTCCTAACGTCTAAATCTCGGCGAATCGGAAAGCAGATAGATTCCTGTATGCAAACACATTACTTAAGGTAACCAACTTCTAATAAAATGTTTCTATTAGAAACTCTACTTTAGAATGATAAAAGTAAGGAAGTCTCAGGTTTCGACTCACATTAAATCTCAAAAAACGTCCTTAAATACGGTGAGAGTTCTTTGAGGCATATTTAGGCGTTCGTTACTTTATTTAGTATTCGTTATCTTTATAGATATGCTCTTAAAAGGCAGCTCAACGCAATAAATACTCCTTTACAATAAATATTTCTTTAAGCAACGTGGCATTGCTTAGTACTATCCAACGCGTAGTCAGTTAAGAGTTTTGTGGTTACAGTAAAGCAATCTCTTCCAAGTGCTTTGGCAAACGAGTTATTCAAAATTGAATCGAGTTGCGTTCCATGGAATGCATTCTACAAATATTTAAAAACGTTAAGATGCGTAGCATGAATAGTTTGCTTACGCATGCGATAATCATGGCTAGGTAAACATCGTTAATTCGTTAATTTGAAAATTCATCTCTTTGATTAACTTTTAATTTAACCTTAAAAATTATTGCGTTAAAGGAATCATTAACAACAAATAATCGTAATAAATCGTGGTGTGTAATAACGCGTATATCGATCTTTCTTCTCATTTTCTTGAGACTGATTTGATTCAGTGAAACATCTTTTTTCAATTCAACGGAGCATAAATGTGAAGACTATCTTTTCGATTAGAAATTTTAATTTAAGTTCAAAACGTCTATGGTGTGAGTAATTCAGCGAAGAAGGCAACATAAACAACATTTCGAAATGAACAAAATTTCTGAAACAATAAAACTATCTATCTAATGCATGAGGTTTCGATGAAAATGTGTATGTATATGCAATTGCGAAAAAAATCACAAAAATTTAGTGAAGATATAAACCTTCAAAATAGGGAAAAGCCAGATTGTGACACAGAATGGAAAAAATTCATTATTGTTATAAAAAAACATCTCGAAAATAGCAAATAAGTTTGCGAACTAGTCAAATAATCTTCCAAAGTGCGTCTAACATGAGAACTGATCTCCACACGTATAGTTTTGTTTTTCAGCTTAACGAAATAGATCAGAATACATTTAGGTTTGTATGAAATATTTTGCAGTTTTTTACTATTTATATATTTGTCTGCATGATTTTTTTTTTATCTAAATATTAATTTATTTTAGTGACCTTATAGGCTTACTATTTTCCTAACAAGTCTATTGTGTGTAATTGGTCTATAGTGTTATTCTTTCAGCAATGCGTGAAAGAAATAGGTCTTAGTTCTGCAACTTTTTACATACCTAAATAGGCCGATAATACCTTCAATAATATTACGATAATTTTAATACGATTATGTTTTTAAGATTTCAAAGAAATATTTAACAGTTTCAATAATTAAGTCTTTGAATGTATACAAAATAGTATTCAATAAAATACCGACCTTTTTTTATACCTATCAGAAATGATATGTACACACGAGTCAGAAGAAGAAGAAAACAACAAAAAATGTATTGAGCGATCTGACGTTTATGATTATTTAGTTGTGTATAATATTTTTTAGTAACATTACGCAAAATGGAGATAAAGAAAGAGCCAGACTTCGAATGGGTGACTCTGCCGGCGGCCATGGGATACCCGGAGAACATTTCACCTCCTTACGAGCTGGACTCGCTCCGCGATGTCGACATAAAGGTCGAAATCACCAGCGACGACGAAGAGGACTACTCGTCACACATTCCCGACGACGATCCGACCTTCGACGTCGACAGCGACGATTCTCCCAAACCCAAGAAAAAACAAAGCTCGTGCTCCGTCTGCAAAAAGAAAAAAACATCCAAAGGAAAATCTAAAAGAGGCACTTGCAGTTGCAAGAAAAAGAAGAAAAAGAAGCCGGTCAACAAACCTTTCGCTTGCACGCGATGCGCTCTCAGATTCGAAAAGGAAGCTTTTTTAGAGAGGCATTCAAAAACGCACGACGTGAAGCCGACCTACTGCCCGTTCTGCGATTACAGATGTTTCCGATCGTCTTATTTAGAGGGACACTTGATCACGCATCTCAAGGGCGTGCCGCTCGCCACCGACATGCCGTGCGACTGCAAACCGTGCCACGAACCCGACAACAACAAAACCTTACAAGACAAATACGAATGCGCGGCGTGCAGCGAAAACTGCCGCATCAAAAACAAAATATTATCTCTCGCCACGCACAAACCGTTCACGTGCGATCAGTGCGACTACAAGTGCAAGACGACCAGCCAGATCGCCGCGCACAAGATGACGCACACGAAGGAGAAGCCGTTCGAATGCGCTCTCTGCCCGAGCACGTTCGGCCAAAAGAGCAACTTAAAAATACACATGCTGATACACACGGGAGAAAAAGATTTCGCCTGCAGCCAGTGCAGTTACATCTGCAACCAGTCCATCAACTTGAGAAGACACATGCTGACGCACACCGGAGAAAAGCCGTACTCGTGTCTATACTGCAAGTTCAAATGCAGCTTAGCCGGAGACCTCAAGCGACACACTTCCATTCACACCGGATACAAACCGTTTTCATGCGAAATCTGCGGCTATAAAACAATCCAACCGAGTAATCTCCGAGCGCACATGGTCACGCATACAGAAAGAACGCGCGTTCCCTTGCTCCGTGTGCGACAAACGCTTCGGCAAACAAGGCACGCTGACTAAACACATGAAAGTGCACTCGACAGACAAACCGCATAAATGTCCGGACTGCGACTACAGATGCCAGACTCGGAAGCATCTCCGCATGCACACGCAGACGCACGTGACGGACCGACCGTTCCCTTGCCCGCACTGCGAGCACATGTTCGCTCGGCAGAGCACTCTCAGAAGTCACATGTTGACGCATTCCGAGAACAAGCCGTTCGCTTGCACGAGGTGCAGCTACACTTGTTGCCGGCCGAGCAGCTTGAGGCAGCACGAGAACATGCACCGCACTAAAGACGCCATGAACAACAGCATTGACGGCACGGAAAGCATGCTGTCGCTGGTGTACGAAGCCACTAAGAATATCATCGATACAAAATTGTCACTCCGTCAGAAGTTGTACAAACGCAGATCAACAATTCATAATGTTATCGATGATTTTACTTAATTTGAATGAATGAATCTGCAATATTTCAGACAACACTTAGCTGTAGTGTAAAAAGCATTGTAAGCTTTCATAAATTTACGTTTGTTGTACTGCGGTGAAGTGTTAGCAAACATTAATTTTAAGTGAATCAGCTAAAACTCACCCTCGGCAGATTTTTTACTTAATTATAGTTTAAGTGATATTATAATAGTTTAATTAAGTTGTCATTTCGCGTTAGAAAATCTCAATCCGCATTTGCATGTACTGTTTTACAGTTTTACCATTTTAAATGTGCAATTTTAACCACCATTCAATTCAATTCATCATGTCGAATGCTTACACAAAGTGGAAATCGGTTGCCCCAAAATCATGCCATCCGAAGTACTTTTAAATTTTAAGAGTTTTATTTTATGAGATGTTAAACATATGAATTTGTGTATTTTGACATGTTTGGAATATGATTTAATATCAATTTTTTTTCATGTTAAGTTTTTTGTGTTAAAAACAATTCCATTGTTTCATAAAATATCCATCATTGAGGTTATGTCAGTCCATGTTGATCATGCTAAACCTTTAAATGCCCAGTGGTTTCCTTACGAGGACCGCAGATTTGCGTCGTTCAATGCCGTGCGGTCCCATACAGGAGTGCTTATGGTTCATTTCACAATCGGATTACATTATTTGTAATATTAAAGTAAGTTCATGGAAGAAACATTGGCCTGCTAAGGCATTGAATGATGCAAATTTGCGGTCCCATATGGGACCACTGGGCGTTTAAAGGTTAAGGCAACTGAATTGGGATTTTAACTTTTATTTAAGTTTGAGCAATTGTATAGCATAATAAAGTGCAGCTCATAGACATGTTTTAGAAGCACCGTGAATGGCTAAAACATGAAGCTACACTGTAACAATCGTGCTCGTTAACTTTTCTCTCATTACCGTTGATTATTACTTATCTTTAAATTTCCTTGATGAAAAACAAGATGTCAATGTGTATAAGTATTATTTTAAATATTTTAATAAATTTTATGTTTATGGTTGTAAATATTAATCAAATTGTTTAGATTATTGTCTATTTTTTCATTTTAAATATTGTATATATATATAAGAATTATATAAACCATTGGCAATATTTAATATGCATAATAAAAATCATCAGAATTATATTCTTAGTTCGTATTTTATGTTATATCTTAGACAGGTTTTAATAAAATTTGAAGATTCTTACTAAACTATTATAGATGCATTTTTTACAATCAATTGATTTGAATTTAAAGTGTAATTAAATCAATGTGGCTGAATAAAAAAAATTAATATTTACAAAAAAAACAATCAGTTTTACTTGAGAATCAAAACTAATAAATATAATTGTATAATTTACAAAAAATTCTTAAATACTCCTTCATTTTGTGCAAAGTATTGTTTGTTTGTCCGTCATTAAATAAATTAAATGTAGTTTTTACATTTATAAACATATTTTCCGAATATAAACAACAACAAAAAACATAAGAATTTATTAGTCTTTTGTTTTTCTGATTTGGAAAGAAAAAATTTTGAAAATAATTTGAATTTAAAATAATTGAATAAAGAACATTTTTTAACTGTCATTCATGTTACTGTTACATGAACTTTTACAGAATACTATAAAAATGTATGACTTACGTTATGTTTGCAAGTCATTGTAAGCAAGGATGGCAAGTATTAATAATAATACTAATAAATTTAATTTGCTACAAAAATCTTCAGCATAATTTGAATGGAGAGGTTTTTAACCATTTGGAAATTTCTCATCAAAATTCAACATTCTCTAACACCTTCTCTAACTATATAATAATAGTCATAGTAAATTTATTGTAATTTTTTTTTTTTAATTATTAACTGCTTTATGTTTTTTGCCAAATAAATGGTGTTTGTTCTAGAGAATGTTAAATTTTGCCAAAAAAATTCCAACTTAAACTAAGACAAATCAACTACAATTTAACCTTCCAGTGGCGCACTGTCATAAAATCTACGACAAATGCACCTCATAGCTGCCCCCACATTTATCACTTAGTCGCAAGCATCAAGCTCCGAGCTATTCGAAGGACAGTGTCTCTCTACCTACCATCCCAAAATAATTCTTGCCAGACAAAAGCAGAACTGTTGGATCAACACTCTTGGTTTCCAAAAAGAAAAAATAAATGCTTTCCTATGTACCTCAGAAAAATAAATCTATAATAATACTGTCAACATTACATGACGACGACGAATAGGATCCTGACACCAGAAAACCTCAGGTTATACTAAGCAACAACGAAACTAAAGGCGAATATTCTTTCTGATTAACAGGTCGATAAAATATTTAGTTTTCGTTTTTTATTTAAGATAGTAAATTTTTGGTTTTTAAAAAGTACTGTCATTTATCACTTTTATTAACTTTGTAGCAATTCCTTAACATTTATATAATGAACACCATTATACATAGAGAAAACTTGATTACATAAAATTTACAAGAAGCTCAAAGGAAACTAGTCAGTGTGCTCGTTGGAAGGTTAACATATGTTTATTGTATTCAAATATTTATAATATTATTTTGTGTACATTGGACAATGCCACTTTTGAAAAGAAATTCTATCAAATAAACATAATTTTTAAATTGTAACATTAATTAATTTTGTAATTGTGCTAATATTTTTGAATGTTGCCTTATTATCTTCACATGCCATAATGATTTTATTTAAAAAGTTCTACTTTGTAATATTGTCTATTCTTAATTGTTGGGTTGTGGTGTAGACTAATTACTTAAGAGTTAAATCAATCTTATTATAAGACATTCCGTAAAGGGTTGTCCACACGGGCAATATGAATTGCACTTTACATCAATTGTTGAACATTTATAGTTAAATCATTTCAAAAACAATGAATAAAAACACACATATGTTGTTATCGTACATACTATATTGCATTTCGATAGCTAAGAGGGCACTTGTATTACTTCGAATAACCTTTTTTGTTTGCTAGGTGGTTTCATTTTAAATTCACTGTTTTTCAGTTTGTAAATAAATTTTTATTTATATTTTATAGCATTCACTTTGATATCTATATACATATTTACCATATCCGTTTCATATGTAGAGCACAAATTGTCATTTCATAGTTCTGTAAGCTCAGGTTGTCTATGCCGTGTAACAGAACACCTGTATACCAGGAGGTCTAAATGGGAACATAGATGGTTCCCAGGAGCCTCCAGGGCAAGAGCCCTTGAACTTGCATAAACTGCGGCTGTAGTATCAGAAAAATATTTGGGTATTCAATAATCAGCGTATCCTTAAGGGATGACTCAAGCCTACCGGCGGCTTGTATAGATAGACCTTATATCTAATTAAATATTGTTTTAAGATTAAGCTTGGTCGGGATTTGAACCGACAGTGTCTGAATGACAATTGTTTTAACCACTGAAGTATACAGCCCAGCAATATTAAAGTGATAATATTTTACCTTGTTACATAGATCACATTGATTAAATCAAAGAAACGTGACTGCAGATTTTTTCACTCTTTACACTTCATCAATCCTTCACTTGAAACCAATTGGAATAAAATTGTTTGTGATTGATTTCAAGTGGGAAACTGATGAAGTGTACAATACCTGTTTGGAGATATCTCTTATGATATAATTGAAGTAGAAAGCAGTTTGTATCGCCCATCTGGATGACCTTTAATAATTTGAAATGGTTTGTTTTTTACTTTTATATCTTTTAATTTTAAATATATTACGTTTTTATGTCCTGCTAGTTACAAATTGATAGGCTAAGATGTTAAAATGGATGATTGCTTAACTAATTATTATGTTCTGTAGGACTCTGTGAATCAATTCTCAATAATATGTGAACTTGGGTTCTTTATATAAAGGGTCCGCCATCTAACGCTTTTTTTTTTCAACTAGTGCTTATTTCGTGAATGGTAACACTTAGCTCATGTCTGATTTGACAGATAATTAGTTTTATCCTTCCGCTGAACAAATATGGTTGTGTATACGCTTGAACGCTGGGAAATATTGCGACATTACTTTGAAAATCAGGCCATTTTCATCTAACGTTTTTTTTTTCAACTAGTGGCCGTTACAGTCAATGGCGATCGTTATCGGGCCATTTTGTTCACAAAAAATTGAAGAGGAGGATATTGGCAACATTTGGTTTCAACAGGCAAGGAGGGCCGTTACGATTACGATCGTTATCGGGCCACACAAAAATTGCGAGGAGGATATTGGCAGGTTTCTACACTCGATGTTTTGCGCCCCATTTTCAAAAAAAAAAAGTTATTTGGCGGACCCTTTATAAATAAATTATATAAAATATTATTTTTAAAAAGCTATTAATTTTTATGTATAAAATAATCTGAATATTTTTGTAATTTCCTACACTGTACAATGAATTTTATTTGTTTTTTAAAAAATGTAATTTTTTGATTATCTTTAACAAAGCAACTTTATCAAGAGTTAAACTCATTGCAACAAAAATAATGTGAATTGTTTTATAGATGTTGTTTGTTTTATGTTTTTATCAAACATTTTTTTTTTATCATTTTGTAAGTTAGTTTTTCGAGAAATTAAAGCATGATATCTGTGACAGTAGTGTGGCAACACTATTCGGACACGCTAGTGGCGTGAGGGTTAACGCCAATCCGTCCCCAGAACCCGGCACGTCAAGACACACTACAATCACAACGAAAACCTGAAACAAATACCATGTTTACATATACAATCGTAGAACCTGAATCTAAAACCACCAGATCAGGGAGGAAAGTACACTTTCCAAGCCGGTTCATGGGAATCCGAAGACAGCCTATATCGCATAGGCACTAGCTGCGCAAATGCTGGAGGGGAGCCATGTGGCAACACTATACAGACATGCCACTTAGCACGAGGGCTAACACCAGTCAGTCCCCAGTACACGTCAGGACACTTATCAACACTCCTCGACACCTAAAGGCCCCATGAACTACCAACGTTACATCGCTTTCATCAACGATTAGTTAGCAGAACTAACAGTAGCAATGTTTAGTTTCACAAGAATGAGGAAGTTATTTTTATTTTGTAGATCTATTCGTATTTTACTTGAAATATTTTCCTTCATGTCAGTTTACTCACATTAAGCAGTTGAAATATAAAACAATATTTTTTAAATATTATTTGAATATAATGCAGGTATGTTTATGACAATACTAATTCCAAATATATTTTTAGGTATTCACAAATATACATGATTTTTACCTTATTCATGACGTAATCAGCCAAACAGAATGACATAAAATCAACAGGGTGGGGCATGGAAGTATCCCTAATTTTAAAATATTCTTTATAAAAAATACTTCTGCAAAAGCGCATCGCTCATTCGACCAAGCCATGTCTACAACTGACGGCGGTACTAACGGAAAATTCCATGGCCACAGCGTCATTCGAGCTTACTCCCATTCCTCCAACACTTTGCCACTAGTCACAACGCTATCTCAAAAGTAGGGATACTTCCCTGCCCCACCCTATATAAGCAAAAATATTATTTTATTTTTGAAAAATACATATTTTTGCCATTTTCAGAACATACTGTACATTTTTTAAATGTTGATGAAATAAATAAAATTATTTAACGTCCTTAAGAGGTTTTATATACGTATCGAAAGTAATTTCTCAAATGTCACAGGTATCATGCTATAATTCCTCAATTGTAGCTTAGCATAATATATAATGTATGTAATAAAAAAATTCATAATTTTCACATTAACATCGTTACAATTTACATTAATTTGTGCTCTAGCTGATGTACTTTGTATTAAACCGGATACTAACAAAGAAATACAGTTGCATTTATTAACCCCACTACATGTAAGAAGAATATATATAAATAAATAAACAATTTATAAAACAAACATATTCATTTATTATGTTTCCAATTTAAACAATAAGGTCTCATTACAATAACTAACTTCACGCACTCTGCTCATACCATTTAGACTTAACTTTAACATCCTTGCTGCTACCGACAAGCTTGCTCTTGTACTTATTGACCAAATCTGAAAAGCTTTTCTCATCCTTCTGATTGTAGGACTTCTTCAGCTGAGCATTTATATTAGTGTTTTGCTTCTGCTTCGGCTGCTTCACCCTCTCCTCTACGCCCTGTATTTTGATTTCTCTTTCCGAGCCTCTTTTTCTTCTTATCCTGCTTAACAGCCTCTTTGTGCATCTCGTTTTGCACTCTCAAATGGTATCTGCTCCTCATCTTCATTGAACCTCCAGGTTTGGCTGTCTCTCCGCTATAATCTTCATTAAATTTGTTATCGTTAACTCTAACGTCTTTACCGAAACTTTTACCTTTAGTATTCTTTTTATTTTGAAATTTCTGTTCATTTGAAGAATTATTTGCATCTAACTTCACATGACTGTTGCCTTCGTTTGCATTTTCGCTTTTTCGTTTCTTTTTATCGAATTTACTTTTCTTTGTCGGACCGGCAGATTCCTGATCTGCTGAATTGAATTTCCGTTTATTTCCTTGCGTGTGAGGTTTACTGTAATTTCCTTTATTTGCTTGAATGTTTCCGTCTCCTTCATTGCTCTTGGCCGGGTCGACGTGCGCTTTGTTTAGAGGATTTCTGATCATCGACTTTTCCAATCTCTTTTTCCTTGCATTTATGACGGCCTTGTCTTCAATTGAGAACGCAACAATGGGTCTCTGAAATAAAAAATATCAACATCACATGAATATGGTTGCCATGATTTTCCACCACTCAGTTATTATATACTATACCATTATCATTGAATCATTTATAGTCATCTTTACACTTAGAGCTACATATAGTACATACTACACATAGAAGAGAAAGTATTCAATATATGTGCCTATGATTATGAAAGAGGTGTAAGTCAGGTTTCTTTCGTTCTGAGATATTTAAAGGTTTGTGTTTTGTGATGTTGGTTGAAAACCGATGAAAGCGACAACTTTGTGTTGCATAAAATGCTTTATTTAAATTATTTAATAAATTCATGTTGAAGATTATATTAATTCACAACAATGTGAACTGAATAAATGAATAACTATTTTTTTTTCAATTTCTCGACTTACACCACTTTCCTAATTATGGGCACATATATTAAGATGTATCCAAGGTAATTACAGTATGCAAGGCATATTTTATCATTAGTTATGTGTAACATTTTTTTTAAATACGATTCCTTGAACATTTGATACTAACGGCTGCTGAACCTGACAACGACAAGTGGTGTACCCATTGGTATCCCATTCCAAATATGATACGCATCCAATGTTGTTTAATTATTAATAAAATATACATATACTATACATAAAATTCTTTTTTCAACGCGTCAATCCAAGCACAAAAATAACGGCAGAAGCGGGATGCGAACCGCGGATCTTGAAACCAACTATGCCCAGGTATTCATACCGGCTCAGCCAACTGGGCTATTGCTATGCCTAGACCGACTCGCGTTGAAACTAGTATTTATATCATTGTTATCATCGTCACGATAGATGTCGCTATAGTATATATTCAAAGTATGTATATTTTATTTTTATTATTCAATCAGTCATCATTTATTCACAAGCTTAATATTATTACTTTCCGACCGAATTAAAAAAAATCATATAATAATGTTGTTTAATTTTGTATATTCGTACAATTTTTCAACATGGTCATGAGCAAATCCAATAATGACAAAATTACTTCATCAAAAGAATTATTAAATTTAGATATTAACCCTTTAGATGTGGAGTGCCTGTATATCGGCATAACATTTTATGTCGCTAGAGTGCGACGTGCCGAAATATATAGCCAAGGCCATACAAAACTGCTTGCGTCATGTAACAATATGAAACTTGGTAACACATGGGGAATAAGTGTCCCTGTCGGATAATTACTTGATGTGGCGTGCCTATATATCGGCATGACACGCCATGTCACTAGAGTGCAGCGTGCCGATATATAGGCAAGGCAATAGAGTTTTATTAAAGAGATATAGTTCATTTTAATTGATGGTTAGTAAGTTAATAAGGTTAGAAAAATAGATATAGGTGTGTACATATGTATAAAATAATAATTCGTCATAAAAATAAATGTAATTATTTTATTTTTTGCATGGATTATCGACACTTATGGAACAATTCAAGAAGAAGTTTCCTACAGTCGACAACGGAACTGGTGATACCTGAGGCCACCCTGCGGCTGAACATGTGAAGAAGCGCAACTGAGGGGAATACTTGGATTGCCCCGAAAGAGGACCTAGCCCCTGGACATGACCAAGGGTGGAATATATGGAGGTCCCTTAACAGACTTCGAACCGGAGTATGCAAGACGAAGACACAAATGAAAGCCTGGCAGTTTTACAGCGGACCGACTGAATGTGACTACGGCGTGGAGCAGACCCTGTCACACCTTCTGGAGTGTGCGCTATGTCCGAATAGCTGCACCCAGGGAGACCTGATGATGACCGGGAGTAACGCCATCAATATCGCCCACTTCTGGGCAGACAGGATCTGACCCTGTTGTTTCCGACACGATTATATATATATATGGAACAATGATAAAATCAATAGCCGCATCCAAAGGGTTAGTGACCATTTTAGAGCTACAGAGCACTTGTGATTATACGGTCATTTTGTGGAGTGTCAAATCATCATGGATCAAATTTAGTAGGAATGTAGGAAAAGGTAAGAATATAGTGATCAAGAAATTGTTAAGTGCGTAAGTATTACGTCCAGTAGACCTTGTCACAGGAAGCTTACATTGTTCTTATCGAAGACCGATGGGTTGTTATTGAGCCGCCTGAGGCAGGCGAGAGCATCTTCATGTTTTGTGAACATAACAAATCCAAATCCTTTAGACCTAAAAATAAAAAATATTTTAAAAAATTAAAAGAGTACTTAAATATATAGCAAAGTTATCTTTAACAATGTATATAGACTACATATGTACAAAAACATGCATGCCATAAGAGTCTATTGTTACAAAATTATGTTTTTTCATATAATTTTTAACAAAAACAATAAAAGAGAGTCAGACTGCTAACCTGGAACCTGGAAGTAATAAGCAGGAGAAAAGTAAGTATTTATTTCCTCAAGAATGTATACAAAAATATGTAAAAAGTAACATTCTTTCGAGAAACATTGATTTTCAAATCAATGGAGTGAGGCAACACACAGGGTTAGTTCTGTCAGCTGCCATTATCCTCGTGCTAAGTCATTTCCAAATCAAGAGTCCAAATACTTGGAGAGAGGGCATTATTGCATAAAATCATATTTAACCGTTTGTCAATTAGTATTTAAGGATATCAGGTGATTGATCTGTGGCTTGAGTAGCCTGGATCATTTGGTATTAAGAGGTGCCTCAACCGAACAGCTATATAGCTTATTAACCTTTTGAGTGTGTAACTTTTTTGTGATTTTATTAATCAGTTTTTAGAATATTATGAAAATGGATCGTAATATATTTCTAGGAAACAAATATGTCAGTTGTTATAATTTTCCACTAAAATACAATAGTTTTTTATATTCAGCTAATTTTGAAGATTACATAAAAAAAACAATACAGCTTTAATATGAGACTCAAATATCCGTATAAAGCTCTTGACCACTATAGATTTTAATTTTCAATTTTTCAATTTTATTTAATTTTTTTCCTTGCAAAAACATTACAAATTTTATCAACTCAATTCAGTTCTGAAGTACAATAATTAAGTAAACTTATGATTGAGTACTAAGAACAATGCAGTAAAGACAAGCAACAGAAGGTCCCGATGCTCATCAGACAGACGACGCCAACCAATTATTCCTCCAAAGAAACTCTTGGAGTTCATGTCTGAATTGGGCCTCTCTTACGTAAAATATATCAACATCTGAGGCGATTTGGTTAAACAGTCTGATCCCTCTCCCGAAAGGCATAGTCTCTGGCAGGTTTGTGTTACTCTTTGGGAGAGCGAACAATCTGTGCTTCCTTATGCCATCTGCGGTTGAATATTGAATCAACTATAAAAAAAACATTCATATTTAGGATTTTCAAGGTTGAAACTCACAGCCTCTGGCATGGTAAGCAAGCCCTTTATGCATCTATTCCATATCTTTGGAAACCTTGGTGCTAGTCATCAACTGTTACAAAGTAAAATGATTATTGATACGTTACATGTGCTTGCCGTCGGCCCCCAGCGGCCCCTTCAGGTGCTTCATGACTCGGCACTCCTTGAGGGCGTAGTGCTTCACGTTGGCCATCTCCAGGCAGAGCTTGCGCAAGTCCTCGTCCGCGTAGTGCGGGGGCAGGTTGTGGATGGTCAGGCGGTACCGGGATATGAACCTGTGAAATGCACATTTATCCAGCATTCATATTTTATCTGTATATCTGAAGAGACGACGGTTGGTGGGGAAGAAAATTATTGGAATGGCGTACAAGAACTGGCAAAAGAAGCGTAGGCCAACCCCTGCAAGATGGACTGACGACATAAGAAGAATAGCGGGAGTGAGTTGGATGCGGAAGGCGGAGGATCGAAGAGGATGGAGACTCAAGTGGGAGGCTTACGTTCAACAGTGGACGGATACAGGCTGCAGTATTTGTAATATGTCTATTTCACTATTTTGCAAATGAAGTAAATCTTTCTGCAAATAAAATTCACCTTTTTTGGACATGAAATCCACCCCTTTGCCAATGAAATGAATCATTTTTGACAATGTAGAGCACGGTTCTTCAACCTGGTCCATACCGCCTACTAGTGGGTGATACGGGCTTCCGTGGTGGGCGGTGGGCGATTTTTGTAAATTTTCAAATCTCCTACATTCCTTCTAGATTTTTTTCCACCCATATACTGAATTAAAATATAGCGAGGTTGTCAGAGTTCGTGAATTTCATTTGCAAAGAATGAATTTCATACCTTATTAATTATTCAAATTACATTTTGAACATTTAAACAGTTATAAATAAAACAAAAATTATGTCCATAATAAAATATGTAAATCTAAAATAATACCTCTATTATTTCCATTGCAACAATAATATTATTTCATTATTCGAATAAAAATTTACACTTTTTGTATACTTACTACCTATCATAAATACCTATCATACCTTCTATCATACCTACTGGCATTGCAAACAGGCAAACAAATTCCATTTCAGTTTTACATATAAGATTGATAAATTGATATTTACTTGATCTGGTTGTATTATAGGGTGAATCGAATAGACAAGAAACGGTGATGAAACATACCTGTTAAGATTCCTGAGGATGGAGGATTTGTTCTGCTCCAGTGTCAATCTCTTGGCCATGTCTGAAGCTGACACTTCCGCAGACGCTTTGCTGTTAGCCAGGATAACTATGAAAAGAAAATGTTACTTTTAAATGGACTCTTATAAAATTTAAGCATTATATTTTTTTGCATTCTATTTTTACATTTTATTTTTACATTTCCTATGCCACTTGGGAGAAGGATCAGACTGTTCAATCACATCGCCTCGGATGTTGATATATTTCACGCAAGGGAGGCCCAGTTCAGGCAAGAACTCCACGAATTTGTGTAGAAGAATAATTTATTGTAGTCGTCTGTTTGATGAGCATTGGGACTTTCTGTTGACTTAAAATTCTAATTGTGTTTTCGTATTTCAGTATCACATTCACTTTGTATTTTTTAATGTTATTGAAAGCAATAAATAAGTTGGAATTGAATTCGTAAGTAATAAATGATCAAAAATAAAATTATCACAAAAATTATTTCATGTTGAAAATTTATTTTAAAGTAAACCCAATTTAATGTATAATAAATTATATAAATATTGCACTGGATTTACCAATTAATTTACAATATTACTTGAGTTTTTTGAGCATTGCTTCCTTTTTTTCAGTTTTCGTATACCTAAATCTCTAAATATTTACATTTTTCCTATAAATCTTCTTAGGTTGACCAATATCTTTACAAATAAACAGCGTTTTCGAACACATTATAAATAACAGAAATATTGCACTAGATGTACCTACTAATTTTTAATATTATATAACTTTTTTAAGTCCTGTTTCTTTTTTTTTTCTATTTCCCTATACCTAAATCTCGAAATACCTACATTTTCTCTATAAATCAACTCTGGTTGATAATATTTTTGAATAGACAAAATAAACAGTATTATCGAACACAATAATTAACATAAATATTGGACTATATTTTACCTTCCAATTTTTAATGTAACACATGTTTTTTATACAGTTTTTTTTTCTATTGTATTTATGTATACCTAAACCTCAAAATACCTACACTTTCTGTAAAAATCTTTTAAGGCTGACAGTGTTTGCATATACAAAATAAACAGTATTTTCGAACACATAATCGTACCTCCTTCCTTGATGAGATAGAGGTTTCTAGAATCCTTGGGCTGCTTCTTGGTCTTGCTGTTGGTTCCGAGCACCCTGTCGCGGAACATGGCCGGGTAGGGTTCAACGGCCTGACCCTGGAGCATCATTCTGGAAGGCCCGGCACTCAAAAATATATCAGCATCTTCCTTTGTCTGTAAAAAAATCAAAATAATATTCCATTCTGAATTAAAAAAAGAAAACAGCTGAACAACAAACATCTAAATATGTCGTGTTTGGTGGATTTTTTGAATTTATTACAATATTTTATTACTCTATAAATAATTGAAGGTTCATATCAATAATTAATAAATTATTAATAATTAAATATACATATACTATACATAAAATTCGTTTTTCAACGCATCAATCCAAACACAAAAATAACGGCAGAAGCGGGATGCGAACCGCGGACCTTGGAAACCAACTATGCCCAGGTATTCATACCGCTCAGCCGACTCGGCTATTACTATGCCTGGACCGACTCAAGTTGAAACTAGTATTTATGTCATTGTTATCATCGTATGATAGATGTCGCTATAGTATATATTCAAAGTATGTATATTTTTATTTTTTTTAAATTAATAAATTTATAAGTACATACATATTCACAATAAAAATCATCTTATGACATTTCTCTCGTCAATAAGTTGGTAAAAAATAAATGGCGAACGAAAAAAAATAAAATATATATATATAATCATAAATAAAATTAATTGATGCAATTTTAACGAATATTCATTTAATTTACAACAACCGCCATCTATTAAATAATGAGTATCAATAACACAATATGTGTCAATTTCTAGATTCAGTGAGCGGAGGCAAGCAGCCCATGCCGAGTGCAGACTGAACATTGCAAAAGTCTACAATTCGAATCCCAGCGTCCGCCGTTTATTTTTCTCTGATTTATTGACAAGACAAATGTCAAAAAAGATGATGTTTGCTTTGAATTTGTATGTACGTATCCAGGATATCAGTTTTGTATGAAATCTAGAGGCATTATTATTTTGTAACAAATATATTTTTTCATCCGTACCTTGAATCTAATAAATCCGGTTCCTTTAGAGTGTTCCGTGAGTTTGTCGACGCATACCAGCGCATATTGCACTTCACCAAATTCCTTAGCAAAGTCTTCCAGATCTTCACTGACAACGCTGAAGGGAATGTTCTTCAGGAAGATGGTGCGGCCGTCCTCTGCATCGTTCGCAGAAACTCTATTTAAATTTAAAAAAACATTTATCATTCTTTAATTATTTTAACAAACCCCGTCCAATAAAGACGACTCCGCATCGCCAGGATCGTCATCAGGACGCGTGTATGGATGAGGAACAAGTCACAAAGCAAAGAACTCATCGAGAAGCACATTGATATTTATTTTAGTTCAATACAATAACATCCTCCTCTCTCTCAAAATGGGGTGTTAATACGTCGCGTGAGGGCAGGATGAGGAGCAGGTCACCAAACAAACACTTTCTTTTAGAAGCACATTGATTATATTTACGTTAAAACTTTACAAGCTTCCAGCCAAGCGAGATGACATGCCGCTGTGACCGTGATGGTACCTTCTCGATCGTCAACACATCACTGACGCGTTCGTCGGCGCTTAGGCTGTCCCCAAGCGCTCAAGTGGCAATGTCTATAACTAACACACTCGTGAACGTATAAGCGAACAGAAAGAGACGAAAGATTGTATATCGAGGTTTTCGGTACCAGTCGGCAAGGGCTACATCGTGCTGATGTCAACAAGAAGACTGACAAACTTCGGTCTTCTGCCTGGGACACAAGCAATGACAGTGACCATGTAGTAACAGTCACAGCGTCCACCAGGCAGAAAATCGTAAAGTCCACGGAGAAGAATAAAACCCTTTGCTGGTACTCACTTCCAAGTGTTAATTAACTTAATATAAGAAAATCAAGATTACTTGAGTTTGTTGGGGTCTTCAGTTTGTTGTGAAGCAGCATCATCATCATCTGCTCCTTCTTCATCCACATCTGCGTCACTCTGATCGTCATCGTCACTCTCGTCGCTGCCTTTTGATGAATCATCGTCATCTATAAAAAAAACGTGAAAAAATATTTTAAAACTTTTCTAGCCAACATTGTTTTTTTTTTCATATCTGCTCCATATGTGGTGTAGATAAGTTTATTGTCGTTTCACAGCTATGTAAGCTCAGGTTCTCTATGCCTTGTCCCAGAACACCTGTATGCCCAGAGGTCCACGCGGGAACATAGATGGTTCCTAGGAACCTCCAGGGGAAGAACCAGCGAACTTGCATAGACTGCAGCTGTAGTACCATAGAAATAGTTGAGTGTTCAATAATCAGCTCCCGAGGCCTGGACAATTTTGTTTTGTCCTTAAGGGATAGCTTAGATTTGAATAATTTTTAAAAAATCATGCCTGGTCAGGATTTGAACGGCCAGCGTCAGAATGAGAAACAAACGCTTTAACCAAATTAAGCATTGTGGCTTTTGGGTTTAGTTATGTGTGGCGAATTTCTTTTGACTAATATTTTGACTGCCATTGCAGGGGTTGATATAATATATGAAAATAGTAAAAATAATAAAAATAAAAAAAACTCTGAAGATGACCCCTGCTATGGCGGTCGAAATAATAGTTTTAAAAAATGCCACACACGGCTAAACCCAAAAGCCGCAACGGCCGCATTAAATTACTTTATTACCTTCGTCATCAGTTTCTTCATCTTTAACAACGCTATCATCTGCATCTTCAAGTTTCACAGGTTTGGAGTCTTCTCCATCAGACTCTGGCTCACTCTTGACTTCGTTCTTCAAGTATTCCTCTTCGTCTTGCTGCTGAGTCACGTGGGACATGTATTTATTCTTGGCAACAGCCCAATCTACGTGTATCGGGCGACCTGTAATAAAAAAGGATTCATGAGTACAATCGGATTTACGAATTATGCCCTTTTAATTTTTTTAAATATAAACAAGCAAAAATAATCATTTATCCTTTCCATTGCTGTGCTAGAAAAAATAAACAGAAGGCTCTTGTGATGTGTAGTCCCTACACATGCAAAAAAGGGTTGCAACTGCCAATTCTCAAACAAATTACATTGGCAAAAGAGGAAAGAGATGTGAAAAAATAATCAACGTGTGCTGGTAGCCTATTAAGAAGCCTTAAAGAACTAATTCCTCCTGCACCCACTCACAGCCGACAAACTCGTCTTACACTTGCCGAACATCCATACACGGTTAATATATGTCGACCAAGAACTGGCAGCTTCCAAAGTTCCTTCCTTAATGCCACCGGTAATCTATGGAATGCTCTTCCAGCGTCTGTGTTTCCTCCTTCCTACAATCTGGATCTCTTCAAGAAACAGATAAATATACACTTGCAATCTCCCCAACCCACACACAAACACGAACACAACACACGTTTCCCGCATGCAGCGTCCAGCCTCCCTGGCTGAGCGTCCAGCCTCCCTGGCTGAGCGTCATAGAGTGCACTGGTCTTGACCGGTTGTGCTCTCCTGCATGCGTTTACACAAAAAAAAAAAAATTAAAAGTACCATCACAATTAAACTGAATCAAGTACTCTAAGCTTATATACAATATTATAAAAATATTATTTTAAACATTTATTTAATTTTTTTTTTCGATAATGATAGGTGGAATTCCATAATATCAAAAAAAAACTAAAAGAATATTTAAAAAACAATTTAATAAAATTGTGGAATATTTTTTAAATAATATTTTATTTTGATGAAATGAAAAAGGTTGCCTTTGAAATGTAAAGGGTTTCTTTTGAAATGAAAAAGGTTGTATGTAGAATTAAAATAATCTGTATTCAAGAGTCATGAGATGTGTTTCTTGCCAACACTTTTCCGACTCACTATTTACGCTGTAATAAACTCGACACAATCTTCTTCTTGGTAGTATCAATCCGGTGGATTGGTTTGCAGCAACAAAATCTTGCATCTCGATCACTCCTCTCGCATAAGAGCTACAACTCATGACCTCGAACACTTGCTGCAAATACTCCCATCTAGGGTGCCCTCTTGACACAATCATAAACAACATAATTGAAAAAAATAAGTTACCTAAAAATGGTTTGGCGTTTGTTTGCAAAATCGCTTTCGTGGCCATTTGCACATTCTTGAACTGGATGAAGCCGCAGCCGACCAGATCTCCATTAGGCTTCTTGAGCAGCGTGACTTCCTGCACCTCGCCGTGCGGCTCAAAGTGCTTCCGCAGAGACTCCTCGGTGACCTTGAAGGAGATGTTACGCACAATAATGCGCGCCTTTTTAACCTGACGCTGTTCGAAGGCCTTTTTGTTTTCTTCATTTTGGTCGCTTTTGATATTCTTTTCATCATATTGGTCCTTCTTGTTGTTTTTTCTGGAATCTGTAAACAAAAGGCATTATTAAACATTTACGAGCAGCCCATCCTTTTTTTACACGGTGAAAAAAAAACAACATTCATAGAATTCAACTAATCGGTTCTGACAGTCAAAATATCACTTAACCTGTTAACCGAGGAATTCAATTTTGCTCATGTTAAAAAGTGTGTACATACCGCGAGTAAACTATATGTACATGGTATATGATGAACAAACAAAATAAGCCGTAGCTCATCACGCCTGTTAAAGTGTAATTTCAGACGTTTCTTGATGGAATATATCGTCATACCCGCTACAGTTGCTTTCTTGGAATGACGGAATACTACGTCACACTCGGTTAACAGGAAAATAACCAATAACAATGAGTAAATGGCGTAAAGAAAGATGCATAAAAAAGGACTTAGTGTGCATAGAGTCAAATTCAATTTATTTATTTTAATGATAAGGTATCACATATTGAAAAAATGCGAATGAATAACATTTATGTGACAAATTAAAGAAATCAATGGATTCTCAAAAGTGAGTCAAATTTAAATAACAAATCATAAAAATCCGTTCCTTATCTTCAGCATATGTTTGCCACAAATCACAGTGCTCGCTAGATCACCGATGTTAAGCAACATTGGATGCGGACAAAGCTTGTGGATGGGTTACCGCCTGTTGCATGTGTAGTTGGTTAGGTTGAGGTATAAAACCAAACAATCCAGGACTCAGGAGTGTCGGTTTAATTACATAATCTCCTTTAAAAAATCTAATTAACAAATCACCCAAAATATGGCTGATACTACAGCAGCCATCAGTACAAGTCCCTGAGCCCTGCCGATGTCTTGGGAAGGCGTATAATGGCAATTAACAGAACTGAGTAGCGAAAATTTGTGGTGATCATACGTTCCAGATATGGAACGGATATGTCGAAGAATATCAAGTTTTTCATCATTTTTTAATGTATTTTTTTAAGATGACATACCTTTTTTCCAGCTATCATCGTCCTTGCCTTCAGCATTGTCGTATCCACCTCGCCTGGTCCTCCACTGATCTTCTTCCTCACCAACTTCTGTTTTTATTTCATCCTTAACTTCGGCGAGTGCTTCCTTACGATTAGCGACAAACTGATCTTTGGGAAGAGCCAATTCTACCTGTATAGCCCGACCTTAAAAAAATATATAGAACATGTATATAGCATATTAACCTTTAAACGCTAAGCGGTTTCCTTACGGGACCGCAGATTTGCGTCGTTCAATGCCCTACGGTCCCACACAGCAGTGCTTATGGTTCATTTCACAATCGGATTACATTAATTTGTAATAATAGTATTAAAGTAAGTTCATGGAAGAATCTATTGTGCGACGAAACGTTACAAACATTGGCCTGCTAGGGCATTGAACGACGCAAATTTGCGGTCCTGTATGGCAGAGCTCCGCAACCTTTTCTCATCTACGGCACACCAAAGTACTTCTTTGGATTCTACGGCACACCAAAGTTCTCACCTTGAATGCCGCGGCACACCAAAAGCCAAAAATAGATATTAATTTGATCAATTTCACTTTCTTAAAGTTAATTTAGAACTTAATAAAGCAAGTACCTCGTTGTGTGTCTACATAAATAGGCGATAGGCGCTGGGAGCTTGAGGACCGTTGTAAAATTATTTATTTATAATATTGCCTTATTTGATCGCGGCACACCTGTATCGGCCTTACGGCACACCAGTGTGCCGTGGCACACCAGTGTGCCGTGGCACACCGGTTGCGGAGCACTGCTGTATGGGACCACTGGGCGTATAAAGATTAATAAGCTTTCTCATGCAACAAAATCTATGATAATTTTCTCCAACAGTAGACTTCTAGAATCCATGAAGAAAATTCATTTACTTAATAATTTCAACAGACAAGTTTCTATATTTTTCTGTATGACATTAGCTTCCAGTATGCCATGTCTACTCCAAAAAGGACCATATGTCCATCATAAACTACTTCCAAGGATTGTATCTTGACTTTTTAATTTTTCACATGTTTGCCCCAAGTAACTTATAGCTTGTACCTACATTAACTGATTTGAAGCATTTTAAGTTTTATATAATCCCTGAATCTAGTAAATATAATTATTTAGTCAAAAATATCATGCTAAATTTTTTATTCATTTTGTCACTACAATGCTGCTAAGCGCTTCATCGTCATTACTTCATATCTGCTCCCTAGCTGGAGCATATGAACGTCACAAATTATCGTAATAAAATTGAATCGCCGCAATGGTATTCGCCTCATTTCATGTCAGCTCTGAATGACAGAGCTCCAAGTACAATTGAAGTATATTTTCGATGCATTTCTAGATCGGCAAGAGCTCAGATGCTTGAAGAAAAGGCAGATCTACTTTATGCTCTCTTGCAGCATTTGAATAACATATCCCAATCAGGTGAACCTTCGAGATGATGTTTTTTATATAGCTCTTTCGATTTCGAGCAAATTTACAATATATATCGCATATGTGAATATATTAGATGCAAGAATGTATGACTCACCTAAGAATGGTCGCTTATTAGTATTCGACACAGCGAGATTTGCATTTTCAATGCTTTCATACTGAACGAACCCACACCCAACGAGATCTCCATTTGGCCTCTTCAGTAGCGTGACTCCTGCTATTCTTCCGTAAGCCTCAAAATGCTGCTTCAGAGATTCCTCTGTAGTCTTGAAGGACAAATTCCTGATGCACAACCGCGCGTTAACGTCAAATGTCGGGGTACGTTTGTTATTAAATTTATTTTTTCCTTTGAAACCGCTCTTGTTTTTGAACGATTGTTTCCCTTTTTGAAAAGACGGTTTTCCTTTTTTGAAGTTCCCCTTCCCGCCACCGCCGAATTGTTCTGAAATAAAAAAAAGTCATGTCGATCAGCGCGAAATAAAAATATAACCTTAAAATGTACATCAAATTAAAAAAACGGGTAACCGAGACTTACGTTTCCCCATTACATAAAATTATAGATGAGCGTTTGCCAAGCAAATCAAAACTTAACTATTTTAGTAGCAGAAAGTGTCAATATTTCTAAAAGTAATTAATTATGTTTCAAACGAAAACAAGCATGCTACTTTGACAACTTGACATGAGGGATAAATTTCTTCTTCTTTTTCTAATGTTGCATGATGAAAATTTATAAATATATTTCGGTTAAAAAGGTAGGCGTGTACATTTTAACGTTTTTTTTTATCAATACTTACATCATATTTTTGTTTCTGACCATTGTCAAGCTAGCTTCAATTTCTTTTCAAAAATATCATCCTCACGTAAAAAAAATTAACTCAGCTTGGCCGCAGTTTTTGAACTAGAAATTTGAGCTTTAACCAACCAATATAATTATGAATTACATGGACTTAAATTTTTTTTATAATATTTTTTCAATACTCTAATCTTCTTTTATAGATCATTGCCTATATTTAAATATTATTAGTAATTAAATAGCAAAGGTTGGTTTCAAGGCTCGTGGTTCGCATCCCGCGTCTGCCGACATTTTTCTGAATGAATTGATGCTTATAAAAATTTGATGTATAATTGTATGTGTATATTTAATTACTAATAATAATGAATTATGTATTTTTTTATAAATTCCACTATTCAATACAAAAGTTGTACGTGTGTATTGGATATATTAAATTGCCGCATAACATTAAAATGTATATATGTATGAGGATTTATACCATTTTAACAAGTAAATGGAGAAATGGTTTATATTTTCAAATCATTTCTATCACACTTGAATTGAATATACTCGTATGTACGGTCAGATCACGAGTAAATGTCATTTGGCAGAATAATAAGCATAGTGATTGATGAGTTACTACATATAAAATATGTTGCAACTTATGTTAATGCCAATTACAAAATTTATCCAGATTTATTTCAAATAATGCATATCTAAATTTATATTGTTTTTCTTTAATAAAACATTAAAATTTTCCTCTAGCGAATTAAAAAATATACATATGTGAAGATGAATAAAATGACATCACCTCTTCACAAGGTTATATTAGAAAAAATATGTAAACCATAAAGGAATTATGTTGTAATGTCATAAATATAGTGCATTTTACATATACTAGTATACTATATGAACCATTATATACAACAATAAAATAATGATACGAAAGTAAAGCAACTGGCTTTAAAATACGGTCAATAGTTTCTGAATACGTATTCTTAGTTATCATAATTATTTTATTTTTATTTTTGGAACTACAAACACTAGTTATGTAAAAAATTAATTAACAAACGGCTGTTATGAGTTTGTAGCGGACTTTTGTTTTATCAGTTGTACCAATTCGGTATCTTTACTTGTCTATTAATGTTTGCCTTATATATTCCATAGATGTCGGTAGAATCGCCGTCACCAGAGGTCGCTTCAAGTACTATTGCACCTATCAAGGTGGAAGTGGAGCTGGCTCTCTATAAGCAGACGCCTCCGTAACCTGATTATCAAGCCGCCCGCCAGAGAAATCACTGTGTTACGTGCCGCTTTATGAACCGATCAAGTCACACCTACCTACTATATACTACTACATTCTTACAGTAGCAATTCATTATTCCAAAAATCATTTCTATAATAGAATCTCATTAATCATTCAATCCAATCTAATGTAAATATTCTGTAACTTTTTACCTTCAAAACTGTTTAAATATAATTCTTACTTACTGACATTAAATTCCCCTGACATTGTACCGTGTTCTAGTTTCTTTCCTTTCTTGTTCGGAATGTTCGAGTATTTCCAGTGATTCCTTCCTAACACGCATAACAATTCCTTCTCAGCAATCCGCAGGTCACAACACATCCCTCCCCCCCACACACACACAGACACACACACGCACATTCCGACAAATTTATTAAATAAAGTTGTTCACTAACACTACTATGAAGGATTTTGTCAGGACATTGGGTAATATCAATGAAAAAAATACTTAAAAAATGACATTCAATTTAATTAATAACACATAATTATCAATAAATACAATCAAACTAATAATATTATTTAAACAAATCAATTATATTTTCATCAACCAAAAAAATATATAAAAGAAATACACAAGAAAACGTTAAGGCACCCAATATTAAATTAAACTAAAAGTGTATGACATGACAAGTAATTTTATTAACTGGGATTTTTTTATCTTAAACTAAAAAAATACGTAAATATAAATAAAACATAAACCAATTTACAATATTATTAATTTTCTCCTGAAAATATAGTATGAAGAATATGTAGCAAAATATTTAGTGTTCTTAAATGGCTACCAAACACAGTGTTGCCATGACAACAAACTAAGCAAAACAATTATGAATTTTGTATCGTTTATGTGCACAGCCTGGTAAATATTTGAATTTGTATTTCAAAGAAGGAGAGTGAAAAATAGACCCTAAAAATCGTTAGAATAAGTTTTTTTTTTAATTCAATCTATTACCCAGCAAAGTTAATTTTATAATGGGATTAAAAATGGATGAAAGCTCAAAGTCTATAATTGTTTGAATGTCCATAACTTTATAAGAGAGATATAGAAAAATATTTTATGTTATTAAATGTACGAATTTCAAAATACCTAGCCAGATTATTCTGCATTCAGATATATTTACGAAGAGGTATATGTAAATATTCAAAATATTGGAATTTTATTTACTTGATATTATTGACAATGAAAGTGATATTTGGGTAATGTTTTTTTAGATTTCTAATTGAATGACTTGAGCAAAAAAAGCCTTCTGTGTATAGTATTTAAGATTTAAGCCAGATTTAGAAGGTAAATGATTTTTTAACCCTTTCGCATCGGATGTCAGCATATGCCATCAAAGATTCCCCGACTGTTAACATTGGTTGACGTGATATATCGTTTTGCTACTTTCAGTACTCATTGTGACATCTACGGTAGGAAATTGGAACTGCAGTCATTCCCTTTATCAACCTACATGTATTCTTTACTGGAATCTGTAAAGCATGTAAATAAATAACGTTAGGTTACAACCACATGTGTCAATGTCACCACATGTATGGAGTTACATAATGAATGTTTTTTAAATTTAATAGTTTTTTATGCATCATCTGATAGCTAAAGGATAGAAAAACCAATATGATGTATGTAAAATAGGTCAGATAAGTACATTTATGCTTCAAATACTAGTTTTAAGCAAAAATAATGGTTCGAAAAATTCACGCGATATTGACAGTATAATTTGTATTCCACAGAGCCGTAACAAAAGGGTTAAAAATGTAATGTATCCGAGTATATTAATATTCTAATTACTTGCGTTGTTACATTTTTATTTAGTAATAAATTGTTTTATTTTTAAATTACGAATGTATACAGTCTCTACAAGCGTTTTTTATGATATGTTGAATTGCTTAAATGAAAAATAAAAGCCATGTCATTTATATTATTATTTTGTAGTATCTATAATATAAAAAGATAATATTATGCCAGCAAAATAAACAAAATGTAGTGAGGGCAAAATACCTTTCATCCATTCATAACATTACAACTAAAAAATAGCTAACTATCAGGATTCCGCCGCATTTTGTTCCAATACGATTCGTTGGTGCAAGGCACAACTGGTGCACTGGATGTCTCTCTAACCTAACCTAACCTAATGTATTTCCTTAACAAGACCTATGGATCTCTGAACTCTATGATCACTTGACAAATCCTTAGGTTAGGTTAGATTAGGTTAGCGAGACATCCAGTGCACTAGTTGTTCTATGCACTAAATGTCCCGTACACCAGACATGCAGTGCGCCCCACTTCGTTACCGATGAGCCGTTGAACAAATTGTCTTGGAACGATAGGTCGTGACACCAACTATCAATTATTTAAAAGAGAGAACTCGACAATAGTAATTATTTAAATTTCTTAAATCTGTTCCAGTTTTTTTTTACACCATTTTATAAAAAATCTTTTCTAAGCATTAATATCAATTTTTTAGCGTTGAATACCTCAGTCAATGTTCAGTAATTGTTTACATCTTTATTTATTATTTTCAACTATCACTTTAAATACCTGTATACATATAAAATAATAAAGTATACATTTACAAATATATTAATAATGCTGGGGTAAACATTCCTTATGACGATAAATGGCATAGCCACAAAGCCATTGAGCAGGATAAGTTTATCTTTAAAATGATTTTCATACTTTAAGGATTGTCGAAATAGGTATATAAATGGTTTGTGGTATGATTGCTCTATGCATAGATCAGTGCCACAGAGCATTTAACTTTTTTTTTTATTGTTATAAATCAAAAAATATTAAATTAAAAAAAATCTTATTTATTAAGCATTTTGCAACTAATATTAAAAATAATTAAAAGCGTCTTTCACAACTAAGGCACATTATTTCAATATGAATTTTATTAATATATATTTTATTTGATTTTCACACATCTCACTTTGGTTTACAATAAAAATTAAGAAATAATAAAATAAAAAAACATGTTTAGAAAAGTCTGCACAATCTTATCGAGTGCACAATTTTATTAAATCAATTATATTTTATTGAAAATAATTATTTACATCACATTTTGACATTATTATTTTTTATTAATATTATGGTAATTTTGCAGAATTCGTTTACCATTTTTATTAATTAATAGGCTACCCACAAGAGTGATGCGACTTGCAAGATTACATATCTTTTATAAAGAGACAGATCTTTACAACCATCTCTATAGCTCTATCTCATATCAAACATTGCTATCAAGAAAACCCTGAAAATAAGAGACTCCAGCTCTGGCAACAAGTCGCACCAGAGGATTTCATTACTCCAAAGGAAGGCCTCCCAACTGGCAAGAACTTTGACTGGCGGACCTGGAAATCCCTGAACAGATTAAGAACCGGAATTAGTAGAACAAAGGACAACCTTGAGCGGTGGGGAATTCTTCCGTAGAGAGAGCCACTATTGTGCGACTGTGGAGACTCACACCTAAGATCCTGCTCCATGTGCCCAACAAGCTGCACACCTCAAGATCTAATGCTAAGAAACACACGGGCTATCGATGTTGCCAAATACTGGGCAAAAATAATTTGACGTCGCTGACACGAAGAAGAAGAGATCAAGAAAACAAACAATATTGCAGTACTATTCATAGAAATGGTAATGTTTGTGTAGCTCTGTCCCTCTTTAAAACGTGAGCACTCTTGAAATTGACATCATTCGTAAGTAGTCCTTTATAAATCAATTTACCTTCAAAAATCATTTTTATTTAATTTGAAATCGAAATAATTATGTAATAGGCTTACTAATTAAATCATCACTTTTTAATTGATAATATTACAAAATGATTTATTTCCCATTTGTTATTTCCATATCTAAACTTTTGGTTGACAGTAATATGGCGGAATTCTGCAATATTACCATTAGGTATTATTCAATTTCACAAAACTTCTTATATAATTCACATTCGCCTAGAAAAGTAATTGTGCAAAATACAAAAGCATTCATTTATAACATTTCTTAGAATAATTGTTATCCATCAGAAGATCTGACACATAGAAATAAACCAACTCCATTTCAAGTTCGTTAACATGTCTTATTTATTACTCAAGACATCTTAATGTAAAACCTCACAAGATTAAGAAACATTCATTATCAATTACTAGGTATCAACACATAATTGGAATAAAACACTTTTTATTTAAATTTTGTATTGCCAACACAAAAAAATTCCAAATTTCTTTCATATTAATACACTTCCTTGGTACAATAGATGAATATTTTTTATTTAGATTGCAACATTATACGTACCTATTATTTGTAGTATTATGGATAAAAAAAACATTATTATGTTAACTCAATCATACATGAAATACTCTTTTATGCCAAATTTTTAAACCAATATCTATTATGAAACAGTAAAAATAATGAAAATTGATGATTATAGTATCCTAAAACATTATTTTTCAGTGTTAAATAATTATTTTAACCATTTATGTGTTGATAATATCAGATACGCGTCACAGTAATTTATTGGAATGAGGAAACTGACAATTAAACAAAGTTTTCACAACAACAAAAAAATACGTTTCCGGGCACAACTTTAATCGTATTTTGGCATTTCAAGGGGTGCCTGGGTAGGTATGATTAAAAAAATAATACTTATATTGTCTATGAATACAATATCAAAGTACAAGTAGAAAAACAAGTTATAATAAGTAGTTGACAAAAGTATAAAGCCATGTAAATGTACATTTTTTGAATAATTCTAAAACATGGCAAGATGAACAAAAAAAACACATTTTTACCTGCATTTACTAAAATATCTTATATATATAGAATTATACCCAAAATAATTATATATTTTCACAATTAAACACCTAATGTAAGACAAATATATGGCAGTTTAGCCATCACTTCTGGGGTATTTCAATGATTCATAATGTCATGATATATCAATGATTTGGTGAATATTTAATTTTGGCTTTGATTTCCAGGTACAGTAATATTTTTTAAGACATTATTTAAACAGCATTTATGTTTTTTTTTTAATTTTATTTCCATATCCGCTTTCTAATCAAAACGAATGGCCATTGTGAATCGCCATACAAACTCAAATGTTTTTGATTGCAAATTAATATTATAAAATTTACTTTTAGAACATTGTCATCAAATCGCAATAATGGTAAGAAAAAACATTTTTTTTTAGTACAAAACCTCCTTCTTTTTTAACCGTATGGATGCCATGAGCCCAAATATGAAGCTCGCCAGTGCCGTGAGCACACTGGTGTGTTATAAACTGTATATTTTCGGTCAATGTTTTAGCTTGGGTCTATAGCGACATCTATCGTCTGCCCAAGAAAAAAAATGGTTAAAATTGGACACTATTTAGGCGTTCAAATCTTCGATAATCCACGAGGCGTTGCATTGATCTATTCAGGGTCATGGCATCTAAAAGGTTAAAGAAAAAATCTTATAAAATCAAAAATATATGTACAAGCAAAGTTAATAGCAGAATTAAAGGGTTAAGTGAATGAAGATATGTGTATTTTATGCATAATTTGTTATGTCTGTTTGAAAATATATATTTTAAAAATATGTATATTCATTCTTGAGCAATTTTTTTTTTGGTTATAGTTAAAAAAAGCCCCGCTCAAAGAAAAACTATTTTAGGGAACAACACTTGCTCACCAATAGTCAAGCAACTTCAAAACATACATTTCAGATAGGCATTGTTTTATAGATATTTTTTTGGATTTAAGCCAAAGTAAATCTTCATCTAACATTTATATTTTTCTCAGCAAACTGCATTTTTTATTAAAAACATTAGAAAATATGAAAACGGAAGCATACATTTGCTATATAAAGTAAAGTTAGTTTGGAGTTTAGTTAAACAAACATTGTAAAAGTTATATTAAGTGTCAAAAATAATACACAAAATAATTAAATTTATCGTTTAATTTTTTTTTTTAATTTTTTCAGCATTCACTTTGAGATCTATTATAAATTATAAATATTTATTTATTTACCTTGTTTTTACATGGATCACCTAAGATAAGTTCTCTATTAGGAGACTGCAGTTTCGACTAACTCGTAGCCTATCTCAATCCATCACTTGTTAAGAGATAACTGAGCTGCGATAGTACTTATAAGTGGTCAAACCCATTTTATGTTGGAGAGGGGGTAGGGGTGAGTCTATCAATGATAAGAGAGGGAGACAGATAGGGTTGCAAGGATGAAGAAGAAAAAAAACACTTATAAAGTACTATCGCAGCTCAGTTGTCTCTTAAAAAGTGATGGATTGAGAAAGGCTACGAGATATTCGAAACTGCAGTCTTCTAATAGAGAACTTATCTTATGTGATGTATGTAAAAACAAGGTAAATAAATAAATATTTATAATTTATCATTTCAATTTCAAAACAGCTCCTTTAGTGAGCTATCATTCAAAGGATATGCCGTGGAAATGATGTGTATAGAGCGGGGCATCTTTACCTAACAAATACATATTTTTTTGTTTTCAATAATGATACAGACAAATTCACATAAATTTCTTTTTATAAAATGCCCTTAAGTCATTGTAACCCTTTAGTCATTTTATATAATCCATGTTATTTACCTTGAAAAATGCTAATTCAACAATTTAATCAGGTAAAATAGATAGATTAAACGCACGCAGTAAGCCGAACCATTAATTTATTTTCATATTTCAGAAGATGAAACAAGGGTTTTGAAAATTTCAAAAAACAATGTATCTATATTAAGACAAAAACTTAACAACGCATAGCCAATCAAAAAGATCAGACTAAATTTCCTACAATTGTCTATGAATATTGTTTTATTATCGGTTGGGTAAATTTCAATTATTAGTATACAACATTATTTTTATCAATCGCAAATAACATAAGGTAATAAGTGCTTAATTTTTTAAATATCTTTACGTTTCATCGGATGTTAACACGTAATATTTTTGTACTTATTATTTTTTTACTTCCAGCGTTCAATTGTGTTTATTAATTTGCTTTATAAATCAATAAAAAAATACAATTATCTAAATAAAAAATGCACAAATAAATTATTTTACAAACCATATACATCATAAATTTGCAGCAATTTAACAAAATATAAGTTTTAATGTGTTTTTCTACCTAATATACCTCTTCAGCATATTTTGTGTTGGTAGCACTGTATATTATAAGAAAAATTAAATACCTCTTGTGTAATAGAAGGTATTATCTGGTTTGAATATTGGTAATGTATTGCTAATTATTTTCCTTGCTTTTAATGAGTTTATAATTGATATTGATGGAGTAATTAATACTCTAAATGTAATAGATATTTTTTTATATTATTCCAGATGATATATTAATGGTTTAGAGAAAATATTTTCTATATTACAATATTATGATATGTTTGATATGGATAATAAATTCAATAAGTAAATTACAATTGTTTAAAACTCCACCATAAGCAGCAAATAAAATATATACATAACATTCTATTATAGTGGTCTCGAAGGTAATTGAAAATTTATTATTATTAAATTTTAACGCTCTCTAGCGCCTAAACAATTTATCCAACGGAAAATCATATAACATCAGCTCGATATAGCCATTGTAGGGTAGTGCCGAAAAACCTCATCATACAACCTTTCATCCATTTTGGTTGTTTTAACAGAAGATAATTCGTCAAAGGGCCGACAGGTGATAGAAGGGCGCTGCGGTGTTATAAAGCGCTCCGACTCACTTCGGCTCGGCTCTCGACGGAAGTAGATTGTTCATTGTCCGTGGCCTGAGCCGAATACAAAGTTTGTCAATTTTCATCTAAAATGTATCCCAATTTGCTTCTAAAAAGGTCTTTGTGGTCTCATCCGCTCCTCATCTTTCCACCACGTGTCCTGATAACTATCCCGGCGACGTGAAGTCCTCTTTTTCTGAGTTAATGGGATGTTACATATTACTAACAAATTGTAGGAAATAAATTATTTCTTTTTTTTGGAAACATTTTTTTTTCAAAGTGCAATTTTTGCATTAACAACTGTGGGATAAGGATTTAATTTTTACTAAATTGCAAATTTATAGGAAATTAATGGTATACGCGCTAGCGAACGTTAAATTTAAATTCTGCAGATTTTGTAAACTTAAGACGACTATAATAGTAAGTTATCAAAAAGATTTATGGCTATCTGATTATATTTTTAGTTCGAAAGGCCACGAATTAATATATATTTACCTAAATGCAAAATATTAAAAATATTATTCGTAATTATGATAATTTATACAATTATCTAAATTTAAATTCAATAACATATTATTTTTTAAGACATGACAATTTTTTTTAAATATATTTTTTTGTATATTTTATTACAAAACGGGGAATAGATGACAACACGTAATAAACAATCAAAAGATTAGACAGTCTTGGGGGGGGGGGAGGTTAACAGTAATTTTTTTCCTAGAGTGGGTTTTTATTTTTGAACACAGGCGAGGAATACTTGGGTTTGGTCGTCTCCCGCTTAGTAACAGTCTGAAGTTTGGTCGCTCGGTCTCGGAGCCAAGGAATATGTACTGGGAGGTCTGAAAAAATACCAAAAGAAAATTACGACAATTTCCTAGAACATTCTTCAATTTTCATTCTAAGCTTGGCAAAAAATTCTTAGCTTATGGCCACCTAAAAATAATTTTAAAACATTTATAAATCAACATCATCATACTATGACTGCTCCATAACTGGAGCATATGTTTGCCACGAATTGCCACCACAAGCTTTGTCAAACGCCATAGTACTCGCTTCATTGCATGTCAACTCTGCTTAACCTAAATTTTGCATATCTGCAACCTAAAAGCCAAAATGGAAAAAATGATTTTCAGGGTCACAATCATATATAAAAATGCATACATTTTTACCAAACCACAAAAACAACAGTAACATTTAAGACTTCAACTAGCACTCCACATTGTACACAACCGTTTAATGCAAACTTCGACGTAAGCATACTCAATACAAAATGTACACAATTGACAACCCCGATCGGGGTTCGTGGCAGTCAATAAGTTAAGCTACGCCAAGTAAATTCTATGCATAGATCCCTACGGTGTTTCAGAATGGCGTGTTCATGAGGGCTTGAAAAAAGGCAACTGTAGTGTATGCTCTCCTGCGCCTTCTGAAGTGTATAACCAGGTTCACCTTGTGAGGGAGAAACAAGTCTGTGAAAATACGAGTATATTTGTGTTTTACCTGAGAGAAGGTTTCCGAGGAATGCCCGAGGAAGGTCTCGGTAAGCCGCTGGGGCGAGGAAGGCGCTGGGTTACTGCTGCAGGCGGCGCCGGAGCCGGGGCGGCTAAAAATATATTCAATAACATTATTTACATGCATTGATCAACGACTATAGCATAACCTCTTGTTCAATCACCAAAGCAACATTAGACGCGGACCAAAACGTAAATGGGATACCACCTGTTTCCGATCACGTGACATTTGTTGGGTTGAGCTGCTTCTTACGACCAAATGATACAGTTACTGTCATGCTCTGTATGATGCTCTTATATATAATGATTACCAAACACTTAATACATCTCGGATTAGAAATAATCTGGACCTGGAAATCCCTGAACAGACTAAGAACAGGAGTCGGCAGACCGCCTCACACCTAAGATGCCTGACTAGATGCAAATCAAGGCCATCCATGTTGTTAGAAGCAATTTGATGTCGCTTACACGTAGAAGAAGACGTTTTGGATACTAAAGCTGCCTAGTCGTATATTTTGCCGGCGGGTATAGCTCAATGGTCAAAGCGTTTGCTTTGTAAGTCAAAGGTCGTGGGTTCGATCCTCGATGGACGATTAAAAAAATGGATTTTTAATCAATTTCTGAGCTCCAAAATCACTCCTGGTGGGTGTGAATTTGATCCCTCACCCGTAAAATGCCATTCATAGCCTATTAATTAAAATTGGTATTAGACGAAAGTCGTCCCATGAAGACAACCCATTCATAGTAAATTCCTTTAATAATAAGGATGACGCGTGAATCTCGGGCTGTAGTCTATGACGTTGGCGGATCAACACTCCACATGCAGCGCCTAGCCATATGTATCATGGTAAGCGTCATAGAATTCCACAGATGACACTTCAAAATCACTATCACTATTTGTCGGTATTCTCCTGTATGTGTTTACATAAAAATAAAAATAAACGTTTTCCCAGTTGAGCCTCTCGGGTGTGGAGATCACTTTAAGATAAGGCATGTAGAATAGCAGCTGACAGAACTTTGTGGTGAAAATTTTAAAAGGCTGTATGAGAAAAATATATATGTATACATATTTGTATATAAAAATTTAAAAAACACTGAGTGTTTTTTAGCACCCAACCTTTTAGTTCCCAATTAGTTAAATATTATATTTAAAATATGAAAATGTAAATAGGGAGATTGAATATTATTTTGTATTATTAAGTTAAAAGCGTTATTTAAGCAATAGAAAAAGACTTGTTTTATAAAATTTTAATTATTGGAATTATGTAAGGGAATTATGTAAAGGTGAGCAATATACTCGATTGAGTATATTGCTCACCTTTACATATTTCACAGACCTTTGATCCTATTTCCATTGGGGGAACAGAAATAGAGGTTGTAAACGACTATACCTATCTGGGACAAGTAATACAACTAGGGCGAAATAACTTCTCAAAAGAAATCGACAGGCGCATACAACTGGGATGGGCAGCATTTGGAAAACTAAAGTACATTTTTAAAGCGAAAATTCCGCAATGCCTTAAAACTAAGGCGTTTAACCAATGCGTCCTCCTGTATTAACTTATGGCGCAGAGACGTGGAATCTGACAGCAAGTCTTACCCATAAAATAAAAGTCAACCCATGCTCGGAGTGTCGCTAAAAGATAGAATCCGAAACGAGGAAATACGCAGAAGAACTCAAGTAGTGGATGCTACCCAACGAATAGGCACACTCAAGTGGCAATGGGCAGGTCATATCTGTCGAAGAGACGACGGTCGATGGGGAAGAAAAGTATTGGAATGGCGCCCAAGAACTGGCAAACGAAGCATTGGCCGACCCCCTACAAGATGGACTGACGATATAAGAAGAATAGCTAGAGTGACCTGGATGCGGAAGGCGGAGGATCGAAGAGGATGGAGACTCATGCGGGAGGCCTACGTTCAACAGTGGACGGACACAGGCTGATGATGATGAGCAATATACATTGAGAGAAATAGCTCAATACAAATAATAATATGAACAGCAATGTACATTTCTATCTCCCAATTGTATCGCTAGTTTAGACAGTCCTTTATTGTAAATATTTAAATGATAAAAATTATTGAAGGTAATATTATAAATATTAATTAATTAAATTATATTTTAGAGGTTATGTTTTTAATTGCACTTGATTTAGCAAGAGATGGTAATACTCATTAGTGGGAGCTTAGTTATCGAGGCATGGGGATTGTTAAGGTATTTTTCCCCTCGATTGATGGTCTCCATAAGAACCCCAGGTTATGCGGTTTGACCACAAAGTCTGACTCACACGGATGGGCTGTTTGGCCGTTCCTGCTTTCCGGTTTGCTTGGATTGCTTCTGGATACATTTGCATATGAAAAAAGAGGGACACATTTAGTGCTAGGAGTTTGCATTCACAAGCGCTTTTGCGAAGGATCCACTGCATGACGCATACAATGCAAACTAGCAATTGTCTAAATCTAAAGCAATGAATAACTGAAGATATATATCATTTGATGTGATTATTATTCAATTCAATTTATTTTTTTTCCCTTACAGAAACATTACAAATTGAACAACTCAATTCATTTCTAACGTAGAATAAAAATTGATTCTAAAATAATACAATATATACAAATATTTGTAGGTACTTATGATTAAATACTAGGAACAAAGCAATAAAGACAAGCAACAGAAGGTCCCAATGCTCATCAAACAGACGACGCCAACAAATTATTCCTGCAAAGAAAAATTTTTGGAATTCATGTCTGAATTGGGCCTCCCTTACGTGAAATATATCATACGGGTGTTCAATGGAAAAGGTACAGTTCTGCTACGAATATATAGTTTTTTTTTTAAATAATAATGGGTGAAGTAAATATGGCATTACTCTACTTAAACATAATTACTCAGAGGCTTGTTATACTTGAGAAAGCATTTTTAGCATCATCCCTGACTATTTGTGGCTATAATTATGAAAGTGGTGTAATGCCAAAAAAACTAAAAATCAATAGTTATTTAGATTTTTTCGATCGACAATTCTTGGTGGAATTCCATAATATCAGATATAAATAAAAGAATTTTTAGAATTTATCTCACAATATATTTGTGGACTAAATGTTTTGTTTCAGCTCAAATTTCCCCGGACTTTCAAACGCCATTAGCAGTATCATCAATACTTAGAATCGTATAGCTTCCGCATCTACTTTTAGATTATCCACCAAATTTTTTGTTAAAATTGGAATTCTTACTTCTTCTTCGTAGTATCAATCCGGTGGATTGGTTTGCAGCAACAGAATCTTGCATCTCGATCTCCATTCCTCTCGGTCCTCCACAACCCTTTTCAGCTCAGCATAAGCGCTGCAGTTCATGTCCTCGAATACTTGCTGCAAATACTCCCGTCTAGGGCGCCGTTCTGCAGTAATGTTCGAACATTCCAGGTGGCATATCTTGTTGGCTGAAGGTTTTTCTTATTTGTCTTGGTTGTTTTGTCTCGAGCAGTCCCCACCCGGAGATCCGATTGGGGGACTATTTTATCTCCGGAAAATTTTACTTGAGATGCAATTAATCTATTGATGTAAATGATTCTTGTTTTTTAATGGCCTTTGTAATTATACATATTATTTTGTTGTTTTCATTAATGAATTCCCTTAAACATTATTGATTTCCAAAACACATATACCCATCACACAATTCATATCCACCTTTTCACTCACTCTTTGCTTTATATAGAGCCAACACTCACTTTACTAACTGACTTGAAAATGACCATTCGACCTGGCTGAAACATGTCGTCTACAAATATATTGTGAGATAAATTCTAAAAATTATTTTATTTATAACTGATAAAATATACTTTAAAACACCCAGTGAAGAAAATAAAAAATCTTAAAAATGTTGATTATTTTATTTCTGTCACTTTGTAATTGACAGATATTTTGTATTGTAGTGTTGCATGATTGGAAGTCTCACCTGGTGGGTTGGTAGGCTTGGAATAGCTCTGCGGTGTAGCGAGAGACTGCCGAGTAGCCGGCACCTTCATATAAGACTGGCTGCCATTGCCAGTGCTAGCCACCATAGAGTTTCTATTCACCAACAACTAAAAGAAAAATGTTCATACTAATTATATTGACATCAGCATGAAATAGCCCTTGCTGGCTGGTACCGAAAACCTCGATATACAATCTTTCGTCTCTGATTTCTGTTCGCTTGTCATACATGAATGTGTCCGCCATATAGGCATTTTGAACTGTTATATAGAACGCCGCTTGTGGCGCTGGGCGATAGACCATCACGAGCGCGGGAGTTGTGTGCTGACGGCCGAGAAGGTTGTCAAAGTCCTAGCACGGTCTTTGGCAATCGGGCTTTCAGCTACGCGGCACCAATGGCCTGGAACTCGCTACCGGAAAGCATAAGAGAGCTTAAAGCGGAGGCATCCTTCAGAAGCAGACTCAAGACCCACCTTTTTACTCAGAGAGGCAAAGAAGCGCTTTTGGAATGATCATTCGGTCATAAAAGAGCGCTATGCAAATACTAATATAATAATATAATAAGGTCGCATTGCAAATTTTGGAAGTTTGTAAAGTTTATCATAAATAGATGTCAATGTGCTTCAGAAAAAGTCTGTGTGATTAATCTGCTTCCCGTCCTGCCGCCACGCGACTGAATAACAACCTTTTAAAGAGAGGAGGATGTTAATCTATATACGAGGTATCTTAGAAAAGTAATGAGACAGAAATTTTTCGATAGTTGTTGAAGTTGAAGGTCTCTCTGAGGAAGCTTCATCTTTAATGTGCTCTCTGTCTTCCAAAAATGATTTGTACCAGCGGCAAACTTGTACTATTGATAAACAATGTTCCTCATAGGCTTATTTCAACTTTTCAAAAGTCAAACTCGCGGATTCACAAAGTTTAGCAAAAAACTTTATTTTATTGCACATCATCATCATCAGTGTCCGTCCACTGTTGAACGTAGGCCTCCCGCATGAGTCTCCATCTTCTTCGATCCTCCCCCTTCCGCATCCAGGTCACTCCCGCTATTCTTCTTAAATCGTTAGTACATCTTGTAGGGGGTCGGCCAATGCTTCGTTTGCCAGTTCTTGGGCGCCATTCCAATACTTTTCTTCCCCATCGACCGTCGTCTCTTCGACAGATATGTCCTGCCCATTGCCACTTGAGTGTGCCTATTCGTTGGGCAGCATCCACTACTTGAGTTCTTCTGCGTATTTTCTCGTTTCGGATTCTATCTTTTAGCGACACTCCGAGCATGGATCTCTCCATAGCACGCTGGGTGACGTTTATTTTATGGGTAAGACTTGCTGTCAGATTCCACGTCTCTGCGCCATAAGTTAATACAGGGAGGATGCATTGGTTAAACGCCTTAGTTTTAAGACATTGCCGAATTTTCGCTTTAAAAATGTATTTTATTGCACAATATTGCTCTAAATTCCGATGGTCCATTTTTGTAACACACAAAAAACACAACTTCAATGATTTTTTCAATTTCAATTTTGTTTATTTTGCCTTTCAGAAACATTACAAATTATTTAACTCAATGCATTTCTGAAGTACAATAAAAATACAAATAAAAAATACAATATATACAAAATTAGGTACTTATGATTAAGTACTATGAACAAAGCAATAAAGACAAGCAACAGAAGGTCCCTATGGTTATCAGACAGACGAAGCCAACCAATTATCCCTCCAAAGAAACTCTTGGAGTTCTTGTCTGAATTGGGCCTCTCTTACGTGAAATATATCAACATCCGAGGCGATTTGGTTAAACAGTCTGATCCCTCTCCCAAGAGGCATAGTCTCTGGCAGGTTAGTGTTACTCTTAGGAGAGCGAACAATCTATGCTTCCTTATTCTCAGATATCTATCGGGGACACACAAACCGATATTCATCAAAATTTCAGGATTCCCGAACACGCCACGCAACAGTCGGAAGAAATGCATACCTAAGCACATATCCCTTCTTGTCCTCAACTCAATGTACCCCAACATACCCTGTATGAAGTTAGTTGGATACAGCCACGGATAGTATCCATATACCCTCATGTAGAGATCTCAGAAATTTCTTCTGTACCCTCTCCAACATGAGGCTATATTTCAACTCATGGGGTGCCCAAATGATAGATCCGCTCTCGAGTATGCTACGGACCAATGAGTTAAACAACACTACCATTACGTGTGTGCTCGAGAAAACCCTGCCATTTCGTAATACAAAACCCAGCATCTTAATTGCCTTACCACACACAGCTTCAATGTGCGCATGGAACGTCAGTCTGCTCTCAAACTCTATACCAAGGTCTCTGATGGAGGATACTCGTGATATTCCTATGTTGTTCATAGAGTACCTAAGATACACAGTTTTCAAATTTCGAGTATAGGACAGAACGTTGCACTTAGCTATATTAAACTTCAGTTTATTACGCTTACCCCAGTCATATTATTTATATCCGACTGCAGAAGCATACAATCATCCAAGGTAATTATGTTCATGAATAGTTTCAAGTCATCAGCAAATAACAAAAACATAGCATGATTAATGACATCAGCTATATCATTAATGAACAATGAAAACAGCAGTGGTCCCAGGTTGGATCCTTGCGGGACTCCCGAATATGTATAAAAACTGTATGATCGATAAATGCCATAAGTAACAAACTGTTGTCTGCCTCTAAAATAACTCCCAAGCAAAGTTAAAAGACCATGAGAAAAACCCAATCCACTTAATTTCTTAAGCAGAATGTCATGGTCTACCTTATCAAATGCTTTGATGATGATGGCACCACGGAGAGATCCATGCTTGGAATGTCTTTAAAAGATAGAATCTGAAACGAGGATATCCGAAGAACTGAAGTAGCGGAGGCTGCCAAACGAATAAGCACACTCAAGAGGCAATGTGACATATCTGTTGAAGAGACGACGGATGATGAGGAAGAAAAGTATTAGAGTGGCGCCCAAGAACTGGCAAACGGAGTGTTGGCTAACCCCCTGTAACAGAGAATGACGACATCAAAAAAATAGCGGGAGTAACCTGGATGCGGAAGATAGAGAATCAAAGAGGATGGAGACTCATGCGGGAGGCCTGCGATCAACAGTGGACGGACACAGGGTGATGATGACGATGAGTGTTTACGGTGCTCAAACTTTACTTACGGAGCCAATATTGTGCTTAGCCCTGAGGGGGACCCCGTAACTGGAAGCAGGGAGCTGAGCTGTCTCACGCGGGGGCGCCACTGGTCTCGAAAAGTCTCTGCGACCAGCCATGCCTCCTGTAGCATCCTGAAACATAACACGTTCAAATTACTTTAAAGTGTGTAGAGCATTTATTGTCGCCTAATTATATTTTATAGTATACTTAAACCTTCATCCGCCCAGCGGTTTCCTTACGGGACTGCAGATTTACGTCGTTCAATGTCCTACAGACCCATACAGGAGTGCTAATGGTTCATTTCACAATCGGAGTACATTAATTTGTAATAATAGTATTAAAATAAGTTCATGGAAGAATCTATTGTGAGACGAAACATTACAAACAATGGGCTGCTAGGGAATTGAATGGCGCAAATCTCCAGTCCCTTACGGGACCGCTGGGCGGATAAAGGTTAAAGATATTTTTAAATCTTTTTTTTTTATAGTAAACGAGTTCAGTTCAAATATGATATACAGGTACAATGGTACGTCGACAGTGCTCTGACATACGTTGAATAAAAAAAGTTTTTTTTTGAGATAGAAGCAAAGTTACGGAACAAATTAAGCTTGTATCTCAAGGTACCACCGTACAACGTTGATTCAGGGATCAGAACTTGTACCTTAGAGACGAGCGTGTAGCTGGCCTGGCGCACCAGCGGGGCCGGGGCCAGCGCCGGGTTGGAGGCGTGCAAGCTGCTGCGCTGAGTGGGGCGCAGGGCCCCTAGGCCTCCAGCAGCCCAGCGAGAAGACGGGCCTGGAAACACATCAATAAGAAGTCATTACAGGATGAAATCGACTCAATATGGTTTTGGCGCTTCAGGCGTGAGCCTGAAGGACTCTCTTTCTCTCTCTATTCTCTCTATCAGTAAACTTTTTCAATATTATTAAATACTCATGTAGGCATCAGTACGTTTGTGCACATTGAAACTGATTTTTCATAGATCAAAATACTGCAGTCTTCTATCAAGTGAAACAGTGCTCAGTGCGGTCCATGTTAAAACAAGGTATGAAATTGTAATCTATCTAAAATCTATTTACCCTTTCATTACGGCTCTGTGGTATACAAATTAAACTGTCAATTATAAAACTAGTATTTGAAGCATAAATGTACTTATCTGGTCTACTTTCATATATCACATTGGTTCTTGTATCATTTAGCTATCAGATGATGACTAAAAAAATATTTCTAGTAGCAAAACGATATATCACGGCTACCGATGTCAACGGTAGGGGAATCTTAGACGGCATATATCGGGTACCGATGCCAACAGGTTAATACATAAAGCAATTATCAATAAATCAGATATCATCAATGACCGCATTATATACACATTTAATGATTTTATTAATTCACCTACCCCTCAAAAACTTTCAATTAAATAAATGGCCTTTTAATAGAAAATACAATAGTCTATGTAGTGATGTATTGAGCCCGACAGCTGGGAGGAAGGCAGGCTGATCAGCACCACTGACACTGACTCACCCGGGATGAGGTGGAGCTCCTTGTGAGAGCTGTACTGGCGCAGCTTGGAGGCGGGCAGGCCGCTGCGCCTCAGCTCGTTGCTGGAGCCTGACAGCTGGGAGGAGCGCAGGCTAGACAGCGGCCTGGCGGGCACGGCAAACACTCCGCTCTGCCGTTGATTCGGCTGCTTCAAAGGACTGCTGTTGGCCGATCGACCGACCGCATATAAACCTGGAAAATTATCAATATTAGGCAATGCCCAGCTACACACGCATCATTATGATTTATCAATGCTAGATTTTTCAACGATAAACAACTTCTTCTTCTCTATATAAAGGACAAATCCGACCTATCCTTGAATACGGCAGTCACCTTTGGATTGGAGCCCCAAAATACCTTCTAAACTTAATTGACTCAGTTCAAAAATGAGCACAATTCGTTTGATAAACAATGACACTCTTACGTCTAACCTGCAATCAATGGAACACAGGCGTAAGATTGGTTCTCATAATCTTTTCTACCGTTATTACCACGGTCGCTGCTCTTCGCAACTTAAAGAACTAATTTCTCCTGCACCCACTCACAACCGACAAACTCGTCTTACATTTGCCGAACATCCATACACGGTTTATATATGTCAACCAAGAACTGGCAGTTTCCAGAGCTCCTTCCTTAATGCCACTGGTAAGCTATAGAATGCTCTTCCAGCGTCTGTGTTTCCTCTTTCCTACAACCTGGATCTCTTCAAGAAACAGATAAATATACACTTGCAATCTCCCCAACCCACACACAAACACGAACACAACACACGTTTCCTGCATGCAGCGTCCAGCCTCCCTGGCTGAGCGTCATAGAGTGCATTGGTCTTGATTGGGTGTGCTCTCCCGCATGCGTTTACATAAAAAAAAAAATTGATAGTATGTTTACCGTTATCAGATCCATAGAGGCTACACTTGGTAGGGGAAGTCCTTTGATTATTGACTTTTTGCAGGAATGGGCCTTTAGTGATTTCCGGCGCGGAAGACTCTCTTTTGGGCAACATCCTGGAGGGGCTCCCAAGGTTGCGTAGGGTGGAAGGGGGGAGCATGGGTCTGTCCGGGGAGGGAGTTTTGCTGTCCTGCGGGGACCTGGCCGGGACAGCCGGACGGCCAGGTATCGGAGATATGCCGTTGTGGTGGAACAGCTGAGACTCGCGGTGGCTTGCCGGCTTCGAGATGGGCGTCGATACCATCTGATACAGCTCTGCAAAAGAGAGATACACATTTATTTTTTTAGTCACTTTAAAATATATTTTAATATCCTAATGCTTTATAAACCGCTGAAGATTTATAATAAATATTCAACAACTGATACAGTGATACCTAAAGCCACAAGACTGAACTACAGGTGAGCGATCCAAAATCAGGATCGACTCAACCTCGACCCGCTCTATGTGTGGAAGGCGTCAGACTGTAAGCCACGTGGAGTGGTACCTTGCTCAATCGCTTTTAGTGGCGCTACCGGGGACTATGTTTCTTTCGCCACAGGGAACCGCACGGTTCTCTCATCTGCCACTGATTATTAGTGGAGCAAGTGGTTAGCTTTTACGAATGAGAACCTGAAGTACGATACCGATCAATGCAAGATGGCAACTGATATCAGCTTGATATAGCTCCTTAAGGCTGATGTCGTAAAGCCTCGAAAAACGATATTTTGTCTCTTATTTAAGTTCGCTCGCCTGACATGCACATCTAATAATGTAAGTTTTAGTTATATAATAATACACGGTGTTTGCATACGCCATTTTATTTGTTATGACAGTTGGCCCGTGTAATCTTGGTGTCACTGTCATCTTTAATTTGCTTTTTCTGCCGCGACTGTTGGCAGCGCTAGATGTCAGAACGCGCCGTCAGTTGGAGCTCGCTCGCAACCGTTATGGAAACGCCTAATGAAATTCGCCATTACGGGTGGACGAAAAAGCAAGTGTTTGAGAAATAAACGCGAATTGTGAAACGAAAACAAGTTCTTTGCATTGTGAACCTGATCCTGCATACTGTCACACATTAATTCGATATCAAACTTTGAGAGGAGAATATCACAACGACTGGTATCAATATGTATTAAGTAATGTAGTTACTCTGCTCTTGTTCGTAAGCCAGATGCTGTAGGTCGTCCATGTTGAGAGGAGCAGCTCTCCTTGGACTACTTCCCTCGCTGCTGGTCTCTTGTTCGAGACTGTCGCTGGAACCGCCACCCATAGTTCTCTCCTCCTGAAACAGTCCATAATTATCCTCAGTACAGTAGAAACAGAAACCATATGAGAGAATGTGACTTACAAAACTATATAACAAACTGATGATATCTATAGCATTTATGAACTTTGCTTTGCAAGTTTTGAACCTCATATTACACCTACATTAATCATTTAATACCCTTTAAAGCTAGATTTTAAAAATAATGTTAATTCCAAACATGTCATACTTCAGATTAAGAAAATAAAAATTTAATCAATAATAATTACGTTTTCCAATAAAAAAATATAAACATGAAAAAATAAAATATACAAACTCAAATCATGATTTTGAGATCATATATGATGTAAGTAATAAATGTTTATTACTGGCAACTTGTGTTTAGATGAGCCGACAATACGAAGATAATTGGTCTTTTTCACACGAGAATCGACCATCGAATATTCGACGCTTAGTAACCAAGGGGTTAATTTCAATTAAAGATTAAGTAACTAAATATATTAAGTTTCTTATATAGCATTTATTTTTTAAGTGATTGTACATGTTTCGGACCAGAGAACCAGTTCATCCTAAGCAACGATTTAACGCAAAAAAGCTATTTTTTCAGCGATTATTTATGTAATTACGAATATAAATGCCTATTCTTGCTTTAACACGTTCATTGCCATGTCAGCCACCGGTGGCCGACACTGATTCATTACAGTCACGCCGCATTGGCCACCGGCGGTCGACACGATAAACATAAATTTGACTTTTCGTTTTGCGCTGTCAGCCACGCGCTCCATACAAACTGCTATTCAGAATGTCCGAAGCGGCCCTAACACCTAATAGCACAAAAATATTTTCTGTCACTTTACAAAAAACGGTGTTGGCGATGAACAAGTTAAGTAACATTGTATTAATTTGGAACTAATTTTCATTAATAAATAAAAAATCAAATACAGCAACAGAATTCTTATATGCATTTGTAGAATGATGACATCAACGACAACGTTGAGGCATCCATCAGAGAAATAACATTGAGTGACTTAAATTATGGCTCAATTCGCCACAGTAATGAAGCAAAGTATATCTTCGCCAGAGGTCAAAGCATACCTTTCTTCTGTGCGGAGTCCAGCAGCGTTTCTCCGAAGGTTCGACGTGAAACGTCTCCGCATCATCTTTATCTTCCTTCGCATCGACCGAAACATAACTCTCTTTGTTGCTATCGACGCTCTCCTGATCCTGCATCTTCAAATCCTCCACAGACACCTCCGTATTGATCAACACGGCCGTAACATTCCTGCCAGAGGGCGGAGTCATCTTCCTGAATGTGCCGTTCCTCTTTGGTGACTCTCTGACGTGCGGCACACCGTCGTTTCCGCCGTTAAACGTTTGATTAACATTTTGCGTTCGCGCAGAAAGCACTGCTTGATTCGGCAGAGCATCACTTTCGTTTCTTTGCACGTTCCTCGCTGCGGCAATTCTTTGCTGTACACTGGTAGGCTTGCTGTACGTGATGTTCAAGCTCTCCCTTCCCGTGTCTTTCAAAAACGAATCGCTCATCCCGTCGCCCATCAAAAACATGTCATCTTTTTTGAAATTCATATTTTCTTTTTCGTCGATTTCAAATGTGCTATTCATTGAATGTCTGGCTCGCAATAGATCTGCAGAAAGTCCTCTCAAATCATCAGTATTGCAGTTAGAATTGAGCATCAAGAATCTATCGAAGTTGTCTTCGGGTTCCGCTTTCAAGAACGACTGTCTCAGTTGGAATTTAGGTCTGCCGTTTGGTAGTTTCTCGTCCATGTTGTTTGTGGACTCCATCATGGTGTTGAAGGTTCCCGAGTTGATGAGGCTGCTCTCCATGCTTCTGGTGAGGTTGGCAAAGTCTGAAGAGTTGCCCATCAGGTCCCTGGCGGGGCCGGTGACGTCCAGGAAATCGTTGTCGTGGAAGTTTGCCTGCGAGAGGATGCTCGTGTTCATCTCTTTCTCGTCCAGGATGCTCATCGTCATGCTGGAGCACAACGAGTTCTGCGCCGTGTGATCGTCACCATCATCATCTGAAATATATATTTTTTAAATCTTTAATCTTTAAACGCCCAGTGGTTTCCTTACGGGACCGCAGATTTCCGTCGTTTGATACCCTACGGTCCCATACAGGAGCGCTTATGGTTCACTTCACAGTCGGACTACATTAATTTTTAATAATAGTATTAAAGTAAGTTCATGGAAGAATCTATTGTGCGACGAAACATTACAAACATTGGCCTGCTAGGTCCCTTATAGGACCACTGGGTCGTTCAAAGGTTAATTTAAATGCATGTGATGCCTATAGCGGTCATGAATTTTGTAGCCTCATATTTTTTTTCTCCTGTTTTAATTTTCAACATTAGCTGAATATATGAATATAAAATCTATTGGATTCCAGTCGAAAACCGGGGGGGGGGACAGTCAAGTCTCATTGATGATGCGCTCATTCAGATTATGATCAGTTAGCAACTGATAAGTCTAGTGTGTGTTCCCTCTGAACAATTGTGGCCACTACACAAAAGTGCTAAAAAGAAAGAACTCGTGAAAGAGATTAGAATCGCATTCACGGGTTGAAAGGAGATGGAAGATAAATTATCTCATTGAAAGTATGAATGAAAACGGTAAATGTGTGGAAATTTTTTTAGTAGCCACTAAGTCTGCAAGCCTGATAGGGACACTTTCTTCAAATTACATCGAAAAGGAGCCCTCTTTCTAATAAAGGAAACTGACAGTTTCAGAAACTGTCAGAAAGGGAAGCCACAGGGGCAACTAGGGTTCGAAACTAAATTAAATGTGTTTAATCTGTCATCAAAAGCGCCGTTCCTAGTCATAAGCTGGGTAGACCAGTGATCAGGTTTTATCCACCTAGCAATGAGTCTGAAGTTAATGTCTGGGACGAACAGAAAGGTTGTTCTACCTCTGATAACGTTATTCTATGGACGACCCTCATATGATCGTATTACTTTACCTTTGAAAGATTCCTTCCTGGAACGGATGGAGCTCTGCCTGGAGAAAGTCGCTGAATTGAAGGTCTCGGAGCCATCCATGGCTATGGAACTGGCCAAGCTGGGAGGGGACATGTTCGCCAGAGAATCATTCCTCATGTTGGGATTTCCTGCAAACAAACATTCATTAACATAACAATAATTATTGTACACTAAACATTTATACTATCATCACATTAATTTTTTTTTTAGAAAATCTTTCAATATTCTAATATTTGATAGTAACATCCTCCATGTATTACGATCCCGGCGCCGGGATCATCATCGGGACGCATGGTGGATGGATGAGTAGGTCTCAAAAGTAAAGAATCACATCGAGAAACACATTGACATTTATATTAATCATGTAACAAGGTTATTTGATCAATGTATGATATTGTGGCTTTTAGGTTTAGTTGTGTGTGGCGAATTTCTTCTATCTGATATTAGGTCGAAATAACGGATAGAAGAAATTCTTCACACACGGCTAAGCACAAAAGCCACAATTAATATTGTGGCTTTAGGGTTCTGTCCGTGAAAACCTAAGAAGTTATTTATGATCAATGTATGTCAAAAATTATATTTTTATTTCGAATGAAAAAAAAATTGTGGGATGTTAAGGGGTTACAAAACATGAAATATATATTTTTTATCAAAAAAAAAGGAAAATTAGCAAAAAAAAAATTTTTTTTGGGAACGATTTTTCCAACTGAAAAAAACCATCAGGTGGTTAATCTGTATTTGTAAATACATTCTAAAAGAAGAAGTTTCCTACAGTCGACAACAGAACTAGTGATACCCGAGGCCACCCTGCGGCTGAACATGTGGAAAAGCGCAACTGAGGGGAATACTTGGATTGGACCTAGCCCCTGGACACAATCAGGGGTGGAATATATGGAGGTCCCTTAACAGACTTCGGACCGGAGTATGCAAGACGAGAACACAAATGAAAGCCTAGCAGTTTTACAGCGGACCGACTGAATGTGACTGCGGCGCGGAGCAGACCCTGTCACACCTTCTGGAGTGTGCGCTGTGTCCGAGTAGCTGCACCCAGGAAGACCTGATGATGGCCGGGAGTAACGCCGTCGACGTCGCCCACTTGTGGGCAGACAGGATCTGACCCTGTTATTTCCGACACGATTATATATATAATACCCTCTAACCCAAATAGCCTTCTTAATAGTTGTTACCGACCTCTGCCCTAGAATACTTTGGATGATGTGAAGTTTTATCAATCGATGATCTGCACTTCCAGGTAACGATTGCCAACAGGGCTAGAGTATATTTTCGAAGGGGAAACATAATGATGGAGGAGTGCCTTACCCAGTATTCTGTTGAAGGTGTTGTGCAGGTTGTTTGCCGGCTCCGAGAGGTTAATCTGTATCGGCTGTGAACCGCTAGCCTTTCCTTCATTCGCCGCCTCCGTGTCATCTGAGGACTGCAAACAGAAACATGACCAATAATTAGAAAATGATAAAACGATAATAATAAGGGTCCGCCAAATAACTTTTTTTTTTTTAAAACAGGGCGCAAAACATCGAGTGTAGCTTCGGCTGTGTGGCACGTAGCGCCGTCTTGTTGAAACCAAATGTTGTCAATATCCTCCTCTTTAATTTTTGTGAACAAAAATTCGTTCAACATGGCCGCGCCGCATGGAAGCGCCATTGATGGCGCTTCACGCACACTTTCTGCCACAGCAGCAATATTCTCGGGTGTACGCACTGTTTTTGGCTTTTCACGCTTTGGTTTATCGATGAGGATGCCAGTTTCTTTCACTTTTTTCACAAGATAACGAACATACGGAGCTGACGGTGATTCTCTTCTTCCAAAATCCGTACGCAATTTTCGCACACATTCTGCAACATTACCATGATTTTCAAAGTAATGTCGCAATATTTCCCAGCGTTGTTCAAGCGTATACACAACCATATTCGTTCAGCGGAAGGATAAAACTAAATATCTGTCAAATCAGACATGAGCTAAGTGTTACCACTCAAGAAATAAGCACTAGTTGAAAAAAAAACGTTAGATGGCGGACCCTATACAAGAGAATAGGCTGGTGTCGAAAAGATTCAATATGCGATCTTTTGTATCTTATTTTTTGAAGAAAAAAAATCTTAACCTCTATAAACACCCCCGTTTGGTGTGAATTTGATCCCTCACCGGTAAAATGTCAGTCATAGCCTATTGATCAAAATTGGTGGTAGTACTGTTTTTTTAAAGAATTGCTTAAAAAAAAATCGCATATATTTATTTGTTTATATTGATATTCTCCTCGGGTATTTAGGACATCGGTTAACTGGATGAAGGATGCAGGATCAGGTTCACAATACAAACACTTGTTTCTGTTTCACATATTACTCGTTTATTTGTCAATAACGTCGCCCGTTATAGGGCCGCCCTTAAGCGGTCCTATAACGATGACGGGCGAGTTACGACTCCTGCCCGCTCTCACATTTCGGCGGTACCAACCTCCAAGATGACAGTTGTACCAACTGACAATGGGCCAACTGTCATAACAATTATTTTTGCGTATGCAAACACCGCTAACATTATAAAACTAAACCAACATTCGATGTAGATGTCAGGCAAGCGAACCAAAGAGACAAAAGATCGTTTGTCGAGGCTTTACAGCATCGGCCTTAAGGAGCTATATCAAGCTTATATCAATATATATCCATCTCCCGTCTTCGATCTCCTCGGCGTCATCGGGAATTTATTACATTGGAATATGAAATAAAAATTAAAAAAAACAGTTAACTTATTTTGCTAAGAAGCATAAAAAATTTAAATGCATTCAATCGAAATATTGATCGAGAAAAACAATCATCGTTTTCCCAATTTAAAAATAATAATTATATCAAGCGAGATAAAGTCTAATCTCACATGTTTTATTTTTTTTAGAAGCTCCTTTAAATTTTCTATCGTCATGTGTTCAAATAAAATTAAATATGACCCTCACTGAAAAGGTTGGAGATCTTTGGTGATCGGGCACTAACGTTTGAAAAAACATAACACAAGCTGTGTATAGTCGGCCACTAAGCGTTGGCGGAACGATCACACACATGTTGTGTGACCCGCCTTTAACGTTCGGCCTGGCGATTACACACATGTTGTGTAATCGAACTGTATTGTGTTAATGAGCGCATCATCAAGGAGACTCAATTTTCCTCTGTGATGATGATGATTTAAGCATCTTTTGGCATATTTTATAAAATTCGCATTTGTAAGCATCTATTCCGAATTTCAGCATCTATTTCGCATCTATTGCAAAATGCCAAAAATACGGGTCTCTATCCATTATCATTTAATTTTAACAAAACCGGTTTTTCCGTAATATAAAAAAACTAAATACCGGAAATACAGGTTTAAAAAATATAAAAATATACCGGGATTGCAGTCCATAAGACTTAATAATTGACTCGAGTCAAAACATTACTATTTACAACACTGTCCTCCCCATCAGTTGGCGGCGGCTATTTGCAGCGCATCTCTCTGCCCACCTAAATATAGAGACACGAATTATTGAGTGGGAGAAGCCGCCCTGGAGTGATGCGCGAGCGTGGCCAAACTAGCAAACTGCAGGTACTTAATTCAGGGTTGGCAAAACCTGCAAATAAATATTAATTCGGATATCAGCTCGATACAGCTCTTGCAGCCTGGTGCCGAAAAGCTTCGATTTTGTCTCTTTTTTTTTTCGCTCGTCTTACACGCATAAATAAATATGTTAGTAACATAAGACGTGGCGCTGCGTCGCCATTTTGTCTGTTGCGACAGTTCGCTACCTATCACGGGGGCGCTACCTGTCACATCATTAGTTCCATAAATGGCTAATATGTGCTTGTCACAACTGCCGGCGGTGTCAGTCGGGATTCTGCACAAGACCTGTGAGCAGTTTCAATCCTGGCAGATGACTGAAGTTTGTCAATCGTATATCTAAAATATATTTCAATAAGCTTCTCAAAAAGTTCTTTATTTCGTGACCCGTCCATCCACCACGCGTCCTAAAGACCATCCCGGTGACTTGGAGTCGCCTTTGATTAACAGGGATGCAACTATTAATATTAAATACATTTTTTTAAAATACGCGGAGAGCGTTTAGAAGGGGCGGCTTAAGCAGCAACATGCGGTATAATTAAGCGGTCACCATCCGAATGCGTTCCGCGTCCGATGTTGCGTAACTTCTGTAATCTAACGGGAACTTAGTATTGTGGCTTTTGGGCTTAGACTTGCATGGTGATTTTCTTGCACCACTATTTCCACCGCTTCTTCGGGGTTACACAAAATCGTTTACCCTGAATATGCAAAGGCGGTCGAAATATTGGTGTAAAGTAATTCGCCACACACGGGTAAACCCAAAAGCCACAATACCAAATCTGGCCGTGAAAGTATCCTAACTTACCCACTCGTTCATAGTGAATTCCTGTAATAATAAGTATGATGCACGAATCTCGGGCTGTAGTCTATGACGTTGGCGGATCAACACTCCACATGCAGCGCTTAGCCATATGCACTATGGTAAGCGTCATAGAATTCCACAGATGAGACTTCAGAATTACTACCACCTCACCTATATCTGTCGGTATTCTCCCGCACGTGTTTAAATAAAAATTAAATTAAATTACCACAATAGTGTGCCTATTCGTTGGATAGCCTCCACTACTTGAGTTCTTCTTCGTTTAGGATTCTTTTACAGACACTCCTCCCATGGCACGTTGGGTGACCTTTATTGTATGTGTAAGACCTGCTGTTAGATTCCACGTCACTGCGCAGTAAGTTAATGCTGGGAGGATGCATTACAGTACCGAATTTCGACCCTACCGCGCCCTAGGGCAATATTTTTTCTAGCGCCCCATATTGCTTATATTTAAAATATATATAAGAAAGATTTGTTGCCTCGGCGCCTCTAGCTTATTCGACGCCTTGGGGCACAGACCCACTTCGCCACCCCCTAAAACCGGCACTGATGCATTATAATGGATATGGTAAGAAAATAAATAAAATAGTCCAATTCTTCTGTCCTGTTGATAGCCCTGCGCTTACTAGATGCCTCTACATCACACCAAGTGCAAGGTGGCTTAAATAAGACACAAGTGACGTCTGAGGTCGCCGATCTCTCCACGTGGTTCATGTCTAGATTAGCCCATCTTCGTGAATGCACTCCCGCATACCATGCGCCAATGAATACCGACATTATCAGAGAATGCAAATCGACTCTGAATGGGATTTTCCAGACGTATTTTTAAGTACTAAGTGGTACGTGTTATCAGCGTCCTTCAATACGACCGCCAAAAGCCAATTCAGCCGCTTGGTGAAAACCTTCCTTGTCCCGTCCTCTTTTTGGAGACCCAGATGGGGACCCGTTACTGGAAGCACGCAAAAAGCTACATGTTAGAGAATGGCTGAAGGCCTTCCCGTGATTCTAGGTGCATCAGTTAGATGTCAAATAGACCTCAGTCTAAGGCTGCGAAGTTAGTATAATACAGCGAATCTCGAATTGCCTTCTTTGGTAACACGTTGCTAACCACGAAATACGTGGGAATGGATAAGGAAATGATGAGGTTAGGAAATGGATGCAGATAGCAGACATCAGTTAAAAGTCATTACTTGCGTCTATACAGCCTTATAACGCGTAAATAGATGCCGCTTGCCTGACATCTACATCGAATGTTTATTTTAATTATATAATGTTGCACGGCGCTTGCACGCCATAAAAAGGATCGTAAATTGCCTTAAAAAGGAATATTTATAAATTTAAAATTACACTTGAATACCTACAAGACATTAATTTCGCCGACTTTGGTTGGCAAACTCGTCGTCAACTTAGCGTTTTATTGTCGACAATCGTATCACCCAGTATTGCCCCAGCGTCCGGCGAGCGATTGGCTCAAATGCATTTTTAGTTGGTTATTTATTAAGACTGATGGCGTACGATTTCGATTTGAATGATGTACGCGTATTTCAAGTAGTTAGTACATAGGTTCCCAACCTTTTAGGTGTCGCGACCCCTTTTTATAAAAGCCATGGGACCCGCGACCCTCAAACAATCAAAAAAATCATCACACCATGTCCGCTCTTCTAACTGAAGCGTATCACCGCTACGAATTACCGCCACAAAACTGTCAGCACCCATGAACCTCGATTCATCCCATGTCAGCTCTGCCACCCGTAGCTCCGCCAAGAACATTATCCGGATCTGCTTTCGAAACATATTAGACGGCTGCATTGGCGTTTGGTAAAATGACAAGATTTATAGCCGTAAAGAACAATGGAAATGATACGGGCGATTTATAATCGAATAAAATACACATTTACAGATATACTCGCATTTCAGCCTCGTTAACCGCTCTTGTAGCCCTGACGATTTTCTTAATGAAGTTTAACAGCAAGGGACCGTCAGAACTAAGCAGCAATTCAGAAAAATCCTCCCAAGAAATGGAAGAGACTCCTAGGCGACAACACAGAATGCGTCTCCTGTTCTCATGGACGATGCACTCCACGAGAAAGTGTCTCATCGTCTGTTGCATGCCTGGATCACATGGACATGCGTCGCAAGAAGAGAGGCCAAATCTTTTTGGGAATTATCTTTAAATTCCATGTCCGGTAAACGCTTGAGTGAGATAAAAGTCCACGGAGTTCGTCTTTTTCCACGTGAATAAGTGTTCGACGGATGGAAAGAAAGACTTGGTTGGTTATTCCTCCAGAGGTTGATTCTTGATATGCTGTATTCCAGGCAGTTAGCGAATCATGCGTTAACTTGTTCAAGGCGTAGCAGAGAGGAAAACAGTCGTAATGGGGTGTTGTGCTTAGTTTCCCCCCATTTCGGCCAGTTCGTCCGCTTTTTCGTTACCCAGTGTGCCGTTGTGTGCACGAAGCCAAATAAACTTGACAGCTTTACATTTGGTTATGAATGATACACACCATAACTAGGAATTGTGTAAGCGATTTCTTATTAAAAAAGTTACTTGCCAAAGGTTCATTCCGCAATTGTGAGAATTTATCAGGAATTTTTATTACATCAAAGGAAAGCAGAAAACGTATTTTGAAGTTCATTTTCATAAAAAAAATGCAAAATAATTCATATTTTTCAGATGAATGTGTAGTATTGGCGACCCCGCTGGAAGCTCTCTGCGACCCCCTTGGGGGACGCGACCCATAGGTTGGGGAACCCATGAGTTAGTATGAAATATACGTGAAAATACTGGAGTTGATTAATACTGTATGAAGATAATACGATACCACTTGGGTATTGAATAACATGATATGCAATACGAACGTTGTTAACCAGACCACAAAAATAATACATCAGTGTTACTTAAAATGCATAAATGTACGGAAATAATGATATACAAATATATTAATCTTTCCAAATTAACACTATACAGTCCGATGACACAACGTGTGTGTAATCGCCAGGCCGAACGTTAAAGGCGGCTCACCGACCATAATTCGCAGATCTCAAATATTTTCATCGAGTGTCATATTTAACTTTATTTGAACCCATGACAATAAATAATATAAAGGAGCATTTTTTGTAAAAAAAATAAAAATAATGTGAGATTAGACTTTATCTCGCTTGTTATAATTATTATTTTTTAATTGGGAAAACGTTGATCGTTTTTCTCGATCAATATTTCGATTGTGTGCATTTAAATTTTATATGTTTGTTAGCAAAATAAGAATTTCCCAAAATATAAACGTTTTTTTTTAAATTTTATTTTATATTCCAATGCAATATATATTTTTAGTTAAAATTAGTCTCCTTACATACGCTGATGCTTTGTCCGATATTCCCTCAGACGCCGAGGAGAGCCAAGACAGCGGCGATGATGGGGGATGGATTTATATAAACAAATAAATATATGCTTTTTTTTGTAAGCAATTCTTTAAAAAAAACAGTCGGCCTCCGGCGTAAGTTTAATCGCGTACCCCGCGGACTGAATAGTGTGACTGTGACGGAAATATTAAAAAAAAAAAAAAACGAATTCGAAGCATATTTAAGTATTTATCAATCGGTTTATTTTTAATGATAACGGGTGATTAACACGTTGCCCTCTAGAACCATTTAATGCTGACCCACTTCGGAGCAGAGTATGCAAGACATGGACACAAATGAAAGCCTGGCAGTTTTACAGCGGGCCGACTGAATGTGACTGCGGCGCGGAGCAGACCCTGTCACACTTTCTGGAGTGTGCGCTGTGTCCGAGTAGCTACATCCATAAAGACCTGATGATTGTCGGAAGTAACGCCATCGACGTCGCCCACTTCTGGGCAGACAGGATCTGACCCTGTTGTTTCCGACGCGATTATGTGTTGACATCAGCATGATATAGTTCTAGCTGACTGGTACCGAAAGCCTCGATATACAATCTGTCGTCTCTTATTTCTGTTCGCTTGTCGTACATGCACGTGTCGCCGTATTGGCATTTTGGACAGGTTCGGTTACGAGTGTGACGTTAGTTATATAGATCGTCACTTGCGGCGCTGGGTGACACGGACTACGGCGCTCGGTCCCCAGTCAGTTGTGTGCCGACTGCGGCGAGATCAGATTGTCGTTGGCCCGGCCTGTTGAATGCTGTGACTAGGTCCAGGCCAGAAGTTTGTAAAGTTATCGAAATATATACGTGCTTCAGAAAAAGTATTCGTGTTGTTAATCTGCTCCTCATCCTGACACCACGCAATTGAATAACAAACTTAGAGAGGAGGATGTCAGTATATATATCTTTATCAGTATATTTTGTATGCATGTATTGTATATTCTATGCTCTGTAATTTTTTTCTTGGAACTTCTGTTTTGTAATAAGTAAATAAATATCCTAGCAGCAGCACTGTCCAGTATTGATTACTCTATAAAATGCATTGCAATGCTTGCAATAGATTACGATGGTTTGATTCAGTGCCGGTTTTAGGGGGTGGCGAAGTGGGTCGGTGCCCCAGGGCGTCAATTAAACTAGGGGTGCCGAGGGCAACCAATGTCGCTTAGATTTTTTTAAATATAAACAATATGTGGCGCCAGAAAAAAATGCCCTAGGTCGCCGCGGGGTCTAAAGCCGGTACTGGTTTGATTTAGTGAGCAATTACAGGGTTAAAAAGCGGACAAAGAAGCCTTCCATACTAGTCGAGAGGGTAGAGTGTATAACGATACTTCGCAGAGAGCCAACACATTATTATGTCGGTAATTAAATATATACATACAATTATACCTCAAACTTTATACGCATCAGCTCATTCAGAAAAAATATCGGCAGAGGCGGGATGCAAACCACGAGCCTTGGAACCAACCTTTGCTCTTGTTCATTACCCTAGTCCACTTGACTATCTCCTGCCTGCATTATTATGTATTAAATTTAGTACTGGTGAAAGCAAAATATTGCGAGCGATTCTGCGCTTCGAGGAGGACTCGTAACACCCTCGGCGCTCCGCCGAGCACCGATTAACGACCACTGAGCTAACACTTGCATTGTTAGCGTCACCCATCATCGAGCGGCGGCCGTAAATTGATTTTCTAAACACGGTGATGAGGTTTAGCACTTAAGATAATACCGGTGTATTTTGTGGCAGGAACTTAATGGGTTAATGGCGCATGCAATACTTAACTAAACACCTATTCTTATACTTATCATGTAAGTCACTTACTGCTTTAACTATATATGTGTACAGTCAATTCTACTATATCGCTTTCATTAATTAGTTAAAGCGATTTGAATTAATAAAAAAAAACACTTGTATCTGTTTACAAATGAACGGGTATCTCAAACACTGATGAATATTTTGAAGTGTAATTTGGCGCAGATATCCGCGACATTAGTGGCAACATAAAAATAAAAAACAGTGGTTCCTTGACATACGAGTGCCCCAACATACGAGTGTTTTGAAATAAGAGCCGTCGGGCAAGCAATTTTTTGCTTTGAAATACGAGCAAACTTTGAGATACGAGCAATCGGCTTAGCGGGTCGATTCACGCTTTCCCGCGTGAATCCCCCGGCCACGGTCAGAGAATCAGTTACCAGTGTGCTCTCGCTGTCAAAGCACCTTTGATAAGTTGTGCTCGCGTTTTGTGACTGTTGTACATTTGCTTTGAGATACGAGTAATGTGAAACACGAGCAAGGTTGCGGAATGAATTAAACTCGTATGTCGACGTACCACTGTAATAATTCGAAAAGCTTAGCCGCGAAATTCAAATTCAAATTTCCCAGTATTTTTTGCTCACGGTACTGCACTCCTTGACCTCTTTGATTCTTGAATGTTTTACCGTCCGGAAAGGTATACCTTTGCTCGCAATCAATGTTAACACTAACATCCTCCTCTCTTTAAAAGTTTGTTATTCCTTCGCGTGACGGCATGATGAGGAGCAGGTTAGCAAAACAAAGACTTTTTCTGAAGCACATTGACATACATTTACGATAAAACTTGGTTTCCCCCGATCGATCGTAATATGGCGTAACTTTCGCGGCACCCGACTTTCGCGCTCGTGACGGGCTCTCGCCCAGCGCCACAAGCGGCGGTCTATATAACTAGTCCCAAATGCCAATATGGCGACACATGCATGTCGACAAGCGAACAGCAATAAGAGAAGAAAGATTGCATATCGAGGTTTTCGGTACCAGTCAGCAAGGGCTATAAAATGCTGATGTCACTTCGAGCAGGTAAATCAAAATAATGCGCGGAAATTTTTCATTATTTTCACATTCATTAGAATAGTTTTACTATAGTGCACGCTAACCCGAGATTTCAAAGCAGCTTAGAGAGAAAAACGTTCGCAGTTATATATTCCAGTTGGCACCTGCAAATTTCTATGAAAAATCAAATAAAATATTATTTTTGACTTACGTCCGCGTGTTCCATGGTGAAGGTCTGGTTCCTCCTGACGGGGGCCCTGGGGTGGTGGTGAAGGGCCTCCTCCTCGTCTATGGGGCCCGGCCCGGCCCTCGGCCTCGTGATGGTGTTGCTGTTGAAGACCCCTGGCTGGTTCTGCCCGGCCATGGCCTGAATGCTGGGCCGGAGAATCCGCTTCTTGGGCCGCGTGAACGTCCGCGAATCGAACTTTTGACGCTGCACCCCTGGAGAAAGAAAAAAATATATATATCAATACAAATCAAGTGTAGAAAGAGCTGAAGAAGTATGCATTGCATCTCAATTGATGTGAGCAACCATGCCTTCTTTGCTTTGTGAGGTAGAGTGAAACTGAAGATTTAGAGAGGATCTTCTTTTCTATTTTGATTCATATAGTATATTAACGCATCCATCTATCATCAATTCGTACTAGTTACAAGTATTTTCGTTTTTCCGCATAATTTATTCATTTGTAATGGTCCCGGCAAACACCCATAAGAAACTGACATCAGCATGATATAGCTCTTGCTGACTGGTACCGAAAACCTCGATAAACAATCTTTCATCTCTTATTTCTGGTCGCTTGTCGTGCATTTAGGTGCGCCGTGTTGTCATTTTGGACGGTTCCGCTAACGGGTGTGTTAGTTAAAAATACCACCTCTCGTGGCGCGAGCGAAAGCCGAGACAGCGCGGAGATCGGCAGTCGGTCCCCACCCTTTGGCGAGACAAGGTTGCATTGCGGCCGCGCGGCATGTCATCCCGCGTGGTCGGAAGCTTGTAATGTTTTAACGTAAATATAATCAATGTGCTTCTAAAAGAAAGTCTTTGTCTGCTGACCTGCTACTCATCCTGCCCTCACGCGACGGAATAACACGCTCTTTTTGAAAGAGGAGGATGTTAAATGGTTCCAGGAAATGCCGCGTAAAAGAACTCAAGTTTCAAATAATTCAATGAATTGGTTCCAAGAGTCAAAATATTACTTTAAAAAAGCAAGTAAATCGCGTAAAAAATTAACCGTGCTGTCGAAAAAACGCAAAAAGGATTGCGTTTATTGTAAATACGTTGAGAACTGTTGAAGCTATCATTGAAGGCAAAACGGCTGTATTCAAGCAATTGAATGAACAGTGCTCAGTGTGATCCATGTCAAAACAAGGTAACAAGTATTTATTAGTGTATTATTATTTCAAAAACCATTAAACCTGAAAAAAAAAATTCAGATTACTTTGAATGACACAATCGATCGAAGTAATATCGGCGACAGCAGATAAGAAAAGCAAAATCACCGATGACTTCGTAGGCAATAAAAAAACGTATTATCGCAATGCGGGTGACGTTATCGTTCGAGAAAATCCAACAAGTCGATATTATTCCATTTGTTGCAATGTCTTTAGAGCACCTCCTGTACGCGCAAAGGTGAATTTAAAAATAATCTCGTGAATCACGTATGTACATAAACAAGAAAGTATTTCAAGAACACAATCACATTATCATAGTATTTTATACACGTAGACTTATCGCTGGTTTCGCACAATATTTATCTACGAAGGTTATCCGTAATATAAGATTCCCATGGCGCTACAGTCCTGAAAAGCGCTGTTATAGTGAATCCTGCGATTTTGTAGTGTACCTTGGTTCCCCCACTACAAATCCCTTCCCTAGCGAGCTGCCCGCGGAGCTCAGTCTTGGCTTGGCAGCCGTACCCCCTTCGCTTTGCCCGCCAGGTGTGAGCTGCGCTCGGTGATCCATCTCCTATCGGCGACTCTGGATACTCCCATTGTTTAGACTGTTCTCAGGTAGTGCACCCAAGTCTCGTCTCCAGTGACGATGGAGTCGAAGTGTTCCTCGCCATTAGTTCCGTGATCTTGAAGAAGTTCTTGGGTTGCTTCAACGCGTAAGGTATATATAATACAGGTAGTAAAAAGAGATTCACTGTATTTCTAATCGATGGCTTTAGTTATCTGTATCTCGCGTTGTATAAGTCCGAGCAGGTTATTTCGTATAGCGTTTGAAAGGTGTGATTTTGTATAAAAAAATTATAGAGCTATTTTGAGATTGGTCGACTTAATTTTGTTACAGCTCGCGTCAAAGATGGACACTAGCAAAGAGAAAATAAAAGCCTCGAGTAAAAAATAAAAAAAAATATTTTGTTGTTTTAGTGCTGTTAAAAACGCCAACGCATAACTGATACGATCGCAAAACACGATTTCAAGACCACTTTTTATCATCAAAAGTAAGCTGTAAATGGTAGAACAAAAAACACAACAAACATGTCGCGTGATCTAAATTGTACGATGTACGACGACACTGCTCACGTCTCCAGGGGCATTGAGAGTTAAACGTGACGGATGAGGAGGATTTACTGTTATTGATAGCGTGACCTAGTGACTAATACAGTGGTTCCCAAAAACATTTTAACATCCTCCTCTCTTTAAGATTGTTATTGAATTGCATTCTAGCAGGTAGAGAAGCAGATGAACAATACACAGACTTTTTCAGAAGCACATATATATTTTCTATAAACTTTACAAACTTTCGGCCCTAGCGGAATAATGTGCCGGGTCGGCCATAATACGACCTTCTCGCGGTCGGCACACAACTGACTGGGCACCGGGCGCCGTGGTCGGTGACACCCAGCGCCGCAAGTGGTAATCTACAATATATAACTAGTCCTCCTAACGGCATTACAAAATGACGACACATGCGTGACCGATGAGCGAACGAAAATAAAAGACGAAATATCGCATATCGAGGTTTTTGGCAACAGCCTTACAAGAGCTATTTCATGCTGATATCAATTTATTTCGTTCCTTTTTTATACGCTTTCGAAGAAAAATACGATCCTCAAAGTGTAGCATACGTTCGTCAATATAAAGCTCTGGACTATACCCGCCTCGCACCGGAGGAGAGTAAAGTCTCCTCGATGATGCGCTCGTTCAGACTCCAGTGGGAGTCCCCTCTGAACAATTGTGGCCACTGCAAAGAAGTGCTAAAAAGAAAGAATCCGTGAAAGAGATTAGAACCGCATTCACGGGTTGAAAGGAGATGGAAGATAGATTATCTCACCAAAAATCGTTAATGGGTGATTCTTTTTTAGTGGCCACAAAGTCTGCATGCCCGATAGGGCCGAGGAAATCTCCTCGATTTACATCGAAAACAGGGTACTCTTACTGGAAAGAGAGGTTATTTTCGATGAAAAGGGCGAAGAAAGGAAACACAATTGACTATCACGACGCTCACGAGGCCTGGAGTATTTTGTCGTGAGGGCGGCTCGACCCACTAATTATATACATACATTGCATAAATATTAAACTTCGCTATTGAACCCCCTAGAACTCTACCATTTGCGAACCACTGGACTAGTGTATCCCACCGCGACCTGATGATATACCTCTCTAGGTCAAGCTCAGCTTGGCTTGATGCAAGGGTGATAATTTACATAATATAAGCCGACCACAAGTCCTGTTTTTAACAGAACAGTTCTGTTTTTCCGTTTTTGATCCAAAATCAATCCCGCTCTAGTCCCCAGAAAATATAATCTTTCTTCATCTTGCTATAACTCGTAACTTTATTATTATGTGTTTTCCAACACCTTTCACAAGTTATTTATCTTTAGTATTTATGCGCAGTAGCCACTGGACTCACAAAAGTTAACAATATTGGACGCGAATCAACTTGTCAGGTAACTGCATGTTGTTTACGATGCGTCGTTGATTGGTTGAGCCACGTATTAGGACAGAATGGTCCGGGCCTCAGCAGCGTCGAGCTAATCATCCGATCTTATTAAAAAAAATCGATTAAAAAATCATTCAAAGTTTACCACGGAAACTACGGCTGTAGTTTTTTTTTGGGTCCCCGGGCTCTTGTTCTTGGAGGTGGTTGGGAACCGTAAATTTCCCAATTAGCGCAGAGATATGTCTTATAACAATAGTAGTTGATCTCCAAAGAGAGCAACTACACAATGATACTCTGAATACATATCAATAACAGACATAATTGTTTTAGAGATTAGCACTAGCAAATTCGACGTAAACATAACGTATTTTAATACACTATGTTTACGTAAGTGAACTACGACTAAAATCCGTATGCAGATATGTTTCTTAAGATTTGAGGTAAATCGAGGGCTGAAGCTTTATAACTTCAATCATTCTAACACCCGTATACAGTGTGTTTTTTTGGCTTAAGGTATCCAACATAAGACCCATAGATAGATATTTCTTAAGGTAACCAACCTATAAAAGCTACTTTCCTTTAGAATGATTAAACTCAACTCATACAATAAGAAAAGTCTCTGCAAACGGGTGTTAAGTTGGTTACCTTAAGTCAAAGAATGATTTTGCATACAAATATAAAGCAGAGTAGCTATTATAGGTTGGTTAACTTAAGGAATGTCTCTGCATACAGGTGTTAAGTAGGCTTCTTTAAAGAATATCTCAGAATACGTGTGTTAACCTAAATATAATTGCTATACGTAAATGAAAATAAATAGGCAAAAAGAGGTTCCATTTTGATATTGTGGCTTTTGGGTTTAGCCGTGTGTGGCGAATTTCTTCTATCCGATATTTCGACCGCCATTGCAGGGGTCTTCTTCAGGGTTGATGACTTTCAAGCCAAGCCACAATATCAAATCTGGCCGTGAAAACCTAAGAACTTTTTAGGTTCCATTTTGATGTATATTTTATTAGACAATAATATAAAGTGTTTCGTTTTGTGCTACAAAAAGTATGGTCATGCACTCCACATGCAGAATCGGTGCATACACTGCATCTGACCAAATGATCGGCTGCCATAAACGGAAGTCACTGTGACCTAGGTGCTAAACCTGATGTCTATATGACACCAAAAATGCACTGCGCAAGGTAGTGAATTATTTTCCATGCCATTCCATATCTTGAACATAGCGAGTATGTTCACCGTAAATTTCCGCAACTTAGCTCTGTAAGTTGCCACTGTACATGCCTTGTCCCAAGACACATCTGCGAAGGTAATATACTTTTGGTAAGTGTACCTCCACGAACTTAATGCAGGATAGATATGATTATTTTTGTCTGTCTATGAACAGCTTTTGGGCTTGTGCTCTAGACAGGTGGAAGCCATGCTGACTTAACCCTTTAGATGCGAGGTGCATATATAATCGCACCAACTTGCACTGCTCTTAAGTGCGAGGTGCGGATTTATCCCACGCCCTGAAAAAACCACGTGGCTTCAGTGCGAGATTCGGATTTATCCGAATACTATATTGAATATAATTTTGTTTCGTATTCCGACATTCCTTCGTCAATTTTTTTTTACGATATGTATTGAGTTGTGGGTCATTCTACACATGTTTTAAATTTTCCTTTTAAAATACATAATGGATTTATTTAATTTAGTTCTGAAGTTATCTTCGCTTCCTGATCGACTGCAGTATGGAAGGGTGCCTTGTCCGCTCTTCTACCTCTTAATTCCTCACAAAGTCTAACCATCGTACCCTCAGTATTCTACGCAGACATCTGTTATCAAAACCCGTTATACGGCTGCATTGGCTCTTGGTGAGATGCCAAGATTCACAGCCGTAAAAAAGAATGTCAGACGCGAATAATTAGCGACTTAAACTTGAGTGCGATATGTCTGGACTTTACCCGCCTCACACCCGCATCACACCGGAGGACAGTTAAGTCTCCTCGATGACGCGCTCATTCAGTGGGAGTCCCCTCTGAACAATTGTGGCCACTGCACAGAAGCGCTAAAAGAAAGAACCCGTGAAAGAGATTAGAATCGCATTCACGGGTTGTGAAGAGATGGAAGATAGATTCTCTCACCGAAAATACGAGCAAAAGTTGTAAATTCGTGGATTTTTTTTTAGTGGTCACAAAGTCTGCATGCCCGATGTGATACGTCTGTGCTATGAATTACTCGTATAATTGTAACCACGTAATGTAAGATACGGTAGGCGTTTCGTTATTTAGTGTCAGCGTCTGTGGCTTGCATTCCCTAGACTCCGAAGTGAAGGAGGGCCCCTCTCCAATAATCCGCGCCGGTTTCGCAACCAGCTGATCCCATTGTGTCTAGCCGAGCGGGAAATTGACTATGGTTGCGACCGTAAAGGAAGTCGCCATATACATTTTTAAAACCAAACACTAGATCACCGAGTTCTTGAACACACCTAAGATGCCTTCCCATGAAAATCGCTAAATAGCTGAAAATATTAAATTTAAGTATATCATTTTTTTAGAATATATTTCAATAGTGCAATACTTTATCCAGATAATTGTTGTATCCTTCCGCTGAACGAATATGGTTGTGTATCAGCTTGAACAACGCTGGGAAATATTGCGACATTACTTTTGAAAATCAGGCCGTTTTTCTTCGAAAATGAGCAAGGTTAAGCCTTACAGTCAATGGCGATCGTTATCGGGCCATTTTGTTCATTTGGTTTCAACAGGACGCCGCTACGCCAGACAGCCTAAGCTACATTTGATGTTAATACTTTATCCATAATTGATCTATACCAATTGATATCAATGTTAAACGGTGTTTTTGACTCTTATACGCCAAAATATTAATTAATTGTATAATGTTAAAAGGTGTTTGCATATCCTGTTTGTTTTGACAGACCTGTTATCTTGAATTCGCATTTTTTGAGCGGCTATTGGCAGCGCCGAGATGTCAGTGCGCCGGCAGATGACAGTTAGAGCTAGCTCGCGACCGTTATGGCGCGCGCTTAATAGCGTAGCGCCGCAACAGTCCTTTTTTTGTTATTGTAAGTGTTAGAAGAACGTGTAATATGTGAAACGGAAACAAGTTGTTTGTATTGCGAACCTGATCCTGCATCCTTCATCCAGTAAACCGATGTCCAAATATGAGAGGAGGATATCAACATTTTTAAAACAGTAGATCACCGTTGCATTAACTCTTGAACACAACCAAGATTGCTTTCCTATAAAAATTGCTAAATAGCTGAAAATATTACTTTAAGTTTTGATATCATAGCTCTTTTAGGCTGATGCCGAAAAGCCTCGAAAAACGATATTTTGTCTCTTGTCCGCTCGCCTGACATGCACATCTAATAATTTTAGTTTTTAATTTTATATAAAACTACACGGCGTTTGAATAGGCCATTTTATTTGTTATGACAGTTGCTCCATTTCATGTTGGTGCAACTGTCATCTTTAATTTCCTTTTTTGCCGTGATTGTCTTGGCGGCGCTGGATGTCACTGTGTTCAGGCAGTCGTCAGTTAACCTCTCGTCCGTCCGGCGAAATCTCATGTACCGGTCGGACGAGGAAATCAAGTATTTATTCAAAATATATGTGAATCGTGCTTCAAAAACAATTTATACCAATATTGTTAACAAATTGATACAAACATACAAATCTCCATAAAATATAATCTTTCATGATAACTCTCTCTCATCAACGTCGGAGAAAAAGAAACGCTGCAGACGCTGGGTTTCGAACTGCGACTTTTGCACCTCCAGTTGACTTGTTCAATCAAGAAAGTGACATCAGCATGATACAGCCCTTGCTGACTGGTACCGAAAAGCTCGATATACAATATTTCGTCTCTTATTTCTTTTCGCTTGTCGTACATGTAAGTTCATGTCCTCGAATACTTGCTGCAAATGGATACAAACTATACGCCGTTCTGCAGTAAAATTCGAACATTCCAGGTGGCATATCTTGTTGGCTGAAGGTTTTTCTTATTTGTCTTGGTTGTTTTGTCTCGAGCAGTCCCCACCCGGAGATCCGATTGGGGGACTATTTTATTTCCGGAAAATTTTACTTGAGATGCAATCATTTTTTTGCTGATACGTGGGATGTCTTTTAGCTGTCTTTTGCTGAGCTGAAAAGGGTTGCGGAGGACCGAGAGGAATGGAGATCGAGATGCAAGATTCTGTTGCTGCAAACCAATCCACCGGATTGATACTACGAAGAGACATGTAAGTGTCGCCATATTGGCATTTTGGACAAGTCCGGTCACGGGTGTGACGTTAGTTATATAGATCGCCACTGCGGCACTGTGCGACAGCCCGTCACGAGCGCGCTCAGTCGTGTACCGACGTCGGCGAGATCATATAGTTTTTTTTTGGGAACTTTAGGCTCCACCCAATACGTGGTTTAAGTGTTCATTACTTGAAAGTGTGTCGTCGTGATTTAATCTCTAATAACACTATTAGAGTAAGTGATAAGCCCGAAACTGCTTATGCGATAAGCTTTAGAGATAACAGCAAAGATTAAGAAATTAGTCACTTATTATTCCTAACTATCTCTCATTCTTTCTATGCAATATGTAGAGTTACTACGTTAACATTTTAACAAAAATAACAACCTTTAACTTAAATAGAAAATGACATCCCCCGTCTAATTAGTTGCTTCTTGACCTGCTACCCATCCCTCTACCACGCGTCCCGATGAAGATCCCGGCGACATGGAGTCGCCTTTGATAGTGCGGATGTAAATACTTGACTCGAATATGTTTTTTTAAACAAGAATTATTAATTTTTTAAGTTTAATTTTGTTACCTCCGTTTTATGTGTTAGTGTTAACATTTAAAAGTAATTTTATGCACTTTCAATTAAGTAAACATATACTTTATTATGGTGAAAGGACTCAAAAGGTATTTACTAATTTTTCTTCAATTTAAAGTGAGGCAACATTAAGAACATTGTGAAATAATAAAGTAGAGGAAGAAGGTTTTCTGAAATACTGTAAATTAATAATTAAATAAACACGTACAATTATACATCTAATTTAATTCGCATCAATTCATTCAGACTAAAATATCGGCAGACGCGGGATTCGAACCACGAGCCTTGCAACCTTTGCTCTATTCTACACACCGCGCTATCCACACGACCATTCTCCGCGTGAGCATATACGCGAAAACCGATGTATATATATATGCCATTGTTAACATCATATCTTATTATATACATATGTATATATTCAGAGTATGTAGAGGTATATTATTATTTTTTTAAGATTCTGTCAGTCAACATTTTTTTCACACGCTTATAATTTAAGTAAGTACTTATTTATATTGAAGTAAGGCTGTAAATTAAATTCATATTTTTTATCCAAACAAACAATGCTCTATATCAGAGCTCAGCAACCTTCTCTCATCTACGGCACACCAAAGTACTTCTTTGGATTCTACGGCACACCAAAGTTCTCACCCTGAATACCGCGGCACACCAAAAGCCAAAAATCGATATTAATTTGATCAATTTCACTTTTTTTAAATTTAATTTAGAACTTAATAAAGCAAGTACGTCGTTGTATGTCTACATAAATAGGCGATAGGCGCTGGGAGCTTGAGGACCGTTGTAAAATTATTTATTTATAATATTGCCTTATTTGATCGCGGCACACCTGTATCGGCTTACGGCACACCGGCTGCAGAGCACTGCTCAATATCACGGGTCGTCGGCCTGGTCCGTACCGCCTACTAGTGGGCGATACGGGCTTCCGTGGTGGGCGGTGGGCGATTTTCGTAGATTTTCAAACCTTCTACATTCCTTATAGAATTTTTTCCACTTATAAACTAAATTCAAATATAGCGAGGTTGGTGGGCTGTAGGGAAATTTTACCATGAAAAATAGGCAAAAGTGGGCGCTAGGCATAAAAAGGTTGACGACCCCTGCTCTATATAAAGACTTCCTATGATTACATATTATTATCTATATCAGCTAATATTATTGCTCTGTCACAGAATTAGTAAATATTTTATGTAAACATGATATGTATTATTGTTATTACTATACATGACATCATTTATGTTTATGTTTTTAATAGCCGGCGGGTATAGATTAGCGGTTAAAGCGTTTGCATACCAAACCGAAGACCGTGGGTTCGATCCCCGACGGAGATAAAAAAATAATCTTAATCGAATTCTGAGCTTCAAAAAAATATGCATGGTTGATGTTAATTTGATCCCTCACCTGTAAAATGCCAGTCATAGCCGATTAATTAATATAGGTGGTAGACGAAAATCGTCCATAAAAACACAGTGAACACCACCTATTCATATTTAAGTCCTGTAATAATTGGATGATGCATGAATGCCGGGCTGTAATCTATGGCGTTGGAGGTTCAACAGTCCACATGCAGCGCTTGGCTATATATATATTTTTTATGTAAACTCATACAGGAGAATACCGACAGATGGTGATAGTAATTCTGAAGTCTCATCTGTAGAATTCTATGACGCTTATCATGGAGTATATGGCTAAACGCTGCATGTGGAGTGTTGATCCGCCAACGTCATAGACTACAGCCCGAGATTCACGCATCATCCTTTATTATTACAGGAATTTACTATGAATGGTATGTAGAATGGTAAGCGTCATAGAATATACAGATTAAAGGAATTCACTGTGGATGGGTGGGCTTCACGGGACAACTTTCGTCTACCACCAATTTTGATTAATAGGCTGCGACTGTCATTTTATGGGTGAGGGATCAAATTCACACCAACCAAGGGGTATTTATAGAGCTTAAAAAATCTTTTTTATTTTTAATCTCTGTCGGGGATCCAACCCACGATCTTTGGTTTGGAAAGCAAACGCCTTAACCACTAAACTATACCCGCCGGAAAATGTGTATGTGTCTGTGTGTGTTTACTTATTTTCTTTTCGTCGCTGGGTTGAAAAGATTGGCCGGAGGAGGAATTCCGATATTCCGTTTCCAGATCGCACCGCGTGGAGGTTATTTTCATGCTCCCCAGGTGGGGAATTCTTCGGCAGGGAGAGCCACTATTGTGCGACTGCGGAGACCTGCAGACAGGCTCACACCTATGACCCTGCTACATGTGCCCAACAAGCTGCACACCTCAAGACCTAATGCTAGGCAACACACGGGCTATCGATGTTGCCAGATACTGGGCAGAAATAATTTGACGTCGCTGACATGAAGAAGAAGAAGTGTTTACTTGCTCGTATAATAATGTATGCTAGCTTAGTACCTTGTGAGTTCTGCCTACTTATACCTCGACACTATTGAGTGTCGGACACTTCTCGAATATCGTAAAAGGCTGGTATTCCCGTATTCCGCCATCACGTCCCAACCTGTTCCGGGTAACACCATCCGCTGCAAACTTCCTCGACTCTATCTTAAGTGGCTCTTGTACATAGCGATTTATTTTTATTTTTTATGTAAGCACATACATGAGAATACCGACAGACGGTGATAGTAATTCTGAAGTCTCATCTGTGGAATTCTATGACGCTCACCATGGTGTATATGGCTAAACGCTGCATGCGTAGTGTTGATCCGCCAACGTCATAGACTACAGCCCGAGATTCACGCGTCATCCTTTATAATTACAGGAATTCACTATGAATGGGTGGTCTTCACGGGACCACTTTCATCTACTACCAATTTTAATTAATAGGCTATGACTGGCATTTTACGGGCGATGGATCAAATTCACACCACCCGGGGTTATTTAAGAGCTCATAAATCGATTACAAAACTTTTTTTTTTAATCTCCGTCGGGGATCGAACCCACTACCTTGGGCTTGCAAAGCAAACGCTTTGATCATTGAGCTATGACCGCCGGCAAACGCGGAAGGCTGTATGTTACCAAAGGGAGTTGCTTATGCTGCGATTTCAATGACCGAAATAGTATTTTTGTTGCTTTAACGACAGTTGCGATTTATCGTTGATTACGTCAACTGAAAATTTAAAAAAAAATAACACGTTATTTAATCAAAGTGTGGTCCATAGATAAAGCGCTTGGTCGTCATGCGAGATGTCGCGGGTTCGATGCTTGATTAAATAAAAATGAAAATGTTTTTTTAATAAATTTATACAATCGTTCTGATATCAGCTCGATATAATAATAATTTGATTGATTCAGCAACCAGGGCAATACAAATTAGAATTTCATGCATATAAAAAGAAAATGCAAGGTAATAAATAACAATTAGCAATTTTAACAATCACTGACTCTCAGTGAGTGGAGCACCGGATCACCGCTGGATTTTTGAAAAATTTCCGTCTAAGTTGTTTGAGTGTAATAATAAACAAGGTTCACATTTTAATAATATTTTATGTAAAAAATAAAACCCTAAATTGTGCACTTTCAAATACAATTTACAGTTTTTTATTCATAAAAGGAGTTTATTTTTTACAGCCATTTCAAATGTTTAGAGGTTAGTGGTCCACCCGAATATTAGCCCGGATAGTATGTAAATATAATTTATTTAGTTAAAATAGTCAGGAGCATTCTAAATTTTCTTGGATATTCCTTATAATTCTTAGATTTTGAAGTTATGTTAGCTAATTGCCTAATATTTTCGTTCAATTCTGAAATTCGTAACATTTCCAAGGCGACGATTACACCGAAATAAAAAAATGTGCAATATTGCAAATATATTTCGTATTATCAATTTGCATGTTTAGCAATGCTCCCGATGCTCAGTCGACAGCACAAAAATACTTTCATCCGAATCCCAACAATGCTTTCAAATAAGTTTAAGCTCGGTGTTTTTAAATTCCATTTAATCGCACCATAACACGATTCAAACGACAATCGCAATTATAAAAATATTACTAAAGCATAATAATCATAATCATCATTATCGTTACCATGTATGGTCCACTTACTGGTGCATATGGTTGTCACGCACTGTCGTGTCTTCTTGACCAAATATAAATTCTATTTGGATCCAAATCAGTAATAGGATAAGAAAATAACTAACCGCTGACAAAAAATACAGTAGTTCTATGCTTCGCAGGGCACCTGGAACATTCCCGCGGAGCACAGTTTGACACGATGGTTGCCAGAGACGAGATATCTCGGCAAATTGCGCATTACCCGTATGGCCAGAGACGACATATCTCGGAAGCACTCTTGGTGGCGTATTTTTGCGCCGTGTTTACTTATATTGACAACCTTATGAAAACGGAACATACAACTTCAATAATGTAACTTGTTGCGGGATATAGTATTTGGTAAGTAAATTTAAATTTGATAAGCACAAAAAAAAAATTAGAGAACTTTTATTTTGACAAAAAATATTCGGCCTGCGGCGTAATTTATTTGCGGCTATGAAAAGGTTAAGAGCAGCAGTTTTAAATACAGGGAGCGGCAAAAAAAAAGCTGACGGTTTTGGTCTTTGTTTTGATTTAAAACCGTCTGCTTTTTTTGCTGCTCCCTGTACAAATTAAAGTGGACATATAGATAATAAAGAAGTTAGCGATAAACATATTTCCGTGTTAAAGTTCAGTTGACACAAGAGACTTTTCAGATTTGAATAAGCTTAGAAAGCTTTGGGATCAATTGACGGCGGGTCGCGAAGTGACGTCGGTAGTCTGGCAAGACCAACCATCAACCATGGCATCAGTGATCTATGATGAATTTCAGTCAGGTCTGTGGCGGATTGCTCGATTATACACTTTTTGCTATCTACGACTAGCTATAATGTTTATACTCGTATTATACGTCCCGCAGATTTCGACCAATCACAGTAGACGTTGCCTTGTGTGAGTGAGCGGCCGCCAGAGCGGGCCCTATATAAAGAGGAGCACCACATTGGATCTTTCCTTTTTTCTGCACTCCTCCGACTCCGGCCGCCTCTCTGCCAGACTACCGACGTCACTTAGCGACCCGCCGTCAATTGATCCCAGAACTTTCTAAGATTATTTAAATCTTAAAATTCTTGTGTTAACAGAACTCAAACCCGCAAATCCGTTTATCACTAACTCAACCGGTTTATATCATAAATTTTATATCGCGCGGTGATTCGACAAATCTAAATTAAACTTCACCTTTGAATTAAATTCCCCGTGACAATATTCAGTGTTATTCATTTTCCTTCAAGTTCGGAATCCAGTGAAGGAGATTCACATCCTCTGTTCACATCTTCCTTTCCCGATAACAACACACTCGCATACCCACACTGTGCCATAACTATTCTAGTCTTTTGTATCAATGACTGCTGTTGTAGTGGAGATATCATCGAATATTTATAAGGAGGTCAGGTGATTAACCTTTGTAGCGTATACAAAAGTTTCGGCTCTTGACAATTGTGTAAATACAAATTGTCAAAAGTCAGCTTGCGTGGTATGAACCAAAGACTTTTAAATCCGCTTCTTAGAATTTCACCCACGTTAACCACTGAGCTACATGTACGCCGTTTATTCAAAGTGATTTATTGGCTATTGTGATACTGCATGTTTTGTTTTATATTAAATTGAAAAATACACACAATCAATCATTATAATTCCCCGTTAGAGTGGCGCCCAAGAACTGGCAAACGAAGTGCTGGCCGACCTCCTGCGAGATGAGCTGACGGCATCAAAAGAATAGCGGGAGTGGCTTGGATGCGGAAGGCGGAGGATCGAAGAGGATCGAGACTCGTGCGGGAGGTTTACGTTCAACAGTGGACGCACACAGGCTAATGACGATGAAAATGCCGAAAGAGCGACGATTATGGAACCATACAGTGGGTAAAAATATCATGTGAATCTTTAAAAAACATCTCGATTTCAAAGCGTTTTTGTTTTTGAATAACCGATTTAATTATGAGGCAAGAAACATGGCGTCTTTTAAAACTATGTTGCAATTTGTGACGACGATATGCTCCAAAAAGAATAATGGGTACAAAATCTAAGCACATACAGGAGAATACCGACAGATAGTGATAGTAATTCTGAATTCACATCAATGGAATTCTATGACGCTTACCATGGTGCATATGGCTAAGCGCTGCATGTGAAGTGTTGATCCGCCAACGTCATAGACTACAGCCCGAGATTCACGCATCATCCTTTATTATTACAAGAATTTACTATGAATGGGTGGTCATCACGGGACGACTTTCGTCTGCCATTTTAATTAATAGGCTATGACTGGCATTTTACGTGTGAGGGATGAAATGCACGACAACCAGGGGTATTTTAGAGCTCAGAAATCTATTAAAATTTCTTTTTTTTTAATCTCCATCGGGGATCGAAACCCACGACCTTTGGCTTTTAAAGCAAACGCTTTGACCATTGAGCTATACACGCCGGCAGTATTAGAGAGTACAGAGCTATATTAAAAAGAAAATTATTTAAAAAATATATTTTTTGCATATTTTAGGATATTTAATTTTTTTTGAAAATCGCACTGGCAAATTCTTCATAAGTATGGGATTTATTGACATTATTTGAATTGTCGTGCAATGCCGCAGATGTCTAGCAAGTGGGTTTAAAAGTTCCAATGTCTCGGGAAAATGCATCGAGCGTGGTAGTCAATAGGTATGTATGCAACAAGTATGTATGTAACAGGTATGTACGAGTACGTACCAGGTACGTATGTAATGGAAAGTGACAGACCGGCCCGCCCTCACCTGAATCCCACGCAAATTACAACTTGGCAGGTATAACCCGAAAGCTGCAACGCGCGGTCACCTCAACAGTGCGGGGTCTTTGATCGTGTAGCTCATGACTGAACATCGCGGCACCAATGATCTCGTACAAGTGAGCGACTCTGACAACTATCTTTATTTTCAAATGTTCTGGACGTTTGCTACCTAGCTGTAGCATACACATAAACCTTTGTTTGTGCGATAGTTTAACAGTTTTTTTTAACAGTTTTTTTTTCTTCCTTAAATGACATTACAAAATAGGTAACATTTCAATGCGTCATTAAAGTACATACAACCATAAGTGTGGCGATGTAAATTTATTGACACATTTTTATTTGAGCCCTACTCAGAACAGCAGGGGCTCCTTGCATAGCACACTCCGAGGATTCCTCTTCTTCGGAAGCCTCACTTGATAGATGCGTTCCGTGGTAAATCGCACAAAAAAAGCTATGATTTACATAGAAAAGGGAAGACGCGTTTCATGGATTTTAAAAACCACATAACTTTGAAACTGCTATATAAAATATACCCAAAAACGCACAAAAAAATATTTCCCCCGGAACATGAATCAGCAGATGACTCAAATTTTTCAATTTCTTCATAAACTTTACGTGCTTTTTCTTGAAGTAAATAATTACTTATCGGGATTTTTTTTTTGGTTAAGTCTTCAATAAAGATTCTGAGCGCTTGTTCACAGTTTTTTTCTAATAACGTATCTCTTGTGTATGATGATAATTTGGAACTTATGTTGGTCCCATCAATAATAGATTTTCTTATTGCAATTTCATTATTTTTAATTGCTCTTATACACAGACGCTAGCCAACATTTGCCTGTATGCACCGCACAGACGGCCGCCCGGCTGTGTGTGTGCAGCCGAACCCGTGTCAAATGAATAGTCGGCCTTGTAACTCAAGGCGCAAGTTGGGGTATACAGGCGGTGAATGTTTCAATCCATCGTGTTATTCGGAGTAGTTTAATAAGGGGTTCGACTGTATATTTTCTTAAAATATTGCATTAAAAAAAAACCTCATAACTTCAAAATCGCACAAAAAAAAGTCGCACAACAAGAGGTTTGAGTGTATGTTCGGCGAAAGATTTTTTTCGTCTCATCTCACGAAAACTCTGTTTTATAGTTTCCGCCATGAACATTATATGTATAGTTCCTGACATCAGCTCGATATAGCCCCTGCAAATTGGTGCCGAAAAGCCTCGATATACGATCTTTCGTCTCTTATTTTTGTTCTCTCGTCTGACACACACATATAAAAATGTAACTATACGCTTTTGATTTAAGAAGTTATAAAACACGGCGTTCACAGGCGCCATTTTGTTTATTTGTTTTGACAGTCGCTCTAGTTCACGTGCGAGCGGCTAGTTGTCCGATCGATGGCCGCTATGTTAATTTCGGCGAAGTGACTCTCACTGCCACTTTTTTTTTTCACTATGTATTTAATAATTGATTAAATAAAATAATAAAAAGGTTACGCCAATGGTCCCAGACGCGATCTACTTGTTCGAATCAATCATCCCGGCGATAATAAAACATTTCGAATCACAAAGGCGGCCCCGACTTTCTAAGTGTGCCCAAAAATGGATTCCTTATCAGAAACAGCTCAAACAATACAACACATTTCTGTCTTACATCCCGGCGCGCGTTTTTTTTATTTTTTATGTAAACACACACAGGAGAATACCGACAGACGGTGATAGTAATTCTGAAGTCTCATCTGCGGAATTCTATGACGCTCACCAGGTTGCATATGAGTAAGCGCTGCATGTGGTGTGTTGATCCGCCAACGTCATAGACTACAGCCCGAGATTCACGCACCATCCTTATTATTACAGGAATTTACTATGAATGGGTGGTCTTCACGGACTTCATATGTATTGAATTGTGGGTCATTCTACACGGGTTTCAAATTTGCCCTTTTTTAAAAATAATAACGGATTTATTTTATTTACTTCTGAAGGTGAATATAAATGCAGCACTGACCAATCAAAACACATTAAAAAATGGTCTTTAAATATTCAACTTTATTTTTCATTGACTAATTGACTTATCTCGTGACTTTTTATGAAATTTAATTTCGCACGTAAAGGGTTAAGCACATGTTAAAATGTAGCCGTCTTCCGCCAGTATACAGTACACTATGTATACTCTTAATTAAAAAAATACATATCCCATAAGAAAAAAATACGTTAAGAATTTGACCGTTGTAGAGTCGATATCAAACGTCAACAATTGTTAACGCTTTAACAATTAACAGACTTATTTTTTTAAGTAATTAGTCATGAGTATCCATCGTTTTCCAAATGGCTTGGTACTTAGACTACTAGTATAATTAGTGTTAAAAGATAACACGCCACAATAAAAGTATACATTTATAACTAAAAATGATTAAATTATAAATATTTACGTATTGTGTAGTCGGGAGCGTCCGGCTATTTATCGAATCTCCTTAACCTTTCCTTCCCTATGATGTGTATCATCATAATAACCATCAATATCTCTATAGATATAATAAATACAAGGTTAATATTTTAGGTATTGCTCCATAATATATTGACGCATTGATTTAAAAATAATATAAATAATAATAATCAGAATTTATCGGGTACATCGGAGGTATTTTGTGAATCTCGGAAACAAATTCGCGCTGTGAGTGCCTCGACTTTGGGTCTCGACGGTGTGCGGGAAGCGCGACACTATATTCGCATCTCGCTCTTTCATACTTCACTGTGAAGGAAGAGGGAAGAGAGTGGGAGTGGGCCACTCCGGTCATTACCACGACTAGCGGCAGTAGCTCTCGATCTTGAAAACAGAGTGGACTTATGCCCGTTCCGTGAGCGTTGCGAGATGGTTTTTTAACGTCTTCAGCCAATAAATCTCAATTATTATAAGTTTCGACTTCAATTATAATTAATACATTTTTACAATTTTATTTAATATGTACTTGATAATTTTACAGAGGAATACAAAAATTGTTCACTCAGTATCTATTTTATTATATATGGATATTCTCATTATTAGAGTTGTAGTAAATACATATCATCGTAAAGCAAGGGTTAAAGATCTTTCGGATAATTTTGCACTTGAACACAAGGGAGCCTATTGTAGTGAAAAGCAGATAATTGTATCGCCAATGGGCCGAAAATTATTACATGAAACAGTATGTGTAGGAAAAGGGATTACTATCAATTCATTGCACACCATATGGACATGGTTGAGCAACGACAATAGCACATTGCACGCTTACATACTACAATTACGACTAGCAGCAGATAGATTATTGATGACCAACGACTATTTCATTTCGTAACGTTTCTCGTTCGATCACTGATGTCATGGATCATTGCATTTTACTTACAGCGTGTTATTGGTTAAAGGTTTAGCATAGTTTTAGGACGAAATGGTCCAAGCCTCATGAGCATCGAGCTAATCATTCTAAAATCTCCGTAAAAAAAAAATAACACATCACATAAAATATGCCTCGGATACTACAGTTGCCGTCTCCTTAAGTCCATGTGTTCCTGCTTTGGAGGTTCGTCGGGAATAATATGAGCATTCCCAGGTGCAGTGCCGGTTTTAGGGGGTGGCGAAGTGGGTCGGTGCCCCAGGGCGGCGAATAAGCTAGGGGCGCCGAGTGCAGTCAATATTGCTTAGATTTTTAAAAATGTATACAATATGGGGCGCCAGAAAAAAAATGTCCTAGGGCGCCGCAGGGTCTAAAGCCGGTACTGCCCAGGTGGACTTGCGGGTGCAGAGATGTCTTGGGACGAGACATGGACAATTGCAACTGACAACAAAGTTTATATTGAGAAATATCAGATATTACGGGTAAAAAGTTTTTTTTTATTTAGGCACATGCGCGATAATACCGACGCCGGCAATTCAAAAATGTAATTTGTGGATTCTATGACGCTCGCCATTTTTTTACGGGTGGCTTAAAAGTAGAATATACTCGGAGGTGCTGCGGGAGGCAGAGCTGACATGAGACAAGGACCAGAACAGCTAACACAGCTTTTAGGTGACAGTTCGTGACGAGCATATGCTGTAACGGACTACTACACCAGCCAGTTTCTAACCGGTCACGGATTTTTCAGGGCGCACCTTTTCAGGCTAAACTGCCCAAATATACCCTCGGCAGAGTGTCCATGCGGCGGCGGTATCCCCCAGGTTGCACCTCACGTCCTCTGGGACTGCCCGCTGCACCACTCTGCTCGGGTTGCGCTCCTTGAGGATGTTCGACCGGTATCAGGGCCGGTCAGATACACGGACTTTGTTGCCAGTAGAAAAAACTATACAGCCTTCAAGCGCTTCTGCGCCACAGTTTGCCGACATTTCGAAACCCCCACCTGACCAGACATGACACAAAGAGTTCAATACTCCTCTTGAAACTATTTTGTACAGACACACCCCAAACAAGACTTGACATAACTACCACTTTTCCAAACACACGCAATTAAGCGGACTGGCAACAAATCACCAAGGAAGGCAACCTGAGACACGCATGTAGCATACTAACGTCGAAACTCCTAGTCTGAGGTTTTGTTGACAAGCCGTATGCTGCGTCAAAGACTCGGGAAGGCTCTCAGCCACTTGCTAACTTTTAAGCTTTTTGTAGTGCTCTGTGAAGTGTTTCCATCAGAAACACATGTACAGAGCGGAGGCGGAAAGGGTTTGACAGCTCCAGTTAGAAGAACTGATACGGTAATGATGATTATGATACAAAATGGCATTCACGCATCATCCGTTTTCACAAGATTTGATAGTTTTCGTAGGATAAATTCCACCAAGTGATTAGAACAATGGACAACCTCGAGCGGTGGGGAACGCTTCGGCAAGGAGAGTCACTGCTATGCGACTGTGGAGCCTCACACCTAAGATCCTGCCCCATATGCTCAACTATCTGCACATCCCAAGACCTAATACTGGGCAACATACGAATGTATGTCGATGTTGCCAGATTTCGGGCAGAAATAACTTGACGTTGCTGACACGAATACGAAGAGAAGATTAGCTCGACGATCCAGATTTTCTCTCGCTGCTCTACATCATTCACAGTGTCAAGAGTTGTCACAAAGCATCTGAACACAAAAGGCTTTTCTCATACAAACAATGTTCAGAATAGTCGAGACTTATATATGCATATACGAGTATAGTATCATTGTTATTGTAGGTTGGTGTTAGTCTTTTGTATTGTGTGGTCGTTGCTTTTGTTTGGAAGGTTAAAACAATAATAAATGGATAGAAGTGACTTTAATCTAGAATTCAGAAAGCTCTGTGAAAATATCAACTATTAAAATATCAATAATATAGTCGGCTTAAATAATTTCGTAGGTATACACGCCCAAATTTGGAATTGTAACTTTTGAATTTGAGGCGTGTGGTAATTTTTTTCACTTCTTCGATATTACGACCGCCATCGCATGGGCCATGCTTAGAGTTGATATATCGTAATGAATATGTAATAATATACGAATCGTCAGCCCTGAGGACGATCCCTGCAACGACGGTCGAAATATTGAAGATATTCGACACACACCGCTCAACCCAAAAGCCGCAATGAAAATCTATTCTACATAAATGTATTATACCAATATCAATAGGGAGAATAAATAAAAAAACAGAATTTAAATACAACAAAGGTTTGATGTATATATTTATATGATCAATCAAATTTATCAATTGATTTAAACAAGTAGTTCCATAATATTTTTTGCTTTCTTCCCCTATTTCAAGAAGACAGTTAACCCTTTTAAAAAAAGTTACGCAAATAAAACACCCCCTATCTTCTTAAATTTTAATGAGAAAAATAAAAAATGAAATTGAAAAAATTCCCACTGTCTTAAGCAATGTAATGTCCTAATGGATAATATCGACTGACTAATGGTTAAATATATTATAAATATTTATTTATTTACCTTGTTTTTACATGGATCACATAAGATAAGTTCTCTATTAGGAGACTGCAGTTTCGACTAACTCGTAGCCTTTCTCAATCTTAAAAAACATTATCAAACACTGTTACACTTAATAATATATATTTTTAAATGTGAAGAGTTTCTTACCATATTCCGTGGTATCGAGAAAGGCGAGGATCTGATCGAGGGTGCGGCGGTACTCGGGACTCTGCTGGTCGGGCTAGCGACACTCGGCCAGCCACCGAGCAATGTTCAGCTCTTCAGGACTGGCGTACACCGAGAGGTGCAACCTGGCAACAGTGTTACAATCATTGTTAAGAAACCATCGACAGACAACACCGATTATTTAATAACTAAGATCAAGCCTAATTGGGAGCGAATCCAACTATTATGGGTGTCAAGAATACTAATAAGCGCACGTGGAGAGATACTCAGATCAGCTAGAGCAAATAGAAGCACCCTGCAGCTAACGGGAGGTAGTCCTAGCACGGTCTTAGGCAATCGGGCTTTCAGCTACGCGGCACAAATGGCCTGGAACTCGCTACCGGAAAGCATAAGAGAGCTTAAAGCGGAGGCATCCTTCAGAAGCAGACTCAAGACCCACGTTTTTACTCAGAGAGGCAAAGAAGCGCTTTTGGGATGACCATTCAGTAATAAAAGAGCGCTATACAAATACTAATATAATAATAATAATAATAAACATGTACTCTGTAGAATTTAGATTCAGCAGCATGTATAATATGATGCTACCTAACAAATAGGCACACTGAATTGGCAATTGGCAGAGCATATCTGTCAAAGAGACGACGGTCGATGGGGAAGAAAAGTGTAAGAGATTCATGTAAGAGATGTAAGAGAGTGTAAGAAAGCCCAAGAATTCTGCAATGTATTAAAACTAAGGTGTTTAATCAATGCATCATCTCTGTATGAGCTTACGGCGCAGAGACGTAGAATCTAACAGCAAGTCTTACACATAAAATAAAGGTCAACCAGATTGCTGTGGAGAGATCCATGCTCGGAGTGTCGCTAAAAGATGAGAATCCGAAACGAGGAAATACGCAGAAGAACTCAAGTAGTGGATGCTACCCAATGAATAGGCACACTCAAGTGGCAATGGGCAGGACATATCTGTCGCAGAGACGACGGTCGATGGGGAAGAATTGTAAGAGTGGCGCCCAAGAACTGGCAAACTTGGCCGACCCCTTGCAAGACGGACTGATGACATCAGAAGAAAAGCGGGAGTGGCCTGTATGCTGAAGGCGAAGGATCGAAGAGGATGGAGACAATAACACCTTTCTGAGATCCAAACAGCAGACTGTAAGACATTCTCTGTTAAAGAGTATTATTCAAGACAATAGGAGACTTATTTTGTGTTGTCATTTTCAATTTCAATTTTATTTATTTCTCCCAGAAACATTACAAATTTTATTTAATACGATCCTGAAATAAGATAATACAAAGAGAAACAACACATAAATATAGATACTTATGATTAAGTATTAAAGAAAAACAAAGCAATAAAAACCGAATGTCCCAATCTTGTTAAACAGACGACTCCAAAAAATTACTATTTCAAACAAATTCATGGAGTTCGTGTCTGAACTGGGCCTCCCGTGGAATATATCAACATACAAACACTTGATTGAACAGTCTGATCCCTCTCCCAAGAGCCGTAGTCTCCGGCAGGTTAATGTTACTCGTTGGGAGAACAAACAATCTGTCACTCCTTATCCTCAGATAATTGTCAGGGACAGTGTCGTCTAAGAGTTTGTGCCAATTTTTGAAAATTATTTTCTGAACTATTTTTTACAGTTGAACAACTTTAAATTAATATAAAGCAATTAAATAAATAAATATATAATATAAAGAGCAATTAACAAGACTCACATGGAAAAGATTTATTTTTGTTCCCTTCGTATAAACCTTGTGTGTAATTTGAGAAGTACCCAACATAACTATTTCTATCTGGATTTTATTTATATGAATAAAAAAAAAATCATAAAATGTTGAAAAAAGTTAGGGAGCCGATATGGAAAAGGATGACTGTGGTCAGTATCTGAAAATTCATTTCATGTCAAAATGAAATGTATGTAGGAGTTAAGGTATTTATATTTATCATTATTTTGCATACATGTATTGTTAATTATTTGGTAATTAGTAATTACATTATGTATAAGACATGTTACCAAAGATAATATAGAGATAAAAAGAAGAACAACTACAGGCAACAACAAAGCTATCATGACAGTTATCAATGTTCTAGTTTTAAAAATGTAAAGGACAAAAATTTAATGCAGTGTATAATAAATTGCAGTTTAAACACAAGAGTGTATTATAGATTTATCTACATTGCTCAGTCATTTGTTAGAAAAGATGAGATTGCTGCAACAATATCCGGTGATATTCTTCTATATGCATTTACATACATAAAATAACTGTTTTTATGGGATAATTTATTGGTTTTTCTTTTGATATTCAATGGTTAATCATGCATAATAATCATGACTACATTTTAAAGAAATAAAAAAACATCGTGCATCTGAATACATGTCTATAATTCATAAGAATGCTATTCACAATTGTGTAAATAAAAAATGTTTTTCTTTCACTGCAACTGTACAAATTCAATGTGGTGAAACATGTTTTCATGGTCACAATTCTTGGTATTATGTCCTTGCCAAGTGGTCATAACTTTGCATCTTATGCACTCTATTAATCTTCTTTTATCGTATTCAACAGAAAATGCAATATACTCACACCACAGAACCCTAATACAACATTTCCATTAATATCAACAAAGAAAATGGGATGGATTTTAGAACCTAGAGTTGTTTGCTTTTGATTAGGGTTGCTAGAATATTCCTAATTTGCGAAAAATATTCCTTGATTTAAAAGTTTAGTCACATTAGTACATATAAAAATTGACAAATATGGCATGGGATTTGTAAGAAATATAAAACTTTTGAAATGGTATATTTAAATGATAAGAAATGATCCTCAAAACCACTACCATAGGTTATATTTTAGTACTTATTTTATAAACCTTGATACATTTAAGTCAGGTGTCACCTTTGACTCTTGAAAGCTTATTAGAATTTGAAACTATCTGATGTTTAATAACAACAAATCTTCATGACATTTCAATAGTTCGTGTGTTGATATTACAATTTTATTAGTTTATTTGTAAGGATAGTCGTAATAAATCTATATTTTCTCAAATAGTTAAATACACTTTCCTCGGAATTTATCATTAAGCTTTCGATTTCGCTGCCAAAGTCGTTATAGAAAGTGTGAAAATGGCATTTTTAACTATACATTGGTATTTATGAATATAAGTAATACTACTACGGAACACTAAACGTTATTTAAAATATATTATTGATTTTATAAATATTCATACACCGAGCGTGAGAGTGGTATAACCTCGATTTTTATTTTTATCAACAATTACGAGTCACTGGAATTTACTACCGCCCAGCTGTCAAAAGATACAAATGGTCAACATGTTATAACAAGTAAACAGACTATGTGAAAGCAGGGAAAGTAGTGGTTTACCAGGTCTGGTCGGTGCCCAGATCCATGCCGAGGACATCAATGATGTCCAAGTCCCTGTTCGTTTGTAAGGCAAGGGAGTTTGTCATCTTGCAAATTCTGTTATTGACATTTGGCACAAAAAAAAACTGTTTTAGTATTATTTCAAAAACACATTATCACTTCCACCCGCGAATCAATCGCAACTTTTGCACATTATTTAATAAATCTATTATCACATTTTAAGCGCGACAATTCAACGCGACATGATTTTGTGCGAGTTTTGTAAGACACGAAAAAAAACTGTTATTTATTTTTCGCGAGCGACACATAACCGCATCCGCCCGATTGATCTATCGCGAGTTTTGAAAGCTTTGAAATTGCTATCACATTTTAGGCTCGCGAATGAACCGAGGTGACATGTTTCGGTGCGAGTTTAGTCCGACAATTCGTTAATAATCTGTCGGAGGATCGCAGATGTCAGGTCTCTGTTCTCTCTCTCCGCGACTTGAGGAGATTCTTCTTCTCTTTTTGTTTTGACGAAGTGGCAAATACCTAACTGTCGCCACTTCCGTCATTCTTGTCTATGGTGTTCATTAATCAAAAACATGAAAATAACGGTAAAAACTAGTTACGAAAACATTATATTTTGTATCAATATATTATTGCTGAAAGTGAGTTTTTTTTTTGGATTATTTTGAAAAACTTAGGTAACAACCTAAAAACGTTAGTGTTATTAAGAGACAATATTTGAAAAATCGAAATAAGTATAATTTTAATGGAGAAATCAACGAATCGAAAACACTTACTTTGTTGACTTATTTATTTCAAATTTAAATATAAACGTAATATAAAATTATTTTTTATATTTTTACAACTCAAATTTATATAAAAACTATAACCGATTTACAATACATATTTTTGAATAAATGTAAGTATAAGGTGTACCAGAAAATATCTTTTTTTTTAATTAAAAAATTTGTGCATTTAATAAACATAAATATAAAAGATAATATTTATATTTTTATATGTTTAATTATGTATATTTTTATATTATAAAACTAAATTTAAATATATAATGCACCAAATATATTATTATCAATTATATATATGTATATAAATTTATATTAGGTACATCGGAAAAAAACTAACTAAAGAAAAGCGTTATTTTTTATTTCGTATAAAAAAATAATTTAAAAATACCAATACTATGACTTTATTAAAATTATATAATACGTTTATTCTCAAATATATTAATAAGTATAAAAAAACGTCAAATTTATTTAATTGGTTTATTTTCTGATTTTTTTACTTTAAAATGTGAATCTATAAAAAAAAGTTTTTGTGTATATTTTGAGTCCTTACAACTTAAAAAAAAAGGTCTAGGAAAACATTTAATTTAATGGACTGTTTTCAGCTTTTTAAGTTAAAGCTTTACGGTACATATATGTTATAATTTTAGAATTAATTTTAATTAAATAAATATATTTATATATATATATATATATATATATAACTATGTAGTTTTGATTCAAAATTTGTAGGAAGAGAATCATACTTTTGATATGGTAAATAATTTCAAAATTTTACATGCTGCCAATAAAGGGAAAAAAATTAGATAACTTGGAAATATTAGAAATTAATCGTTGTAGACTCAATAAAAACATTAATCTATTAAATGATCAGACAATCTTCACGACATCTCCTTTATTATATCCAATCAACAAATAACATACTAATGATAGATTCTTGAGAAACTAAAATAAAATAATAATATATATATATTGTTACTAAATGAACTACTTGTTAACCCGTGTCTTTGTAATTCCGGCATGTACTATTGTCTAATGATCACATTATAAAGTCGTTGATAACCTTAATGTACATAAATGTGTTTTATGAAGAATAATTCAAACTATTTATTATGCTTATTACGAATAAATTATATTCGTAACTTCTTTAATTAAAATAGAAATATATTTTACGTTTATAAAAAATAAATGTTCCTTAAAATCAAATAAGCTACATTAAAATTTGTCGGGTGATTGGTAAAGAAAAAACACAAATAATAATAGATACCTAGTTAATGTAAAATACCTACCATCGCAGCTTATGCTTGTATCGGTAGTTTTGTTGTCTGTGGTTTAGTGTACTTAGTTTTCACATTTGCTCTGCGCGGCGGCGTTACTTCAACAACAGTGTAAATATAATATTGTAACAATAACTGCCAAAATGCCTCCGACAATACAACCCGGCGCGGCCGATCGAGAAAAGCGACCACCACGCGAGGCGGAGCGCAAGTAAGGCTCCAAACACTAAAAAAAAATCAATTTAAGGTTATTTGCCACCAATGTAGTTTTTATTATTTTGTTTTTTTTCAGATCCGAGCTTGTGTGTCGCGTCAAATACTGCAATACGTTGCCTGATATTCCGTTTGATTTAAAATTCATCACATATCCGTTCGACCCAAATCGATTTATTCAGTACAACCCGACGTCTTTGGAGCGGAATTATAAATATGAAGTGCTGACGGAGCATGATCTAGGCGTGAATATTGATTTGATAAATCGCGATTTATATCAGAGTGATGGCAATGCGCAGCTGGATCCGGCAGACGAGAGGCTGCTGGAGGAAGATGTCCTCACTCCTCAGGATTCCAAGAGATCCCGCTATCACGCCAAAAGCGTCTCCTGGTTGCGACGCTCGGAGTACATCTCTACTGAACAGACTCGCTTCCAGCCGCAGACTATGGAGAAGGTAAAATATATTTGTAGTAACACTTCACTTGAGTGTATCGAGCTTTATAAAATCAACACGTACATTGAGCAATCCATTTTTTTTTATAACTCAGATATTTGTCATGAGAATCGATCCTTGTTCAATCTTAGATATATTTTATCTATAGTGAGAATGCCATTTTTCATACTTTTTATGCCAACTTTGACAGTTTTGACTCGAAACAACTTTCAAATCTTAAACTAAACTATTTTGGCTGTTTTCATTCTACAAAGCTTGAAAAACTTTAAGTAAAATGTTACATATTTTGTAAAATAAATATTATAAAGTTGTGTTAAAAAAACCATGTTAGTTTTACAAACTAATTGGCGATGGAGGAGGATGTAGCATAGAGATTTGTCATCGGTTCGTGGGGCGGTGTTGAAGACTAGCGTGTTGGTGCGCATCCTGGTGGTTGGTTCGTATATCAGCATGGTGTTGTCACAATGTAGGGTGGTATTTTTCCATTCAAAACATCACATGCAAAACTTTTCCATCCTTAAATTGACAAAAACCGCACAATCTTTTTCTCTTCATCCATTATAGTTATTTACCCATCAGTCTCCCAATATATCAGCACTCTAATATTTACCTCTTTGTTATAAAGTATTTTTCAAGCCCCATCCTGCCTAATAAGTTGTAATACCTTTGAGTGTTTTCCTTTCGATCTACAATCAATCATTAATATTCCAGGTTGAAGCCAAGGTCGGTTACAACGTCAAGAAGAGTCTCGGCGAGGAGACGTTGTACATGGATCGCGACAGTCAGATGAAGGCCATCGAGAAGACGTTCGAGGACGCCAAGAAGCCCATCGACAAGCATTACAGCAAACCCGGAGTGGTGCCAGTGGAGATCCTTCCCGTGTTCCCCGACTTCAGCACGTGGCGCTATCCTTGCGCGCAGGTCATCTTTGACTCGGATCCTGCTCCTCAAGACAAGACTGTTGCCGCGCAGATCGAGCAAATGTCTCAAGCTATGATCAGGTATAACATGACTTGTCTAACTTAAGCGACAGATCAGCGGGGTGTTATAGGGACGTGTAGTGGATGGATAAGGAGCAGGTTGCCAAAGCGAAGAACTCGTCGTGAAGCACATTGTCATTTATTTTATTGTAAAAGTTGTTAAAATACTGACAAAATTCGATTTTCTGTCTGGGACACAAAAAATGGTGCTTACTCGGTCGCCGTGACCACGTGGTGGCTATCTGGCGAACTATCCGCTCACACATGACAGGTAGCGACTGTCAAAATCAAATAAACAAAATGGCACCTGTAATACCGCATCTTATAGTTATTTAAAATGTAAAACTTAGACTAACATTTTCATGTATATGCGTGTCAGACGAGAGAACAAAAATAAGAGACAAAATATTGTATATCGAGGCTTTTTGGCATCAGCCTGCAAAGACTGTATTTGAGTTGATATCAAAAGTATATCTTCTCTTCTTTATCCTAGCCATTTCCCATCATCTGGGGTCAGCTCTCCTTGTGCACATTCGCCATGTCTGTCTGTCCTGCGTTGCATTCTTTGTCAAACCCAGGGTTTTCAGATCCTTGTTTACAGTTGCAGTTCAGGTTGCCTGTGGTCTTCCAGGTCTTCCAGGTCTTCTTCTCAGCGTGGGTATGTTGAGGGCTCTCTTCACCATGTGGTCCTCATCTCTCCGTGTCACATGCCCATACCATCTTAGACGGTTTTCACCTTATCTTTTCAGGTATGGGGGCCACCCGAAATGAACCCCGAATATGCTCATTTGGAACTCTGTCCACTCTAGTTACACCGCCTGCCCACCTCAGCATCTTCATCTCTGCCACATGAATCCTATCCAAGTCACGTTTCAGCGGGGTCCAACACTCCGATCCGTAGAGCATAGCTGGCCTTACAGTTGATATCAAAAGTATATGAACACCGAAAATTGCCATTTCATTATTCTGTAACCTCAGATTATCTTCCGCTAAAGCGGAGATAATCTGAGCTTGTATAAATACAAGAACACTTGTAACCCCTCTTGAGATTTTATTATTGTGCAGGATTAAGTGCGATATGAACTGACGATATGTAACCGACAAGCTCTGACATTTTGTGTTTTATTTCAGAGGTGTGATGGATGAGAGTGGCGAGCAGTTTGTGGCGTACTTCCTACCCACGGAGGAGACCCTCGCCCAGCGCCGGCGAGATGCGGTCGACGGGCTGCCGCATAACGATGAGGAACAATACGAGTACAAGATGGCACGCGAATACAACTGGAACGTCAAGAGCAAGGCATCTAAGGGCTACGAAGAGAACTATTTCTTGGTAAGTGGCAATGTGATAATCACTAAGGCAGTATAAATCCTAGACTTCACTTGGCGCAGCTTCAAGACGCAGAGCTAAATTGGGACAAAATCTTCTTCGTTGTGTCAGCAACATCAAATTATTCCTGCTCAGTATCTGACAACATCGATTCTCCGTGTGTTGCCCGGCATTAGGTCTTGGGATGTGCAGCTAGTTGGGTACATGGAGGCAGGATCTTAGGTTGTGAGGCAGTCTGCAGGTCTCCACAGTCGCACAACTGTGACTCCCTGCCGGAGCGTTCCCCACCGCTCAAGGTTTTTCTTTGTTATACCAACTTATATACTTAACAACAAAAAGGGATAAAATGCTACAGCTTAGTCAATATGAAAGAAAAACTATAGTCAAGTCTTCTTCTTCTTCGTGTCAGTGACGTCAAATTATTTTTTCCCAATATCTGGTAACATCGATAGCTCGTGTGTTGCCCAGCATTAGGTCCTGAGATGTGCAACTTGTTGGGCACATGGAGCAGCATCGTAGGTGTGAGGCGGTCTGCAGGTCTCCACAGTCGCACAATAGTGTCTCTCCCTGCCGAATAATTCCCCACCGCTCGAGGTTGTCCTTTGTTCTACCAACTCCGGTTCTTAATCTGTTTAGGGATTTCCAGGTCGGCCAGTCAAGACTCTTGCCAGTTGGGAGGCCTTCCTTTGGAGTAATGAAATCCTCTGGTGCGATTTGTTGCCAGAGTTGGAGTCTCTCATTTTCAGGGCCGGATGTGAGAGGTTGTGTGGATTTCAGAAAGCTGCTTCGAGACTTCAATCTTGGTGTTGGGGGTATCTGATTATACAAGCAGTGGGACGGTTGGTTGATTGCCTTACGCATTTCTTCGGCGCATATGACTTTGCGTCTTATGTTCGGTGGTGCGATACCAGCCAAGGGGTATAGTTTAGAAATGGGTGTTGGTTTGAGGCAGCCTGTGACGACTCTGCATGCATCATTCAGGGCAGTATCCACTTGATTACAGTGGGCTGATCGACCCCACACTGGTGCCGCATATTCTCCGGCTGAGAAACAAAGTGCTAAAGCTGAGGTACGAAGAAGGGGTGGTTGGGCTCCCCAGTGAGTGTTGGTCAGTTTGCGGATGAGGTTGTTCCTTGTTGCAACTTTCTGTTTGGTGTTGCTGCAATGACGCCTGAAGGTGAGGGTGCGATCTAGAGTGACTCCGAGGTATTTTGGATGGTCGCTATGTTCCAGTACTCTACCTTCCCACGTGACACGAAGCTTTCTGTTAGCTTCCCTGTTTCTAAGGTGGAAACAGCAGACTTGTGTCTTTGATGGGTTAGGTTTGAGATGGTTGGTTTCGTAGTAATGGGACATCTCGTTGAGTCCCTGGCTTAGGATGTCCTCAACTTCTTCAAACGTTACTGCTTGTGCTGCCAAACCTAAGTCATCCGCATATATGAAAGATTTTGTGTCTTTAGGGGTGGGTTGGTCGTTTGTATATATATATATAATATACATAATATAATACAAACATAGTCAAGTAACATATTTCGTATACGTATTAGTATAAATGAAATATGATACTTGTATCGTACGTGGGAACTATACTTCGCCGTATATCTTTTTTATCAATATCACATCAACAAAAAAAGTTTGCAATTACACTATTTAGCTGTAATGCAATATTCTGTGAGAATTTGCAGTCAAACCATCAATTACTTTTAGAATTTTTCAACTGCAAACATACGAATTCAAAATTTATCTATATAGGTACAGTGGTGCCTCACACAACGAACTTAATTCGTTCCAGGAGCAAGTTCGTTATATGTGAAACGCGTTTTCCCATAACAATACATGTTAAAAAAAAATAATTCGTTCTGTAGCATAAAATATGGTAAGATGACATAAAAAAGATAAATTTTTTGTTATTATTTTTATTTAGATACATCTAAAAACATAATGAAAAAACACACATTTTTTAATTTTAAGAAATAATCGAATCTTGCACATCTTCATCCATTTTCCGCTTTTTGGCCGATGGTGCAGTGAAAAACCTGTCCAAAGTCGTTTGTTTTCTCTTTTCTTCAACATCTGCCGGAAATAACGGACAAGAGTATCGGAGTACAGGTCGTTGATCCTGTTTGCTTCAGCGGAATCCGGATAGTGGGCATTGGTAAACTCCTGAACTGCTTTCCATTTGACCAGGATGTTCTTGATGTCAGCAGTTGGAATTGGTTGATTGTTTGATTGTTGCTCCTCGTTATCAGATGACGCTTCCCTTTGAGCATTGTCCTGTTGTTGGGCCAGAAGTGTTTGGAGCTCTTCAGTTGTCAGCTCTTCTTTGTGTTCCTCAATAAGCTCCTCTACATCCTCTTCCTCTACCTCTAATTCCAACCTTTGGGCCACTGTGATGATGTCCTTCACCACTTCTGTGTCATCAACTACTGCTTCTTCCTGAATCCACGAAGGCACAAGCATCTTCCAAGCAGAAATGAGGGTCCTTTGTGACACTTCTTCCCAGGCCTTCTGTATAAGTCGTATTGCCAAAAGGATATCAAATTTCTCCTTCCAAAACATTCGGATAGTCATATTGTCTCCACCAAACTCGCATTCTTCAAACACCTTATTAAAGAGGGCTCTAGTGTAGAGTTTTTTAAAGTTCGCAATAACTTGCTGATCCATTGGCTGGAGAATGGATGTGGTGTTTGGTGGCAAATACTGCACCTTGATAAAAGGATAATTTTCCTGCAATATTTCTTCTAGGTCTTTTGGGTGAGAAGGGCATTGTCAAGTATCAGAAGGGCTTTGAGCCTCGTTTGAAGTTCGTTGTGTGAAGCGAAGTTCGTTGTATGAATCGTGAAATGAACGAAAAGGAAGTTCGTTGTGTGCAGCGTTCGCTGTGCGAGGCGTTCGTTATGCGAGGCACCACTGTATATAGATATTATTTCCTTATTTGTACGCGGCCCACCAGTCAGGCTCACGGCACACTGGTGTGCCATGAGTAGGTGGCATAACACTGAGTTAAACGACAGTCTTGATTAATTCGTTTTGTCTAATTTTTTGTTTAGGTGTCTCGCGATGGATGCGCATATTACAATGAGCTGGAGACTCGCGTGAGGCTGAGCAAGAGGAGGCAGCGTGCCGGGGCAGGACCTGGAGGACCCGGGGGCACACGTCTTGTTGTGAGACATCGGCCCCTCGCACTGCAAGAGCATCGCATGCAGCGCCTGCGAGAGAAGCAGCTGGAGCCCCCGCAGGAGGTCATAACCTAACTTTATTTAAATTAGATCGATGTGATAAACACTGAGAGAAAGACACACTTGACCATGATGCGAAAGATAGTTGACTCCCACTGATGAGATTTCTTCATCAGTATTTGGTGATATTCTCCTGTATGTGAAAACAAATCTTATCCTTATATTCTGTATGCAGCATCTTTGTGGTGGATTTACTAATAGATATTTAAACATTAATTATAGATTGTATTTCATGTAACCACAAAATATTAGCTGTCATTTATATTTTCCAATTCAAAAACCAACACAATATAATTTCAGTTAATTTTAAACATTACATATACATAATATAATAAAATATGTAAGCTTAAGGATCCATGCAAATTTCATGATGTTTGTACACAATTTTACACATTTTTTTTATTTTTTCCTTAAATGACATTACAAAATATACTACATTTCAATTCGTCATTAAAGTACATACTAACTTAAGTGTGGCGATGTAAAAGTATTGACACATTTAGTGTCAATGACCTCACACTCAGAACTAGCGTCAGGAGACTCGACGTAAATATTTTGACTTGTAACAACAAAACCCTGTCATAAGTATATCACGGTTTACACACAAATAACACGGCATTATTGTCGCAAAATCAAGTAGGCATCTTTTACAATGAAAGATTGTATCTATTTATTCGAATTTTGTTTCTTTTTCTTAAACCTTTAATTTTTATTGTAGGAACAATTTTTTCATGTGAGAATAAAACGAAATTTAAAAAAAAAAACTTTTAATTTGTTTCATATCCAGACAATGTCATAATTTTAACGAAAATGTTAATAATTATATTCTTTTATTTAGGATGATGAAGATGAGGTCGAAGAAGATGAACCTATGGACACCACAGAACCAACAAGGTAATATATATATATATATACAGGTAAATAACTTCTTAGGTTTTCACGGCCAGATTCAATATTGTGGCTTTTGGGTTTAGCCGTGTGTGGCGATTTCTTCATTCCAATATTTCGGCCGCCATTGCAGGGGTCTTCTTCAGGGTTGATGATTTTGTCATCAATCCTGAAGAAGACCCCTGCAATGGCGGTCGAAATATCGGAATGAAGAAATTCGCCACACACGGCTAAACCCAAAAGCCACAATATATATACAGGTATAGATTTTTTGTATTTTTTTTTTCTTTTTCAAGTGATGCTTTGTTTGCAAATATGTAATATAAATATATAAATTCGGTAAAAATAATTATTAAACTCTTATCTATTGATTAATAATTGTAATTATATTTGTAACCTAAGTCATCATGCAAATAAAAATTCTTGTTCTGGTTAAAAGGTGTTCAAAAGAAAATAATGTTTAATTTTAATGTTTTAGAAATTCCCGATCCAGGAGTAAAAGTGGCTCCCCCGCTGGATCCAAACAGGGGACCCCGGCTGGATCCAAAGAAGGCTCTCGAGCCAGCTCGAGAGCTGGATCCAGAGCCGGGTCGAGATCCCGCTCTGGTTCCCGCTCCGCCTCAGGATCTCGGGAAGGATCCAAATCTCCTCAACGCTCGAGACAAGGGTCGGCTTCGCCTGCGGGATCCAGAAAAGGATCACGTTCCAGGTCAGGGTCACGATCTAGATCCGGGTCGCGATCTAAATCCGGTTCGAGATCTCGTTCGGGATCAAGATCTCGTTCCGGATCCAGATCAGGATCTGGTTCGAGGGCAGGTTCAGAAGCCGGTTCCAACAAGTCAAACGCCAGCTCGAGAAAGTCGAGATCCAAGTCTCGATCTAAATCCAGATCCAAGTCGGGATCGAGATCCAAGTCGAGGTCTAAGTCTAGATCTAGAAGTGGGTCTGCAAGGTCTCAGAGTGGATCCCCAGCTAGGTCAGGCAGTGGATCCAGACAGGTAATCCATATTACTTATTATTATTGCTTTATTTTAAAATACATATTTTTTAATGAAACCTTATTATACCATACTAAATAAGGGATAAGAACCTTTCTTCAAGTGAATTGCCATACTGTCATCCTTGGTTAACATTTAGAGTATATCATAATTTACATTAAATTGTGGCGGCATTTTGATTAATATTTATGTTAATAATGTTTTTAATTTTGTTTTATTTTCCAGGGATCTAATCAAGGATCTCGCAGCGGATCAGCTTCGTCCAGATCATCGGCACGTTCCGGATCGGATTCAGAATAAAATTAATAATCTTAATCTGTATTTCAACCATTGTAGACCTGAGAGTCATTGTCTATAAACTTATCAATGATTCAAAGACAATTAATAAAAAAAAATTTTCATTTTTTAAAACTATTTTAAATTGCATGTGCAATTCTTTGTTTCATTCATTTTGTACTCTTATCTTTAGTCACACTTATATAAATACTTACATAATAATTTAAAACAAAAGAAGAGAAAGAAAATATTTGAAATCATGGAATTCCACAAAAAGTTTTCGATCGACAAAAAAATTGTAAGAAAACTTATTCGTAATATGCTTTTTCTTCTAAAAGTGTATTTTATAATCACTCCTTCCCGAGGATGACAATGTCTCTATATTATTAGAGATTGAGATAATGTTATGATTCAGCTCTCAGGTGTGGTTTTAACCCATTCGGCCACCATTCAATTGTTACAACTTCTATTTCAAAGAAACCTTAACACTAAACTTTACATAAAATTAAAATGGGACAACATACAATTATAATTATTTTTTTGTTACTAGGATATTTATTTAATCTTTATCTCCGGGCAGTCTTGGGAGGGTATGATATTTCTTGAAACATTCTCCCATGTGGAGAGCCACCAAGCATTTCTCACATTCCTATCGTGATTCACTTTTTTTTTTAAGTAATGAGCACATTTTACAAAGCCTGGACGGGTTTTGTTTGACAGGATTTGAAGGAATTTGTCTAGGGAAATGTGCCCATTGTACAGTCTGTAATCGAATCGTAAAGGGCATGCTCCTCCAGATGCCCTTCTTCGCCTCTTATATGGTGGTAGCGTAATATTTTCTAATATGCTCTCCGCAATACCGTATCCTATAGTCGCTATATATCAGCGTTTAAATATTAGACATATTTTTACGTAATGCATAGGTATTATATACATATATATATATGGTATAAGGCAAGTTTTTTTTTTGTATCCCTTGGAATACCTCCGCATTAGTGGAAAGGAAACCAAGCACTGGTCATTTCTGTCGACTCCACCCTTCCCACGATTATAATCGATGACTGTCTTGGCTTTTAGAGGATTCCTAGTTTTGTAGTATAGTATTATTATATATTAGATAAAATATTACGAGCGCGACGAGATCCTTTACTACTCCTGGCGGCCATTTTGGAAATATTGTTGGTAGTCAAAATACAAGTTAAAAATAATACGTAAAAATCTTTAGTAATTATTTTATCAATGATATTAACATGAATAAAGTTTTTATTTCGGAATTTCCTGGAGAGACCACGTCACGAACATTGAGGTTCTCAGGATAATCAAGGAAGATGGGCACCTAATAAGAACCATCTCAGAGAGGCGAGCCCGATGGATTGGTCACATCATGCGACACGATGGTCTTCTTCACGATATTGTGGAGGGGATGGTTGAGGGTAGAAACTGTAGAGGGCGCCCTAGACGGGAGTATTTACAGCAAGTATTCGAGGACATGAATTGTAGCGCTTATGTTGAGCTGAAAAGGGTTGCGGAGGACCGAGAGGAATGGAGATCGAGATGCAAGATTCTGTTGCTGCAAACCAATCCACCGGATTGATACTACGAAGAAGAAAGTTGTTGTTAATGATTTTTTACGTATAAAATGATCACGCAAAGACAGACTGGCGATTCGCCGGCTTCTTGTGTCAATGGGTTAATAAATAAGTTGTATTGTATTATTACACTTGAATGTGAAATAAATAAAGTTTGTTCAAAAAAAAAGTTGTTTTTTTGTTTTTTTGTGTTACATTGGTGAATAGAAATCGAATTATTCCTGAAATTTAATGTAAAAAACATGACAATAGGCTTTTTCTTGCACAAATTTTTAGATCTTTATAAATTGTTTATTTTTATAGGTAGGTAAATTCTATACCTACCACACTGACATCTACATACATATTTTTTTAAATTTTCCAAAGATACAATTTTTAAAACATTAATATGTACAGCTAGCCAATGATAAATAAATATGCCTAATGTTTTATTTACAAAGTATCTATAAATTAAATTGAAATACCAATGAGTAATAATGTAATTATCAGTTAGCATGCATCTCACAAAACTGTAATGAGGTCGGATCTTCTTTATTTGGTGGCAAAAATTTTTTGGGTCAATTTTGAAGGTGGTTTTTTTTTATATTTCTCAAATTTGAACATGCAACGTTTGTTGAATTTATGCATGGTATTATACATCATTTTTTTTTTTTTTTGACAAGGTGTATATCAGGGGTTGTCCACATCAAAAATCAACCTTTTTATGCCTAGCGCCCTCATTTGCCTATTTTTCATGGTAAAATTTCCCTACCGCCCACCAACCTCGCTATATTTCAATTCAGTATATGGGTGGAAAAAAATGTAAAAGGAATGTAGGAAATTTGAAAAACTACAAAAATCGCCCACCGCCCACCATGGAAGCCCGTATCGCCCACTAGTGGGCGGTACGGACCAGGTTGACGACCCGTGGTGTATATGGAAAGTATCAATTCATTAGTCCATGTCTGCTTCCTCAACTGGAGCATATGGACATCATGAGCTGCCACCACAAAAGTCTATCAGCCGCCTTGGTCCTCGTTTCGTCCCGTGTCAGCTCCGCCTCCCGCAGCGCTACCGAGTACATTCTGTATATAGTTCCCGATGGCCTACCAGGACGGCGCGAACCCGGGAGTTGAAGAGAGGCAGCCGTTGTTAATTATTTCCTGCGGCATTCTCAGGACATGTCCCAGCCAGGTCCACCTTCGCCTCTTGACATGGAAAGTATACTTACTATTTTATTATTAGTGGCGATGCGTGAATTTTATCATGCGGCGTGTTAAACAAGCATTTCTTCTGAATATCATGTTTATAAAAAAAAAAAAAATTTTCACTTTTTATATAATTGTAGGTATATGTTATATAAAAATCTGATTTATTTTAAACGTATTTTCGAATACATAATTTTGTTCATGAATCACATGCAATCTGACGTTTGTCTATGGAATATACTTGAGTTATAACCTTAAAATTCCGAGATTCGGTTTGCGTATTTAATATTATCCCATCAAACAAATACATTATCCATTATAAAATCATATAGCTATGGAAATTTAGGAAATAAACACACACAAATCACAAACATATTTAGTATCTAATATTAAAATACATAAATAATGTTGGGATATGCAAGTGCAGTCGGGATATGTCTGAGGACAATCAAAAAAACAAATATTTTGTATTCTCAGCATCAAAGAGGTAAATTCGCAACAACGATGCCTATAAAGGCTTAATAAAACTGTGGGTGCATTTATTACGTTAATTATTTTATCGGTGGAATAATCGATTTTTCTTGTACCAAAGGTTGGGCCACCTCATCTCGGCTTTACGCATCCGATGGAAGAAAAAAAGGATTTATAGCCCCGGAGGAGTCATTAAGGAGGAATGGTTTTCCAATTAAATCCTCTAACAATGCAGTTCCTCAGCCTCCGGCCGCCACATCCAAGGTAATGAGTTTTTGCAGTTATTTGATGTTTTGTTTGTTGTTGCTGGCTACATTTAATATGTCACATATTATGTCAATGTACATTTTTTATTGTAATATATTTCGAACAAACCTAATGCCTCGTATGCATCTGAGTTTTCATTGTTGTAAGATGCCTATGTTCAAAGGTCAAAATGCAATTGATATTTTGATTGTGTAGAAGTGATTGGAAAAAAAAAATAATGATTGAAAATAACCATGTTCTATTTGACACTTTTTATTTACAAGCGGCCTAAGAAAAACAATGCAACAAATTCCAATTACAAAACGGTAAAAAAACTTTTTGTATTATGATATTTAGTTAAGATATTGAAAGTGTGAATCTGCGTTAAATGAGTCGGAACGGACAAATAATTTGTAGAACTCTTCTTCCATATCCGCTCCCTAATTAAGACATATTACGGTTGCCACAAAATGTCATAATAAAGATTTTTAACCTTTTGTTATCCTCGCCTCATCTCAGGTCAGTTCTGCATCCTAAAGCTCCACCGAGTTCATTTTATGTATCAGTTCTGACTGTCTTATAGAATGACGCTAACCCAGGATTAGAAGAAGAAGCAGCTGTTGGTTATACTCTCTTGTGGCATTCGGAGAACATCTTATAGCCAGGCCCGCATTTGTGTCTTAGCGGTCCTTAAATGAAAAAACCTATCTTAATATTATGCAATTTTATCGAATAAACCATTTTTAATCATGTGAAAGAAAATGTTTCCTCAGAATATATTTTAGAATCTTCTTATTCTAAAAACTTCATTTAAATAATTCAAACTATGGAATGCCTTGAAGTATGTTCATTTGGAATTATAAAAAAACATTTTCATATTTTGTTTTTGGAAAATTATTACATCGAATCATATAACACAGATTTCTACAGAAGGAATATTTATTTTTTATTACATTGAATGATATAACAGATTTCCGCAGAAGGAGTAAAAAAATAATAATGCTTAAATAATAAGAATGACATATTTATGTATCATGTATGCAAAACATTGCAAAAAGACTAAAGGAATAGTAGATAACGTAATGTTGTTATTCCATTAAGACTTGTATGTTTTTATATGCATATATTATGAGGATGAAAACACGTAAAATTTTAATTTGTTGTTTTATGTAGCTTGTGCAAATTCGCTCCAACGCCACTGGGGCTGTCCCCCCGCCCCCGCTCTCGCCGCCCGCCGAGCCCCCGGGTCCTCCTTCCCCCGACAAGTCAGCCTCGCTGCGGAATCTGCTCATCGGCTTCATCATAGCGGCAGCTTCTTTAGGAGGGGTGAGATATACAAACCATAACTCTATTGTTAGATGCCACACCAAGGGGTAAATTGACTAGATACGATTTTGAGATATTTTTTTTCCATATTCACTCCATTTTTCTGTGAGAAATGCTTGGTAGCTCTCCACATGGCAGAATGTTTCAAGAAATATCATACCCTTCCAAAACTGCCCGGAGATGAAGATTAAATAAATATTCTAGTAACAGAAAAATAATTATAGTTCTATGTTGTCCCATTTTAACTTTATGTAAAGCTTAGTGTTTTTTTTTAGGTTTCTTTGAAATAGAAGTTGTAACAATTAAATGGTGGCCGAATGGGTTAAACATGTTTTACACTGTGAAAAATCACTAGAGCCATAACGATTAGAATTTTACATAGACATAAAAAAAAGAAACTACAAGTTAATAACATTTAATGTTTTTAATTTTAAGCAACTACTGACTCTCAGTGAGTGGAGCACCGGATCACCACTGTATGCCTAAGTGAAGGCTTATGGAAGGAAAGTTATTATAATAGTAAAAATATTTTTCAATAAATAAAAAAAAAATGTTTCAGGTTTATTACTCGGGAATTCTTGAAGGTGGCGAAGAAATCAAAAAGAAGGTTGATTTGGCATCTAAAATAAATGATAAGAAAGGTGTGTATTCAATTAAATATTCATTTATTTGGAATGTAGTTGAAACTCACTTCGAATAGTGGATATTTCCTTAATGCTTTGCTTATGTTCAAGAGGAAAAAGAAAAATGCATAACATGGATTTAAATTTTTATTAGAATATTTTTTCAATACTCTAATTTTCTTTTATATATCGTTGACTGTATGTCAATATAATTAGTAATTAAATAAACACATTCAAATTTTATACGCATAAATTTATTCAGAAAAAATATCGGCAGACGCGGGATTCGAACCACGAGCCTTGCAACTTAGCTCTATTCTTTTACACCACACAGTCCACACGACTATTTCTCTGCCTGAGTAGGTATGCGAAAGTTGATGTATTTATACCATTGTTACCATCGTATAACGATAGATGTCTCTGTAGTATGTAATAAGAGTATGTATATTATTATTTTTTATTATTCAATCAGTCTACATTTATTCACAAGCATTTTATATTATTACTTTCCGACAGTCTATTTATATAGTAAGTACCACTCGGTGTAAAATAATAGAGCAAAGTTGCAAGGCTCGTGGTTCGAATCCCGCGTCTGCCGATATTTTTTCTGAATGAATTGATGCGTATAAAATTTTATGTATATGTGTATTTAATTACTAAAAATGCATAATACAGGTTGTTCTCGACTTACAACCGAGATACGATGGTCAAATTTGGTCGTAATTCGAAGTGGTCCTTAGTCGAATTTCATACAAAATATTTATGTACTTACATATTAAAATAAAACATGTGTATTTTTAAAAAAAAAAAATATTGTTAGTTTTATACTTATTTCTTAATACAAAATAAAATATTTACTTCATTAATATCTATAATATTTATTTCATTAATATTTAAAATATTAACTTCACTAATATTTAAAATGTTACATCATCTGGACTTATATAAGTACAATACATTGGCTTGTCAACAATAGTGAAGGAAGAAGCAGTGGTAGTCTTTTAAAAAAACCTATCCAATTTTAGTTGTTTGTTGTTTTTTTTCCTTGTATATTTCTTTGTAGCAAGATCTTCCTGAATACACCTGTTTATACTCAATTTTTTTTTCGTTATCCGAATCCATTTGTACAAAATTTTGCACTACTTGGTCAATAAATCATTATTGGTTTCAATTTATATCTAGCAATATTGCCACCCAATAAAAGTGTACAACGATGGTCAAATGCCTTGAAGCCTGGCATACTTTTTTCTTATTTTATATTTATATATATAAATATCTATATTTGTCGGAATTTAAAAAAAAATAATTTTTTTTTTTTTGGTCGTAAGTAGAATTGTTGTAAATGGAGAACTACCTGTATGTTGCACCTGTAATACACTAGGAAACACATAGATACTGGAAAAGCATTCCAGAGATCACCGGTGGAATTTTGGAAATTGCCAATTAGTGGTCGACACACATCGACCATGTATGGATGTTCGGCAAGCGCAAGACAAGTTTGTCGGTTGCGGGTGGGTGCTGGAGGATTTTTATGTTCAGAAGAGCAACAGTTTTGGTAGTAACAATACAAAAGACGTGAACCGATCTTGCATGTGTGTTACATTGATTGCAGGTTAGACGTAAGAGTGTGATTATTTATCAAATGTGTTGCCCTTTTTTGAACCGAGTCTAATTTGCTGGCGGGCATAGCTCAGTGCTTAAAGCGTTTGCTTGCCAATCCGAAGGTCGTGGGTTCAATCGCTGACAAAGATAAAAAAAAAATTAATTGATTTCTAAGCTCGATAAATACTCCCGGTTGTTGTGAATTTTATCCCTCAGCCGTACAATGCCAGTCATAGCCTATTAATCAAAATTGTTGGTAGAGGAATGTCGTCCCGTGAAGACACTTATACACAGTGAATTCTTGTAATAATAAGGATGAAGCGTGAATGCCGGGCTGTAGTCTATGATGTTCGCAGGTAAAAACTACACATGCAGCGCTTAGCCATGTATAGAAAAGTATGCGTCGTAGAATCCACAGATGAAACTTCAGAATGACCATCACCATCTGTCGGTGTTTCCTGTATGTGTTTATATAAAAAAATAATCTTGAAGGTATCATTGATGAGATGATATTTTACTTTGATGTATCATTGAATTATATGGGCTGTACAGAGTGACTCTACTAAGAGGCCAGTATAAATTATGCCTCTTAGCTTACAAGGCACTCAACGGAACTGCACCGGGCTATTTGACAGAACTTATCAAGCCTTCAGAAATAAGCACGCGTGGAGAGACACTCAGATCGGCTAGAGCAAATAGAAGCACCCTGCAGCTGACGGGAGGTAGTCCTAGCACGGTCTTAGGCAATCGGGCTTTCAGCTACGCTGCGCCAATGGCCTGGAACTCACTACCGGAAAGCATAAGAGAGCTTAAAGCAGAGGCATCCTTCAGAAGCAGACTCAAGACCCACCTTTTTACTCAGAGAGGCAAAGAAGCGCTTTTGGAATGATCATTCGGTCATAAAAGAGCGCTATACAAATACTAATATAATAATAATAATAGGCATCCCCCCTGGCATGTAGTGTTGATGTTTGTGTTTGATGTTTAGGTAAAGGCCGCCCGGTGAAGCGCTACCCGGCACTGCAAAGCGAGTTTCCTCAAAAAGTTCCTTATGTCCTTATCGGAGGTGGAACGGCATCGTTTGCTGCGTTCAGAGCAATCAAGTCCAAGGATCCCACTGCCAAGGTAACGCAATACTCTTTAATCTTTCTTATTTATATATATATATATATATATAGAACAAAAAGAAAAGTCAACAGTTGCATACATCAAGCAAGGCCAGCATTCAATAAAAAAACAAAAAATCTTGAGTCAAAGAATATTAATTAAAGGTTCCGCAAGCGACTTGCCAAAACATTTGTTTGGAGCATCGTGATGTACGGCTGTGAGACATGGTGCTTGTCTGAAAGTGATAAAAAAAGACTAGATGCCTTTGAGATGTGGTCATACAGAAGAATTCTTGGAGAGACCACGTTACGAACAATGAGGTTATCATGATAATCAAGGAAGATAGGCACCTAATAAGAACCATCTCAGCGAGGCGAGCCCGATGAATCGGTCACATCATGCGCCACGATGGTCTTCTTCGCGACACTGTGGAGGAGATGGTTGAGGGTAGAAACTGTATAGGGCGCCCTAGACGGGAGTATTTGCAGCAAGTGTTCGAGGACATGAGTTGTAGCTCTTATGCTGAGCTGAAGAGGGTTGCGGAGGACCGAGAGGAATGGAGATCGAGACGCAAGATTCTTTTGCTGCAAACCAATCCACCGGATTGATACTACCAATAAGATTTATATATCAGTGATTTCCAAAACACTCAAATAATACATTTAAAACTTGACTAAATATTAGGTTTGTTTCTAAAATGTTGATTGCAATTTTTAACTAAATAATTTAGCACTGCTCACACAGATGGCCGAAATAAATAAATCATTTTTTTTTTTAAAATGCAATATAGAACATATGGTCACCACAAATTACCGCCATTTAATTGTGTCAGCTATGACTGTCCATTCCTTGTTCTAGGACATATCTGCACCTGAAGGTCCACTTGGGAATGTATATAGTTACCGTCAGCCTCCAGAGCAGAAGTTTAAGTACTTGAAGAGGGGTTAGCTGTGTATCCGAGGCATATTTTTTGCCTCTTGCAGCTCCGTTGAGTACATTCCATTTATGGTTCCCAATGGCCTTTCAGGACGGCGTGAGCCCGGGGGCTTGAAGACATTTTATTACTGTATATATAATATTGTATTACTTTAATGAGATTTAATTTAAGGGTTGAATTATACTTTTGTGCAGGTCTTGGTCATCTCAGCTGAAGACTCCCTGCCCTACATGAGGCCGCCTTTGTCCAAAGAGATCTGGCAACAAAACGAGCTTCCTCCCATCGACAAACTGACCTTCAAGCAGTGGAATGGACAGGAAAGAAAGTAATAAAGCTTTATGAATATCAATATTGTTTATAATAAATCAATGGGACTCTTAACCTGTTAACCGGGTATGACATAATATTTCGTCATTCCAAGAAAGCAACTGTAGCGGGTATGACGATATATTCCGTCAAGAAACATTAACAATTCAAATTTAATTTACACTCTTACGGGCATGACGAGCTAACTTATTTTGTTTGTTCATCATATACCATGTAGATCTAGGCATCGAGTTGCGTGGACTCATGGACGCGTGTTTTCTTTTTAACATTAGCAAAATTAAATTCTTACCAACCTACATGCTTTACAGATTACTGTAAAGAATACATGTAGGTTGATAAAGAGAATGACTGCAGTTCCTAGTTCCTACCGTAGATGTCACAATGATAACTGAAAGTAGCAAAACCATATATCACGGCTACTGATGTCAACGGTAGGGGAATATTATACGGCATATATCGACAACCGATGCGAAAGGGTTAATAATTGATTGGTTTAATTTAATGTTGTTATGATCATTTTAATTCAATTTAATTCAATTCAATAGAAATAGAAACGGCAGACGCTGGGATTCGAACCACGAACTGTGCACCTCGGTTCTATTCTATACACAGTGCGGTCCACCAGGACCAATTCTTCCACCACACCAGTCAGATCTCAATTTTATGTATTTCTTTCTTTCTGAAATCATGTATTAATCATATGTCATGTATCGAGATATCTTAACCCTTTGGTTACTACTAGCGACTCATCTAAACACAAGATGACAGTAATAAAGATTTATTATTTACATCATATATGATCTCAAAATCAAAATTTTAGTTTGGATATTTAATTTTTTGATGTTTATATGTTTTTACTGGCAAATATAATTATAATTGATTAAATTTTTATCTGCTTAATCTATAGTATGAACTGTTTGGAATGAACAATATTTTTATTTTTACAATCTAGTGTAAAAAAGATAAAAATCATGTTAAAATTTTAAAGTACTAAAAAATGCTCTAAAATCGCTTCGTTTTTTTCGCAAGTTCGGTAAGAAAATTGTTAGTAACCTGTGATTGCAGGGCGTCAAGTTTCTGCGAAAAAAACCGTGGCGTTGATTTTACGATCTTGCGTCGTCTATTCATACAAATTCAAAGAAATCGGAGAGGAGACAAAAACTCGCTAAAAACTGCCTAGCAATTTTTAAAAAATATAAAAAAGTTAATATTAATAGAGATGTTGTATGTTTTCAGTCTTTACTACGAACCGTGTGACTTCTACACCGCCATCACGGAGCTGGAGAGCTCGCCCAATGGCGGCGTTGCCGTGGCAACAGGCTGGGTGGTGTCCAGTGTGGATGCTGCAGCCAATATGCTGCAGATCGAGGACCCCGCCACCGGCACACACTTCCCGGTGCAGTACGACAAGTGCCTCATTGCCACGGGTTTGTTTTTATTTTATGCGTAAACATACAGAATAATAACAACAGACGCTGATTTATTTACTGACAGAAAAAAGATCCAATTTTATTTTTTATTTTTTATGTAAACACATACAGGAGAATACCGACAGATGGTGATAGTAATTCTGTAGTCTCATCTGTGGAATTCTATGACGCTTACCATGGTGTATTTGACTAAACGCTGCATGCGGAGTGTTGATGCGCCAACGTCATAGACTACAGCCCGAGATTCACGCATCATCCTTTATTATTACAGGAATTTACTATGAATGGGTGGTCTTCACGGGACAACTTTCGTCTACCACCAATTTTAATTAATAGGCTATGACTGGCATTTTACGGGTGATGGATCAAATTAACACCGGTATTTTAGAGCTCATAAATCAATTAAAAATCCTTTTTTTTTTTAATCTCCGTCGGGGATCGAACCCACAACCTTTGGCTTGCAAAACAAACCCGAGGGCTTACCCAAAGAGGATAAATGCGTGGAATTTTTTAGTGGCCACAAAGTCTGCATGCCCGACAGGGCCGAGGTAATTCCCTCGAACAGCATCGAAAAGCAAATCGCCTTCTCTTTCTAACAAGTGGAACTGACAGTCCCAGAGAATATGCTCTGAGGTCTGGAAGGATGCACCTCAGGGTCAACTAGGGGCAGAAATTAAACTAAATGAGTATAATCTGTCATTAGGGCTTATCCGCTTAGCAGTTAGTCTGAAGTAAATATCTGGAAAGAACAGAAAGGTAGTGGTCTACCTTTGACGAAAAATGACCAACGTTTTTGCCATGCGGCCGTAAGGACATCAGCACATAGCTTTATGGGCCGCATCCCATCATATTAAAGGTGTTTATTGCTTGTTTTAGGATCCTGCCCCAAGAACCTGGAAGTGTTTGAGCGAGCTGGCGAGGGTGTTAAGCAGCGCACCGTGCTGTACAGGAACGTGCGGGACTTGGAGGCGCTGTGGAGCAGCTTGCAGGCGGCCCGGAGTGTCGCCATCGTGGGGGGCGGCTTCCTGGGCTCGGAGCTCGCTTGCTCGCTGGCCAGAAAATGTGAGACACATGCAATCCTCGTATTATTATTTTTATATAACCTCACTACCGAAGGGGTAAATCAACTAAAGACACAACTTTAAGTTTACTCTTATTTATTTTAAAACTATGGCATGTATTAACACGTTTAACGCCAACCGAACCATATAAGTACCCAGGTGGATATTTGGACGAAGAGATCTTAGGATGAGGCATGAACAATGGCAACTGACAGAACTACTCGTACTCTCTATTCTTCACTCGTTCTATCTATAGTGGAATATGTGAGCTTAGTTTGGAATCCCAATAAATCCAAATACAATTTCATGCGCGAAAAAATTCATAAAAAATTCTCCGACGTGTCTATTTTTATATTTACGGTAACTATCCATTCAATTCATTTAATTCCGAACATTACCCAACTCCCTTTCTTCTAGGGATGCTTTCTTTCCATTCGCTAGAGTCCCGGAGGAAAATTGCTGCACTCAAGCATTCATTCCTTCTTCTTTGCGGTACAATTCACAACCCTGGGATTCTTGAATGTTTTAACTTCTATGTTCCAGATAGGTACACCCATGCTCGTAGCCATTCATTGTTTTTGATCCCAGTTGATGTTTGTGAAGCTTCAAGCACTCAATTTGGTACAATGACAATGGCGCTCCTAAATGGCCTACCAGCACACCTCGATCCTTTTCTTACATCCTCTTTCGTCGATGGTATTGTTCTCCTAGATCTATAGACATTGTCATGTGTCATCTTCTTATTCTTTTATGTTATTTTTATCTGCTTATTATCTTTTGTATGTATGTGCTGTATATTCTATGCTCTGTAACTTTTTTCTTGGAAATTCTGTTCTGTAATAAAAAAATAAATAAAAAAAAGATATGAAAATATAATTGGAGGTTTGTGGTTCAAATCCCAGTGTCTGCAGTTTATTTTTCACTGATTTGTTGACGAATAGTGTGATATAAAATAGTGTTGCTGATTATGAATTGCTTTCAGACAAAGACAAGTCCGGTCCTCAGGTTTACCAGATGTTTAAGGAATCTGGAAACATGGGCCGGGTGCTGCCCGAGTATCTGTCGCAGTGGACCACGGAGCGGGTCAAGGAGGAGGGAGTCAATGTCATTCCTGATGGTAAGACCACTCAAATAAACTTTACCTTTATAGAATGATATCAGCTTGATATAGCTCTTTCAGGCTGATGCTGTAAAGCCTCGAAAAACGATATTTTGTCTCTTATTTTTTTTCGCTCGCCTGACATGCACATCTAATGTTAGTTTTAATTGTATAATGTTGCACGGCGTTTGCATGCGCCATTTTATTTGTTATGACAGTTGCTCCATTTCATGGTGGTGCAACTGTCAGACAAGAAAGCAAGTCTGTAATAAAATAAACGAGAATCGTGCTTCGAAAACAAGTTATTTGCATTGTTAACCTGCTACTGCATCCTGCCACCAAGTAATTCGATATCCAATTTAGAGAAAAGGATATTAAGACTTATGTTTAGAATTTGAATGAATTACAATTTGATATTATGTATTAAATATTGATACCATTAATGCTTTTGAGGCTATTTCAAAGACAGGAGAAGCGGTCTGAGAGGATCGTTCTTGGTCCCGACCACTGTTGAGTGAGGTTGTTATTGATTCATATCACAGGGGGAGTGGTTAATTGGATATTTTTGTTTGCAGCGGAGGTGTTAGAAGCCGATTTCTTTAGAAACCAAGTAATGCTGACTTTGTCTAATGGAAGCTCGGTTAAAGCTGATGTGGTAAGAATTAACTATTATATTTATGTAACCAAATGACCTATTAATGAACCTAATAAAGTATGCGGGAGGGTATAAACGAGAAATTAAAGGTCATTTAAAAAATCAGAAAAATTATATTATTACCTTTAACTTATTTCTGGATGCTTTGACCGGTTGGATACATCAACCTCATCTTTTCGGAGACTAACTTACACAACATACCCTTTCTGTATATGCAGCGTACTCCGGCGAAGAAGTCATAAAGTCCAAAGTTCTCTGAATACAATGCTTGATAATATAATATAATGTGTCGGAAACAACAAGGTCAGATCCTGTCTGTCCAGAAGTGGGCGACGTAGATGGCGTTACTCCCGGCCATCATCAGGTCTTCTTGGGTGCAACTATTCGGGCACAGCACACACTCTAAAAGGTGTGTCAGGATCTGCTCTACGCCGCAGTCACATTCAGGGACCTCCAATGCTTTGATGAGCTCGCAAGGAGCTTAAATACAAGATGAACGGTCTGTGGGGCATATAGTCAAAAAAAGAAAAACGTGTGATATTTTGGATTTATTTCAGGTAGTAGTGGCTGTGGGTTCAGATCCTTGCACGCAGCTTGCTGAAACTTCTTCCTTGGAGACGGATCCTCTGGTCGGAGGTTTCCTCGTCAATGCCGAGCTGGAGGCTCGCACAAACCTCTACGTGGTGAGTTTTTTTTTTACGTTAACACATAAAACAAACAGGATGGCATTATGTTTAAAATTTTAGTGCTAGATGTATGACATGTTTATCACGGACTATACATAGAATGTACTCAGTTGAGCTGAGGGAGGCAGAGCTGACATGGGATGAGGCGAAGACTGTTGCGGCTGACAGTGCATTGTGGTGGCAGTTAGTGAAAGTTATAATAATAATAAAAGCTTTTATCCTGGCAGAATTGGGTGGGTTGTGCAATATCCAATATATATTTATTTAGTACATACAAAATAATAATTATACATAAACATAATAATTCATGGTGGTCGCTGCATCATCTCCATCCAGCGATGGCTCAGGGAGGAGTTGAGCCATTCAGAAGCAGCCAGGGTGATGGTGTTGTTGGACTTCGTTATCCTGCTCCAGAAGCCGGCAACACGGTGACGCAATAATGCTGGGAATGAATGGACTCCGCCCTCCGCAAACATGTCAGATGCGCTACAGAATCTAGGGAGTTGCATAAGTTGGCAATATGAATTATTATTCGCAACTTTGATCTTCTCTCACTCTCGTTATGTGCTTCTAGTTAGGGGAATGGATATGATATGCTAAATATTCAACAGCCCGACATTCACGCATTGTTCATTTATAAAGGGTCTCACAGTGAATGGGTTGTGACTTTTGTGTACCACCAATTTTGATTAATATTCTATTACTAGCAGTTACTTTACTTGCACAAGATATTTTTTAAAAATGATTAATTACATTTTCAAAAACTTTAACATTCAGCTTTTTCTGATTCTTAGATTATACGACGCTTACAGATGGTTAGGCGATGAATGTGGAGTTTTGATCCGCCAACGTCATTGACTGCATTCCGACATTTACACATCATCTAATTATTACAGGAATTCACTATAAATGGGTGGTGTTCATGAGATGACTTTCGTCTTACACCAATATTAATTAATAGGCTATGACTGGAATTTTACAGGTGAGGGATCAAATTCACGCCACATCCGTTGGTATTCTCCTGTATGTATTTCTTCTTCCCATATATGCTGAAACGTTTATGGGAAGAAGATATGAATATCCGGAACTTATTGTCGTCACGGAATGTCGGCACTGAGTTCTGTCAGCTGCCACTCTCCGTGACGCATCGCCAGACATCTCTGCACCTGAAAGTTCATCTGGGAACATATATGGTTCCCGATGACTTCCAAAGCAGAAGCCTGGGGAGTTGTAGAGATGGCAGTATCCGAGGCATATTTTGGATGATTTGTTAATTGGATATTTTTGAAGAGGTCGGATGATTAACCTGACGATCCCGAGGCCTAGACCATTTGGTGCTAAGGAGCGGCTCAACACAAATTTGTGTTTACACGAAAAAAAAAATGTATTGGAAGAAGGATTGTTTAATTTTTACTGGTTTGTTTATTTTTTTAGGCTGGCGATGCGGCGTGCTTTTATGACCCTGCGCTCGGCCGTAGACGCGTGGAGCACCACGACCACGCGGTCATCTCTGGCCGTCTGGCCGGCGAGAACATGGCCGGCGGGGCCGCGGCTTACAAACATCAGTCCATGTTCTGGAGCGACCTCGGCCCGGACGTAGGATACGAGGTAAACTATCACCATAACGATATCAACAGACTGACTAGTTAAAAGATCGACTGTAAATACATTAACAAAAGATTATCTTAGACCAGAGTACTGTTAGCATCACATTCTAATTGTCAATAGAGGATATATAGTGTCATGGGTTGTGAGCAGTTCGTAAAGAACTTTTTATTTCGCGGGCTGGATAGTGATTACTGTCCGTTAGTGGTGCTGCATTGGCGAGCTCCGTCAGCGTGGTGTTACCACAGTACTCATCCAAAAAATCAAATGAAAGTCAAATTTAAGGTGCTTGTAAAATTTTTTTAGAACTTTTCGTTATAGCTATTTATTTGTTGGTTTAATGGCTGTATTTTTTGTTGCAGGCGATTGGTATCGTAGACGCTTGTCTTCCCACAGTGGCTGTGTTCGCCAAGAATGACCCGGAGAAGGAGAAACCAGTGGAAATAGCCAATCAGTCAGAAGAAAAAAAGTATTTATATCTTTTATTTATGTCTAATAACTGTAATTTTGTTGTTTTAACTTAAAACGAAAATATATATTTAAAGCTTTTTTAATAAGATTTTGATATCCCCCGTCTAATTAAAGCGACTCCAGATCGCGAGATCGCCATTGGGACGCGCGGTGGATATATGAGAAGCAGGTCGCCAAAGCAAAGAACTCGTCGAGGAGCACATTTAACATTTATTTTATGTTAAACAAAAAAGACTGAAAAAATCCGGTCTTTCGCCAGAGACACAGACAATGCTGTTTACTTGACAGCGCCCGGGCGGCAACTGCCGGCCAGCGGTAGTGACAACCACTATGCCCGAAAACTACATAGTGGCCATATATGGAACAGTCGTTCCCGCATAACATGGAGCGAATGTCATATCCATCCCACGTATTTCGTGGTTAGCAACGTGTTACCAAAGAAGGAAATTCGAGACTCGCTGTAGTATACTAATTTCGCATCCTTAGACTGAGGTATATTTGACATCTAACTGATGCACCTAGAATCACGCCTTCAGCCACTCTCTAACAGGTAGCTTTTTGCGTGCGTCCAGTAACGGGTCCCCATCTGGGTCTGCAAAAACAGTACGGTACAGGGAGGGTTTGCAACATGCAAACCAAAGAAACAAAATATCGCATGCAACGCCGCGTCTTATAACTACTTAAATCGTAAACATAGGCTAACATTTTTATAAGTGCAAGTCAACCAAAATAAGAGACAAAAGTCATCAACCCTGAAGAAGACCCCTGCAATGGCGGTCGAAATATCGGAAAGAAGAAATTCGCCACACACGGCTTAACTCAAAAGCCACAATATCAAATCTGGCCGTGAAAACCTAAGAAGTTATTTAAGAGACAAAAGATCGTATGGCGAGGTTTTTCGGCACTAGCCTGAAAGGTCTATATCGAGTTGATATAGTTGCATTTTGAATCAATATTTTTTATTAATTTCAGGGTTTCGCAAATAGCCGAGGATCCCAAGCCAAGGTTAACAGTTGTCAATCCCGATCTAAAGAAAATCGAAGAATCCCCAAAGAAGACGGACGACAAGGCCGCGGCCAGTAAAGCCGCTAAAGATGAGTACAACAAGGGGATCATCTTTTACCTGAAGAAAGACAGAGTCGCCGGAATCGTACTGTGGAACACCTTCAATCGAATGCACATAGCAAGACAGGTGAAATATGTTATAATGTAACAAATTGATACTTACATACAAATTCATAGCGAACACCATCTTTATATGACATTTCTCTCATGAATAAATCAAATGTTAGGTTTTGATAACAACAGGTCTTTTTGCATAGAATAATAATTGTTGGAGTCGCGAGGAATTACAATACAAGGGAGCGGTTCATCTTCAGTCTTCTTCTTCGTAGTATCAATCCGGTGGATTCGTTTGCAGCAACAAAATCTTGCATCTCGATCTCCACTCCTCTCGATCCTCTGCAGTCCTCTTCAGCTCAGCATAATGAGCTGCAACTCATGTCCCCGAACACTTGCTGCAAATACTCCTATCTAGGGGCGCCCTCTACAGTTTCTTCCCTCAACCATCCCTTCCACAATGTCGTGAAGAAGACCATCGTGGCGCATTATGTGACTGATCCATCAGGCTCGCCTCTTCAGTCTATCAATGTATGAAGGTTGACCTGGCTGGGACATGTTTCTTTTCTTTTTTTCGCTCCATATTTTAGAGCATGTGGACACCGCAAATTGCCATTCACAGTTCTGTAAGCTCAGATTGTCTGTGTTTTCTCCCGGAACACATGTATACCCAGAGGTCCACATGGGAACTTAGATGCTCAATGGTCAAAGCGTTTGCTTTGCAAACCAAAGGTCGTGGGTTCGATCCCCGACGGAGATTAAAAAAATAAAAAAGGGTTTTTAATCGATTTATTAGCTCGAAAATACCCCCAGTTGGTGTGAATTTGATCCATCACCCGTAAAATGCCAGTCATAGTCTATTAATTAAAATTGGTGGTAGACAGAAGTCGTCCCGTGAAGACTACCCATTCATAGTAAATTCCTATAATAATAAAGGACGATGAGTGAATCTTGGGCTGTAGTCTATGACGTTGGCGGATCAACACTCCACATGCAGCGTTTAGCCATATACACCATGGTAAAGCGTCATAGAATTCCACAGATGAAACTTTAGAATTACTATCACCATCTGTCGGTATTCTCTTGTATGTGCTTACATAAAAAAAAATTGAGCAAAGCCATAAAAGGCCCGCAAACTTGCATAGACTGCGGCTGTGGTAACAGAGAAATATTTGGGTGTTAAATAATCAGCGTTTTTAAGAAGATCGGATGATCAGCCTGATGCTCCCGAGGCCTGGATTGTATCGTCTTGTCCTTAGAGGCGGCTTAACCGTACCAAGGACATGAAAAGAGGTTCGATTATTTCGATTTTTTCGATCGATATTTCTCGGTGGAATTCCATAATATCAGATATAAATAAAATATATTTTAAATGTTCTGAGCATTCACTTTGAGATCCGTTATAAATTATAAGTAGTTAGTCGAAACTGCAGTCTCCTAATAGAGAATAGGACATGAATTGTAGCGCTTATGCTGAGCTGAAAAGGGTTGCGGAGGACCGAGAGGAATGGAGATCGAGATGCAAGATTCTGTTGCTGCAAACCAATCCACCGGATTGATACTACGAAGAAGACACAAAAATTATAATAAATTAAGTTTTTTTTAAAGATTTAAAAAAAAAGGTACTATTCATGGTTCGTATATGCAATATTACATTTTTCATGGTTTAAATTCACTGTTCAATATTTAATGATTATTAGGTATAAGTAAAATGTAAAATTATCTGTAAGCTCGTAAAAAATAAATTCAGTTACGAAAATTAATTACTTGTATATCAGATATAAATAAAAGAGTTTTTAGAATTTATTCCACAATATATTTTTTTGACGGCATGTTTCAGCCAGGTCGAATGACCGTTTTCAAGTCAATGACTGAAAAAATTAATTCTAAAAATTATTTTATTTATATCTGCTTAGGTTTGATTAAATAAATTTAAAAAAGATCAAGCTCGTTCGGGATTCGAACTTACAGCGTCCGAATGACAAACGTAGCCTTTACCACTAGACTATGTCGCCCTTACTGTAGTTTTCATGTATGACTTCTTTCAGGTCCTCGCTGAAAGACGGAAGTACGAAGACTTGAACGAGGTAGCCAAGTTGTTCAACCTGCACGAAGACTAGAGGACCCGCGCCATCTTGCTTGTTGTTGGATCATGTGACCTTGCCGCCGCCCAATCGCAACATTTCTCGGATAAAGATGCATTTTTGTCTGATCTCTCTCTATGTAACAAAGAAATAAATTATATATATATAATATAATATACATCAGGTTTCGCGTATCTGCTCAGGCGGAGAATGGTCGTGTGGATAGCGCGGTGTGTAGAATAGAGCAAAGGTTGCAAGGCTCGTGGTTCGAATCCCACGTCTGCCGATATTTTTTCCGAATGAATTGATGCGTATAAAAATTTGATGTATAATTGTATGTGTGTATTTAATTACTAAAAAAATTATCTCTGTTGAATTGTTATTTAATTTTCATATTAAATCTGAAATGATCCATTTTTTGCTGACACTTTTTAAACGTCGCTTGATGTGATGTTACATTAACCTTTAAACGTCCAGTGGTCCCATACGGGACTGCAAATTTGCGACGTTCAACGCCCTAGCAGGCCAATGCTTGTAATGTTTCGTCGCACAATAGATTCTTCCGTGAACTTACTTTAATACTATTATTACAAATTAATGTAATCCGATTGTGAAATGAACCATAAGCACTCCTGTATGGGACCGTGAGGCATTGAACGACGCAAACGCCCAACGGTCCCGTAAGGAAACCACTGGGCGCTTAAAAGTAAATATAATATGATGCATATGGTCGCCACAGATAACAACCACACAGATCTTGCAGCTGCCTTTATTGTAGCATAATTGGATTTTTTAATCATCATTTTGCAATAGTTAAGATGATTAGCTCGATACTCTCTCAAGACTTGAACCGTTTTATTTAATGTGGCGGCTCAACGTAACCAGCGACACGTGCTGAACATACGCGGTAACATAATTTTGGTGATCGAATAAAAAATGATTTTACATCATGCATTCGTCATCGGATTATAAATTCTTATTAATGGAAGATACTTTTAACCCTTTATATGCGATGTGTGGATACATCCGCACCAACTTGCACTGCTCTTAAGTGCGAGGTGCGGATTTATCCGAATACTATATTGAATATAATTTTGTTTCGTATTACGACAGTCCTTCCTCAATTTTTTTTTTACAATATGTATTGAATTGTGGGTCGCTCTACACATGTTTCAAATTTGCCTTTTTTTTTTAAATAATAATGGACTTATTTAATTTAGTTCCGAAGGTGAATATAAATGCAGCACTGACCAATCGAAACACATAAAAAAATCATCCTGAAATATTCAACTTTATTTTTCATTGACTGATTGACTTATTTCGTGACTTTTATGAAATCTTATTTCGCACGTAAAGGGTTAAAAAAAATATTTAGTGCTCAATATATATATATTTTGTTATTATTATATAATTATTTAAGTGTCAGTATTGTGACTTTTGGGTTTAGCCGTGTGTGGTGAATTTTCTAGCTCCCATATTTCGATCGCCGAGGAAACACAAACGCTGGAAGAGCATTCCAAAGCTTACCGGTGGCATTAAAGAAGGAACTTTTGAAACAGCCAGTTCTTGGTCGACACACAATAACCGTGTATGGATGTTCGGCAAATGTATGACGAGTTTGTCGGTTGTGGGTGGGTGCAGGAGCAATTAGTTCTTTAAGTTCAGAAGAGCAGCGACCGTGGTAATAACGGTGGAAAAGACTAAGTGAACCAATCTTACGCCTGTGTTCCATTGATTGCAGGTTAGACGTAAGAGTGTCATTGCTTAGTATGTTCTAAGGAGCATAACTAAACGAGCGTCATATCGGACTGTATCGGTTGTTCTTGTGGGTCCATGCAAGTTTTTAAACATATGCTTGAGGTGAAAGCCATGCTGTATTGATGACCTCAAAAGAAGAAGAAGACCCCTGCGATGGCGGCCGAAATATTGGTGGTAGAAAATTCGCCACGCACGGCTAAACCCAAAAGCCATAATACCAAATCTGGCCGTGAAAACCTACGCTGTTAAATATTTGATATCATTTTACAATATTACAATATATGGATAGTTATAATATATATATAACTATCCATATATATATATATGTACAGTCGATTCTGCTTAATTGGTACAATGCTTAATTGGAACAGCCGCTTATTTGGGACAAATCTCAAAGAACAGAAACCAAACCAAGAAACCAATAGTAAATTTATATGTTTAATTGGGACAACATTCCGCATAATTGGGACAGTAAATTTAAGTTCCTATTATTAACTATGAAGAATTTTCAAGAATAGATAACAATTTACCATGTTACGATGATTATGAAGACTGTGAGGATTCAATTGTAGAAGGTATTAAATCAAAATATGAAAAATTAGACAAAGATGACGATGATGGTGATGAGTCACCTGCGCCTGTGACTAACCAGGAGGCAGAAAAATGAATGGCCGTGTTACAGTGTTATTTTATGCAGGAAGGAAATGAAGGGAGCCCTACATCCGCACTGAATATCTGTGCTGATTTTGTAGAAGACAGATTACACTTGACTCATTTTTGCATTGAATTAGTTATTATTAGTTGCCAAAACCAAATAAATTAATTAAAAAAAAGTGAAATTCGCTTAATTGGGACAGCCGTTTAATTGGGACAAAATGCCCAAGTCCCGATGTGTCCCAATCAAGCGGAATCGACTGTATATATATTTATATTATATATTTACATGTAATTGAGGCTCACAACTATCTGTGAAATTCATAACCGCTATAGAAGTTGTCTGCACTGCGAGTCATACTTTAATTTGAACGTTTTCATAGACAATTACAATTTTAATTACAATTCATGTTTACAAATGACAATGCATTTAAAAACAAGGGACGGAACGTGCGATTCCATGATATACATATATGAAATGGTTTTGTTTATTTTTTGGTACATTTGTTAGTAAATGGTGTATTTGTTATTTGTTATGGTGCCCATTGATAAGTGTTACAAACTCATGATAGAAAAAAAAACTTATTTCGTCTATGCAATAAAATATAGTGACTATATTGACTTAGTGGCTTGTATAGTATCACATTTATGTAAAGGTACACATGTATTGTTGACCAATGGTTTTATTTCATTCTTTTCTAGATAATTTGCCATATAAATTTATTGATTACATGAAAAAATATCTATGAAGTAAAATGTTCTTGAATAGTGATTTTTACAATAACAATGCATTTAATAGATAGTCCTTGCATCAATATGTAAATGGTTTCTAAACAGAACATACAAAAGCATGTACTACGATGAGCACACGAAAAGGAAAGTTTGCATTTTTTTTTCATAGTTAATGAAATGTATTGTCAATGTATATTACATGGTTAAAAACCTTGAACATTCAGCTACAAGGGTGATCCGTAATATAAGATTCCCATGGCGCTACAGTCCTGAAAAGCGCTGTTCTGTTAGATCCCGCAATTCTATAGAGTACCTTGGTTCCCCCACTCGAAATTCCGTCCCTAGCGAGCTGCTTGCGGAGCTCAGTCTTGGCTTGGCAGCCATACATCATCACGTATCCAGAGATCCATCGATCTCCCCTCGTTTCGCCCGCCAGGCGTGAGCTGTGCTCAGTGATCCGCTTCCTGTCGGCGACTCTGGGTGCTTCTATTATTTAGACTGTTCTTTGGTTTCGGGTGTGAGGTAGTGCACCCAAGTCTCATCTCCAGTGACGATGGAGTCGAAGTATTCCTCGCCATGAGTTCTTGATTCTTCCAACTCCGGTTCTTAATCTGTTCAGGGATTTCCAGGCCAGTCAAGGTTCTTGCCAGTTGGGAAGCTTTCCTTTGGGGTAATGAAATCTTCTGATGCGATTTGTTGCCAGAGCTGAAGTCTCTCGTTTTCAAGGCCGGAAATATAAAAATATTGACACCATATGTTGTATTGTATGCAAATCTTGATGTGAAACCATTTATGTATTGATGAATTTTAATTGATCATGTTATTAACTATTTGTACGGAATTACAACTAAAATTTAGTGAATAAAAATAGACGACTACCATTTTATATATTTCTCTTTCTTCTAGAATATAAGTAGATAATGCAAAGAGAACAATATATAGACTCCTCTTTGGTGAGCATATTTCACATACATATTTAAAATAGTAATTTAGTTTCATAAATGAAGAGTATTTTTTTCTTATATAATTCAAAATTGCCAGCTCGCATCCCGACCAAGCTTGATTTTTTAAAATCGATTTAATTAAATATAAGCTCTTTTACATGCCCCCGGTAGGGTCGAGCCACCTCTTAAGGCCAAAATAACAATTATTCAGGCCTCGGGAGCGTCGGACTGATCATCCGATTTCTTTAAAAACCCTAATCATCGAACACTCAAATATATCTCTGGTATCTATAGCCGCAATCTATGCAAGTTCGCAGACTCTCGTCCTGGAGGCTCCCAGGAGTCATATGTGTTCTCATGTAGACCTCCGGGTATACAGGTGTTCTGGGATAAGGCATAGACAACCTGAGCTTACACAACTGTGAAACGGAAATTTTTGGTGTTCATATACTCCAAATACAGAGTGCATATGGTAAAGTTATTTTATTTTTTTAAATATTTATGAAAGTAAATTACTATAATAATTATGTAAGTGATGTTTCACTTAGTTGAACCCCAGCACAAATGATAAAATATTAAATTAAAAATATTACCGAAAATAATATTTTTTTGTGAAATTTGGAAGTGTCGACAATATTTCTACTAGACTCTACCCGCCTCACACCCGAGGGTTAATTTTATGTGATTAGACAATTGACGCGGCTGAACCGTGAAATACCGCCATTGATTTATAATTAGTCTTAAAGCACCACAAAGACTATTAATTCTATAAGTAATTAATGTTACTATGTTTATATTTTTATTCACTATATAATTTTGTGGCGATAATGATAATTGTAATTATTATGAATTATATAGATAAACAAAAAGGCTTTAATATTTTATTCCTATTTACTGTATTATGTGTTGGAAGTAGTCACTGTAGTAAATAGAGTGGAGTCCAAGGACTGGCAAACGGGAGCGATGGCCAACTCCCTGCAAGATGGACTGACGATGTCAGAAGAATACGCTGTCAAACCCTTTCCGCCTCCGCTCTGTACATGTGTTTCTGATGAAAACACTTCACAGAGCACTACAAAAAGCTTAAATGTTTGCAAGTGGCTGAGGGCCTTCCGAGTCTTTGACGCAGCATACGGCTTGTCAACAAAACCTCAGACTAGAAGTTTCGACGTAAGTATGCTACATGCGTGTCTCGGGTTACCTTCCTTGGTGATTTGTTGCCAGCTTAATTGCGTGTGTCAAGGAGAAGTGGTAGTTATGTCAAGTCTTGTTCAAGGGGTGTGTCTGTACAGAATGGTATCAAGAGGAGTATTGTAGCGGGAGTGGTATCATCATCAGCCTGTATCCGTCCACTGTTGAACGTAAGCCTCCTGCATGAGTCTCCATCCTCTTCGATCCTCCGCCTTCCGCATCCAGGTCACTCCCGCTATTCTTATGTCGTCAGTCCATCCTGCAGGGGGTCGGCCAATGCTTCGTTTGCTAGTTCTTGGGCGCCATTCCAATACTTTTCTTCCCCATCGACCGTCGTCTCTTCGACAGATATGTCCTGCCCATTGCCACTTGAGTGTGCCTATTCGTCTGGTAGCATCCACTACTCGAGTTCTTCTGCGTATTTCCTCGTTTCAGATTCTATCTTTTAGCGACACTCCGAGCATGGATCTCTCCATAGCACGCTGGGTGACCTTTATTTTATGGGTAAGACTTGCTGTCAGATTCCAAGTCTCTGCGCTATAAGTTAATACAGGGAGGATGCATTGGTTAAACGCCTTAGTCTTTAGACATTGCGGAATTTTCGCTTTATAAATGTTCTTTAGTTTTCCAAATGCTGGGAGTGGTAAAGATGGGGATAAAATAAAGGTCACACAACGAGATCCATGAGAGGATAGAATCCGAAACGAGGATAAGTTTGTACCAGTAAAAATATATTTTCAAACACTTTTTGGACATTACCAATTTTCTTATCCCCTATGAAGGTCAGGTCAAAAGATGGTTTCCCAGTTGTAAGTAACTTTGAAGTACGAAATAAATTTAGTCGTCTACAATATCCCTACATATGTCAAGACGCAAACTCAGTGAAGAAGAGATAAGAGAATTCAATAACTTCTTAGGTTTTCACGGCCAGATTTGATATTTCGGCTTTTAGGTTTAGCCGTGTGTGGCGAATTTTTTCTCTCCGATATTTTGACCACCATTGCAGGGGTCTTCTTCAGGGATGATGATTTTGTTGATGATTTTGCACAAAATCATCAACCCTGAAGAAGACCCCCGCAATGGCGGTCGAAATATCGGAGAGGAGAAATTCGCCACACACGGCTAAACCCGAAATATCATAAGAGAATTCGTCCTCGATCTTGACTCTGGAATTGAGGAAAGTGATGATGACTTATATTACATTCTGCAACTTAGTGACAATGAAGATGAACCTATGGAGACTGAAATTATCCAAACAAGCTTGTCGGGAAATTGGATTGTGAATTCCGGAAATTTTAAACCAATCATACATCAATTCAATGATTTTACATCTGGAATAATCGCGACCCCACTATTATCAGAAAATTCCCAAGAAATTAATTTTTTTGAACACTTTCTAAATACATACAAACATAATGTCCGAAATTGTCAACGAGACAAACAGATATTATCAAGCGACCATTAGAAATAAAGTTATATCTGAACATTCACGGCTTCGCAGGCGGAAAGATACATCAGTTAACGAACTCTACGTATTTATTGCAGTGACAATGCTAATGACCAGAAATAAGCACCACACGATTCAGAAGAGCACTGGTCAAAATATCAAAAACAATGCAAACAATGTGTTAATTTTAAATCTTTAAAATATTGTGTAAATAAAATGTAATACAATCTAGTGCAAGATCAAATATAAAATGTGAAAAAAGATGGAGAATCGTTGCCAAACTCGATAGAATCCACGATAATGTGTGAGTGTTTATCTGATATATCTTTGTTTATTTGTGTTAGTGTCTCATTGCCGCTTGTTTGCTCATGAGACGTTTTCTGTTAGTGTTATTATTTATGTCAAAAATGCATTGTTTAACCCTCGCCTTACTATGTTAAAAACTTCCGCGCGTTCCGGTGATGTGTAATCGTTACACATTCTGATTTAAAGTGAATAAAGTGAGTAGAAATTCGAAAAAATGAAAATATTCAAAGATATCGCTTAATTTTATAATAGTTGATGTCAATAAGCAGTAATAATTGACATTTAATAGCTAAAAACATGAAAAACATCAGACGAAGACCTCAAACGGCCCGACGCACCTTGGCGCGTGAACTTCCGAGAGTTACAAACATTAGTTAGCCTGTCGACATATCGATGAGCCTGCGCGCATCGAAATCATTTCGAAGTAGTCGACGCAACTGAGGTTTCCCGTCTCGCTCACTCATATTAGTACGTCAGCGAGAGTGAGGAGTATAGATGCCTACGTATCTGGGTATTTTTTAATTTTATTTTCGCAAACGCTTCCGACAGGTCGAATGAATTCATGACAGTTGACGCGTCTTGATTGTAGTGGTGAATTTATTCCGGATTTTAGAAAAATATTTCCTGCTCCCGATGAGTGCCTATTATTAAAAATATTTTTTTTTTCAATACGTAAATGTATTAAGGAGGAATACCTAAAATCTGAACCCTGTATGTATTATATTTACAGAGATATTTAAGTTATTACAAGTAATGTGTAGTCGATAGACATCACCGGGGAGGAGAGGTTAATACACTTGAGGATTGAAATTATTTATCAAGTATGTACTACAGATATAAGACATGAGTGTCTAATACAAACAAAGCCCGCAATGGCAACGGGAATGCCATAAACATTAATTTAAATGACGACTTAAAATACTGAAATGGCTTGGCTTGGCGTGTCGTAGTTAAAGGTAAACAATTGATGGAAATGTTTAATTTGTAAATAATAATAAAAGCTTTTATTCCAGCAGTATTGGGTGGGTTGTGCAATACCCAATCTGCCACATTTTTAGATACATATATATTAATATAGTACATACAAAATAATAATTATATATAAACAAAATAATTCATGGTGGTCGCTGCATCATCTCCATCCAGCGATGGCTCAGGGAGGAGTTGAGCCATTCAGAAGCAGCCAGGATGATGGTGTTGTTGGACCTCCTTATCCTGCTCCAGAAGCCGGCAACACGGTGACGCAATAATGCTGGGAATGAATGGACTCTGCCCTCCGCAAACATGTCAGATGCGCTACAGAATCTAGGATATGCAACTTTGAGCTTCTCCCACTCTCGTTTAGGATAGCTAGATCAGAGTTCTGAGGTATATAATGCCATACAGTGTGCTTTGAATAGCACTTTCCTGACAGCATTACTACAATGGTAGAACCTCCGAGAAAGCTTACCACTTCGAACGCTTATTGAATGATTATTAATAATTAGGTATCCAATTTATTAAATTAATTTTAATTGTTATTGTAAATTACGAAAAAGGTACAGTTACACAAGGTGAGGCAGCCAAACCGCACAATGATTTTAACTCTGTATGTTTATTTTGTTTTTTGTACTGAACAAAGAAATACATGTCAATATGAAACCACAAAATCTCTTCAAGCACCTTCGTCAGCAGCAAGGTTCTTGTCTCTTCCAGAGTGAGCTCTTTCATATCAATACTCGCGAGGACGAGACAAGAGCCCGGGGGCTCGAAGATATTATATAATGAGCTCCGTTTATGCTCTTCTGCTGCGACGCTTCCTCGTTTGATTCACATGTTGTCTACGCTGAACGTCGTATTGTACTTTTTGTTAAGGTCACCAATGAACTCTTCTTTCAGTTTCTTCAGGCACCTGTAGAAGAGAAAGCGTAATAAATAAGTGCCCATAGTATACAATACTACCTGCTCAAACTTCTTTACGGCTGTGAATCTTGGCATCTCAGCAAGAGCCAATGCAGCCGTATAAAATGTTTTGAGAGCAGATGCCTGCGTAATATACAGTCACTAACGTTTTCATAAGATTAGATGATTATTCCGATACACCGGAGGTTTGGACCATTTAGTCCTAAGTGGCAGTTCAACACAAAATAACAACATAGAAAGGAGATGAAAGTCGTCCCGTGAAGACCACCCATTCATTGTGAATTCCTGTAATAGTAAGGATGATGCATGAATCTCGGGCTGTAGTCTATGACGTTGGCGGATCAACACTCCACATGCGGCGCTTAGTCATATGCAACATGTGTAATCGTCATAGAATTCCAAAGATGAGACTTCAGAATTACTATCACCATCTGTCGGTATTCTCCTGTATGTGTTGACATAAAAAAAAAACAAAAGCATTATAAAAGTATACATCCTTGCCTTATTACAACTTGAGATGAGACAAAGATGAAGCAGATCCAGGTGATTCGTAGTGACTAGGGAGTCGATGCGGTAGACATCAAATAGATGTCAAATATTACGAGTCAATTAAGTATAAAGCCGGTCTCGCTTCCAAAAAACTAGGTGTATTATATAGATCACGTCGGTATTTCAACGATAAACAACTTCTTCTTCTCTATATAAAGGACAAATCCGGGCTACCTTAGTGGTAATATCACAAAAACGGTGAAATCTGGATTCTTTAACCTGCGGCAGATACGGTCGGTAAAAAGATGCTTACCCAGAGACGCTACAAAAAGTTTGGTAAATGCGTTTATAGTCTCCAAAATGGACTACTGCAACGCACTGCACGCAGGCCAGCCAGCCAAACAACTAAAGCGATTACAGTCGTTACAAAACGCAGCGGCACGACTAGTCTACAACGTGCCCAAATTCTGTCACATTACTCCAATACTACACCGACTGCACTGGTTGAGAGTTTCGGCTAGAATCCAGTACAAATTATGCCTCTTAGCTTACAAGGCACTCAACGGAACTGCACCGGGCTATTTGACTGAACTTATCAAGCCTTCAGAAATAAGCGCGCGTGGAGAGACACTCAGATCGGCTAGAGCAAATAAAAGCACCCTGCAGATGACGGGAGGTAGTCCTAGCACGGTCTTTGGCAATCGGGCTTTCAGCTACGCGGCACCAATAGCCTGGAACTCGCTACCGGAAAGCATAAGAGAGCTTAAAGTGGAGGCATCCTTCAGAAGCAGACTCAAGACCCACCTTTTTACTCAGAGAGGCAAAGAAGCGCTTTTGGAATGATCATTCGGTCATAAAAGAGCGCTATACTAATATAATAATAATAATAATATCCTTGAATACAGCATTCACCTTTGGATTGGAGCCCCAAAATACCTTCTAAACTTAATTGACTCAGTTCAAAGAAGAGCAATTCGTTTGATAAACAATGACACCCTTACGTCTAATCTACAATCAATGGAACACAGAAGTAAGGTTGGTTCTCTTAGTGTTTTCTACCGTTATTACCACGGTCACTGCTTTTCGGAACTTAAATAACTAATTCCTTCTGCACCCACCCACAGCCGACAAACTCGTCTTACAATTGCTGAACATCCATACACGGTTAATGTGTGTCGACCAAGAACTGGCAGTTTCCAAAGTTTCTTCCTTAATGCCACCGGTAAGCTTTGGAATGCTCTCCCAGCGTCTGTGTTTCCTCCTTCCTACAATCTCTTCAAGAAACATAAATATACACTTGCAATCTCCCCAACCCACACACAAACACGAACACAACACAAAACGTTTCCCGCATGCAGCGTCCAGCCTCCCTGGCTGAGCGTCATAGAGTGCACTGGTCTTGACTGGGTGTGCTCTCATGCATGCGTTTACATAAAAAAAAAGTTGACTTACATCCTGTATCGGGGTTCGGTCCTGAAGCGACCTATCTCGAGGGATGGGGCGTGAGGAGAGTGAACGATGAAAGCGGCCGGGAGAACAGCCAGGTTGTACCCCCGGGCGTGGAGCTCCATCACGTGGGAGACCTTGTTCCAGCCGAACCCGGAGAAGCGCGGGTCGTACGGCGGGAGGCCGGAAGTGTGCACCACCATGTACGGCTCGTAGTCGGGCTGCCAGGATATCTGGAAATTTAAGCCCTCTTATTCTATTAATTCCATTTCACATTATTTTTTGTTGTTTTGAAATACGAGCAGTAGCGGGTCAGCCGGTTGCACAAGAACCGTGCGTCACGCTTTCCCGCGTGAATCCCTACGGTTTCTCTGGAGAAAACCATGGTTCTGGAGGCGGATGAGAGAGACGTGAACGAGCTCGTCGAGAAGCACGCCCAGGAACTGACGACCGAGGAGATACAAGAGTTACATTCACAGCAGCATACGGAGGTTCTGCAAGAAATTGGTTTCGAGGAGCCAGAGGAGGGGGAAGTTATTTTTCAATATAATATTTATTGCCGGGCAACATAGTTGAGTGGTTAAAGCGTCTGCTTCTCACTCAGACGCCTTCGGTTTGCATCCCGACCAAGCTTGATTTTCTTAAATTGATTTAAAGCAAATTACATGCCCTCGGTAGGGTGGAGCCACCCCGTAAGGACAAAACAAAAATTGTCCAGGCCTCGGGAGCTTCGGGTTGATCATCCGGTCTCCTTAAAAAACCCTGATCATTGAACACTCAAATATTTTTCTGATATTACAGCCGTAGTCTATGTAAGTTCGCGGGCTCTTGCCCTGAAGGGTCCCGGGCACCATCTATATTCCCATGTGAACCTCTGCGATACAGGTGTTCTGGGACAAAGCATAAGACAATATGAACTTACAGAACTCTGAAATGGCAATTCGCAGTGTCTATATGCTCCATATAAAAAATGGGGAAGAAAAGTACTGGAATGGCGCCCAAGAACTGGCAAACGAAGCATTGGCCGACCCCCTACAAGATGGACTGACGATATAAGAAGAATGCGGGAGTGACCTGGAAGCGGAAGGCGGAGGATTGAAGAGGATGGAGACTCATGCGGGAGGCCTACGTTCAACAGTGGACGGACACAGGCTGATGATGATGATGATGATATGCTCCAAAAATGGAGCGGGTATGGTAAAAAAAATTTAAAAAAAATTCGGGTTATTACCAGATACTCCACACCTCAGAGGTGTCAGGGTAATCATCGGATCTCCTTTAAAAAATCCGATTAACTAATCACTCAAAAATATTCCTCAAATACTACAGCCTTTGTCTCTTCAAGTTTTTAGGCTTCCGTCCTAAAGGTTGTCGGAAGCCGTATATGTTCCCAGGCGGACATGCGCTTGCAGAGATGTCTGGGACGAGGCATGGACAAGGGAAACTGATGCAACTGAGTGGCGGACTTGCTGTGGCTATTATAATCCAAAAATGGAACGGACATGGGAAGAAAAAAAACAACAATTCCTAATCCCACGGGCAGAAAGTACACCTTCACTAAATTATTTAAATACATTTGGTTACTAAGCGTCGAGTATTTGACGGTCGATTCTCGACGCTCAACTAAACTTTTTTTTTAAGGTTTATTTATCAACCACCTTTTTTTTTTTATGGTATTCCATAAAAAAGGTTTGAACCTTTGATATTTGAATAATATTAGTTTGGAACATATCATACGCATTCATACTAAAGGTTTTAAATGTGTTGTTAGAAAGTCATCATAAATAAGTAATGCATAAATTGGATAATTTGGTTACTAAGCGACTCACTGTTTTTATTGGAAAATATAATTATTATTGATTAAATTATTATTTGCTTAATCTGAAGTATGAACTGTAAACTAAAAAATGCTAAGAAAATGCTTAGTATCCAAGGTTACATAATAAATAATATAAATGGTAAAAGGAAAAAATACATATTTTTGATAATAAGATATTGACCGTGTAAGGAGACGTGGCGTTGCCCCATCTCTGGTAGTCGGTGGGCGCGTGACCCTGCGGCCACACGTGGTACCTGAACGTGAATAGTTTGCCGGAGCCGAGTTGACGCAAGACAGAAGACTTGCTGCGGGGGAACTGACTCCGGTAACGCTGCGTCTCGAAAGCCGGAACCACCAGAGCCTAAAAATTAAAAAAAAACAGTGAAACCTTTATAGAGCATTTTCCGCTTTCTCACCATTTTTTTTTTTACAGTATTGGCAATTTAAGACACTTAACAAAATTAATGATGCTTAACATGGATCAAATGGCTAAGCGCTGCATGTGGAGTGCTGATCCGCCAACGTCATAAGCCAAAGATTCACGCATCATTCTTATTATTACAGGAATTTACTATGAATGGGTGGTTTTCACGGGACGACTTTTGCTTACCACCAATTTTAATTAAAAGGCTATGACTGTCATTTTAGGGGTGAGGGATCAAATTCACACCAAGGTAGCTCCGGAAAAATACATGTCCGATTAGCAGCTGGCTCGTGTAGTTTAAATTATATATAGGTATACTTAATTAATCTATATATATTTTTTCATCCCCGTTGGGGATCGAACCCACGACCTTAGGTTTGGCGAGCAAACGCTTTAACCACTAACGTATACCCGCCAGCTTAATGGAGGCGATATGCCTTCTAATTTATATACCTACAACTATAAACTGATATCAGCTTGATATAGCTCCTTTGAGCTGATGCCGTAAAGCCTCGAAAAACGGTCTTTTGTCTCTTATTTTTGTTCGCTCGGCTGACATGCGCATGTAATGTTAGTTTTAATTGTATAATGTTAAGCGGTGTTTGCATACGCCAAAAATATTTGTTACTACAGCTGGCCCATTTCTCGTTGGTACCACTGTCATCTTGAATTCGGTTTTTTCTGCAGCGACGGTTGGCAGCGCCGAGATGTTAGAGCGCGCCGTCAGTTGTCAGTTGGAGTTTGACTCGCGCCTAATAATAATAACGGGCAACGTTTTAGACAAATAAACCGTGATAATATGTGACACAAAAGCAAGTTTTTGTATTGTGAACTGATACTGCATCCTTCATCCAGTAAATCGATATCGAATAAGAGAGGAGGATATCAAAACTTGCTAACCTTCTTCACTGGGCCGGGGTTGATGAGCCTGATGGACCTGCGCAGGTACTTGTACATGCCGAACATGGGCAGGAAATCTATGTCCATCAGAAACACGTACGGAGTCACCACGTTCTGCAGCGCTATGTTTCTCAAGTGGTTCACGGGGTAATGCGTCTGGAAAGAACAAGAAAAATCATGTAAAGAATACAAACAGGAGGTTAAATTGACTGTCATCTAAGGTCCACAAGGGAACATAGATGGTTCCCGGGAGCCTTCAGGTTAAGAGAGATTGAGAACTAGAAGAGATGTGTGCTTGAGTATGCATTTCTTTCGCCTAGTGCGCGGCGTGTTCAGAAATCCTGATATTTTGTTTGAAATTGGTTTGTTTGTCCCGGACAATTATTTAAGGATAAGGAGGCACAGATTGTTTGTTCTTCCTAGAGGTAATACTAACCTGCCAGGGACTATGCCTCTTGGGAGAGTGATCAGACTGTTCAACGATATCGCCTCGAATATTGATATATTCCACTTGAGAGAAGCCCAGTTTCGACATGAGCTCCACGAATTTATTTATCAAAGTAATTTCGTGGAGTCTTCTGTTTAGCGGGCTCCGGGACTTTTTAAATGATTGTATTATTATTGTGTTTTTTATAAATTGTTATTTATCCTGTATCCTGTTTTAGAAATGAATTGAATATTAAAGTTATTTGTAATGTTTCTAAAAGAAAAATAAAAGAGCTGTCAAAACCTACGAATTTTTAGAACTAAAATAAATAATAACGCAACGGAATTAGTTTCTAAAATCACATACATAGAGAAAAATATGCAACATAAAATGGGCGTACTCCTTGTTTGTAGACCAGGTGATAGGCGATGTTCTTCCTGTTCTTGAGCAGTTCTGAAAAGTCCTCGAGAAAAGTCAACAGCTCCTGGGATTCTGCATCAGACACGTACAGGGACAAGCTCATTGGGCCTGGAACCAAAATATCAACACTAAATACATGTGCAATTGTAATTATTCTGTAACTTACAATGTTGTAAAACGAGATGAGTTAGCAGACAAGGGCGTCTTACGTAATATAGCCAATTAAGATACGAAGGTGGCCCTGGTTTTTTTTATGTAAACAGACACAGGATAATATCGACAGATGGTGATTGTTCAAAACGTTATTTTGAACAAAATTGTTTATATATTAAACATCCAAAAGTCTTTAAAGTAATTATTATAATCAAACTATCTATCTTATATGGAATCTGTCGATTCATACAGTCGGGTACGACACAGGGCATTGACCATCACAATATTTTGCCACTCTATGTAAGCTGAGGGGATCAAGGTCCAAAACGACAGGTACGGAGGAATTTGCGGTGTATGAAATTCAATGTATTAATATTAATTTAATAAATGCTTACTCATGTTGTATACTAAGATATAAAAAGGGGTCCGGTCTTTGGACTTATCCTCAGTGCCGAAACCTTAGTGTTCCGGCGTCACCATTTTGCTGACGCTGTAATTTTGGGACCACGATCTCGGTTCCAGAACAGTGATAGTGATTCTGAAGCTTCATCTGTGTATTCTATGACGCTTATCATTCTTCATATGGCTGCGTGTCGAGTGTTGATCCGCCAACGTCATAGACTACAGCCCGACAGTCACGCATCCTTATTATTTAAGGAACTCACTGTGAATGAGTTCTCTTCACGGGACGACTTTCGTCTACCACCAATTTCGATTAAAAGACTACGACAGGCATTTTACGGGTAAGGGATCAAATTCACATCAACCGCGGGTATTTATAGAGCTTAGATTTTATTTATTTTTAATCTCCATCGTGGATTGAATCGACGATCTTTGGTTTGGCAAGCAAACGCTTTAACCACTTAGCTATGCCCGCCGGAAAATATAAAATCAGCCCACTTATAAACACTGTAGTTTGGAAACTAAATGATATACGAAGTAATGTATTGACATCAGCATGATGTAGCCCTTGCTGACTGGTACCGAAAACCTAGATGTACAATCTTTCGTCTCTTATTTCTGTTCGCTTGTCATACCTAAATGTGTCCGCCATATTGGCATTTTGGACAAGTCCGGTCATAGTTATATAGACCGCCGCTCGTGGCGCGGGCCAGAGGCCATCCCGAGCGCGGAGCAAGTCGTGTCCCGCCTTTTGGCGAGAGCATATTGTATTGTGGCTCGGCCTAATGCTGTGACTAGGTCCGGGCCACAAGTTTGCAATGTTTAAAGTAAATATATGTCAATGTGCTTCTGAAAAAGTCTTTGTTTTGCTGACCTGCTCCTCATCATGTCCTCACGCGACTGAATAACAACCTTTTGAGAGAGAGGAGGATGTTAGTATATAAAATAGTCATTTTAATTTGTTATTACCTTCCCAGTGGGAGCTGAGGTCTTCTAGGAACTGCAGCCTGTCCATGGACAGCTGTGCCACCAAGGTCACGTCATTAGCATCCTTGTGCATGTAGGAGAACTCCATGAAGTACAGATGCGTGCGCCACTTGGTAGTACCGGCGAATCGAAAGCTATAGCAGGGATCAGATTCGTCCAACTGGAAATAGAAAACGAAAGCAACATCGATGGATGACCCGTGTGTAGCGCGGCTACGTGATAGTTCAAAAGAAGACTAAATGGCGCCTGCAAGCGTCATCTCTTATGACTCCTTAAATCTAGACTTTGCCTAAAATTTTTATGTATGCGTGTTAGACGAGCGAGCAAAAATAATATACGAAAGATATCGAGGCTTTTCGGCACCAGCCTGCAAGAGCTGTATCGAGGTGATATCAGAATTCTCTCGAATCCCATTATACGGCTGCATTGGCTCTTGGTAAGAAGCCAAGATTCACAGCCGTAAAACAGACTAGGGACCATACAGCTAACAATGCAGTTATATTTTGACGATATGAATAGTGCGAAACAGAGTATAACCTAACCTAACCTTGGTGGTGGACGTCTCTTCGGTGCAGCTGGTCAGCTGGTTTCTCAGAAGGTTCCCATCGTATCCTAGGAACATTTGGTGGACGCTCTGGAAGTATTTCACGTTTTTCAGCTTCACTTTGTACTTGCGAGGCGAGTTCCAGTGGATGACCTGCAAAAAATACAATATATCTTTATATCACATATAAAAAAACAAATCTCAAAAAACAAACAAGTCTAATTAAAGCGACATCAGATTGCCGGTGTAGTCATCAAGATACATGGTGAATTGATGAGGAGCCAAAGGTCACCAAAGCAAAAACCTTGTCGAAAAGCACATTTATTTTACGTTAAACAAAAAAGACTGACAAAATTCGATCTTCTGCCCGGGACAGACAATGCTGTGTACCTCACAGTGCCTGGATGGAGACTGCTGACCGGTAGCAGTGAGAGCCACTGCCCCGAAAACGATTTTTTTTCTGGCGCGCCATATTTTTTATGTTTAAAAATATATATTCACGGCCAGATTTGATATTGTGACTTTTGTGGGTTTAGCCATGTGTGGCGAATTTCTTTTGATCAATGTTTCGACCGACATTGCGGGGGTCTTCTTCAGGATTGATGATTTAGTTGTAAGTTGGTGTCAGATTATCTTTTTACGAGCGTTATTGATATCTCCATTGTAACTACATACTCAAGTTTCATTGGTCCGGAGAATCGTGGGTATGTTCTAAGAATACGGTAGGTATGTTCTAAGAATTGTACCTCCACGAACGTCACGTCGGACTGTGGTCGTCCTTGCTTGTCTGTATAGGTTTTAGAGTATGTGCTATATAATATATATAATATTAAAATAAAATAAAATAATAATAATAATTATAAAAAAAAATATATATAATATGCTACTTACTAAAATAAATAGACTGTCGGAAAGTAATAATATAAAAAATACTGTGAATAAATGTTGACTGATTGAATAATAAAAAATAAAAATATACATACTTTGAATATATACTATAGAGACATCTATCATAAGATGATAACAATGACATAAATACAAGTTCCAACACGAGTCAGCTCAGGCAAATAAATAGCCACGGTGGCTGAGCGGTATGAATACCTGGGCAAATTTGGTTCCAAGGTCCGCGGTTCGCATCCCGCTTCTGCTGATATTTTTTTCTGAATGAATTGACTCGTTTAAAGAATTTTATGTATAGTATATGTATATTTAATTACTAGTATATAATATTGGTTGTCTTCGGCGCTCCTAGCTTATTTGACGCCCTGGGGCACCGACCCACTTCACCACCCCCTAAACCCGACACTGTCGTTACCTTTATCATGCTGTGGTCTTTGCTGTAGCAGTGTTCGCTTCTCGTGTTGTCTCCCAACTGCACGTTCCACTGGCAAGGAATGTTCTTCACAAGGTGCGGCTGATGGGCAAGCACGGCGTTGATGACGTCCTGGTCGGCCAGCCTGGTGGGGCCCACCTGCCTCAGGCCGGCCTCGGCCGCCGCGGCCCACAGGCGCCCCAGCCGGCGCCCCGCGCCGCGCGCAGCTCCATCAACATCACGCCGGTGTTGTAGCCGCGCCCGAGCGCCGGCCACGGCTTGAACTCGCGCCACAGCTTGCCCAAATACCAGTCGCTCTGATTCTCCACCAGACCAAGAATCTGCAAGCAAAAAATAATATTTTAATAATTTATATTAATCCTTTGGATACGAAGCATTTTCTTAGCATTTTTTAGTACATTAAAATTTTAAATCTTTTTTACGATAGATTGTTAAAAATAAAAATTGTTTTCATTCCAAACAGTTCATACTTTAGATTAAGCAAATAAAAATATAATCAATAATAATTAGATTTGCCAATAAAAAAATATAAACATCAAAAAATAAAATATCCAGAATCAAATTTTGATTTCGAGATCATATATGATGTAAATAATAAATCTTTATTACTGTCAACTTGATGAAAATTGTTAGTAAAAATCATATATATATATACACTATATAAATATAGAAAAAAAACTAAAAAAAATCAAGAATCTAAAAAATAAATAAAAAAAAAGTTTTGGAAGAGTATATTTGAAAGTTGATAATTTTTGTATATATAAAGATAGAATTTTTAATTTTTTGTCATACTTATACACATTGATTTATGGGAATGTTAAAAAATATACATGCGAAACGAAATGTCGAATGTTTGGGAAACACTGCTTATCCTTGAAATATATTTCCTTCCATGGTGCGTTGTTTATTTTATTGATGTGCCAAAGATAAACCCTAGTCAGTATCATAACTATTAAAAATAAGGTTGACGTCATTTACTAACATCCAATTTATGCATTAGTTATTTATGATGACTTTCTAACAACACATTTTACAAGATTGAAGTATGAATATGTATGATATGTTTCAAAGTATTATTATTCAAATATCAAAGGTCCAAACCTTTTTTATGGAATACCAAAAAAACCATAGGTGGTTGATATATAAACCTTAAAAAAATGTTTAGATGAGCGTCGAGAATCGACCGTCGAATATTCGACGCTTAGTAACCAAATGGTTTAATCCACTCTGTATGGTATCTTCAGGCTTACACCAAAAGAACGCGACAAATTTTGTCATCTAGACTTCATTGGATCGGAAACTTAACCGAGCGAGTATAGATGTCGTTTTTGGCTAGCTGGCAACATATCCCCCCCCCACAATATGACTTACACAATAGTTCGGAGAATCGACAGTCGTATTTCGCCACTTGGTGCCGGCCGTTAGCCGCAGACGGTTCTTTCTCGCTACCTGGATTGACCCATAGACGTTCATCGTGCCGCTCCTGAACACTAGGTCTGTTCTCAGTGAGTTTTTGTAATTACTCATCCATCTCTGAACATTTTGACCCACCAGATACTGGCTTTTATTTGGAGCTGTGTCACACTATATAGTCAGGCTGTTAAGACTAAGAATGTTTAAGTGTGAAAGAAGAAAATCCTGTGTTTGGTTACCTCTCCATCTTTAAAGGTGGTAAACAGCGCCCAAAGCTCCCTGATGTCTCCTAAGAAGGTGAGGTCAGTGTCCAGGACTATGACCTTCTGCAGCTGTGCGGGTAGCAACTGAGGCAACACCAGCTTCAGGAGACCAAATACCCCGGAGTAGTGGGCGTTGCTCACCCAGGAAACTAGTGGGACAGCTGTGCTAGCGTGGTAGAAACTTACAGAGACTGAAATCACAAGAAGTTACTTTAAATTTAATTTTGGCAATAGAAGTGTGGCGGACTTCTGTTATCCTTATCAATTGTAACAATTATGTTATCCATCACTGTCAAGAGACAACTGAGCAACATAATACTTCGTAAGTGGTCGAACCCATTTATGTAGGAGGGGGGTAGGGGGTGTTGAGGAAGGCTACGAGTTAGTCGAAACTGCAATCTTCTAAATAGAGGCCATATCTAACGTGATCCATGTAAAAACAAGGTAAATAAATAAATAATTATTCAATTTGATCCATATAACTATGTAACAAGAAATATATTTTTTAGTAAGAGAAAAATAAAAGAAAGTAAATTAGTAAAAAAAAAAATTTTTGTAACGATTTTTACAAAATAATAACTAAAAATGTAACTAAACTTCTCTCTGATATTGTGGCTTTTGGGTTTAGCCGTGTGTGGCGAATTTCTTCTTTCCGATATTTCGACCGCCATTGCAGGGGTCTTCTTCAGGGTTGATGACTTTGTTGTGAGTTGGTGTCAGGAAGTAGTTTTGCCGTCAGCCCAAAAGCCACAATATCAAATTTGGTCGTGTAAACCTAAGAAGTTATTTAAACTTCTCTCTCTTCAGTAAAAAGCTCCAGACAAGAGATCAATAATGCCGTGTTATTTGTGTGTCAACCATGATATACTTATGAGATGGTTTTTATTGTCACAAATCCTGACTATTTGCGCTGCGTATTCCGACACTTGTTCTGAGTGTGAGGTCATTGACACTAAATATGTCAATACATTTACATCATCACATTTACGTTTGTAATTCAGTAACAAAATAAAATTGTATATTTTGTAATGTCAGTGAAGGAAAAGAAATAAAAATTTAAAAAATCAAAAAAGAGTCATCAAAGCATTGTACCTTCTGGAAGTCCCCAAGTGTTAAACAGAGTTCTGAGGATGGTCAGAGCAGCTTCGTCAACCATCAGATGGAAGTGAAGAGGACCCCTTCGGTGAAGAAGCAAGGATTTTAGTAACGGAGCCAAGCCCCGAGTTGAGTTGTATCCCCCGCACACCAGAGCTATGTGTATGGGCTCACAGATGTCTACGTTTTCAGGAATATACTGAAAATTAAATTATAACACATTTTTAAGCCCTTGCTTTACGATGATATGTATTTACTACAACTCTAATAATAATAATATTCATATAAAATATAATAGATACTGAGTGTCAAATTTTTGTATTCCTCCGTAATATTATTAAGTATTAAATTAAATTATAATAATGTATTGATATCTGGAGTCAGAAGAACAGGAAGCAACTAAAAGAGTGTTACAAAAAATAAAAGACAGTAAAAACATATAGACAAAATTGCATTTATAATTCTGAATATGAATGTTTACAGTTTTGCCAATATGGCTGATATTTGGTTGGTTCTTTCTGCTGCTCTTCACCATCTCCTCTTGATGCCCCTGGGACATCTTCAGTTGCATTTTGAGCATCTCGTTCTGCCGCAGCAGGCCGCTGGCGTCCATTCTCTGCCATCGCAACAGCAGCAGCACGGCCGCGGCCCAGGCGCCCAGCAACAAGGTCAGCCATGGTCGAGAAACCACACGGCACAAGGCGCTCCTCTGGCAGGACATGCCATTCAACAGGTCGTGAGACACAAAAAGCTAAAAGAACACAATTTACAATTTGATTAATTTATTTGTTACATTTAAAACATTCCTGTCGGACGATTTCACGCGTTATATGGTGTTTAACACGGGCAAATTTTTGGGGCCGGAAGAATAATTTTACATTTGTTAATGTTTTGATATAATTTTGACATTATCGGATATAAAACTAGTAAATTTAGTACACAATAATACTGTTACCATACTATTGTGTATTCGCCATATGATCATGCTCATCTTTGCAGAGTTATTATAGGTACTTTAACATATCTTTCATTTATAACATTTTAAATTTAAAGAAAACAAGAAAAAATTAATATAAAAGTACTAGAAAGTCCTTAAGCCCAGTAAACAGTTGAGAGCACAAAATTATTTCTAAATACAAATTCATCGATCTCGTCTGTGAAGTGGGTTCCCCTTGCGTGGAATATAAGAACGTTCGAGGCGATGTGGTTGAACAGTCTGATCCCTCTCTCAAGAGGCATAGCTTCTGGCAGGTTAGAATTACTTTTAGGGAGAACGAACAATTTGTCTCCTTATCTCCGATAATTGTCAGGGACAAAAAAACTGAATTCCAACAAAAAATCAGGATTTCCTCACGTCGCATGCTAGCCCGAAGAAATACATACCCATGGACACATCCCATCTAGTCCTCAACTCATTGTATCCTAATGTAGATAGTACGGGTAAGGTAGATAGTAATACATTGGATACATACAAGAACAACAAAAAACCTAATTAATGTTTTGTTATACTTGTTTGATAGTTCGCTTTCTTGTCTGTTTAGTATAACTTTTGCAATTAAATATATACTAATTTACTTATAACCTTTAAACATTTTGTATTTATACATATCCGCTCTGGGCAATACCTAATATGTGTTAAAAAAACATAATAGAAAAATATAAAAACATAGAGATCCATATAAAATACATACTACATAGATAAATAATTCTAAACATGTTTTAATTTATTTACTTGCTGGAATACCGACGTTTTGTCACTGTAGTATTATAAAATTAATAAAAATGTGTTTTTTCTGTAAAATTCGTGTTAAAAGTGACAAAGGTGTCAAAAAAAAATATTTTTTATTAGAAAATATGATGAAGAGGAATTCTACTAAAGAACATAGCCCATCATTTACAATATAGTTATGATTTTATTAAGTTTAAAACACCACAATAAAGCGTTATTACAAAATCAAGCAATGACAACTGTTAAATGTGTAAATATATAAACGATCAAATTTGTTTCAGCATTTTTATGTTAAAAATGAATTACCTGATAGTAACAGTATCCTAAGTCCCATATGGTTTCAGCAAAACTTCATACATTTTAGATTTTCACGTAAAAAATTTAATACTAGAAGAAAGAGAACAATAATATTCAAAATTTTAAATTTAGAACACTGTAAATAAAAACAAAATGTGTCGACGAAATGGTTTCGTGTATTTTGTTAATGTTTTTGGGCGTTGTATTTAACGTGTTCTTCGTATGAAGATGCAGACGATGTAAGTGGCTTTTTAATTCGTTTATTTTTCTGGTCAATTGAATTTAAATTGTCAAATTGTCTGAAGCACAAGGCGTTTTGTTGTATGTACAAACGTCAAGTTGTTTTGGTAGACTACCGGGCGACTCATATAAAGTGTATATTGTATAAGATACACAAAAGATACAAATCAACCAAGCAAAATTTTTCCCCGACCGTTGACATTGGTTGACGTTTATATCGTTTTGCTACTTTCTTAGAATATTTTTATGCATCATCTGATAGCTAAAGAATACAAGAACCAATGTGATATATGAAAATAGACCTGATAAGTACATTTATGCTTTAAATACTAGTTTTATAATTGGCAGTATAATTTGTATTCAAACCGAGCCGTAATGAAAGGGTTAAGAGAATATAATGACAAAAAATTTAGGTTTCTATCATTTTATCTTATGCCTTTGTGTTTTGGTGTTTTCTGCTGCTCACATAATCTTAAGATTATAGTGGAATGGAATAACCTTATAATTTTTAAATAAAAATAAAACGGGAAACAATATTAGAATTTTAAAAATTAAAAGAAAACAAACATTGATCCAATAGTTTAAAGGAAGAGGATTAAAAAAAAACTTTAAGTGATGATGATTTCATAAATATTTGTAAATACACTGGATCAAAATAAAATCTCAGATTAAAAGGAGAGCTTTTTATATTTTATGTACTTCAATTTTGTGCTTATGACATAGTATTTGTAGTCACACTGTACAAACTGTCAAAATGATACCATAGAGTTTTTGCTACCACAAACCTCAGTAGCGAAATATAAATGTGAAATGTTTTCAATACCTACTCCAAAATATTATATATACCTACTCCCTTATGGAATAAAACCAAGCCCCGTTTCATATGCAACGTTCTGTCACAGCATTTTTTTTTTTTATGTTCCAAAAATTATATCGTCCGGACACTGTTTGAACAGGTAAAACATTTTCATACAAATAAAATACGCAAAATCAATTGGCAATGTGAACTAAGTTTAATTTTAAATGTGATAATTTGTAGTACAAGTATCTATACATATTTGGTATAATTAGGATTGTGAGATGAGATGCCTCCTACATATATTATCGTTAACCATAAAAAAATATTTTAGAGAAAAGTGTGCGGAAATTTTTTAATTTTATTTGACATTTTATAAATTTGGAATTTTTTAATCAATTTGGAAAAATCAAGATGAAATTTATAATTTAACCGGTTAGTACATTTTGTTTTTCTTGGTTGTAGTTTACTGAGGATACAAAAGTACATTAACCCTTTCATTACGGCTCGGTTTGAATACAAATTATACTGTCAATTATAAAAGTAGTATTTGAAGCATAAATGTACTTATCTGGTGTATTTTTTAATATCACATTGGTTCTTGTATCCTTTAGCTATCAGATGATGCATAAAAAACTATTCTAAGAAAGTAGCAAAACGATATTTCACGAAAACCGATGCGAAAGCGTTAAAAATAAAAAAAACTACTTCCTGTATTGCCTCCAAAAAAAAACTAAGCAAAAAACAAACGTCCCCATTTCCATTCAATTTTATTTGTTTCTTACTTTAAACTTTATGAAAGTAAAACGCATGTTTATCAGATATCTGTAAAAGGGCGCACATTGCAGAATATTCATCCATTCTTTTATATTCATTATTCGCGAATTTAATAATATGGAATGGATCTTTGTCCAGTTAGTTACGATTTTTTGAACGACAGGTACCCTAGGCATTAAATGCAGATGGATTATAAAAAAGTCTAGACAAATAAAAATGCAATGGTATTTATTTTAGCATTCTCATTAAAGAAACATCATTCAAAACATATCAAATCATATTTCTCCGTCTTTAAAATAACGCGCAGTACGCCTTCTAGGTTATGTATATTAGATTTATACTACTATAGATGACACGGGATGACTTTGCTATAATAAAACACAGATATCGGTGTATCCATTACCGCGAAATATAAATAAAAGCCTACGCATCCATTCCGCGGAGGATTCAAGGATACACGTCATAATAAAAATGGCGGCATTATTCATTGGTTCTCTAGTTTCACAGCAAATCGATGAAGACATTTTATTGTCTCTCGTGCATTTAATAAATTGCCTTATCATAATGGCCGTCGATATAATAATGGGGTAAACGGCACGCAACTGGACATCGTATTTGTTATTTTTTAAAGTATTTACATTAGAATACCGGTAGACTTTGATGGAGAGGTCGTATTTGGATATTCATTGTGAAGACGGCTAATATTGCATGTGTTTTCTATCCCCTAATGTTACAAGTATAATACTACAATGCGGTATTTACCAGTGGCCAGTTCTTGTCGTTAGTTATATAGGTAGTGTACTTGGCCATTTTCTGTCAGTAGCCAATTACTGTTGTAAGCCAGCTACTGACGTTAGTCAATTACTGCCAGTAGAGATTAATGTCATTAGCCAGTAACTATCTCGTTAGTCATTTACTGCAAGTGGCTAATGACTGCCAGTGGCCAGTTACTCTCGCTTACTACTTACTGTCGTTAGTCATTTACTGCCAGTGGCCAATTACTGTCATTAGCTAGTTGCTATCGTTAGTCATTTACTGCCAGTGGCTAATGACTGCCAGTGGCCAGTTACTCTCGCTTACTACTTACTGTCGTTAGTCATTTACTGTCATTAACTAGTTACAGTCACTAGCTAGTTACTGTCGCTAGCTAGTAACTGTCGCTAGCTAGTAACTGTCGCTAGCTAGTAACTGTCGCTAGCTAGTAACTGTCGCTAGCTAGTAACTGTCGCTAGCTAGTAACTGTCGTTAGTAATTTACTGTCAGTGGTTAATTACAATCATCAGCCAGTTATTATCAATGGCTAGTAACTGCCAGTGTCCAGTTATTCTAGCTAGCTAGTTACTGTCGCTAAAGACTTACTATCGGTTGCCAATTATTGTCGCTAGCCAGTTACTGCCAGTAGCTAGTTACCAGTTAGTCGTCAACCAGTCCATACAGTTAGTCAGCTATTGTCGTTAGCTAGTTACCGCCAGTATTGAGTGGTGTCACGACCTATCGTCCCCAGACAATTCGTTCAACGACTCACCGGTAACGACTTTATACGCACGGGACCATTGCTGCACTGGCTGTATCGCTAACCTAACCTAACTTAACCTAAGATTTGTCCATTGATCGTAGAGTCCAAAGACCCATTGGTCTCGTTAACGAAATAAGTTAGGTTAGGTTATCGAGACATCCAGTGCACCAGTTTTCCCGTGCAGCAGACGTCCAGTGCGCCCCACGTCGTTACCGATGAGTCGTTGAAGAAATGCGACGGAACCGTACTAACCTGTTATCCTGGGAATTTAATTTTGCTAATGTTAAAAAGAAAACACGCGGCGAGTCCGTGCAACTCAATGCCTGGTGTACATGGTATATGATGAACAAACAAAATAAGGTAGCTCAAGTTACGTTCGTTGGACAATTATGGTTTTTGGGCATTTACTGTAGTGTTGTCATTATTAACGAACGGATAAATAGCATCGCGAGTTGTTATCGCAGAATGTTTACGTGGGTGTCCATTTAAAATGTTTTGTTTATTGTAGTTATCGAACAATTTATTGCAGTTTTTCAAATGCGTATGCAAATAAATATGTTTATCTCAAAGATAACAAAATAAAAAATACACATTAAATATTTAAAAGTAATTACAATAATCAATAGATTGCCACAATGCGGTGTGACTAGAGTGGATAGAGTTCGGAATGAGCGTATTCGGGGTTCATTTCGGGTGGCCACCATACCTGGAAAAGATAAGGGAAAACCGCCTAAGATGGTATTGGCATGTGACACGGAGAGATGAGGACCACATGGCGAAGAGAGCCTTCAACATACCCACGCTGAGAAGATGACCTGGAAGACCGCAGGCAACCTGGACTGCAACTGTAAACAAGGATCTGAAAACTATGGGCTTGACTGAGAATGCAACGCAGGACAGACAGACATGGCAAATATTCACAAGGAGAGTTGACCCCAGGTGATGGGAAAAAGCGAGGCTAAAGAAGAAATAATAGATTGCCACAACATTGAGCAGTGCCTGATGGAATAAATTCTAGCTTTCATATACCATACCGATTTGCAGATGACATAGTGCTAATAGCCGAATCACCTAACAAGCTTAAAGACATGCTCTACGACCTCAATGAAGCGTCCAACAGAATTGGTCTGAAAATAAACATGGATAAAACTAAAGCCATGATAAATGGTCATATTTCCCAGAATTTTAACCCGATTTCCCTTGGAGGAACACAAATAGAGGTTGTAAATTACTATACCTATCTGGGACAAGTAATACAACTGGGACGGAATAACTTCTCAAAAGAAATCGACAGGCGTATTCAACTGGGGTGGGCAACATTTGGAAAAGTAAAGTATATTTTTAAAGCGAAAATTCCGCAATGTCTTAAAACCAAGTCGCTTAACCAATGCATCCTCCCTGTATTAACTTATATCGCAGAGACGTGGAGTCTAACAGCAAGTCTTACCCATAAAATAAAGGTCACCCAGCGTGCTATATAGAGATCCATGCTACATCTCTTCCGTTGACGATTAGTTAGCAGATCTAACAACTGTAGATTCAACTTGATTTTCAAAGGTTTTTTTATACAGGAATGACGACCCTGGTTCAAAACTGTGCAAGCATCGATCCTTGAAACACGCGACATCACACCACAGCACGCCATGCCACAAAAACCGATAGTTTTCCGCATTATCTATGAAATGCATGAGTTGAGGGTTCCACCAATATTCAGTGCCGGTTTAAGGAAGTGGCGAAGTGGGTCGGTGCCCCAGGGCGTATAAATAGATAAGGGCGCTTAAGGCTATATATGGGGCGCTAGAAAAAATATGTTCTAGGGAGCCGCAGGGTCTGAAGCCGGTACTGCCAATATCCGATCGTCTGGAGTTCTGGACTATAAAGTCGGTATTAAAGCATTGCTGCGATAGTCTGTCGATAACAGAGAACTCACGTTTGGAGAGTAATCAACAGATAAGGAGTGCATAATCGTAAAGCTCGATTTTGAGTTATTTACGAGCTTCGATTTACGACTCGGTAATCTGAGTTTGGTGCAATGGGATGCATGAATTTATTATGTTCTTATCGAACACATACCAGGGAGCTCGTTAAACGCAAAAGGAGTCATATAACACAGTAATCGACAGGCGTATACAACTAGGATGGGCAGCATTTGGAAAACTAAAGTACATATTTAAAACGAAAATTCCGCAATATCTAAAAAGTAAGGCGTTTAAACAATGCATCCTCCTGTATTAACTTATGGCGCAGAGACGTGGAATCTGACAGCAAGTCTTACCCATAAAATAAGGGTCACCCAGCCGTGCTATGGAGAGATCCATGCTCGGAGTGTCGCTAAAAGATAGAGTCCGAAACGAGGAAATACGCAGAAGAACTCAGGTAGTGGATGCTACCCAACGAATAGGCACACTCAAGTGGCAATGGGCAGGACATATTTGTCGAAGAGACGGCGGTCGATGGGGAAGAAAAGTATTGAGATGGCGCACAAGAACTGGCAAACGAAGGATTGGCCGATCCCCTGCAAGATGGACTGACGATATAAGAAGAATAGCGGGAGCGACCTGGATGCGGAAGGCGGAGGATCGAAGAAGATGGAGACTCATGCGGGAGGCTTACGTTCAACAGTGGACGGATACAGGCTGATGATGATGAACAGTGTGATAAAAAAATACCAGGATATTTGTTTTTTTTCTGATAGGGTTGACATTTTTCGATGTCGTAATTGCTAATGGTGAAAATGGAAAAGTAGACTTTCCAATACCTGGTACTGGACTGGACTTTACCCACCTTACACCCGCACACCTCGCCGGCGGGTATAGCTCAATGGTCAAAGCGTTTGGTTTGCAAGCCAAAGATCGTGGGTTCGATCCCCGAAGGAGATTAAAAAATAAGAATTTGAATCAATTTCTGAGCACTAAAATACCCTTGGTTGGTGTGAATTTCATCCCTCACCCGTAAAATGCTAGTCATAGCCTATTAATTAAAAGTGGTGGTAGACGAAAGTCGTCCCGAGAAGACCACCCATTCATAGTAAAATTCCTGTAATAATAAGGATGATGCGTGAATCTCGGGCTGTAGTTTATGACGTTGGCGGATCAATCACTCCACATGCAGCGCTTAGCCATATGCAGCATGTTAAGCTTCATAAAATTCCACAGATGAGATTTCAGAATTACTATCACATATTCTCCTGTATGTGCTTACATAAAAAAAAATCACACCGGAGGACAATTAAGTCTCTTTGATGATGCGCTCATTCAGATAATGATCAGTTAGTAACTGATAAGTCCAGTGGGAGTCCACTCTGAACAGTTGTGGTAACTGCACAGAAGTGCTATCTTATAAGAAAGAACGTGAATGCGATTATAATCGCTTTCACGGGTTGTAAAGAGATGGAGATGGAAGATAGATTCTCTAACCGAAAATACGAGCAAAAATGGTAAATGCGTGGAATTTTTTTAGTGGCCACAAAGTCTGCATGCCTGATAGGGCCGAGGCGATTTCCTCGAACTGCATCGAAAAGGACTCCTCTTTCTAACAAAAGGAACTGACAGTCCCATAACATGTGCTCTGAGGTCTGGAAGGAGGCGCCACAGGGGCAATTAGGACTTGAAACTAAATTAAACGAGTAATATCTGGTAGTCGTATTTTTAAATAAATATAAAAGTATATGAAATGTTATTTCCAATGGCCATTTCATTGCACACGAATGTGAAATTTACTGTTCGCCGACACGAAACACCTGAAAATCAATCCACGTTACAGTCGATACGGAGTACCTGCATTTTCAGATTTAAAAAAAAATAAAAATGCACTAATTTCATTTTAAAAAGTGAAATACGAGGGTCATCCGTAATATAAGATACCCAGTATTTATTCACAGTGTAAAACATGTTTAATTCCATGAATGCGCACATTTTTGGAAAGTTCAGACTTTTACCTATTTTTCTACATAGTCGCCATTGACGTTGAATGCCCGAGTAAAAAAATCTGCCGCCAAGCCACGCATACACCTGAGAACCGCTTCTTCCAGCTCTTATCTGTCGCCGAAATGCGTTCCACAGGTGTTTCTTCACGTCAGGGAATATATAATAGTCAATTGGGGCTAAGTCCAGGCTGTAGAGTGGGTGTTTGACAATGCCCCATCCAAATTTTGTGATGAGCTCGTTGGTGGCGTCTTCGGTCAACATTCTTGGCACTCACCTCGCGCAAACCTTACCATACCCTAGATGCTCTGACAAAATCGTTCTGTCAAAGCGTTTGTTTAAACGGGTTTTTGGTGAAACGAGAAATAAATGGTAACAAAGTACAAAGGACATCCCATCAACATCAACAGGGATGACGGCTTGATTCTCAAACAGCATGGCTTCCACCTCTAGCACTTACTCAAAAACCCGTACAGATAAGCAAGGACGACCACAGTCCGACATGACGTTCGTGGAGGTACAATTCTTATAACATACCTACCGTACACGATTCTCGCGACCAATGAAACTTGATTATGTAGTTGCCATGGAGATAACAATAACGCTCGTGAAAAAATAATCTGACACCAACTCACAACTAAATCATCAATCCTGAAGAAGACCCCTGCAGGAGCGGTCGAAATATTGGTAAAAAGAAATTCGACACACACGGCTAAACCCATAAGCCACAATAACAAATCTGGCCGTGAAAATCTAAGAATTTATAGAAGTTATTTAGGTAATAAAGTAATTTACTTGTACAAACGTTTATACATGATTAATCTTCGGATGTCATCTTCCAATGACGGAAAACAGTAAATTTGAGTAAACATGTCATTAAATGTCCAACTATTATATTAAATTATGAACCCCGGAGTCTAGAAACGTGTATTCATGAAAGGCACGAGCGATAAGATGCGTCGGGTTTCATTTTAATGTATTTTTCGTGAATGGATAATCAAGATTGAAAACGCCATCTTTGCGATGCGAACCGCAAACCATAGACTGCGACATTGTTTGGAACGAGATTGTTTTTTGAGGTTAAAATTCAAATAAACTTGACATTTATTCCAAACAAGATGGAGTCTCCCGTTTGAAAGCATTTTCTCTTGAGGTTTGTGCAAATATCTCCCACATTTCTCGTGGCGATTTAATGAAAGATTTGTGGCTTGTGGGTTGAACCGTGTGAAGCGATTTGCTTTATCTAATTTAAATAAACAGGTAAGAATGGCAAATAATTACTTTGCCAGTATTTAATGAAATTAATGTAATTAATGGATAGGATTCATGTGGCAGAGATGAAGATGCTGAGGTGGGCGGGCGGTGTGACTAGAGTGGATAGAGCTCGAAATGAGCATATTCGGGGTTCATTTCGGGTGGCCCCCATACCTGAAAAGATAAGGGAAAACCGCCTAAGATGGTATGGGCATGTGACACGGAGAGATGAGGACACATGGTGAAGAGAGCCCTCAACATACACACGCTGAGAAGAAGACCTGAAAGACCGCAGGTAACCTGGACTGCAACTGTAAGCAAGGATCTGAAAACCCTGGGTTTGACCGAGAATCCAACGCAAAACAGACAGACATGGCGAATGTGCACAAGGAGAGTCGACCCCAGATTATGGGAAATGGCCAAGATAAAGAGACGATTTAATGAAATTAATGGCCAGCAAATATTTAGGAAATCTTCATCATCATCATCATCAGCCTGTATCCGTCTACTGTTAAACTTAAGCCTCCCGCATGAGTCTCCAGCCTCTTCGATCCTTCGCCTTCCGCATTCAGGTCACTACCGCTATTCTTCTTATGTCGTCAGTCCATCATCTGTCGAAGAGACGACGCTCGATGGGGAAGAAAAGTATTGGAATGGCGCCCGAGAACTGGCAAACGAAGCATTGGCCGACCCCCTGCAAGACTTAGGAAATGGTCAGTAATAAATACATACAAGATCATTAAAAAAATATAAATTGGCAGTAAATAATTAATGTATTGCAAATAATTATAGGTTAGGTTAGGTTTCGATTTTATGAGCTAATTATTTATAATCTTTTTCATAAGTTTCCATGTTCTGACAAGCTGTCAAGCTAAAACTAGCCATTTATTGTAAAAAACTTATCATTTAACTAAAATATTGACCTTTTTACAATAATTACTAGCAGTATTGAGTATATTACTGACATTTTATAACTGACCACATTCCTTGATTTAATTTACTGGTAATTAATTTAATTTGACAGTCAAAAGCTTGAATAACTTACTGAACAAATAAATACAGGCCGATAAGAATTTCTTACGTTATTTTAACATGGATCACACTGAGCACAGGTTAGGTTAGCGAAACAACCAGTGCACCAGTTGTTCCGTGCACCAAATGTCCCGTGCACCAGACGTCCACTGCGCCCCACGTCGCTACCGATGAGTCGTTGAACGAATTGTCTCAGAACGATATAGGTCACGACACCTTGCTTAACCATATGTAACATGGTTTGGCCTCATAGAATCCACAGATGAGACTTTAGCATCACTATTACCTCTTTAGCCTATCCATTTCCCATGATCTGGGTTCGGCTCTCCTTGTACACATTCGCCATGTCTGTCTGTCCTGCGTTGCATTCTCGGTCAAGCCCAGAGTTTTTAGATCCTTGTTTACAGTTGCAGTCCAGGTTGCCTGCGGTCTTCCAGGTCTTCTTCTCAGCGTGGGTATGTTGAGGGCTCTCTTCACCATGTGGTCCTCATCTCTCCGTGTCACACGCCCATACCATCTTAGGCGGTTTTCAGTCTTATCTTTTCAGATATAGGGGCCACCCGAAATGAACCCGAATATGCTCATTTCGAACTCTGTCCACTCTAGTCACACCGCCCGTTCAGCATCACTATTACCATCTGTCGGTATTCTCCTGTATTTTGGCATGCAATATTAATGATTTCCCAAACTTTATTTCGCATTATATGTTCATAAAAAAATACTTTGATAAACTACATTGTTTCGGCTAAAAAACTTTGAAGACCTTCGAACGGAACTTTTCAAAACCGGAAGAAATTAAAGTAGGCGGCCTTATTAAATCAAATCAAACAATATGATGTCGTTTTTTACAACATTTAAATGGGCCCACGTCATTTCTATAATATCAGGTTTATTAATTTTTTAAGATCGATATTCGAACCGCGCCGTGCCGGGGTACGGGTCAGCAAAGGGCGTAACCAATGAGAAGAGGGGGATTTAATTTTGGACATAAAACTCAATCATTAAAATTTGCTAAAGACTTTGCTTAGAACTTAAAGCGATCTGTTGTAACGCCTTTTGTAAGTAACTTCTTAGGTTTTCACGGCCGGATTTGGTATTGTGGCTTTTGGGTTCAGATGAGTTGGTGTCTGGAGGTAGTTTAGCCGTCAGCCTAACGTACCTCCACGAGGTCATGTCGGAGAGCCGTGTACGGTGGATATGTTCCAAGTAGCGTACCTCCACGAACGTCATGTCGGACTGTGGTTGTCCTTGCTTGTCTGTGCAGGTTTTTTAGTATGTGCTAGAGGTGGAAGCCATGCTGTTCTGAAAATCAAACCGTCATCCCTATATACAAACATTCATTCCTTCTTCTTCGCGGTACAATTCACAACCCTGGGATTCTAGAATGTTTTAACTTCTATGTTCCAGATAAGTACACCCGCGCTCGTAGCCATCCATTGTTTTTGATGCCATTTGACGCTTGTGGAGTTGGTACAACGGCAATGGCGGTCCTAAATAGCCTACCAGCACACCTCAATCCTTTTCTTACATCCTTTTCCTCTTTTGTCGATGGTATTGTTCTCCTATATCTCTATGATCTTTGACACGTGTCATATTCTTCTTCTTTTATGTTATTTTTATTTTTTATTATCTTTTGTATGTATTGTATATTTATGTATGCTCTGTTTCTTATCATTTTGTAACTTGGAACTTCGGTTCTGTGTAATAAATAAATAAATATATCCCTGTTGATGTTGATGGGATGTCTTTAATCAAATTAAAGTGAAACCTTGAATTAGTTACTTAAAAAATAAATACGGGCCGTTCAAAAACACATTGTCTGGTGGAAGTTCCACCACTGGTTCGCATGACGATTCCACTAAAGCCATTAGTTGCTATCATGCTGATGTCAAAATAATATTGTGAATATGCCCACGGGCCGAATTCCACGAGAAAAGCTTGGAAATATGATAATATTTTAGAAGTTGGCAAGACCTAAACCTAAATACATATCATTAGCCAGAAAAGGTACAGCAAAACAGTTTCGTTTCGACGTATTCTTTTAACTAGTCGGAACAAATAGTGGATTTAGGTCTCTTAATCAGCATAGTCTTGGAAGTTTCATATTCATGTTTGTAAAGGAATTTCTTGGAGAGACCACGTCACGAACAATGAGGTTCTCAGCATAATCAAGGAAGATAGGCACCTAGTAAGAGCCATCTCAGAGAGGCGATCGGTCACATCATGCGCCACGATGGTCTTCTTCACGACATTGTGGAAGGGATGGTTGAAGGTAGAAACTGTAGAGGGCGTCCTAGACGGGAATATTTGCAGCAAGTGTTTGAGGACATGAGTTGTAGCTCTTATGCTGAGCTGAAGAGGATTGCAAAGCATCGAGAGGAGTGGAGATCGAGATGCAAGATTTTGTTGCTATAAACCAATCCACTGGATTGATACTACGAAGAATAAAGAGTCTCTCATTAAGCGCTTACTACCTTTAAATTTAAATAAATATAAATGTTGTTTTTGATGTTTTTTTAGAACAAACTCGTATTTCAAATAACATCCCCTTTATTAACAGAAAAGACGACTTCTCGTCGCCGGGATAGCTATCGGATCTCGTGGCGGCGCAATGAGGAGTAGATGAACAACACAAAATCTTTTTCAGAAGCACAATCCGCGAATATTTTCAATATAAGACTTAGGTTTCCAACACGGGCCAACACACGGGCATTGGAACTTGTAGCGCCCCAAAGATTGTCGCGGCTAAGTCACAAACTAAAGTTGACAGTTGAGCCAACATGAAATGGATGTCAAAACAAATAAAATGGCGTATACAAACGCCGTGTATTTTATATAAAATGAAGACTAACATTATTACATGTTTGTGTCAAGCGAGCGAACAAAAAATAAGAGACAAAAGATCGTTTTTCGAGGCTTTTCGGCATCAGCCTAAAAGAGCTATATTAAGCTGATATCACAATACTCAATTAATAGATAATTGAAGGTATACCAATAAAAATATGCCTCGGATACTACAGCTACCCTTTCTTCAAGTTCTCGAACTTCTGCTCTGGAGGTTGTCAGGATCCGTTATGTTTCTAAGTCTTCTTCTTCTTCTTCGTGTCAGCGACGTCAAATTAGTTTTGCCCAGTATCTGGCTGTGCAGCTTGTAGGGCACATGGAGCAGGATCTTAGGTGTGAGGCGGTCTGCAGTTCTCCGCAGTCGCACAATAGTGGCTCTCCCTGCCGAAGAATTCCCCACCGCTCGAGGTTGTCCTTTGTTCTAGCAACTCCGGTTCTTAGCATGGGGAGCATGAAAAGAACCTCCTCGCGGTGCCCCCTGGAAACGGAATCTTGGAATTCCTCCTCCGACCAATCTTTTCAACCCAGCGACAACAAGAGATGTTTCCAAGTGGACCTTCAGGTGCAGATATGTACTAGAAAGAGAAATGAACAGAAAAGCATTTTATTCTAACGAAGTTTTTAAATCTTCGTAATCGTAAAATAGCGGGTAATTTTTATTGCCATATGGAAAAATATTTAAAGTTTTGCTGCAGATAGCTGATGTCGGAAAAAGTTTTCCCCACGCGAAAGTTTTCGGGGAATTTTGTACAATTTTTCACAAGTCCTGTCACGAATGTGTCGGCTTTTTATGGGCTCGCATTTTGACAGCAATAGTTTGTTTAAACTTTTATTTCCATGGCGCATAAAACGATTTTCGGAATTTTAAGCGTACGATTTACAATTTGAAATAAGACCAATATTTATTCACATTATACAATTCGCTCGTATCTCAATGCATTTTTCCCATTGACATCCTCCTCTCAAAGTTAGTTATTGAATTGCGTGGTGGCAGGATGAGGAGCAGATTAACGACACAATTTTTTTTCTGAAGCACTTCTTCGTAGTATCAATCCGGTGGATTGGTTTGCAGCAACAGAATCTTGCATCTCGATCTCCATTCGTCTCGGTCCTCCGCAACCCTTTTCAGCTCAGCATAAGCGCTACATTTCATGTCCTCGAATGCTTGCTGCAAATATTCACATCTAGGGCGCCCTCTACAGTTTTTCTGAAGCACATTGACATATATATTTCGATAACTTTACAAAATTCTGGCCCGGATCTAGTCACAGCGTTCAGGCCGTGCCAACCACAATACGACCTCGCAGCCGTCGGCACACAGCTGACAGAGTACCGGGCGCCGTGGTCGGTGACACCCAGCACTGCAAGTGGCGATCTATATAACTAGTCCTCCTAACGGCATTACAAAATGACAACACAGGCGTGTCCGATGAGCGAATGAAAATAAGAGACGAAATTTGGCTTGACTGAGAATGCAGCGCAGGCCAGGCAGACATGGTGAATGTGCACAGGGGAGAGCCGACCCCATATGATGCGATACGGTGAGGCTACAGAAGAGTTGGCTATATTTAGTAAGAGCTCGTTGAATGCTTGATATCGTGCGCTTTTGTACCAACATATGCATTCGTTACGTACGATTCCGGACGTCCTCGGTTCGAATCCGAGTGGGCGTGTGTTTACACTATTTAATATTTACATTACTTACAATGAGAATTCCACTGCGATCGGGTGTGGGAAGATCATGTACCATTGTTGACATCTTCTTCTTCTTCTTCTTCGTGTCAGCGACGTCAAATTATTTTGCCCAGTCAAGATCGATAGCTCGTGTGTTGCCCAGCATTAGGTCCTTAGATGCACAGCTTGTTGTGCACAGGGAGCATGATCTCGGGTGCGAGACTTAGGTGCAAGTTTCCACAGTCGCACAATAGTGACTCTCTTTGCCGAAGCATTCCCCACCGCTCGAGGTTGTCCTCTGTTCTACCGACTCGGGTTCTTAATCTGTTCGGGGGTTTCTAGGTGCATTTGTAACATGGTAATCGAGGTAAGAATTCCAGGATTGTGAATTGCACCGCTAAGAAGAAGGAATGAATGTTTGTGAGCAGCAATTTTACTCTGGGACTCTAACGAATAACGGAAGGAAAGCATCCCTAAAAGAAAAAGAGTTGGGTCATGTTCAGAAATGTTCGGAATTGATCGGAATTAAATTGAATTGTAAATTAGATGTTGCCATTGTTTGTTATACGCACAGCTGTCCTTCGATTTTAAAATCGTGTCAATCGAACACCACGTAGATTCGTAAGCGTAATATTTATGATTTCTGTGACATTGGAATAAAGGTGTTCAATAATTGATTGTACTTGATTCTTCTCCCGATGTTTTATCAACTGCTTATTCACGGTTTCTCCCACGCTGGTAGGAATCCCGCCCATAGCTCGCAAGGTATTACGTCGCGTAGTTTTACCATCTAAACCAGTGGTTCCCAAAGTGGTCCATACGGACCCCCAGGGATCCCTGGGATCATTCAGAGGGTCCGTGGGAAATGAAAATTGATTTGCGGGGTCCCTGAACATCGTTAGGGGGTCCGCGGAAGGTTCAATATAAAATTATAAGAAATTTTGACACATTATCATTGATATCATTAAATATAAATTAAATATGCGTGATGTGAATATTGTGAAGTGCATACAATAAATATCCTAGTCTTGGACAAAAAGAAGTAAAATACGGGATGGACCAATAACTTCTAAACATTTAGGAAGCCGGTTACTTCCGCGCGAATATATATATCGGTGCGGGAAGGATACCAAACTCGAGAACGGCTGATTCCAGGAATTAAGTGCAATGGCAACATATACGAAGCGTAATGTGCGCTCTGCTTTTGATATTACTATCGAAACAAGGATTCCGCGACCGCATCTAAGCGGAAATTTTGTTTTCATTGGAATATTCGGACGCAAATCAATCTCCAACAATCCAAGCGATGCAAAACTGGGTGCGGAAGTTCGAGTCGACGGGTTTAATCTTAACTGTGATGAAATGTGATATTTCTTACAGCATTGCTCAGTATGTAGACCAGATTTTCTTCTAAACGTACGTTTTGAAATAGGGTACCAACGTTTTATGGAATACTACAACAGAGTACATGCATCATATATTAAGTAATCTGCAATCAATGGAACACAGGTGTAAGATTGGTTCACTTAGTCTTCTCTACCGTTATTACCACGGTCGCTGCTCTTCGGTCTTTATGTGTGTAATGGCCCTTTCCCACGTACGTCCAGTTTTGCGGGATCAGTTTTTTATTGGATACCGCAAAAATCATACTTGTGTTCACACACAGAAGTTTGTATCCTGTTTTTTACGGGTTAGCATTGGCAGTCGGAGAAGAAAATTCAGACGCAATGGACGTGAATACTGTTCTGAAATTATACTGGTACTTTCGCCGCCGAGAGCAATTCAAAAAAGAAGATTTTGGGTTCACCCGATCCTATAACTGCGATTGAATAATAAACAAAAATCGTAAAACATCACATGGGTGATTTGAGAAAGGATGAATCCAAATCTATCACTACGATGAATGACTATAAGAATAATCTAATAAAACAAGATACAAATATGAGAAAATGAATAATGCCTGAAGAAAAGAAATTAGCAAAATGGTTGAGGTAAGAATAAAATACATTTGCATTATTTTTAACATTTATTATTAATTAATATCTTATTTTTGTATTGGATCCATTTGTCCAGTTTGTAGTGGCGTACAGCGCATTTCCAAACATTAAGAATTCGCAAAAATTCCGCAATGCCTTAAAACTAAGGCGTTTAACCAATGCATGCTCCCTGTATTAACTTATGGCGCAGAGATTTGGAATCTGACAGCAAGTCTTACTTTTAAAATAAAGGTCACCCAGCGTGCTTTAAGAATAATCTAACAAAACAAGATACAAAAGATAGAATCCGAAACGAGGAAATACGCAGAAGAACTCAAGTAGTGGATGCTACCCAACGAATGTCGAAGAAGTATTTTTTACTGGAATGGCGCCCAAGAACTGTCCAGTTTGTAGTGGCGACCCCCTACAAGATGGACTGACGATATAAGAAGAATAGCGGGAGTGACCTGGATGCGGAAGGCGGAGGACCGAAGAGGATGGAGACTCATGTGAATGTTACCACAGTGGACGGACACAGGCTAATGACGATGATGACAGCGCATTTCGACTGGACGTCCGTGGGACTTAGGGCCCTAAGCTTCTTTATTTTTTTGTTTGTTTTGTAACTTATGGATGCCTTTACTGCTAGTATTATGGCTTTTAGGTTCAGCCGTGTGTGGCGAATTTTCTCGTACCAATACTTCAACCGCCATTGTAGGGTTCTTCTTTAGGGTTGAATAGATCGATGGCCCGTGTGTTGCCCAGCATTAAGTTTTGGGATGTGCAGCTAGTTTGGCACTGTGTTCCCTGTGATCCCAGGCGGTCGCCATTCCAAGTACTATATGCACTTGAGTGTACGTACTGACATCAGCATGATGTAGCCTTTACTGACTGGTACCGAAAACCTCGATGTAAAATATTTCGTCTCTTATTTCTGTGCGTTTGTCGTACATGAATGTGTCCGCCATATTGCGGACGGCCGAGAAGGTCGCATTACGGCCGGCGGCATGTCGTTCCGCCTGGCCGGAAGCTTATAAAGTTTATCATAAATATAATCAATGTGCTTCTAAAAGAATGTCTTTGTTTTGCTGACCTGAATATTTAAGCTTTTTGTAGTGCTCTGTGAAGTGATTCCATCAGAAACACATGTACAGAGCGGAGGCGGAAAGGGTTTGACAGCGTGACCTGCTCCTCAACATGCCCTCACGCGACGGAATAACACCCTTTTTAGAGAGAGTAGGATGTTAATACATACAAGAACTTGTGTTTGAACATGTAATATTATTTTTAATGATTTTAAGAGTACATTTATGTGTGTTTTAACGTTTGGAGCTCCCAATGCAACGGCAGTCCCACGCCGACCGCGCACCAAACGATTAATTATGTGCGGCGTATCTATCATTTGCTATTTTTATATGCAAATCGTCTCCGCGACTGTGATTTGATGGACGACCCGGGGTGGGATGGACTGACGAGATCTGCGATGGTGTAACCGACTAATTACAACTTCAAAACGGCAAGCCACATATGATCTAACAGATCTCTTTCACTGAATTTATCTTCTTTCAACTCGTGCTTTGATAATATTTTTTTTAATTTAAGTAATTTAAATACACACATACAATTCTACGTCAAATTTTTACGCATCAATTCATTCCTGAAAAAATATCGGCAGACGCGGGATTCGAACCTCGAGCGTGGCACGTTTGCTTCTATTCTATAAGCCGCGCTATCCACACGACCATTCTCTGCCTGGGCAGATACACGAAACTTGATGTATATATATAAAAAAAAATCTGATAAAAATTAAAATTCCAAAAAATGTATATACCTGTATATATATTTTATTTATCTTTAAAAACATTACAATCGGCTATTTTTCGTTTTTGAAACATATATCATTTTTATAATAAAATTATTTACAAAAAATATTTCAAAAGTTAGCTTAACAGAAGAGTCTGCGAAATTACTTTAATAAAATAATTCGTGGAGCTCATGTCGAAACTGGGCTTCTCTCAAGTGGAATATATCAATTATCGAGGCGATATGGTTGAACAGTCTGATCACTCTCCCATGAGGCATAGTCTCTGGCAGGTTAGTATTACCTCTAGGAAGAACAAACAATCTGTGCCTCCTTATCCTTAAATAATTGCCAGGGACAAACAAACCAATTGTATAACCAGACACCCCCAACACCTAGATTGAAGTCGCGAAGCTGCTTTCAAAGATTCACACAACCTCCAACGTCCGGCATTGATACTGAGAGACTCCAGATCTGGCAACAAACGCATCAGAAGATTTCATTGCCCCAAAGGAACACCTCCCGACTGACAAGAACCATGACTGGTGGACCTGGACATCCCTGAACAGACTAAGAATCGGAGTCGGTGGAACAAAGGACAACTTCGAGCGATGGGGAATTCTTCGGTAATGAGAGTTGTTAGGCGATATTTAGTGTTTTTTTTTTAAGATTTACTTGGTTTTTTATTAGTACATATTTGATGTTTTCTTGTATAATACGTTTTACCGCATTCATCGTTTGTTTTTGCGAGTTCACGTAAAAATCGTACAACCCAGGTTTTACTGTACATACCACAGTTGGTCAAGTATTCATGTTTTTCTAACTTTGCTTTGCTATCAAGTAACCAACTCTGTGGCGTGAGATTGATAGCCGCATCAGCATAACCTCCACAACGTCGGGGGATCAACAGTGAGTGAAGCGTCATCAGTATGCAGGGCAGACGCGTGCGTAGAAAAACACACGTGGATCTACCGCGGTCGTAAATCAAGCCAGGTTATCGCAGGAAAGCATCTCTCTCTCGTATCGGCGGCTCTATCTCGCGCCACTGTGGAAGTGACGAGGGGCGATCGCACATGTCAGTGATTTTGTTATATTTATGAAATCGCATGATGCGCTAGACCAGTTGACGCGGTGCTGGGTTGAGCGCACTCGACTACTCTTCATAAGACGCATTCTCTTGAGCGGTCAAAGAACCCCACTTCTCTCACTTACTAAAGCCTATCGATCCTCTGCCACCGAGTCATTGATTATCCTTGCGGGAGTGCTGCCATTGGATCTGCAAGTGCAGGTGAGCGCCGCTATGTCGTTGCTTAGACGTGGTCTCTCTGCGGAGGTCGGGGGCACTTGTCTCAATCCTCCGCAGGGTAAGATCACGAAAGAAACCGAAAAAGAAGTAAGGTTGGCGGCGCTCGCAGCATGGCAGAGCAGATGGTCGACCTCGCTCAAGGGTAGACACACATATTCCTTCTTTCCTTCCGTCCTCGATAGAATGGAGATGCCGTGGCTTATTCCAAACCACTGGACTAGTCAATTCATGACTGGGCACGGCAATTTTAAGGCTAAACTCTTCAAGTTTAGCCTCGTTGATAGTCCAGACTGCCCATGCGGCAGACCCTTGCAGGACGCTGAACACGTTCTGTGGCATTGCCCAATATTAGACTTAAGTAGGCAAAGGCTCTTTAGCGTAATCCAACAGAAGCCTGGACCGGTTGGATATATCGACCTCATATCTACGGAGCCCAACTACCATGCATTTTCTGTATACGCGGCGACCTTCAGCGAAGAAGTCAAAAAGTCCAAATTTTAACGTCTGAACTACTAATTTTTACACCCACGTTTGGTGTTGCTCACCAAAGTCCATTACTTGTACAACGAGAAAGTACTCTGAAAACAATGCCTTGGTAAGTGCTCCCAAGGAGAGCAGGTCCAAGGCGACCGGCCCAGGGGCCATTGGCCCCAAAAAAAAAGAAAAAAAGACCAGTTGGCTCTATGACGCTCAGCCAGGACGGATGAACGGGTGTATTAAAATTTAATAATCTTAGTCCAAACATCATATCAATTTAATTAAAACTTAATGTATGTGTGTAATCTTCATTATTTTTTTGTTTGTTTGTTACTTATAGATGCTGAACACTGTGACATCCAGCGCCACCAAGACAATCACGGCAAAAAAGCAAATTAAAGATGATAGTTGAACCTGTATGAAATGGAGCAACTGTCATAACAAATAAAATGGCGTATGCAAACGCCGTTTAATATTATATAATTTAAACTAACATTATTGGTGTGCATGTCAGGCGGGCGAACAGAAATAAAAGACAAAAGATCGTTTTCCGACGCTTTCCGGCATTTACACTTAAAGAGGTATATCAAGCTGATATCAATATGGTAATTATGCTTTAGGGAATGATAGCGAGATATCCAGTGCACCAGTTGTCCCGTGCGCCAAATATCCCGTGCACCAGACATCTAGTGCGCCTCATGTCGTTAGCCACGAGTCGTTGAACGAATTGTCTATGAACGAAATGCGGCAGAACCCTACGCTAGTTGCTAATAAAATTGAACGTCATATTATATATATATTGACATCCCCCATCTTTAAAAAGGCGACAACCAGTCGCGGGTTCATCATTTGACCGCGTAGAGGAACGATGCACGAACAGTTCGAGCAAAACAGTTTAGCAAAGATTTTTTTCCGAAGCTCAACCTGCGTTTATTTTCAATAAAGACTTGGTTTCCCCGCCCGACCGTAACATGACGTTACGTCCACCTCGGTCGGACGGGACGCAACCGACGACAGCCGGGGCACTGTGACATGTAGCGCCGCCAAGATAATCGCGGCTAAAACACAAATTAAAGTTGACAGTTGAAACAACATGAAATGGAGCAACTGTCAAAACAAATGAAATGGCGTATGCAAACACAGTATCTACTAATATATAAAATTAAGACTAACATGATTAGATGTGGATATCAGGCGAGCGAATAAAAATAAGAGACAAAAGATCGTATATCGAGGATTTTCGGCATCAGCCTGAAAGGGCTATATCGAGTTGGTATTCGTATAAATGTAAAGAAATAGTTTGTGTACACAGTTGGAATATAGTATTTTGATTAGTATCAGGGCCATTGAATCTAAACAAGTAAACTTCTAATTACTGTCGTGCTGGAGGGAACAGAAAAGGTTCAAAGACACTACTTACATGACAATTTTTTATATTGTAAGTAAAAAAATATAAAAAAATATATATATTGTAAGTACCCATTTCTAAACTATACCCCTTGACTGGCATCCAAGGGGTATAGTTCGCACCACCAAACATAAGACGCAAAGTCATAGGCGACGAAGAAATGCGTAAGGCAATCAACCAACTGTCCCACTGCTTGTATAATCAGATACCCCCAACACCAAGATCGAAGTCGCGAAGCAGCTTTCTGAGATCCACACAACCTCTCACATCCGGCCCTGAAAATGAGAGACTCCAGCTCTGGCGACAAATCGCACCAGAGGATTTCATTACTCGAAAGGAAGGCCTCCCAACTGGCAAGAACCTTGACTGGTGGACCTGGAAATCCCTGGACAGATTAAGAACCGGAGTTGGTAGAGCAAAGGACAACCTCGAGCGGTGGGGAATGCTTCGGCAGGGAGAGACACTATTGTGCGACTGTGGAGATCTGCAGACCGCCTCACACCTAAGATGCTGCTCCATGTGCCCAACAAGCTGCACATCTCAGGACCTAATGCTGGACAACACACGAGCTATCAATGTTGCCAGATACTGGGAAAAAATAATTTGACGTCGCTGACACGAAGAAGAAGAAGAATATTGTAAGCATTTCCGATATCAGAACGGATTTCTAGATGTATTCGAAAATCCCTTTTCCTCATCTACTGTAGTACATATTTTACTCTTGGCTTCTCCCGATTCTTATTCTTTCACATTCTGGGAAACGTGTGTTGTGTTAGTGTTTGTGTGTGGGTTGGGGAGATTGTAAGTGTATATTTATCTGTTTAATGAAGAGATCCAGATTGTAGGAAGGAGGAAACACACACGCTGGAAGAGCATTCCAAAGCTTACCGGTGGTGTTACGGAAGGAACTTTGGAAACTGCCAGTTTTGATCGACACACTTGAAGGCTGTTCAGCAAGTGTAAGACGAGCTTGTCGGTTGTGGGTGGGTGTGTCAATAATAAACAAATCACTGACTGCCGATTTTGCTGCCAGTGTTAGCATCGCCACAGAGTGTAAAATACTAAAACATAAACAAATTAATACGAAAAAGGCATTAGTTCTTCCTCTATTTTAAGAATTAGCCTCACGCCCGTCACATAACTGCTTCCCTTTATGTCGTCTTTGTTTCTTGTCCTTTATTGCCCGCTGCACCTAAACATAACACGTGCATGACGTACAAATGATAGAGATGCTAGCGCGTAACTGTTGTATCTTTTCTTTTACAAGTATCAAGCATGGCTAATCTGAAAAATATTTTATTGTGTAAGTCAAAGAAGAATATATTTGACCTAAAGAAATTTATTGTAAATAATAGATGTAACGGTTAGGAATGCTTTTTTCTTTGATGCGTTATATTACCAGTGTCCCCATGAAATTAAGTTAGGTTAGCGAGACAGCCAGTGCACCAGTTATCCGTGGACCAGATGTCCCGTGCACCCCACGTGATTGATATGTATAATACATAATCGTGTCGGAAACAACGGGGTCAGATCCCGTCTGCCCAGAAGTGGGCGACGTCGATGGCGTTACTTCCGGCCATCATCAGGTCTTCCTGGGAGCAGCTATTCGGGCACAGTGAACACTCCAGAAGGTGTGACAGGGTCTGCTCCACGCCGCAGTCACATTCAGTCGGTCCGCTGTAATACTGCCAGGCTTTCATTTGTGTCCTCGTCTTGCATACTCCGGTCCGAAGTCTGTTATATTATATTAGTATTTGTAAAGCGCTCTTTTATGACCGATTGATCATTCCAAAAGCGCTTCTCTGCCTCTCTGAGTAAAAAGGTGGGTCTTGAGTCTGCTTCTGAAGGATGCCTCCGCTTTAAGCTCTCTTACGCTTTGCGGTAGCGAGTTCCAGGCCATTGGTGCCGCGTAGCTGAAAGCCCGATTGCCAAAGAACGTGCTAGGACTACCTCCCGTTTGTAGGGTGCTTCTATTTGCTCTAGCCGATCTGAGTGGTCTCTATATATATTCCACCCTTGGTCATGTCCAGGGGCTAGGTCCTCTTCGGGGCAATCGAAGTATTCCCCTCAGTTGCCCTTCTCCACATGTTCAGCCGCAGTACTACGGAAACAACAACAACACACGTGATTGATGAAAGATTATGTTTAAATAGAGGCTAGATAGAGATTAAAAATAATTATTATCCCATTCAATAATAATGTGTTCATGGTCACCCATAGAAAAGCTATTAATTTAGAAAGTACCCCTTGTTAGTTGGCTTCATAACAGAATAGCTAGATATTATGAATTGATCCCTCGCCTATCCCAATTAATATATTTTTTGATACTTACATAAACGTTTTCAGTCCATTAACGTTAATAGACACCCCTATAATAATATGTGTTTATAAAATCCATCACAATAAGTCTTCTTTTATACATCAACTTTGTGTTTTTGGCAGTTCTTGGGCGCCACTCCAACACGTTTCTTCTCCATCGACCGTCGTCTCTTCGACATATATGTCTTGCCTATTGTCGCTTGAGTGTGCCTATTCTTTGGGTAGCCTCCACTACTTGAGTTCTCTTAAGATATCCTCGTTTCGGAATCTATCTTTTAGCGACACTCCTCTCATGGATGTCTCCATGGCACGTTGATTTTATGGGTAAAATCTGCTGTTAGATTCCACGACTCTGCACCATAAGTTAATACTTGAAGGATGGATTCGTTAAACGCCTGGGACAAGGTATTGTTAATGTTAATTGATATTACTGTGGCAATTTGGTATGACAATATGCTTCAAGTTTTGAGCTGATAAATGTTTTATTTTTGTATGGTCATATCTTTAGGGTATATGGGTGGTATTTCATTACCATAATGTCCCCTGAGTCTGTCAAAGCTAATGAAATAATCCACCTAGGTAATGCGTATACGATTTACGAGCAGGGAGGCAAAAATAACAGCTCGGCCAGGAAGGGAGTGTCCACTTTTACATACAGGAGTGGTTGTATGCACCAACACGTCTGGCCAGGGATTACCAATCACACATACAAGAAACTAACTTTGCGTGACCTAGACTAATCTTTCGCCGGGATCGTCATCGGAACGCGTGGTGGACGGATGAGGAGCAGATGAGCAACACAAAGAACTTTTCGAAAAGCATATTGAATTATATTTCGGTAAAATATCGTCAAACTTCGGTCACCTGCCGGCAGGTATAGCTCAATGGTCAAAGCGTTTGCTTTGCAAGCCAAAGGCGGTGGGTTCTATCCCCGACGGAGATTAAAAAAAAAATTTTTAATCGATTTTTCTGAGCTCTAAAATACCCCCGGTTGGTGTGAATTTGAACCCTCACCCGTAAAATGCCAGTCAAAGCCTTTTAATTAAAATTGGTGGTAGACGAAAGTCGTCCCGTGAAGACCATCCATTCATAGTAAATTTCTGTAATAATAAGAATGCTGCGTGAATGTCGGGCTGTAGTCAATGACATTGACGGATCAACACTCCTCATGCAGCGTTTAACATAGTAACATAGTAACATAGTAATACTATCTGTCGGTATTCTCCTGTATGTGCTTACATAAAAAAAGTGTTGGGTCGGAGCTTGTGCCCAAAATACAATCCAGATTAAAATACATGATATTGACATCCCCGTTTATTTAAAGGTAGACTCCGTGTCACCGGGATCGTCATCGGAACGCGTGGTGAACGGATGAGGAGCAGATGATCACGCAAAAGAACTTTTTGAGATGCTTATAGAAGTACATTTCGGTAAATATTGACAAACTTCAGTCACCTGCCCCAGACGAAAGTTTCTGCGTTCGATATATCGAGGAAAATAATAAATCGGGAAACAGCTTAAGCGGGATTATTTAGCATTGCTTCTTTGGATGTTTACCGGGACCATTGACCCTTTAGATGCGAGGTGCGGATATATCCGCACCAACTTGCACTGCTCTTAAGTGCGAGGTGCGGATTTATCCCACGCCCTGAAAAAACACGTCGCTTCAGTGCGAGATGCGGATTTATCCGAATACTATATTGAATATAATTTTGTTTCGTATTACGACATTCCTTCGTCAATTTTTTTTTTACGATATGTATTGAGTTGTGGATCATTCTACACATGTTTCAAATTTGCCCATTTTTTAAAAATAATAATGGATTTATTCAATTTAGTTCTGAAGGTGAATATAAATGCAGCACTGACCAATCGAAACACATTAAAAAATTGCCCTTAATATTGAACTTTATTTTTCATTGATTAATTGACTTATTTCGTGACTTTTATGAAATCTTATTTCTCACGTAAAGGGTTAAAAATGAAGAAATTATGCGGAAATATGTAAAAAGTGAGAACGAAATAACGGAGTTCCACTGTACAAATAGCCACTTATATATATCAATTTGAATTTCAGAAGTATTGGAAATATACAAAAAAAAAAACTTTAAAATATAAATTACTTAAAAATTTATTTGTTTGTTTCATTAAATGTAATTCATAATAAATAATTTAATTAATAATAAAAATAAAAATAATAAATTAAAGTATAAAAGAAATAGCCATACATTTTGCTTCTTCCGTCGTCGACCAATCAGGTTGCGAGTACATTCAGTCAACTCTCAGGTAAGAGCGCTGTACACATTTAGGATAATGCATACAAAATGTTTAAAATTATTCAACACGTGCGTTGGATGTCTCATTTTGTGTACAGAGCATATTAAAGAATTATTTTACGTTTCGGTTCGCGGTAAAATCCAATTTGAAAACAGTACCGAACCACTTTAGTGCATGATTTCGTCGAGAGTGGACGCGCGTGAACGTTTTTTACGTCGAAAAATCGCGTAAAAATTGCTGAAATACGTGAAAATACACGTGAAAATGAATATCGTCAAATAAACAATGTATATTTAAGTGTTTAAAAGATTGCATCTTTAATAGAATTGCGAAAGAAAATATTGTTACAAATATTTTGACAGATGAGTGAAGTGTGTTTTTTTTTTGCATTAAAATAAATATTATTAAATGTTAAATCAATTTAATGTTTTTTTGTGTGAAATATTAATGCAGTGACCTTTGAATTTTTGTTATATAAACAAATTGGTGTTATCATTGCGTTTGGTGAGATAATATTACGATGAATTTACTAAAAGTCAATTGAATTTAATATTATCATGTTATTAATAAACATATGATTTAAGCCCGTGTTGTTTTATCATTTGATTTCATATAAAATATATGTAAATATATATTTTTACGGATTGCGTTCGGGTCTACGTGTAAAAAAAGGTAAGCATTTCACGTTATTTGTTTTGATTCACCACAAGATAACATAAACACAGCATTCTTATCAACTATAAACTACGGAGTACATTTATTGAATACTCTTAGCTTATAATGCACTCAGCGGATCTGCACCGAGTTATTTGACAGAACTGATCAAGTTTTCGGAGATAAGCGCGTGTGGAGAGACACTTGGATCAGCCAGAGCAAATAGAAGCACCCTGCAGCTGACGGGAGGTAGTCCTAGCATGGTCTTTGGCAATCGTGCTTTCAGCTACGCGACTTATATAAGTATAAGAGAACTTGAAGCGGAGGCATCCTTCAGAAGCAGACTCAAGACCCACCTTTTTACTCAGAGAGGCAAAGAAGCGCTTTTGGAATGACTTTTAGCTCATAAAAAAGTGCTATAATACTGATATAAGAATATGGTAAAAGTGAATGAAGTCAGCTTAGCCCTTTCATTACGTTTTACTAGCATATGACATTTTAAGCATGTCTAACTTCATTCAAGGAGTGATAACCCTTTCATTACGGCTCGGTTTGAATACAAATTATACTGTCAATTATAAAACTAGTATTTGAAGCATAAATGTACTTATCTTGTCTATTTTCATATATCACATTGGTTCTTGTATCCTGTAGCTATCAGATGATGCATTAAAAAGAATATATTTAACAAACGTTCATTATGAAACTTCATACATGTGGTGGCATTGACACACGTGGTTTACAGAAAAATCGCTCCTGTGACGAAACCTAACGATATTTATTTACATGCTTTACAGATTCGTGTAAATAATACATGTAGGTATATAAAGGGAATGACTGCAGTTTAAAGTTCCTACCGTAGATGTCACAATGAGTACTGAAAGCAGCAAAATGATATATCACGTCAACCGATGTCAGCGGTCGGGGAATTTAATGACGGCATATGCCGACAACCGATGCGAAAGGGTTAAGGTATGTCTGCATACAGGTGTAACGAGGGATTTTGTAAATGACGTTAGCAAAACAGCACGGATATGAATTGTTAAGCGTCTCAAAATGCCATTAGCGAAACCGTTAATGCAAATAAGCGGTGTATAGCTTTCTTTTCTTGATGTGTTTGTCTGGTAATGTGACATTTCAAACACATTATCGTCCGATTAGGTAGGCTATGGAATCATCACCTATCTTGCCGCCCGAGGTTACTGTTATAGACGACGCGCGTGGACGGCTACTACTACACGGAAAAAGTGTGCAAAGTCTTAAAAATGTTGTTGATTACAGCATTATTTACGATGACAGTACCCAAGAAAATATAGTACGATATCCGAGTCTTCTTCTTTAGCCTCGCCACTCCCCATCATCTAAGGTCGGCTCTCTTTGTGCACATTCCCCATGTCTGTCTAAGGGTGACGCCTTAACAGTATTACGATATCATACGATATATTAGAATATATATTTTTTTTTATGTAAACGCACGCAGGAGAGCACAACCGGTCAAGACCAGTGCACTCTATGACGCTCAGCCAGGGAGGCTGGACGCTGCATGCGGGAAACGTGTGTTGTGTTCGTGTTTGTGTGTGGGTTGGGGAGATTGCAAGTGTATATTTATCTGTTTCTTGAAGAGATCCAGATTGTAGGAAGGAGGAAACACAGACGCTGGAAGAGCATTCCATAGCTTACCGGTGGCATTAAGGAAGGAACTTTGGAAGCTGCCAGTTCTTGGTCGACATATATTAACCGTGTATGGATGTTCGGCAAGTGTAAGACGAGTTTGTCGGCTGTGAGTGGGTGCAGGAGGAATTAGTTCTTTAAGTTCCGAAGAGCAGCGACCGTGGTAATAACGGTAGAAAAGACTAAGAGAACCAACCTTACGTCTGTGTTCCATTGATTGTAGATTAGACGTAAGGGTGTCATTGTTTATCAAACGAATTGCTCTTCTTTGAACTGAGTCAATTAAGTTTAGAAGGTATTTTGGGGATCCAATACAAAGGTGACTGCCGTATTCAAGGATAGGTCGGATTTGTCCTTTACATCTGGGCTTATATAAAAACTACGATACTCGAAATGCCTGAATGTACAGGCTACGTTTACCGGGGTTCCGGTGCTTTTCGTTCACAGACAATTCGTTCAGCGACTTATCGGTAACGATGTGGGGCACACTGAATGTCTGGTACACAGGAAATTTAGCGGACGGGACAACAGGTGCACTGCCTGTCATGTTAACCTAACCTAAGGATTTGTCTAGTGATCGTAGATTCAGCTAACGAAATATTTTTTTTTAAATGTAAACACATACGGGGGAATACCGACAGATGGTGATAGTAATTCTGAAGTCTCATCTGTGGAATTCTATGACGCTTACCATGGTGCATATCATCATCAGCCTGTGTCCGTCCACTGTTGAACGTAGGCCTCCCGCATGAGTCTCCATCCTCTTCGATCCTCCGCCTTCCGCATCCAGGTCACTCCCGCTATTCTTCTTATATCGTCAGTCCATCTTGTAGGGGGTCGGCCAATGCTTCGTTTGCCAGTTCTTGGGCGCCATTCCAATACTTTTCTTCCCCATCGACCGTCGTCTCTTCGACAGATATGACCTGCCCATTGCCACTTGAGTGTGCCTATTCGTTGGGTAGCATCCACTACTTGAGTTCTTCTGCGTATTTCCTCGTTTCGGATTCTATCTTTTAGCGACACTCCGAGCATGGATCTCTCCATGGTGCATATGTGCGTGAAAAATTTGATCCTAAGTATCGGCTCAACACTACCAGCGACACTTGGTTAGTGATGATCCATGTTTTTGGTCCACGAATGTGTTGCTTAACTCGGTGATTTAGCGAGAACCGCGCTAACGATGTGCTATTGCCGCTGGACTGTTAAAAATTGTAATAAATATCGACTATTTAGGTAAATACTCAGGGTTCTTGCTATATTTTCTTGAGTATTACACACACTTGTAAACAATTGTTCATACCGGCATTTATATTCTATGTAAACATAATCATGTCTGCCGGTGGTCATAGCTTAATGTTCAAAGGGTTTGCTTTGCAAGTCAAAGGTCGTGGGTTCGATGCCCGACGGAGATTAAAAAAAAAGGATTTTTAATCGCACTAAAATAATTGGTGTGAATTTGATCCATCACCCGTAAAACGACAGTCATAGCATATCAATTAAAATTGGTGGTAGACCAAAGTCGTCCCGTGAAGACCACCCATTCATAGTAAATTCCTGTAATAATAAAGGATGGTGCGCGAATCTCAGGCTGCAATCTATAACGTTCGCGGATCAGCTCTCCACATGCAGCATTTAGCCTTACACACCATGGTAAGCGTCATAGAGTTCCCCAGATGACACTTAAGAATTACTGTCACCATGTGTCAGTATTCTCTTGTATGTGTTTACATAAAAAACTGGTGCACTGCCTGTTAAGTTAACCTAACCTAACCTAAGGATTTGTCTAAAGATCGTGGAATCCAGAGATTCATAGGTCTCGTTAACGAAATAACTTAGGTTAGGTTAGCGAGACATCCAGTGCATAGGTTGTCCCATACACCAAATTTCCCGTGAACCAGACGTCCAGTACGCCCCACGTCGTTATATGCGTTATATGCCCCCAATACTTTCTTAAATTCCATTGGTAAGCTATGGAATGTTCTACCAGTCATCATCATCATCAGCCTGCTCATTTTATGGGTAAGACTTGCTGTCAGATTCCACGTCTCCGCGCCATAAGTTAATACAGGGAGGATGCATTGGTTCAACGCCTTAGTTTTAAGACATTGCGGAATTTTCGCATTAAAAATGTACTTTAGTTTTCCAAATTCTGCCCATCCCAGTTGTATTCGCCTGTCGATTTATTTTGAGAAGTTACTTCGCCCTAGTTATATAACTTGTCACAGATAGGTATAGTCGTTTACAACCTCTATTTGTGTTCCTCCAATGGAAATATGGTCAAAGGTCTTGGAAATATTACTATTTATCATGCCTTGTTTATCCATGTTCATTTTCAGACCAATTTTGTTCGACGCTTCATTGAGGTCGTAGAGCATGTCTTGAATGTTCTACCAGTATCTATTAGATATATTTAAATTATTTCGCATTTTTTTTTTGACTCATTAATTTAGATATTTACCGTGGCAGTTGGCAGCAATTATCGCCAAGTATTGAATTGACAGGTACACAACATTATCTTCATGTTTGTATCACTGCAGCGACAGCTTGCCCCCGGCTATTGTAATTGCTAAATAATGATCATTTACTGTAATGAGCAGCAAACAGTCAAAACACGCCATTCCTAATTGTTATGTTATCGAAAACTACTTAGAAATACTTTGAATATCAGCCTCAATATTTTGGGTTCCTCTAATGTATACATCAATGGTATACTTTATTATGTAATAGATACTTTTATCTTAATGTTTTCTTTATAGTCGGTAATTGTCGATTTCACAAAAATGGACCTAATTTGTTGTGATGATGATGATGATGACAATTACCTCTGTTCAGTAAACATTGATCCCTCACCCGTTAAATGTCAGTCGTAGTCTATTAATGAAAATTTCTAGTAGACGAAAAAACGTCCCGTAAATACTTCCTATTTATAGTAATTCCAAGTAAAAAGTACGAAACTCGGTGAAATTCAAATTATACTGTCAATGATAAAACTAGTATTTGAAGCATAAATGTACTCATCTGGTATATTTTCATATATCACATTGGTTCTTGTATCCTTTAGCTATCAGACGATGCATAAAAACTATTCTAAGAAAGTAGCGAAACGATATATCACGTCAAACGATGTCAACGGTAGGCGAATCTTACACGCCATATATCGGCTACGATGCGAACAGGTTAAAATGGCATTTAATTCACAAACGAAATTTCTTCATCGCCGTCTGTCGGTATTCTCCTGTATGTGTTTACTTAAAAAATGTGATGAAAAAGCCTTGCACTTGAATAAACACTGAAAAAAATACTTTTTTATTTTTACTATGCCGGCGGGTATGGCTCAATTGTTAAAGCGTTTGATTTGCAAGCCAAAGGTCGTGGGTTCGATCATCAAAGAAGATTAAAAAAATAATAATCGATTTCTGAGCTCCTCGGTTGGTGTGAATTTGATCCCGAACACCCGAAAAATTCCGGTCTAAGCATATTAATTAAAAAATTGGCGGTAGACGAAAGTCGTCCCGTGAAGACCACCCATTCATAGTAAATTCCAGCAATGATAAGGACGATGCGTGAATCTTGGGCTGTAGTCTATGGCGTTGGCGGATCAACACTCCGCATGCAGCGCTTAGCCATATGCACCGTGGCAAGCGTCATAGAATTCCACAGATGAGACTTCAAAATTACTATGACCGTCTGTCGGTATTCTCCTGTATATGTTTACATAAAAAATATATACATATTGCATATGAGTGCCTGCATTCGTAATGAAAAATAAATTGCGTATTTTCTTGTTATTTTTTTTAAATATTTTTCATTCCAATTTTGTTCCTTGCACTTCCTTTTTCATTTCTTTCAGGATATTTCAGTCCATACAAAGATCACCGTAGATTGACCCAAAAAATGAAAAGACTCTTTTGACTGAACTCTTCTTTGGTCTTTCGAAAAGACGCAATCTTTCTTCCGGTAGGAAATCTGTATTTTTGTCTGCAAAAAAACACATCTGTTTGAACAAACTTTTCATTTAAAGCTTTTGAATTCTTTCTTCGCTTGGCGTAAACTAGGACAAACTTTAAGGAATAGTAATATCGCGTTTCAACGGCTATATTTGAATTTTTTTTTCTTATGTAAGCACATACAGGAGAATACCGACAAATAGTAATTCTGAAGTCTAATCCACGGTGCATATGGCGTAAATCAAGAAGAAGTTTCCTACAGTCGACAACGGAACTGGTGATACCTGAAGCCACCCTGCGGCTGAACATGTGGAGAAGAGCAACTGAGGGGAATACTTGGATTGCCCCAAAAGAGGACCTAGCCCCTGGACATGACCAAGGGTGGAATATATGGAGGTCCCTTAACAGACTTCGGACCGGAGTATGCAAGACGAGGACACAAATGAGGGCCTGGCAGTCTTACAGCGGACCGACTGAATGTGACTGTGGCGTGGAGCAGACCCTGTCACACCTTCTGGAGTGTGCGATGTGCCCGAATAGCTGCACCCAGGAAGACCTGATGATGGCCAGAAGTAACGCCATCGACGACGCCCACTTCTGGGCAGACAGGATCTGACCCTGTTGTTTCCGACACGATTATATATATATATGGCGTATTAGACTTTGTAATAGACGAGAAACAGTACGATACACGCAAGCCAATGAACGCGCGCCGCTCGAGAAGGCCCATGGGTAAATTAAAAATAGCTTGATTTTTTTTTAAAACACATACAGGAGAATACCGACAGATGGTGATAGTAATTCTGAAATCTCATCTGTGGAATTCTATGACGCTTACTATGATTAAGCGTTGCATGTGGAGCGTTGATCCGCCAACGGCATAGACTACGGCCTGAGATTCACGCATCGCCCTTATTATTTACAGAATGTTAATACGTCTTCACAGGACGACTTTCGTCTGCCACCAATTTTAATTAATAAGCTATTAGTGAAATTTTACGGGTGAGAGATCAAATTCACACCGACCGGAGTATTTGAGAGCTCAGAAATCGATTACAAATCCTTTTTTTTTAATCTCAGTCGGGGATCGAACCCACAACCTTTGGCTTGCTAAGCAAACGCTTTGAGCATTGAGCTATACTATATATATTGAGCAGAATGAATTATATGGTCGTCAGAAAATCGAGAATAAGTTTTTTTTAAGTTTTCTTTGAATAATGCCAAATTAACTCATGATCTTGTCTATGTGGAGGCGAGTAATGATGACCATATGCTCCAGTTAGGGGAGATGATGAATTATGCATACACACGGATTAACCCTTTCGCATCGGTTGTCGGCATTTGCCGTCATAAGATTCCCCGACCGTTGACATCGTTTGACGTGATACATCGTTTTGCTACTTTCTTAGAATAGTTTTTTATGCATCATCTGATAGCTAAAGGATACAAGAATGTGATATATGAAAATAGACCGGATAAGTACATTTATGCTTCAAAAATTAGTTTTATAATTGAAGAGGAGAATATTAATTTAAGGCTCCGCAAGCAACTTGCCAAAACATTTGCTTGGAGCATCTTGATGTACGGCTGTGAGACATGGAGCTTATCTGAAAGTGATAAAAATAGACCAGAGGCCTTTGAGATGTGGTCATACAGTATATTCTCAGGATAATTAAGGAAGATGGGCACCTAATAAGAACCATCTCAGAGAGGCGAGCCCGATAGATCGGTCACATCATGCGCCACGATGGTCTTCTTCACGACATTGTGGAGGGGATGGTTGAGGGTGGAAACTGTAGAGGGCGCCCTAGACGGGAGTGTTTGCGGCAAGTGTTCGAAGACACGAGTTGTAGCTCTTATGCTGAGCTGAAGAGGGTTGCGGAGGACCGAAAGGAAAGGAGATCGAGATGTAAAATTCTGTTGCTGTAAACCAATCCACCGGATTGATACTACGAAGAGGAATTGACAGTATAATTTGTATTCAAACCGAGCCGTAATGAAAGGGTTAAAGATACTGTGCTTGACATTTTTTATATTTACGATAGTTGCCATAGTAAATGTCGGGTTCAAAGAAAAATTGTTGCCATCTGCAATAGTAAAATAAAACAGCTGTAATTACCGGACTCCTAACGGATGTTGCCAAGATCCTGGTGCAGTACTTTCAGCACATGTTTTATGAATGATTGAAAAATATTCCCATGATATTATACATGTGCTCGGTATGGCAACATAAACAAAGAAACTTAGGAATTCTCTTCAAAAATATGTCATCATCATCAGTCACGCATGAGTCTCCATCCTCTTTGATCCTCCGCCTTCCGCATCCAGGTCACTCCCGCTATTCTTCTTATGTCGTCAGTCCATCTTGCAGAAGGTCGACCAATGCTTCGTTTGCCATTTCTTGGGCGCCATTCCAATACTTTTCTTCCCCATCGACGGTCGTCTCTTCGGCAGATATGTCCTGCCCATTGCCACTTGAGTGTGCCTATTCGTTGGGTAGCATCCATTACTTTAATTCTTCTGCGTATTTCGTCGTTTTGGATTCTAGGAGAGTAACGTTTGACTTTGTAGTAGAAGGCATCTGACATTGTGGACTTATCCTCAAGAAGAAGTTTCCTACAGTCGACAATGGAACTGGTGATACCTGAAGCCACCCGACGGCTGAGCATGTGGAGAAGCGCAACTGAGGGGAATACTTGGATTGCCCCGAAAGAAGCCCTAACCCCTGGACACAACCAGGGGTGGAAATATATGGAGGTCCCTTAACAGACTTCGGATCGAAATATGCAAGATGAGGACATAAATGAAAGCCTAGCAGTTTTACTGAATGTGGCTGCGACGTGAAGCAGACCCTGTCACACCTTCTGGAGTGTGCGCTGTGTCCGAGTAGCTGCATCCAGGAAGACCTGATGATGGCCGAGAGTAATGCCGTCAACGTCGCCCACTTCTGGGCAGACAGGACCCTGTTGTTTCCGACACGATTATATACATATATCCTCGCCAAGATTATGTGACCAAGTACTTTTCCCGGAATGCTCAGGAGAGTTATTCCTCTTAATAAAAAAAAAAACAGTAAAATGCCACATGTGTAAAACATGCTCGAACAAAAAGGTGATTGGGTAGGCATTTCGTTTCGGCATAAGAAATCTTGTCTCACTTTCTCTGGGTATCGACTTCCCCTCTAGACCCTCCTCTCTTCAGGCTCTGAACTCCTCGTGTAGGGGTAGGCCGGAATGGCGAGACTATGGGAGGATGGAGCAAGGTGTGAGAGATACCAGGACCGAACCATTATTATCTTATCAGTATTTATATAACATCGATTTTTTAAGTTTATGTTTTTAAAATTAGGTAAGGTTCAATAATAAAAAACGCAATAAAATACACACTCTGAATATATACTATAGAGACACCTATCGTTATATAATGGTAACAATGGTATATAACTTATTCCGCGCAACAGTTCGGGGCAGAAAATGGTCGAGTGGTCTAGGGTTATGAACTTGAGCAATGTTTGGTTCCAAGGCTAACTTAAAGCGGAGTCATCCTTCAGAAGCAGACTCAAGACCCACCTTTTTACTCAGAGAGGCAAAGAAGCGCTTTTGGAATGACCATTCGGTTATTAAAAAGCACTATACAAATTCTGATATAATAATAATAATAATAAGGCTCGCTGGTTCGCATCCCGTTTCTCCTGATATTTTTTCTGAACGAACTGATGCTTATAAAGAATTTGATGTATAGTATATTTACATTTAATTACTTATTTATATACCGTTTTTTACGACCAAATGGTCATTCCGGCAGCGCTTTATTGCTTTTTTGAAGTAAAATAGTGGATCATGGGTCTGCCTCAGAAGAATTTCTGCGTTTTCAGCTCTCTTATACATACCAGCAGTGAAACTAAAAGCTCGTTTAATTTGACCGTGCTAGGACTACCTCTCGTCAGCTGCAGAGTGCTTTTACTTGATTTGAGTGTCTCTCCACGCGTAGTTATATTCGATAGATTATTAACCCTTTCGCATCGTTGTCTGCATATGTCGCTAAAGATTCCCCGACCGTTGACATCGGTTGACGTGATATATCGTTTTACTACTTTCAGTACTCATTGTGACATCTACGGTTGAAAATTGAAAGTGCAGTCATTCGCTTTATCAACCTACATGTATTCTTTACAGGAAACTGTAAAGCATGTAAATAAATATCGTTAGGTTTCGTCACATGAGCGATTTTTCTGTAAACCACATGTGTCAGTGCCACCACATGTATGGAGTTGCATAATGAACGTTTGTTAAATATAATAGTTTTTTATGCGTCATCTGATAGCTAAAAGAAGAATAATGATATATGAAAAATGTCATATAAGAAATCGTTCAAAATATTAAGCAAAAATGCGCTCCGTACCAACTGCTATTCAGAATGTCCGACGCGGTTTTAATACCTAAAACCACGAAAACATTTTCCGTCAATATACAAAAGACGTTGTTGGCGGTCAACGTTGTTGTTTTTTTTTATGCCGACACATGGAGAATACCGACAGATGGTGATAATCATGCCGCGTCGACGCACCGGTGGCTGAACGATACAACGTTTATTCAATTTTTAATTTTACTATGAATGGGTGGTCTTCATGGGACGACTTTCGTCTACCACCAATTTTAATTGATAGGCTATTCAGAATGGATCAAATCCACGCCGGTCTCAAAATCGACTAAAAATCCTTTTTTTAATCTCCGTCGGGGATCGAACTCACGACCTTTAAAAACGTTGTTGGCGGTCAACGTCTTAAGTTGGTTACCTCAAATCAAGGAATGTCTCTGCATACGGGTGTTAGAATCGCAATCTATAATTCCGGTTCTGCTATCCGTAGGCTGGTCTGAAGGGGAGTCTGCAGCGGATCGAAACCGACGTCTCGTAGTTGCGCACGCGCGTTAACCCCTGCGCCACGTGGCCAAAAAAAACCCGTGACTGTTCCCTTGCCCTTAGTCAGCCATGCCTCCTACTCTAGCCTAGAACACTATATGCGAGTGTAATATATATAAGACAGACGCTGGAGCTTTTTTTGTTATTAGAGGGTTAAGGTTACGTGTGAAAAAGGGTTATACATTTGACAATTATTTGACAATTATTGACAATTATTTATTTATTTCCTTCAATAACATTACAAAATATTTGTACATCTAAATTCATTATTGAAGTATTTAATTTAAGTGTGGCCCTGTAAATTTAATAATTAAATTTGACCATAGACACCTTATGTTTATTATTTTTTACGACATTTTGTAATACGCATTTTGGAGATTTACCAAATACATCCCATCGCGATCTTGAAACAAACAATGAGTGAAGCATCTGGACATTACGCTGCGTCACGTGGCCGCGTGGAGGAAGGATGCAGAAGCAGATTAACAACACAAAGAACTTGTTTTTGAAGCACAATTCGCATTGAGAGTTAACTGACAACTGTCGGAACACTGTGACATGCAGCGCCGCCGAGACAATCACGGCAAAAAAGCAAATCAAAGATGACAGTTGCACTGCCATAACAAATAAAATAGCGTATGCAAGCGCCGCGTAATTTTATACAATTAAAACTAAAATTATTAGATATGCATGTCAGGCGAGCGAACAAAAATATGAGACAACAGATCGTTTTTCGAGGTTTTTCAAGGTTTTTCGGCATCAGCCTAAAGAGCTATATCAATATATATAAGCTATTATTACGCATTTCACAGTAGGCGCGTACTCGAATATTTACGTATTACATAATATGCAAATACTTTTTGTATGCACGCAGACCTCGAATCAGAACACTTGTATTAAACAAACCTATTTTTGATCCTTTTCTAGTCATATCAAATAATTAAATTTGAGGCATTCAAGTTTTTGCAATCGTTTCTAGATGCATTATGTGCTACTAAACTCTAACTAGTTTATTTTTTTGCGTAAGGATATTTATAAATATAGAAATTAACGTGATAGCATATGTTCGTGGTTCGAATTGAATCAGCTGACGTTTATTTTTCAAAGATTTGCTGACGAGAGAAGTGTCATATAAGATGACGTTTCCTGTCCATTTATTGAATTGTTTCATCGGTTTTATTCCGCACAAGTTCTTAAAGGTAAATAGTTTGGTTTGCTTTTATGTTATTGTAGCATATGGCGTGCAAAAACTGTATTATTTCCGCATTCTTACATTCCAACGAACACATTCCTAGCTGGTATTCCTCCTTACATGATGAGAACCCAGTGGAGGACTTGTATATATGTATGACTTTCATAAAATTTAAAGCAGAAAACTAACATGTTTCAGGCTCCTTTCAAATGATATCCGCATACCTAAATTCCACAGAATACATAATGCAGTTGAAAGTCCTCCAAGATTGGAAGACAGCATGCATAAATATCAGATATGATTGAACTTTTTTTCTTCCATAGCCGGCGGGTATAGCTCAATTGTCAAAGCGTTTGCTTTGCAAGCCAAAGGCGTGAGTTCGATCCCTGAAGGAGATTAAAAAAAAAGGATTTTTAATAGGCTTCTGAGCTCTAAAGTACCTTCTGTTGGTGTGAATTTGATCCCTCAGCCGTAAAATGCCAGTCATAGTCTTTTAATTGAAATTGGTGGTAGATAAAAGTCGTCCCGTGAAGACCACCGATTCATAGTAGAGTCCTGTAATAATAAGGATGATGCGTGAATCTCGGGCTGTATTCTATGACGTTGGCGGATCGACACTCCATATGCAGCGTTTAGCCATATACACCATGGTAAGCGTCATAGAATTCCACAGATGAGACAAAAAATTACTATCACCATCTGTCGGTATTCTCCTGTATGTGTTTACATAAAAAAAAACACAGATGAGGTTATATCCAACATCACAAGTAAATTGTGAACATTTCGTAGCAGGAGAAATCTAACCTGATGCTTGTGTGACGCATGTCATTTAAAAATGATTAGCAATAATTATTTTATTAAAGAAAATCATTTATACGAAGAAAAAAGAAGTAATTTTCTACACAAGAGAAACATACTTTTAATATCATGTATAATTAGAATGCAATTAAATATAATAATAATTTAATTAATTGTATCGATATCAATTTATACACCAATAAAATAAATAAAATGTCACTAGAAAAATACAAATTAAATTACAGTTTAAATTGTATAATTCGATTTATAATATTTTATACTTGTGTAAAAAAAACATGAATTGAGACTCTACGGCCAGGAGAACGATCCTGTATCAGGAAACGACTCAACCTTGACCCGCACACCTGTATGTGTCGCCGTATTGGTTTTTTGACAAGTTCGGTCACGGGTGTGTCATTAAATCTGTAAATGGCTGTCTGTCATTGGCGCCCCATTAGTTCTCTAAATCGCCAGTGGATGAATTTCGACGCTGGGTGTCACCGATCACTGGCGCCCGGTGGCCAGTAAGTGGTGCGCCGACCGGCATACCGAGCAGAAAGTTTGTCCAGCTTATCGGAAATATATGCGCTCCTGAAAACGTCTGTGTGTTGTTCATCTGCTCCTTATTCTGCCACCACGCGATCTGATAACTACCGTGACGTGAATTCGTCTTTCCTTAAGTAAAGGGAATGTTAAAATATATATCGTGCTTATGGTGAAGGCTAATGGACATTCAGGCAACATTCCTTTCATGTCCAGACGCCGTAATTATCCAATGTATTTGTACCCATAATGCAAATTATGTACCTTCTTTGTATATATGCTGAAAATACAATGGCTCAAACGAGTATGCTCGTCCATGGGGTAAAGGGGAGCACCAAGGGAGGGTATTCAAGTACATCAATGCACCATTTCCATTGATTCTCCAACTGTTATTGCTATTTCTGCTGCATTATATTACTAGTTGAAGCAAAGAATACTATACCCATGGCAATATAGGATGGTCTCTGAGAATTTACTTAAATAATTGCTATTTATTAGAATTTTTACTGTTTAACGTATTTTTTATGTAAGGAGAATAACCACAGATGGTGATAGTGCTTCTGAAGTTTTATCTGAGGATTCTACGACGCTTAACATTATACATATGGAAAATCGCTGCATGTGGAGTGTTGATCCGCCAACGTCATTGACATTCATGCATCATCCTTATTATTACAGGAATTTACTATAAATGGGTGGTCTTCGCGGGACGACTTTCGTCTACCACTAATTTTGACTAATAGGGTATGACCGACATTTTACGGATGAGGGATCAAATTCACACCATTTCATTCAATTCGCACACACGGCGTACTTTAGAGCTGAGAAATCGGTTAGGATATTTTTTCTGCTCTTTTTAACTGCATCAAGGATCGAAACCACGACCTTCGGCTTGCCAAGCAAACGCTTCAACCACTGAGATATACCCGCCGGCAAATCCGATTTTAGTGATTTAATTTTTTTATTATAGTTAATACGATTTATTTAATATCGTGGCTTTTGGGTTTAGCCGTGTGTGGCGACTCTCTCTGTACCAGTATTCCAACCGCCATTGCAGGGGTTACAATTTTTTAGATAAATTCAAATTTAATTAAATATTTTAATGTAAAGGGTCCGCCAAATAACTTTTTTTTTTGAAAATGGGGCGCAAAACATCGAGTCTAGCTTCGGCTGTGTGACACGTAGCGCCATCTTGTTGAAACCAAATGTTGCCAATATCCTCTTCTTCAATTTTTGTGACCAAAAATGGCCCGATAATGATCGCCATTGACTGTAACGGCCACTCTTTGCTCATTTTAGAAGAAAAATGGCCTGATTTTCAAAGTAATGTTGCAATATTTCTCAGCGTTGTTCAAGCGTATACACAACCATATTTGTTTAGCGGAAGAATAAAACTAATTATCTCTCAAATCAGACATGAGCTAAATGTTACCATTAAAATATAAGCACTAGTTGAAAAAAAAAACGTTAAATGGCGGACAATAGCATGATTTTCGTACACACAACCATATTCGTTTAGCGGAAGGATAAAACTAATTATTTGTCAAATCAGACATGAGCTAAGTGTTACCATTCACGAAATAAGCACTAGTTGAAAAAAAAACGTTAGATGGCGAACCCTTTATATATATATCACTCTACTATCTTGACTTTCTGGATACAGTTGTTCTGGGACAAGGCATTAGATAATCTGAGCTTACAGAACTGTGAAACGGCAATTGGCGGTCTATATATGCACCAAATATGGAGCAGATGTGGTAAAAAAAATGTTTGGTGTTCTCTGGCGCAGACTTACCCTTATATGCCCTTATAGCTACGTGGCAAAATGTCGATTCCGGCGCAGACAGGGTTAACGACACGATAAAATGACGTGCAGGGGGTTAACCCATTAGAGCCATAATTAACCCAGGAAATTGAGCAACAACCTCAGTGCTATAAATGATTTAATTATATCAGGGTAACAGTATAGAACCTTGCAGCACACCAAATGAAATTCAAGGACAAAGAAAGTGAAAAATGCTTCATGCAAGATTTTTTTTATAATATTTTTAATTGTATAAAACATATTTTTATATCTGTAAACATCCTCGGAGTATCAATCTCGAATAATGTCAAATATTACGAGTTAATCAAGTATAAGGCCGGTCTCGCTTCCAAAAAACTAGGCGTATTATATAGATCACGTCGGTATTTCAAACGATAAGCAACATCTTCTTCTATATAAAGGACAAATCCGACCTATCCTTGAATATGGCAGACACCTTTGGATTGGAGCCCCAAAATACCTTCTAAACTTAATTGACTCAGTTCAAAGAAGAGCAATTTGTTTGATAAACAATGACACTCTTACGTCTAACCTGATATCAATTGAACACAGGCGTAAGATTGGATCACTTAGTCTTTTCTACCGTTATTACCACGGTCGCTGCTCTTCGGAACTTGAACTAATTCCTCCTGCACCCACCCACAACCAACAAACACGGTTGATGTGTGTCGACGAAGAACTGTCAGTTTCCAAAGTTCATTCCTTAATGTCACCGGTAAGCTTTGGAATGCTCTTCCAGCGTCTGTGTTTCCTTTTTCCTTCAATATGGATCTCTTCAAGAAAAACATAAATATACACTTGCAATATCCGCAACCCACACACAAACACGAACACAACACACGTTTACCGCATGCAGCGTCATAGAGTGCTCTGGTCTTGACCGGCTGCGCTCTCCTGCATGCAATTACATAAAAAAGTGTGTTGCTTATATTTTTTTTACATTCACTTTGAGATGCATTTCTAATATTAAATCTATAAATATTTTGTATATGTTTCAACGTGGATCACACTTAACATATTTAATCACTTACTGGAAGAATGCAGTTTCACCCTTAATGAAAGCGTCATCAGATCCTGACGTGCACATGTAAGCATTCTGAAACAGCTCTGTTGACACACCATTGAGAGTTTCATTAATATATTTTTTGGTTTCAACCAAAACCCTATTTTACTACTCGTGTATGCCTTGCTTGGTAATTACTCATGTAATGATAACATTCTTCTTCGTAGTATTAATCCGGTTGATTGGTTTGCAGCAACAAAATCTTGCATCTCGATATCCACTCCTCTCGATCCTCTGCAGTCCTCTTCAGCTCAGCATAAGAGCTACAACTCATGTCCTCCGAACACATGCTGCAAATAATCTCTTCTAGGGCGCCGTCTACAGTTTCTACCCTCAACCATCCCTTCCACAATGTCGTGAAGAAGACCATTGTGGCGCATGATGTGACCGATCGCCCCTCTGAGATGGTTCTTACTAGGTGTCTATCCTCCTTGATTATGGTGAGAACCACATTGTTCGTGACGTGGTCTCTCCAGGAAATTTCGAGAATTCTTCTGTATGACCACATCTCAAAGGCCTCTAGTCTTTTTTTATCACATTATATTATTAACATTATAACGTGCATAAGGCACAAAAAATTACAAGAGTTTTTCTTGCTCTCTGATAACGTACAGTCGACACGCTGCGCTACCGAAGCACCGACAAGACGTATCGCGTAGGCCACACTGTGTTCAAGTTATAGCCTACCGCTTTTTTGTGTATACATGTAGTTCGTACTCTGTAGAATGGTTCTTCTAACCGTTATATGTCCAAGTTAGTTACATGGTTATACGTTGAACAGTACTAGGAACAACGGTCCATGCAAGGAGTCGAACCATAGCCTGGTAGTTCTAACGTTTTCGTTCACATTGTATCACTCTGAACACCCGAGACATGTCCATATTACTGTGCACTGCCGACACATGTCCAGTTAGCAATCTAAAGTCACATTCCGTAAACACATACAAATCTACATCGAATTTCATATTTTATGACATTTTTCTCGTCAATTTCGGAGCAAAAGAAACGGAAAATTCACACCAACCAGGGGTATTTTACTTCAGAAATCAATATATACATATATATATTTTTATTAGATTTCAATTTTATGTATTTCTTTGAGAAACATTACAAATATAAATATATTTAATACGATCCTGAAACAATAGGAACAATTATGAATTTACTATTATTAGCAAGTCCCGAAGCTCGCTAAACAAAAGACTCCACGGAATTACTTTGACAAATAAATTCGTGGAGCTCATGTCGAAACTGGGCTTCTCTCAAGTGGAATGTATTAATATTCGAGGCGATATGTTTGAACAGTCTGATCAATCTCCCAAGAGGCATAGTCTCTGGCAGGTTAGTATTAATTGTAAGAAGAACAAACAATCTGTGCCTCCTTGTTCTTAACCCTCGCCTTACTAAACACTTCCGCGCGTTCCGGTGATGTGTAATCGTTACACATTCTCATTTAAAGTGAATAAAGTGAATAGAAATTCGAAAAAATGAAAATATTCAAAGATATCGCTTAATTTTATAATAGTTGATGTCAATAAGCAGTAATAATTGACATTTAATAGCTGAAAACATGAAAAACATCAGACGAAGACCTCAAACGGCCAGACGCACCTTGGCGCGTGAACTTCCGAGAGTTACTAACATTAGTTAGCCTGTCGACATATCGATGAGCCTTCATGCATCGAAATCATTTCGAAGTAGCCGACCAACTGAGGTTGGGTATTTTTATTTTATTTTCGCAAACGCTTCCGAGAGAGGTCGAATGAATTCATGACAGTTGACGCTTCTTGATTGTAGTGGTGAATTTATTCCGGATTTTAGAAAAATATTTCCTGCTCCCGATGAGTGCCTATTATTAAAAATATATTTTTTTTTTCAATACGTAAATGTATTAAATAGGAATACATAAAATCTGAACCCTGTATGTATTATATTTACAGAGATATTTAAGTTATTAGAAGTACTGTGTAGTCGATACACATCACCGGGGAGGAGAGGTTAAATAATTGTCAGGGACAAACAAATTGATTTCTAACAAAATATCAGGATTTCTGAACACGCCGCGCACTAGCCGAAAGAAATGCATACTCAAGCACACATCTCTTCTAGTTTTCAACTAATTGTATCTAACATACCTCATATAAAGTTAGATGGGTACAGCCACGGATAATATGCATACATCCTCATGTAAAATGACTTATTAGGTATAATTGTCTTAATCTCCGTCGGGGATCGAACCCACGACCTTTGGCTTGCCAAGTCAACGCCTTAACCATTGAGCTATACCCGCTGACAGACATTTTAATCGTTTTCTTATCTAACTTATGTGATTTGATATTTCCGCTATCTTTATGTTGTTGTCAGTCTTGCGTCTAATACTCTCATCTTGAAAAATTATTGATTATTTAAATTTTTTAATTTTAATTATTTTCAGAAATATTTCAAATTTTATTTGATACGATCCTGAAATAATATAATACAGGAAGAAACAATATATTAAATATAAGTACTTTTGATTAAGTACTAAAGAAATATAAACAGAAAATGACAAACAACAGAAAGCCTCAATGCTCATTAAACAAACGACTCCAATAAATTACTCTTCTAAACAAATTCGTTGAGCTCTTGTCTGAACTGAGCCTCCCTTGCGTGGAATATATCAACATCCTAAGCAATGTGGTTAAACAGTCTGATCCCTCTCCCATGAGGCATGGTCTCTGGCAGTATATTATGTGTAAAAGGCGTCGGGTATGGCTTAGTAGTAAAGCATTCGTTTGCTTCTTACAAATTACTAAATTTTTCTTCGGTTTAATTTTTCATTCTTGGATTCGTCACAAAAATATCACCATTTTTTATATTTACAAAAATTATTGAAATTATTCTATGCATTATAACCGCAATGATATATAGATCTGGCGGGTATAGCTCAATGGTCGAAGCGTTTGCTTTGTAATAATAGTTGCTCCTGTAATAATAAGAATAATTCGCGAATCTCGCGTTGTAGTCTATGACATTGGCGGATCAACACTGCACATGCAGTGCTTAACCGTATGTAACATGGTAATCGTCATAGAATCCACAGATGAGACTTCAGCATCACTATCACCATCTGTCGGTATTCTCCTGTATGTGTTTACATAAAAAAAAATGTGACCAAGATGGTTCATACAAGGTGCCTATCTTCCTTGATCACGCTGAGAACCTCATTGTTAGTGACGTGGTCTCACTGAGAATTCTTCTGTAAGAAATCTAGCAGCCGCTAATTTTGAACTTATTTAGCATATTCAATTAACCAATTAATCGTTTTTCGAGGTTTTTCAAGGTTTTTCGGCATCAGCCTAAAGAGCTATATCAATACATATAAGCTATTATTACGCATTTCACAGTAGGCGCGTACTCGAATATAATACGTATTACATAATATGCAAATACTTTTTGTATGCACGCAGACCTCGAATCAAAACACTTGTATTAAACAAACCTATTTTTGATCCTTTTCTAGTCATATCAAATAATTAAATTTGAGGCATTCAAGTTTTTTTTGCAATCGTTTTCTAGATGCATTATGTGCTACTAAACTCTAACTAGTTTATTTTTTTGCGTAAGGATATTTATAAATATAGAAATTAACGTGATAGCATATGTTCGTGGTTCGAATTGAATCAGCTGACGTTTATTTTTCACAGATTTGCTGACGAGAGAAGTGTCATATAAGATGACGTTTCCTGTCAATTTATTGAATTGTTTCATCGGTTTTATTCCGTACAAATTCTTGAAGGTAAATAGTTTGGTTTGCTCTTATGTTATTGTAGCATATGGCGTGCAAAAACTGTATAATTTCCGCATTCTTACATTCCAACAAACACATTCCTAGCTGGTATTCCTCCTTACATGATGAGAACCCAGTGGAAGACTTGTATATATGTATCACTACCATAAAATTTAAAGCAGAAAACTAACATGTTTCAGGCTCCTTTTTAATGATATCCGCATACCTAAATTCCACAGAATACATAATGCAGTTGAAAGTCCTCCAAGATTGGAAGACTGAGCATGCATAAATATCAGATATGATTGAACTTTTTTTCTTTCATAGCCGGCGGGTATAGCTCAATTGTCAAAGCGTTTGCTTTGCAAGCCAAAGGCGTGAGTTCGATCCCTGAAGGAGACTAAAAAAAAAGGATTTTTAATCGGCTTCTGAGCTCTAAAGTACCTCCTTTTGGTGTGAATTTGATCCCTCACCCGTAAAATGTCAGTCATAGCCTATCAATTAAAATTGGTGGTAGATAAAATCGTCCCGTGAAGACCACCCATTCATAGTAGATTCCTGTAATAATAAGGATGATGCGTGTATCTCGGGCTGTAGTCTATGCCGTTGGCGGATCGACACTCCACATGCAGCGTTTAGCCATATACACCATGGTAAGCGTCATAGAATTCCACAGATGAGACAAAAAATTACTATCACCATCTGTCGGTATTCTCCTGTATGTGTTTACATAAAAAAAAACACAGATGAGGTTATATCCAACATCACAAGTAAATTGTGAACATTTCGTAGCAGGAGAAATCTAACCTGATGCTTGTGTGACGCATGTCATTTAAAAATGATTAGCAATAATTATTTTATTAAAGAAAATCATTTATACGAAGAAAAAAGAAGTAATTTTCTACACAAGAGAAACATACTTTTAATATCATGTATAATTAAAATGCAATTAAATATAATAATAATTTAATTAATTGTATCGATATTAATTTATACACCAATAAAATAAATAAAATGTCACTAGAAAAATACAAATTAAATTACAGTTTAAATTGTATAATTCGATTTATAATATTTTATACTTGTGTAAAAAAAAACATGCATTGAGATGCTACGGCCAGGAGAACGATCCTGTATCAGGAAACGACTCAACCTTGACCCGCACACCTGTATGTGTCGCCATATTGGTTTTTTGACAAGTTCGGTCACGGGTGTGTCATTAAATCTGTAAATGGCTGTCTGTCATTGGCGCCCCATTAGTTCTCTAAATCGCCACTGGATGAATTTCGACGCTGGGTGTCACCGATCACTGGCGCCCGGTGGCCGAAAGTTTGTCCAGCTTATCGAAAATATATGCGCTCCTGAAAACGTCTGTGTGTTGTTCATCTGCTCCTTATTCTGCCACCACGCGATCTGATAACTACCGTGACGTGAATTCGTCTTTCCTTAAGTAAAGGGAATGTTAAAATATATATCGTGATTATGGTGAAGGCTAATGGACATTCAGGCAACATTCCTTTCATGTCCAGACGCCGTAAATATCCAATGTATTTGTACCCATAATGCAAATTATGTACCTTCTTTGTATATATGCTGAAAATACAATGGCTCAAACGAGTATGCTCGTCCATGGGGTAAAGGGGAGCACCAAGGGAGGGTATTCAAGTACATCGATGCACCATTTCCATTGATTCTCCAACTGTTATTGCTATTTCTGCTACATTATATTACTAGTTGAAGCAAAGAATACTATACCCATGGCAATATAGGATGGTCTCTGAGAATTTACTTAAATAATTGCTATTTATTAGAATTTTTACTGTTTAACGTATTTTTTATGTAAGGAGAATAACCACAGATGGTGATAGTGATTCTGAAGTTTTATCTGAGGATTCTACGACGCTTAACATTATACATATGGAAAGTCGCTGCATGTGGAGTGTTGATCCGCCAACGTCATTGACATTCATGCATCATCCTTATTATTACAGGAATTTACTATAAATGGGTGGTCTTCGCGGGACGACTTTCGTCTACCACTAATTTTGACTAATAGGGTATGACCGACATTTTACGGATGAGGATCAAATTCACACCATTTCATTCAATTCGCACACACGGCGTACTTTAGAGCTGAGAAATCGGTTAGGATATTTTTTCTCCTCTTTTTAACTGCATCAAGGATCGAAACCACGACCTTCGGCTTGCCAAGCAAACGCTTCAACCACTGAGATATACCCGCCGGCAAATCCGATTTTAGTGATTTCATTTTTTTATTATAGTTAATACGATTTATTTAATATCGTGGCTTTTTGGGTTTAGCCGTGTGGCGACTCTCTCTGTACCAGTATTCCAACCGCCATTGCAGGGGTTACAATTTTTTAGATAAATTCAAATTTAATTAAATATTTTAATGTAAAGGGTCCGCCAAATAACTTTTTTTTTTTTGAAAATGGGGCGCAAAACATCGAGTCTAGCTTCGGCTGTGTGACACGTAGCGCCATCTTGTTGAAACCAAATGTTGCCAATATCCTCTTCTTCAATTTTTGTGACCAAAAATGGCCCGATAATGATCGCCATTGACTGTAACGGCCACTCTTTGCTCATATTAGAAGAAAAATGGCCTGATTTTCAAAGTAATGTTGCAATATTTCTCAGCGTTGTTCAAGCGTATACACAACCATATTTGTTTAGCGGAAGAATAAAACTAATTATCTCTCAAATCAGACATGAGCTAAATGTTACCATTAAAATATAAGCACTAGTTGAAAAAAAAAACGTTAAATGGCGGACAATAGCATGATTTTCGTACACACAACCATATTCGTTTAGCGGAAGGATAAAACTAATTATTTGTCAAATCAGACATGAGCTAAGTGTTACCATTCACGAAATAAGCACTAGTTGAAAAAAAAACGTTAGATGGCGAACCCTTTATATATATATCACTCTACTATCTTGACTTTCTGGATACAGTTGTTCTGGGACAAGGCATTAGATAATCTGAGCTTACAGAACTGTGAAACGGCAATTGGCGGTCTATATATGCACCAAATATGGAGCAGATGTGGTAAAAAAATGTTGGTGTTCTCTGGCGCAGACTTACCCTTATATGCCCTTATAGCTACGTGGCAAAATGTCGATTCCGGCGCAGACAGGGTTAACGACACGATAAAATGACGTGCAGGGGTTAACCCATTAGAGCCATAATTAACCCAGGAAATTGAGCAACAACCTAAGTGCTATAAATGATTTAATTATATCAGGGTAACAGTATAGAACCTTGCAGCACACCAAATGAAATTCAAGGACAAAGAAAGTGAAAAATGCTTCATGCAAGATTTTTTTTATAATATTTTTAATTGTATAAAACATATTTTTATATCTGTAAACATCCTCTGAGTATCAATCTCGAATAATGTCAAATATTACGAGTTAATCAAGTATAAGGCCGGTCTCGCTTCCAAAAACTAGGCGTATTATATAGATCACGTCGGTATTTCAAACGATAAGCAACATCTTCTTCTATATAAAGGACAAATCCGACCTATCCTTGAATATGGCAGACACCTTTGGATTGGAGCCCCAAAATACCTTCTAAACTTAATTGACTCAGTTCAAAGAAGAGCAATTTGTTTGATAAACAATGACACTCTTACGTCTAACCTGATATCAATTGAACACAGGCGTAAGATTGGATCACTTAGTCTTTTCTACCGTTATTACCACGGTCGCTGCTCTTCGGAACTTGAACTAATTCCTCCTGCACCCACCCACAACCAACAAACACGGTTGATGTGTGTCGACGAAGAACTGTCAGTTTCCAAAGTTCATTCCTTAATGTCACCGGTAAGCTTTGGAATGCTCTTCCAGCGTCTGTGTTTCCTTTTTCCTTCAATATGGATCTCTTCAAGAAAAACATAAATATACACTTGCAATATCCGCAACCCACACACAAACACGAACACAACACACGTTTACCGCATGCAGCGTCATAGAGTGCTCTGGTCTTGACCGGCTGCGCTCTCCTGCATGCAATTACATAAAAAAGTGTGTTGCTTATATTTTTTTTACATTCACTTTGAGATGCATTTCTAATATTAAATATATAAATATTTTGTATATGTTTCAACGTGGATCACACTTAACATATTTAATCACTTACTGGAAGAATGCAGTTTCACCCTTAATGAAAGCGTCATCAGATCCTGACGTGCACATGTAAGCATTCTGAAACAGCTCTGTTGACACACCATTGAGAGTTTCATTAATATATTTTTGGTTTCAACCAAAACCCTATTTTACTACTCGTGTATGCCTTGCTTGGTAATTACTCATGTAATGATAACATTCTTCTTCGTAGTATTAATCCGGTTGATTGGTTTGCAGCAACAAAATCTTGCATCTCGATATCCACTCCTCTCGATCCTCTGCAGTCCTCTTCAGCTCAGCATAAGAGCTACAACTCATGTCCTCCGAACACATGCTGCAAATAATCTCTTCTAGGGCGCCGTCTACAGTTTCTACCCTCAACCATCCCTTCCACAATGTCGTGAAGAAGACCATTGTGGCGCATGATGTGACCGATCGCCCCTCTGAGATGGTTCTTACTAGGTGTCTATCCTCCTTGATTATGGTGAGAACCACATTGTTCGTGACGTGGTCTCTCCAGGAAATTTCGAGAATTCTTCTGTATGACCACATCTCAAAGGCCTCTAGTCTTTTTTATCACATTATATTATTAACATTATAACGTGCATAAGGCACAAAAAATTACAAGAGTTTTTCTTGCTCTCTGATAACGTACAGTCGACACGCTGCGCTACCGAAGCACCGACAAGACGTATCGCGTAGGCCACACTGTGTTCAAGTTATAGCCTACCGCTTTTTTGTGTATACATGTAGTTCGTACTCTGTAGAATGGTTCTTCTAACCGTTATATGTCCAAGTTAGTTACATGGTTATACGTTGAACAGTACTAGGAACAACGGTCCATGCAAGGAGTCGAACCATAGCCTGGTAGTTCTAACGTTTTCGTTCACATTGTATCACTCTGAACACCCGAGACATGTCCATATTACTGTGCACTGCCGACACATGTCCAGTTAGCAATCTAAAGTCACATTCCGTAAACACATACAAATCTACATCGAATTTCATATTTTATGACATTTTTCTCGTCAATTTCGGAGCAAAAGAAACGGAAAATTCACACCAACCAGGGGTATTTTACTTCAGAAATCAATATATACATATATATATTTTTATTAGATTTCAATTTTATGTATTTCTTTGAGAAACATTACAAATATAAATATATTTAATACGATCCTGAAACAATAGGAACAATTATGAATTTACTATTATTAGCAAGTCCCGAAGCTCGCTAAACAAAAGACTCCACGGAATTACTTTGACAAATAAATTCGTGGAGCTCATGTCGAAACTGGGCTTCTCTCAAGTGGAATGTATTAATATTCGAGGCGATATGTTTGAACAGTCTGATCAATCTCCCAAGAGGCATAGTCTCTGGCAGGTTAGTATTAATTGTAAGAAGAACAAACAATCTGTGCCTCCTTGTTCTTAACCCTCGCCTTACTAAACACTTCCGCGCGTTCCGGTGATGTGTAATCGTTACACATTCTCATTTAAAGTGAATAAAGTGAATAGAAATTCGAAAAAATGAAAATATTCAAAGATATCGCTTAATTTTATAATAGTTGATGTCAATAAGCAGTAATAATTGACATTTAATAGCTGAAAACATGAAAAACATCAGACGAAGACCTCAAACGGCCAGACGCACCTTGGCGCGTGAACTTCCGAGAGTTACTAACATTAGTTAGCCTGTCGACATATCGATGAGCCTTCATGCATCGAAATCATTTCGAAGTAGCCGACCAACTGAGGTTGGGTATTTTTTTATTTTATTTTCGCAAACGCTTCCGAGAGGTCGAATGAATTCATGACAGTTGACGCTTCTTGATTGTAGTGGTGAATTTATTCCGGATTTTAGAAAAATATTTCCTGCTCCCGATGAGTGCCTATTATTAAAAATATATTATTTTTTTCAATACGTAAATGTATTAAAGAGGAATACATAAAATCTGAACCCTGTATGTATTATATTTACAGAGATATTTAAGTTATTAGAAGTACTGTGTAGTCGATACACATCACCGGGGAGGAGAGGTTAAATAATTGTCAGGGACAAACAAATTGATTTCTAACAAAATATCAGGATTTCTGAACACGCCGCGCACTAGCCGAAAGAAATGCATACTCAAGCACACATCTCTTCTAGTTTTCAACTAATTGTATCTAACATACCTCATATAAAGTTAGATGGGTACAGCCACGGATAATATCCATACATCCTCATGTAAAATGACTTATTAGGTATAATTGTCTTAATCTCCGTCGGGGATCGAACCCACGACCTTTGGCTTGCCAAGTCAACGCCTTAACCATTGAGCTATACCCGCTGACAGACATTTTAATCGTTTTCTTATCTAACTTATGTGATTTGATATTTCCGCTATCTTTATGTTGTTGTCAGTCTTGCGTCTAATACTCTCATCTTGAAAAATTATTGATTATTTAAATTTTTAATTTTAATTATTTTCAGAAATATTTCAAATTTTATTTGATACGATCCTGAAATAATATAATACAGGAAGAAACAATATATTAAATATAAGTACTTTTGATTAAGTACTAAAGAAATATAAACAGAAAATGACAAACAACAGAAAGCCTCGCTCATTAAACAAACGACTCCAATAAATTACTCTTCTAAACAAATTCGTTGAGCTCTTGTCTGAACTGAGCCTCCCTTGCGTGGAATATATCAACATCCTAAGCAATGTGGTTAAACAGTCTGATCCCTCTCCCATGAGGCATGGTCTCTGGCAGTATATTATGTGTAAAAGGCGTCGGGTATGGCTTAGTAGTAAAGCATTCGTTTGCTTCTTACAAATTACTAAATTTTTCTTCGGTTTAATTTTTCATTCTTGGATTCGTCACAAAAATATCACCATTTTTTATATTTACAAAAATTATTGAAATTATTCTATGCATTATAACCGCAATGATATATAGATCTGGCGGGTATAGCTCAATGGTCGAAGCGTTTGCTTTGTAATAATAGTTGCTCCTGTAATAATAAGAATAATTCGCGAATCTCGCGTTGTAGTCTATGACATTGGCGGATCAACACTGCACATGCAGTGCTTAACCGTATGTAACATGGTAATCGTCATAGAATCCACAGATGAGACTTCAGCATCACTATCACCATCTGTCGGTATTCTCCTGTATGTGTTTACATAAAAAAAAATGTGACCAAGATGGTTCATACAAGGTGTCTATCTTCCTTGATCACGCTGAGAACCTCATTGTTAGTGACGTGGTCTCACTGAGAATTCTTCTGTAAGAAATCTAGCAGCCGCTAATTTTGAACTTATTTAGCATATTCAATTAACCATTTTAAATTCAGCTCAAAATGTCAATAGACGGTAAATGTTTAGAGTAGGTATAAATAGAAATTGTTGGCTGTAAAGAGATCACATTTGACAGCCATTTAAAAAAATGCCAATCAAGTAGGTAGCTAATTATTTTGCCTTTTCAAGGAAGTGGATGCTTAAATACATATTAAAGTAAATATATCTTATTCTTAAATACATACTTGTATTAGAGATTCGATCATTTTCTTTTCATCTTCAATTTCCGCTCCCAAGATGAAGCACACTGTGATTAAAAATTTGCAAACATATATATATAATACATACTTATAATTTGAAATTAATTTTAATTTAAAAAATAACAAATTAAAAATATTTACTTTTGACTTACGTTTATTTTAAGCGATTACATGTTTCGGCCTCCCTGGAGACCATCTTCCATAATGATTAAATTAAAACCTGGCAGTGGCTTATATAATCATTATTGAAGATGGTACGAAATAAAGAAAAAATTCACTACCGGATAGCATAAGAGAGCTTAAAGCGGAGGCATCCTTCAGAAGCAGACTCAAGACCCACCTTTTAACTCAGAGAGGCAAAGAAGCGCTTTTGGAATGATCATTCGGTCATAAAAGAGCGCTATACAAATACTAATATAATAATAATAAAGAGAACCTCAAATGGGAAGTCCTTCCCCACCAGCCGTATTCACCAGACATTGGGAGGGTGATCAGACTCTTCAACCATAATGCCTTGAATATTGATATATTCCACTTGAGAGAAGCTCAGTTTCGACATGAGATCCACGAATTTATTTATCAAAATAATTTCGTGGAGTCTTCTGTTTAGCGAGCTTCAGTAATTTTTAATAATTGTTGTTAAAAATCATAAATACCTATATTTATAAATTGTTTCTCTTGTATTACATATTATTTCAGAATCGTATTAAATAAAATGTGTAATGTTTCTGAAAGAAATGAAATCAATAAAATTGAAAATGCCCCCTCCGATTACCATTTGTTCCGGTCGATGACAACTAACCTGGCTGAGCAGCGATTTTCTTCTTCTGACGATACCAGAAAATGGGTCGATGACTGGATTGCCTCAAAAGACCAAGACTTTTTCCAGCGTGGAATCCGCATGCTACCTGAAAGATAGGAGAAGGTCGTAGCTGCCGATGGACAGTATTTTGAATGATCCGAGTCAAAACGATCATTTTCAATAGATAGTGATATCCTCCTCTTTCATTTAGGACATCGATTAACTGGATGAAGGATGCAGGATCAGGTTTACAATACAAACACTTGTTTCTGTTTCACAAATTATTCGTTTATTTGTCAATAACATCGCCCGTTGTAGGGATGCCCTTAGGCGCTCCTATAACGATGGCGGGCGCGTTCCGACTGACCGCCCGCTCTGACATTTAGCGCCGCCAAATCATGGCGGCAGACATCCGAAGTAATTACGACAGTGGTAAACATGAAATGGACCAACTGTCATAACAAACAAGATGGCGCATGCAAACGCCGTGCAACATTATACAATTAATATTAATTAACATTAGATGTGCATGTGAGGCGAGCGAACAAAAATAAGAGACATAAGATCGTTTTTCGAGGCTTTACGGCATCAGTCTAAAGGAGCTATATCAAGCTGATATCAATAGGTATCATAATTTGTCACGTACAAGGTGAAACTTAAAAACAAACAGGCAATTAAAAAACCAAACCAATTTTCATAATGATTTCGTTTGTACAGTGATGGCCGCCCGTAATCAGCTGTTAATGACAGCAGTTTTGGCGCCAAATCTGTTGTTAATGACAGTCGTTTTGGCGCCAAATCTCACGCAACCTGACGCTTGTGAACCATAAAGATAATTTATCATTGTAATAGAGCATCAGTTATGATAGACAACGTAATGCGATAAGTTTATTGGCTGTCTATTTTTGTATGAATTTGTAGTAAAACTTTACTGAAAATTCTGGGGTATCTTTCAAATAATACCATTCTTGTTTATCGTTCCATATGATCACCACGAATTGTAATCACTCAGTTATTTTCAATTCTATTAAATTTTATTTATTTCTTTTATTTCTTTTAGAAAAATTACAAATTTTATTTAATACGATCCTGAAATAAAATATAATACAAACAATTTATAAATATAGGTATTTATGATTATTAACAACAATTATTAAAAAGTCCCGGAGCTCGCTAAGCAGAAGACTCCACGAAATTACTTTGATAAGCAAATTCGTGGAGCTCATGTCGAAACTGGGCTTCTCATAAGTGGAATATATCAATATTCCAGGCGATATGTTTGAACAGTCCGATCCCTCTTCAAGTGGCATAGTCTCTGGCAGGTTAGTATTACTTCTAGGAAGAACAAACAATCTGTGCCTCCTTATCCTTAAATAATTGTCAGGGACAAACAAATCGATTTCCAACAAAATATCAGGATTTCTGAACACGCCGCGCACTAGTCCATGCGTCTTAGGAAGGGATCACTGAAAATACTCGGACATTCTGAACAAGAAAGAAAAGAAATAAGAAGCGACGTTTGCTGACGGCGATTCTACCAACATCTATGCAACATATAAGGCAAACATATTAGACAGGCATATGCGAAATTGGTACAATTGATAAAACAGAAGTCTGCCACATTTTTTTTAGTCTATCTCTCACACACTTTATGACAAAAATCAATATTGGAAAAATACAAAAAAATACAAGGCCAGCTATGCTCTACGGATCGGAGTGTTGGATCCCGCTGAAACGTGACTTGCGTAGGATTCATGTGGCAGAGATGAAGATGCTGAGATGGGCGGGCGGTGTGACTAGAGTGGACAGAGTTCGAAATGAGCATATTCGGGGTTCATTTCGGGTGGCCCCTATACCTGAAAAGATAAGGGAAAACTGCCTCAGATGGTATGGGCATGTGACACGGAGAGATTGTGAAGAAAACCCTCAACATACCCACGCTGAGAAGAAGACCACAGGCAACCTGGATTGAAACTGTAAACAAGGATCTGAAAACTCTGGGTTTGACCGAGAACGCAAAGCAAGACAGACAGATATGCCGAACGTGCACAAGGAGAGCCGAACCCAGATGATGGGAAATGGCGAGGCTAAAAATAAGGAAAAATACAAATCAATGCGTCTTTTAACGTTTCCAGATATGAATATATTCATTGATTTCTGCTTACAATACACGTATACTATAGTGAAGTCTAAGCGTTGAAGTTTTTGCTTCTATGCTTGTAAAGATGTGGTCCCCTCCATTGCTTTTACATCATATAAACGAGTATACAAATATTTTATGCCGCATACATATAAAACGTCCCCAACATATATATCAAAGTTCTCCCCTAACGTTCCCTATATATGGTATTACGCCAAATGGAATATTCCATGCGTGATAAGAGCGTAATAACGATATCATATCTCGAGAACAAACTGAATGAAAGTGAGATGGTTACCATGGAAGCGGATGATGGTGCGTGCGCATCTAAACCATACCAAACATGTTTGATATTCTCGTATATGCTACCATTTTGGAGAAAAGTTATCCATACCATAATACATTAATACTACGTATATAACCCCTGGTTATTTACCAAAATAATTGATATTTAATAACGGGTCCGCCATCTAACGTTTTTTTTTTCAACTAGTGCTTATTTCGTGAATGGTAACACTTAGCTCATGTCTGATTTGACAGATAATTAGTTTTATCCTTCCGCTGAAACGAATATGGTTGTGTATACGCTTGAACAAAGCTGAAAAATATTGCGACATTACTTTGAAAATCAGGCCATTTTTCTTCGAAAATGAGCAAGGAGTGGCCGTTACAGTCAATGGCGATCGTTATCGGGCCATTTTTGTTCACAATAATTGAAGAGGAGGATATTGGCAACATTTGGTTTCAACAAGACGGCGCTACGTGCCACACAGCCGAAGCTACACTCGATGTTTTGCGCCCCATTTTCAAAAAAAAAAGTTATTTGGCGGAGCCCTTTAGAATTTTTAATGTTTCGCTATTTGCCGGCGGGTATGCCATAGTCTTCTTTAAGCCTCGCCACTTTCCATCATCTGGGGTCGGCTCTCATTTTGCGCATTCGCCATGTCTGTCTGTCCTGCGTTTCATTCTCGGTCAAACCCAGAGTTTTCAGATCCTTGTCTACAGTTGCAATCCAGGTTGCCTGTGGTCTTCTTCTCAGCGTGGGTATGTTGAGGGTTTTCTTCACCGTGTGGTACTCATCTCTCCGTGTCACATGCCCATACCGGCGGGTATAGCATAGTATAGTGGTAAAAGCGTGGTTTTCATTCAGACGATGTCTGTTCAAATTCGACCAAGTTTGATTTTTTAAATTTATTTAATCAAATTTAAGCTCTTTATGTGCACCTGGTAGAGTTGAGCCACTCCTTAAGGGACAAATAAAAATTTCCAGGTCTCGGGAGTGTCAGGCTGATCATCCGATCTCCTTCAAAACACTGATTATTGAACACGTAAATATTCCTCTGATACTACAGCTGCAGTCTATGAAAGTTCGTGGACTTTTGCCCTAGAGGTTCTTGGGAATCCTCTATGCTCCCATATGGACCTCTTGATATACGGGTGTTCTGAGACAAGGCATAGGCAACCTGAGCAGCGCCGGCGAGTTGTGTCCTGACGTCCGAGAAGGTCGCAGTACGGCCGGGTGGCATGTCATTCCGCCTAGGCCGGAAGCTTGTAAAGTTTATCATAAATATATGTTAATGTGCTTCTGAATAAGTCTGTGTTATCAATCTGCTACTTATCCTGCCCTCACGCGACGGGGTAACACTTTTTTGAGAGAGAGGAGAATGCTAATGGCTTTTAAATTTTTTAATTTAAATAAGCTTAATTTTTTTTAAATTTAAAAAACCACATAATACAGCTTTAACTTTTAAAGCTAGTCAGCTGCTGTTGTGCTAGGGAATAAAAACACGGTGAACTCAAACGAAAGTGAGTCGGTTGTTATAGCGACTAGAGGCGTCATGCGCATCCTAACTGTTTTATTTTTTATTTTTTGCAATTGGCAACGCAGCCCAGTGTGGCCAACTAACTGGAATCGGATAAGTTTCTAAACGGTATTTTAAATTCATTTAAATAATATTCTTTAGCTTCATACGTAGGTGTTAATCGATGTTGCTTTTTAATTCAATTATTTGGCTATCGAATGCAGTCATTAATAGCAGTATTAATTTACTGTAATACAATTGTGTAAGTACTGTAAGTTATAATAATTATTATACATCTATAATTGTTTATGCAGTGGAATCTCTCATAACGAGCATAATTCGTTTAAGAATCTTGCTCGTTATGTAAAACACTCGTTAAGCGAAACTAATTTTCCCATATAAATCAATGTAAAACACGATAATGCGTTCTATGCGAAACATTTTTAAAACTCTTATTCTAATAAAATAACAAGCTTATAAATTGTTACAGATTGTAACAACCTAGATAAAGCATTTGTAAAAATCTAAGCTAGCTTATTATTTATTTATTTACGTCAAACAATTAACTATTTTTTACTAGAAAGCTGTCTAGAGACATTTGTTTTAGCCGACTCTTTAAAAATTTGGTGAAAATATGACACCTCCAAACTATCAAAAGAATATACAAATAATGTCTATACCTGTACGTATACATAAGTTAAGATAAATGTGTGTTCACATGCAACACTAACGTGCTAACGGTACGAGTGCTAAACACAGACTGACACAATGACGCAGAAGACCCGGCTCACAAGTGCATCATACGTTATGTTACTTCCCCTTTCTGAGTTACTCGTTATGCGAAATGTCGCTCGTCAAGGGAGCAACCTTTTCACTTTTTTTTGCTCGTTATGCGAATTACTCGTTATGAGAGGCGCTCGTTATGAGAGGTATCACTGTATTTGATTTTCTTTGGGTCAGTATTTCATTATAACGGTCAGTATCTTGCGTTTTGTTGTGCAATGTCAGAGTCTTAATAGATAAAAATAAATGAATTCAAATTTTGTTCCAAAATTGAATATTTTTTCAATACATCTAAAAAATGTATTTTTGTCTTACATATTCAATTTAGTAGATCCTGTCGATGGCATTATTTTTTAAAATACTTTTTTTATGTAAACACATACAGGAGAATTTAGAAAGATGAAGATGGTAATTCTGAGGTCTCATCTGCGGAATTCTATGACGCTTATCATGATGCATATGGCTAAGCGCTGCATGTGGAGTGTTGATCCGCCAACGTCATAAACTACAGCTATAGATTCACGCATCATCCTTTATTATTACAGGCATTTACTATGAACGGGTGGTCTTCACGGGACGACTTTCGTCTGCCACCAATTTTAATTAATAGACTATGACGGGGATTTTATGAATAGTAAGTAAGTAAATAAGTGTCATATGAGACTTCAGAATTACTATCACCATATGTCGGTATTTTCCTGTATGTATTTATATAAAAAAAGAAGCAGGACATCTGTCGAAGAGATGACGGTCGATGGAGAAGAAAAGTGTTGGAGTGGCGTCCAAGAACAGGCAAACGGAGTGTTGGCTGAGCGAGATTAACTGAAAAAATCAGAAGAATAATAGGATTACACTGAATGTGCAAAGCGGAGAATCGAGAAGGAAGAAAACTCATGCGGGAGGCCTGATGTTCAACAGTAAACGGACACGAGCTGTTGATGAAAATAAAATATTGACACATTTAGTGTTTATGACCTCACACTCAGAACAAGTGTCGGAATACGCAGCGCAAATAATTAGGATTTGTGACAGCAAAAACCATGTCATAAGTATATCATGCTTGACACACAAATAACACGGCATTATTGTCACAAAATCAAACGACCAACATTTCGTATCCGTCCACACCAGCACTGAATCTGAAGCAATATTACACTACATATGTCAATATCTTCACTTAAGTTGGTTTCAACCAATGTTCACTGCAATTCATTCGTCTTACACCAATGAAGTCTACATGACAGAAAATTTGTCATCATCAGCCTGTATCCTTCCACTGTTGAACGTAAGCCTCCCGCGTGAGTCTCCATCCTCTTCGATCCTCCGCCTTCCGCATCCAGTAATAATAAATAAAACATGTATGGTGGAACTTTTTGAATGGCATCTATGTTGTGTGCGCCAGCTGGCGTTCGTGGCAGGTGTCAGTCGTGCCGTACCGTCTGCAGAAGGGCGTCACGCTCGCACGCGTGTCATCGTTCCGTATCGCTCCATACAAAAATTGTTACTGCCCCAAAATTCAACAGGGCGAGACTCGAAAGTACTCTCTTCACTGATAGTCGTTCATGACTGAGCATCGTAGCAACAATGGTTCTCGTGCAAGTGTATGAGTCTTTTTTTTATGTATACGCATGCAGGAGAGCACACCCGGTCAAGACCAGTGCATTCTATGACGCTCAGCAAGGGAGGCTGCACGCTGCATGCGGGAAACGTGTGTTGTGTTCGTGTTTGTGTGTGGGTTGGGGATATTGCAAGTGTATATTTATCTGTTTCTTGAAGAGATCCAGATTGTAGGAAAGAGGAAACACAGACGCTGGAAGAGCATTCTATAGCTTACCGGTGGCATTAAGGGAGGAGCTTTGGAAACTGCCAATTCTTGGTCGACATATATTAACCGTGTATGGATGTTCGGCAAGCGTAAGACGAGTTTGTCGGTTGTGGGCGGGTGCAGAAGGAATTAGTTATTTATTACTTCTACTCCTTAAATGCATCATGCACCTCCTAGTCCACCTGGCAACATAAATTGTTCCCAACCACCTCCAAAACAAGTCTGAGCTTTTGAAAAGACGACGCTTTCTTCGTAGTATCAATCCGGTGGATTGGTTTGCAGCAACAAAATCTTTCATCTCGATCTCTACTCTACTTGATCCTCTGCAATCCTCTTTAGCTCAGCATAAGAGCTACAACTCGTGTCCTCAAACACTTCCGTCAAGGGCGCCCTCTACAGTTTCTACCCTCAACCATCCCTTCCACAATATCGTGAAGAGGACCATCGTGGCGCATGATGTGACCGATCGACTCTCTGAGATGGTTCTTACTATGTGCCTATCTTCCTTGATTATTCTGAGAACCTCATTGTTTGTGACGTGATCTCTCCAGGAAATTCCGAGAATACTTCTGTATCCGAGACATATTTTTTGTTGATCAGTTTTTTAAGGAAATCGGATGATAAGCCTGACGCTCCAGGGAACTGTACCATTTGATCCTAAAGATCGACTCTACTCGCTACGTGGATAGCAGCAAGTGGTGACCCATCCACATTTAGGCCCACGTTAAATGTTGCTCAACTTCTGTGATCTGTCGTCAATCTGTGCTATTGCAATATCAAAGGTTTTTATGACCACTTAAAGTGAGCAAAATATAATACTATGCGGTCTAAACATAATCTGAAATAATTCGTCCGTTTGCAATTTTTTAATTGACTAATTATCGGCATTTCCTCGCCATTTTTTGTCCCCCCTTTAGTTCCACTTGGTCCAGTTCCAAAGCCGAAATTGTCGCGAAAAAAAACCACAACAATCAGCTTTAGTAAAAGTTATTTCCTTCCATTGAAATCGAAGTTGTTAATCCGGGTTTTGAACCTATATCCGCACGTACTATTTATTAATACAAGAGAATAAGGCAGCTATTATACCATCGATTGATAACCTATGGCATGCGTGCCAACTGTCCGGAGTCATTAGCGATGTTCTTGTTACATCACCGAAGTAAAGCAAAATTTAATGCGGACCACAATTTTGAAGGGTCTACGTCTGTTGCTTACCGCGTGTCGTTGTTTGGGTTGAGTTGCTCTTTAGCACCAAATGGTTCAAACTTGGCGAGCAACGGGCTAAAAAATCTGCTTTGAATACTCCAAGTTAAACGGGTGTCTCGTTTTTACACATAAAACTCATGTAAGTTTTATCTAAATCGATTGAACGGTATACTAACGTACTTTTTTCTCCATTCAAATATCGGCTTATATAGTCTGTATAGATTGAATTGTGTGCCACATGAGATATATTACAACTCGAATATAATTTACTAAACTATATCTATACAGATACGTATAAGCCGCTACTGTAATACTACTATACGCCACTGATTCCTGTTTTCCCGTTTCTGTTTTTGAAATATGTTTTTGTTACAGTAATCTTAACGACGGTCATAGCTCAATTGTCAAAGTGTTTGCTTTGCAAGCCAAAGGTCGTGGGTTCGATCCCCGACGGAGATTAAAAAAAAGGTTTTTGATCGATTTCTGAGCTCTAAAATACCCCCGATTGGTGTGAATTTGATTCGTCACCCGTAAAATGTCTGTCATAGCCTATTAATTAAAATTGGTGGTAGACGAAAGTCGTCCCGCGAAGACCGCCCATTCATAGTAAATTCCTGTAATAATAAAGGATGATACGTGAATCTCGGGCCGTAGTCTATGACGTTGGCAGATCAACACTCCACATGCAGCGTTTAGTCATATACACCATGGTAAGCGTCATTGAATTCCACAGATGACACTTCAGAATTACTGTCACCATGTGTCGGTATTCTCCTGTACATAAAAAAAAACATAATAAAAAACGAGCATACATTCAAAGTGTCTGAATGTTTCATATTGATTGGATGAATGGTGTAGTAATGCATATATGACAAACGCACATAGATTCATTGTTATATATGTACTCGTATGCATACATAGATATTTTCATTTTTATTGATTTATTTTCTTTAGACAAGGATCGAACCCTAAACCTTTCGATATCAAACAGATTTGACTTTAGGCAACCCCCTTTTGGTTTTTTAATTCATAGATATTTGTTTGGCACAGGTATCGCAAAAGGTTGACGATATCTGCACTGAACTAGAACCATTATATCGTGGATTTGTAGAAATGGCAGTTTTAGGCGTCAAGTCAGGTGTGACCGAGTAAGACCCAAAGAACTGATTTAGACAGGTCCGCATCAGACGTTGATTTCAATTTTTTTTTATGTAAACACATACAGGAGAATACCGACATATGGTGATAGTAATTCTGCAGTCTCATCTGTGGAATTCTATGACGCTTACCATGGTGAATATGACTAAACGCTGCATGTGGAGTGTTGAGCCGCCAATGAGATTCACGTATCATCCTTGCAAGATTATTACAGTAATTTACTATGAATGGGGACGATTTTCGTCTAAATTTTGATTAATAGGCTATGACTGGCATTTTACGGGTGATGGATCAAATTCACACCAACCTGGGGTATTTTAGAGCTCATAAATCGATTAAGAATCCTTTTTTTTTAATCTCCGACGGGGATCGAACCCACGACCTTTGGCTTGCAAAGCAAACGCTTTGACCATTGAGCTATGACCGCCGGCAAATTTGTTTTTAAAGTTATAAGCTCTTAATTATTATAAAATACTAGCTTAACCGGGCATGCTTTGTAATGCATTACGTTGATTTATTTAAGTGATTTCCTTTCCTTTTGCTATTGAATCTAACATAAACTATCGTGGGCATGCACACAATAACTCAAATAAGTTGACATCAGCATGATATAGCCCTTGCAGGCTGGTGCCGAAAACATTGATATGCGATCTTTCGTCTCTAATTTTTGTTCGCTCGTCGGACACACATGTGTTGTCATTTTGTAATTATTTGAGAGGCCGTTAGGAGAACTTGTTCTGTAGATCGCCACTTGTGGCGCTGGGCTGTCGCCCACTACGAGCGCTTAGTGGCCAGTCAGTTGTGTGCCGACCGCGACAAGCGTCGGGTAGTGGCCGGCCCGGTGTCTGAAAGCAGTGAGTGTGACTCGGTCCGGGCCGGAAGTTTGTCAAGTTTATCTAGAATATGTTTGCTTCTGAAAAAGTCTTTGTTGTTCATCTGCTCCTCAATCCGTCTCCATGCGATCCGATAACTATCCCGGCGACGTGGGGTCGTTCTTCCGTAAGTAAATGGGATTTTAAAGTTTTATCGTAAACGGTTAATGATATTGGATTACAAATGTCAGTTCCCGTCCCGTTTCCGCTCTGTTACCGTCCCGTTCCGTTCTCGTTTTTACACAGAAACCTAGGCGGGCATGCACGCAATAACTCCTGCTAGTTTCATCAAAATCAGTTTAACGGTATAGGAACGCTTATCGCCGTCCAATTGGCGTTATTTTTATATATACACACAAACGCCACACATTCCTGTTTTGGAATATCTCAATCGGATTTATTATTAGGACAAGGGGTAATTAGCCCGATGCTTCCAACGCTTCCACAATTTGGATCTGCTCAATCCGACAACAAGCCATTGCTTAAAAATACCAACTATTAATATTGCCACTTCTTTTTCTTCGTGTCAGCGACGTCAAATTATTTCTGCTTAACATCTGGCAAAATCGACAGCCCGTGTGTTGCCCAGCATTAAGTCTTAGGATGTGCAGCTTGTTAGGCACATAGAGCAGGATCTTAGGTGTGAGGCGGTCTGCAGGTCTCCGCAGTCTCACAATAGTGGCAGTCTCTGCTGAAGCATTCCCCACCGCTCGACGTTGTCCTTTGTTCTACCAACTCTGCTTCTTAATCTGTTCAGAGATTTCCAGGTCCGCCAGTCAAGGTTCTTGCCAGTTGGGAGGCTTTCCTTTGGAGTAATGAAATCCTCTGATGCGACTTGTTTCCAGAGCTGGAGTCGCTCATTTTCAGGGCCGGATGTGTGAGGTTGTGTGCATCTCAGAAAGCTGCTTCGCGACTTCAGTCTGGGTGTTGGGGGTATCTGATTATACAAGCAGTAGGATGGTTGGTTGATTGCCTTACGCATTTCTTCGGCGCATATGACTTTGCGTCTTATGTTTGGTGGTGCGATACCAGCCAAGGGGTATAGTTTTGAAATGGGTGTTAGCTTGAAGCAGCCTGTGACGACTCTGCATGCATCATTCAAGGCAGTATCCACTTGATTACAATGGGCCGATCGACCCCATACTGGTGCCGTTGTTATAACTAATTACTATTTACATGTATATTAGAGTGTTAGAGATTTCCAGGTCCTGGTCTAGGTTATTGCTAGTTGGGAAGGGATATTACAATAACCACTAAACTGAAATTATTTACTTCGGTCCTGATTTAGTGAGCTGTTGTTGTTTGTTATTCTGCGTTACTAAAAAAAACACGGTTTTGCGGTGACAGCGTGTAATTTTAGGTTATGGCAACTAAAAAAACGTAAAATTGGAGAAATTTAGAGTTTTATTGTGGCGCTAAGTACCTAACTACACCTACCTGACAGATTAGTAATTTAAACGTGCTGGACCACGAAATGGTCCCTTTTTCGATTTTACAGCAATTACCAATTTTAATAAGTACGGTACACCAATTATTTGCTGATAATAAGACTTTAGAACATTTTAATAATTGTTATTATTTCTTTCTTTTCTACAACAAAAACGGAGGTTTTTGCTTTCCAGGAAACTTTATGATTTTCAGTGGGTCGATTAAACGCTACGTGTGTGAAAGAAATTGTTTTTTTTTACTTAAAAAATATGTAGAAAAAAATATGTAATTGCGTATTGTACCCTGTAAGTTACACACAAGGTTAGAATATACGTCAGAGAAATAGTTGAAGAACGTAGGAGCCTATCTTTTAGCCCCGACGATTTCCTTGATGAATTATAACAGCAAGGGACCGTCAGAACTAAGCAGCAATTCAGGAAAATCCTCCCAAGAAATGGTAGAGAATCCCAGGCGACAGCACAGAATGCGTCTCCTGTTCTCACGGATGATGCACTCCACGAGAGAGTGTCTCACCGTCTGTTGCATGCCTGGATCACATGGACATGCTACGCAAGAAGAGAGGACAAATATTTTTAGGAATTCACTGAAAAATCCGTGTCCGGTAAACGCTTGAATGAGAAAAGTCCACGGAGTTCTTCTTTTTCCACGTCAATAAGTGTTCGATGGATGGAAAGAGAGACTTGGTTATTCCTCCTGAGGTTGATTCTTGATATGCTGTATCCCAGAACTATAGTAGTGTACTATATATATTACATTTTATGCGCTATTCTCGTTAAATCACCGAAGTTCAGCAACGTCGGACGCGAACTAAAACTTGAATGGTTTCCTACATTTAGTTGGTTGGCTTAGGAGCTACCTCTTAGGACCAAAAGGTTCAGGTTTCGTAAGCATTAGGCTATTAATCTGATGGCGATAATCACCTCGTGCCCGCGCCCAGTTCCCGTCCGACCGAGGCCCACGATACGACATGTTACGGTCGGACGGGGAAAATGAAGGCGTATATTGGAAATAAACGCGAATTTTGCTTCTAAACAAGTTCCTTGCTTTGCGACCTGGTCCTGTATCCTTCCTCCACGCGTCCCTATGACGAACTCGCGACTGTTGACGCCTTTTTAAAGATGGGAGATGTCAGTATATATAATTAAAAGGAAAGCTTAGTCTATTTATGCATCCTATATCATCATGATATAGCCCTTGCTGACTGGTACCGAAAGCCTCGATGTACAATCTTTCGTCTCTTATTTCTGTTCGCTTGTCGTACATGTATTTGTCGCCATATTGGCATATGGACAATTCCGGTCACGGTTGTGACGTTAGTTATATAGATTGCCATTTGCGACACGGGCACGAGAAGATCGCATTATGGCCGGCCCGGCATGTTATTCCGCTTCGGCCGGAAGCTTGTAAGGTTATCGGAATATATATGTGCTTCTGAAAAAGTATTTGTGTTGTTAATCTGCTCCTCATCCTGCCACCACGCGACTGAATAACTACTTAAAAAAAAAAGGATGTTAGTACTTTTCAATTTATTTCTTTCAGTACAATATCTTAATCTAAAGTTAATCAAAAGCTTAGTTTACTAATGAAAATGTTCGTAAGCCGAGATTCTCTATATAAACTCTATACATTGATTGATTAATAGCTAAATTAATTAATTTCTCTAAGAATGCTTGCGTGATTTTATTGGAAAACTGTCCGAAAGCAGAAAAGCAGAACTGCCGGTGCCGACCGCCACATTATTATGATATGCTATGACGGCAACGATCAAACGCCAGTGAAATCATTTCACGCCATAACTGTCATGAGCCAGAACACGAGAACTCAACACGTGATGCGTGAATGTTTTCTAAACATTAACTTATCAACATGATGATTAAAAAACTGGCGTAGTAATGCAATGAAACTGTTGCAGGTAGCCACGACCTAAAGGGTCCGCCATCTAACGTTTTTTTTTTCAACTAGTGCTTATTTCGTGAATGGTAACACTTAGCTCATGTCTGATTTGCCAAATAATTAGTTTTATCCTTCCGCTAAACGAATATGGTTGTGCATACGCTTGAAAAATGCTGAAAAATATTGCAACATTACTTTGAAAATCAGGCCATTTTTCTTCGAAAATGAGCAAGGAGTGGCCGTTACAGTCAATGGCGATCGTTATCGGGCCATTTTTGTTCACAAAAATTGAAGGAAAATATATTGGCAACATTTGGTTTCAACAGGACGGCGCTACGTGCCACACAGCCGAAGCTACACTCGATGTTTTGCGCCCCATTTTCAAAAAAAAAAAAGTTATTTGGTGGACCCTTTACGTTGCCTTCCTTTTAATCTCATCCTTGCTGAGCCAAAAAAACGCCGTTACATTATCAGGAGAAGAGTAGTGAAGACATCGAAAATTGTTCAAGTATACGAAGAAAAAAGTGGTCTGTAGAAAGGGCTCACTTCCCGCTTTGGAAATGCTGCAAAAATTAGCAGACGGTCTTCTTATTCTTCTTCGTGTCAGCGACGTCAAATTATTTTTTCCCAGTATCTGGCAACGTAGATAGGCGGACCTGGAAATCCCTGAACAGATTAAGAGCTGTAGTTGGTAGAACAAAGGACAACCTCGAGAGGTGGGGAATTCTTCGGCAGGGAGAGCCACTATTGTGCGACTGTGGACACCTGCAGACCGCCTGATACCTAAGATCCTGCTCCATGTGCCCAACAATTTGCACACCTCAAGCAGATGGTTAGACTCTCTCTTATTTGAAGTTTCCGCCGCTTACACTTTAGTGTTTTATGGTGTGTTACCTTGAAATCATTAATCTAATTTAAGGACTAAATTTTTCTGAACATTACAGTTCGATAGAAGTTATAGTAAAAGGAGGCAATGTTAAGCATTATGATCTTCTTCGTCAGCGATGTCAAATTATATCTGTCCAGTATCTGGCAACATTGCTAGCCCCCGTGTGTTGCCTAGCATTCGGTCTTGAGTTGTGCAGCTTGTTGGGCACATGGAGCAGGAACTTAGGTGTGAGGTGGTCTGAAAGTCTCCGCAGTCGCACAATAGTAACTCTTACTGCCGAAGCATTCCCCGCCGCTCGAGGTTGTCTTTTGTTCTACCAACTCCGGATCTTAATCTGTTCAGGGATTTCCAGGTCCGCCAGTCAATGTTTCTTGCCAGTTGGGAGCCGTTCGTTTGGAGTAATGAAATCCTCTGATACGACTTGTTGCCAGAGCTGAAGTCTCTCATTTTCAGGGTCGGATGTGAAAGGTTGTGTGGATCAGTCACAGTTGAAAGTCGGGGAGCATGAAAAGAACCTCCACGCAGTGCCCCCTGGAAACGAAATCTCGGACCTCCTCCTCCGGCCAATCTTTTCAACCCAGCGACAACAAAACAGACGAACCCGTGACTATTGCTTTCATAGCCATGAGCGCATCGCATCACATTTTCGATATTTTATCTTTTATGTTTACATACCAGACGTATTAAAAATATTACTCGATTTCTTATCATTACCTGCAATTGCAAAAAAAACATACATCATACGATTTTGCTTACAGTTATCTATGTAAGCTTGGTAAATTATTTTCGAACTGATAAGAAATATCAATAAAAAAGTAATTTTTAATTTTAGAATTTCACCTTGGAAGGCGTTATCGTAGTGGTTTCTAACCTCGCCATTTTTCATCATCTGGGGTCTGTTCTCCTTGTGCACATTCGCCACGACTGTCTTGCGCTGCATTCTCGGTCAAGCCCACAGTTTTCAGATCATTGTATACAGTTGCAGTCCAGGTTGCCTGTGGTCTTCCAGGTCTTCTCCTCAGCGTGGGTATTTTGAAGGTTTTTTTCACTATGTGGCCCTCATCATGCTTGTCAGACTCATCTCCGCAAATGTAATTTTATATGAAATCGTACAAATATAGCAATTCATCCATATTTTGTTAGCGACGCGAACTTAGTTTTTCAATTACATTTGATTTTGGGAGATTTTATTGCTTTGCATACTGTGTTAGTAATCAAAAATGTTTCGTCGTACTGAAACTGTTGCTCGAGCGGCGTGTATTCATTGGCTCTCGTGTATCATATCGTACTGTGCCTCGTCTATTATGTTAGCATTTCGCAGAGGGCTAGTATCAATGGCTATGACGAATACTACTGAAATTGTTTCACTTATTGTTGAATCCTGAACAATTTGACCTAACGTGTTTAAAAAAAAAATTCAATGTTTTCGGCATTAACTTTAATATAGAAGAACTTTATTTATTTACCTTGTTTTTACATGGATCACGTAAGTAAGTTCTCTATTAAGAGACTACAGTTTCGACTAACTCGTAGCCTTTCTTAATCCATCACTTGTTAAGAGATAACTGAGCTGCGATAATACTGTGTAAGTGGTCAAACCCATTTTATGTAGGAGAGGGTGTAGGGTGTGTCTATCAGGGAATGTTAAGAGAGGGAGACAGATAGGGTTGCAAGGATGAAGAAAAAAAAAGTTTTATGTTGTATTTTTATTTGGATTGAGAAAGGCTAAATAAATAAGTCAATAAATTAATATTTAAAAAATTACCTTTAAAGAAATGTTTCTTGCAGAAAAAGCATTAGTTTGTGAACAGTGAAACCAAATAGTTCGCGAGGTCATATTTAACAGAAGCAATATTTACAGGTATATAATAAATCATACCGCTGAATTACTTAATTAGCGGCAAATGTATGACGTGTTACTATTTTGCGGCTCCAACCGTGTAATAATTGTTTTTCAGGCATCCTGTCTCGTAATACAGAAAGTCTATAAGTACTCACCTTCGACGGCGTTGCGTCGTCCGATCGAGAACCAATGCAGCCGAACATTCGAGTTTGGCAATAGTCTTGCAGCGTCGCCTGGTTATCATTTGCTTACATAAAATCATTAATTAATTATTCATTTAGTAGTAAATTCGTGCAAATATTTCAACTCAAAGTATTTAAATTCAATTATTCATACTTATAGTAATGTGGCATATTTTGGGTGGCTTATCAATCGGATGATTAGCTCGACGCTCCATTCACCGGAATCGTTATCGGGACGCGCGGTAGAGCGATGAGAAGCAGGTCTCCAAATCAAACAACATTTTGAGAAGCGCTGTAATTTATTTTATATAAATGACTGACAAACTTTGGTCGTCTGCCCGGGACGAAACAATGCCGCGTCTGTGACACGTCCCGGACAAACTTCGACGGACTCGGGGGACAGTGTGACAACACAGCTCGAAATTAAGATAGTGGACATTTACGTAACTGATGGCGCCTCCTTAAATCTAGACTTAGACTAACATTTTGATATGTGCATGTCAAATGAGCGAACAAAAATAAGACACGAAAGATCGGATATCGAGGCCTTTCGGCACCATTCTGCAAGAGCTATATCGAGCTGATACCAATAGCAACTCGAAGTTTTTTTACAACTTTTATTGCGGCATGTTGGATATACTCGGAAAATTAATTAAGACGTAAACAGATGTATCGTAATATTAAGAGTTACGTCTTAACGGTTAACTAATGGTTAACGATCTGATTTCGTAGTTAGTGCCGATAAACTATATCGTAAAGGCATCGTTTAAGGTCATCGTAAAGTTACTCGATTACAATTGTTATAAAGCAGTTCGATTCTGCAACAGTTATGAACAAAGACATTCCTTAACCCTTTCGCATCGGTTGTCGGCATATGCCGTCAAAGATTCCCCTACCGTTGACATCGGTTGACGTGATATATCATTTTGCTACTTTCAGTACTCATTGTGACATCTACGGTAGGAAATTTGAAGTGCAGTCATTCCCATAGCAGCATAATAAAATAGCGCGAGTAGCCTGGATGCGGAATGTGGTCGATCGTGAAGGACGGAGACTCATGTGGAAGGCCTGCGTACAACAGTGGATAGACCATAGCCTCTGTGAAGAAGGGGATCTCTAATTGTTCAATATTATGAGGTAGTTCTTAAAAGAAATAAGAGAAAATAACTGGAAAAGATAGGCACCGAATAAAAACCATCTCAGAGGGGCGAGCCCGATAAATCGGTCACATCATGTACCACAATGGTCTTCTTCACGACATTGTTGAGGGGATGGTTTTGGGAAGAAACTGTAGAGGGTGCCCTACACGGGAGTATTTGCAGCAAGTGTTCGAGGACATGAGTTGTAGCTCTTATGCTGAGCTGAAGAGGGTTGCGGAGGGCCGAGAGGAATGGAAATCGAGATGTAAGATTATGTTGCTGCAAACCAATCCACCGGATTGATACTACGAAGAAGAACTGAAAAAAAACGTAAAATTATTCGGAGGTTTTAAGATGGAAGCATACGCTATCAGTATCACGCATCTTTCGTGACCAAGTCGGACATGTCTGATCACAAATCAGAGCAGAACAAGACCAAGAAACTGGGCTGTTTTCTGAATTAATGGCCGCTGGATGCCTCGCGTGCCCAGCCATCGAAACAATGCCTCTCTTCAACACCATATTTTATTACACGCAATGTTTGTTTTTTACCTGCATTCCTCTTACCATAACAGAGTGTTTTTCACAGCTATTCCGCGCTGAATTTTCTTCCGTTGTAATCGTCACTTTTAATCGACTACAGCTATCGTAAATTGTAAGAAAATTACTTCTATCAACTGTCAAGCCCTTAGATTTGTCACAAATTAGCTCCCAAAGGAATCAGACTCACGTAAACCAAGGTGTATGTGGTTCTTCCTATCAATAATTTTCGTTCATATCTGGAGCATATGTTCAACACAGATTGCCGCCACTCAGTTCTTTCAGCTGCCATTATATTATATAGATCACGTCGGTATATCAACGATAAACAACTTCTTCTTCTATATAAAGGACAAATCCGCCCTATCCTTGAATACGGCAGTCACCTTTGTATTGGAGCCCCAAAATACCTTCTAAGCTTTATTGACTCAGTTCATCATCATAATCAGCCTATGTCCGTCCACTGTTGAATGTAAGCCTCCCGCATGAGTCTCATATTGTATGTATTTAAAAAAATATACGAGATAGATTGGCCTTGGCGCCCCTAGCTCATTTGACGCCCTGGTCCACCGCCACACTGCGCCACCCCCTAAAATCGGCACTGGTTCTGTCCATTAGAGTGTACCCATGATGTTTGTGCGACCGCCCACGTCATTTTCGAGTGAAACTCTCGCGTGCTTTACTTTGGCATTGCAAAGACGCCGCGGAATATGTCCCATTGTTGGTCGCCATAGCTGCCACACCTAATAAACAATAATGCCGCTTGTTAGCGCCGTCGCCGCTTTAAACGCTTGCCATTGCCGTACTTCCTCAACAGGTTACTGAGCGAGTTCTTCCTCTTCCATATCCGCCACATATATAAACCATATGTACTGTAAAAATGCTTGCGCGTGGTACCCAACAAGCTATACTCAAGGTTAGATCATGCGAAGATACAAACATTTAAAAACACGGAAGTCTATTCCATGGCGACCTCGTTAACCCACCGCGTTATTCCAATGATATTTTTGATGTGGCTTAAGAGTCAGAAATAGGCAGCAGTTCAAGTCCTCCCAAAAGATGGCAGACTCCCGGACGACAATATAGAATGTTGATATCAGCTCTTTTAGGCTGATGCCGTATAAAGCCTTGAAAAACGATATTTTGTCTCTTATTTTTGTTCGCTCGCCTGACATGCACATCTAATTTTTTTTGGGGCCTAAGGCCCCCGGGCCGGTCGCCTTGTACCTGCGCTCTTTGGGATCACTTACCGAGGCATTGTTTTCAGAGCACTTTCTCGTTATACAAGTAACGGGCTTCAGTGAGCAACACCGAACGTGGGTGTAAAAGTTAGTAATCCAAACGTTAAAATTTGGACTTTTTGACTTCTTCGCCGAAGGTCGCCACAGTTGCTCCGTTTCATGTTGGTGCAACTGTCATATTTAATTTAATTTTTCGCCGCGATCGTTGGCGGCGCTACATGTCACAGTGTTCCGCAGTAGTCAGTTAACTCTCGACCGGCATGGCGAAACGCCATACCGGTCAGTTAAAGAAATCAAATCTTTATTAAAAATAAACGCGAATTGTGCTTCGAAACAAGTCTTTTGCATGGTAATCTACTCCTGCTTCCTTCCTCCACACAGCCACGCGACGAACTTGCGACTTGTCGTCATTTTTTAAAGACGGGGGATGTCAGTATGTATCAATTTTTTATTAAAAATGGTAAAACATTTTTATTTATAAAGTAATAGAGTATCGAAATCTATTGTAAAAAATAAAAATAATTTGAATAAGTACAATAGGGCTCAAAAATATATTTTTAGAGAAGATCATATAAGAGCATTTTGTAACCCTCCATAATTGCATGAAAAGTTACGCTATTGTGTTTTTACCTTCAAGCCCGATTAGACAACGCCTTTAACATTCTCCGGTAATCCGCTCCACCATGTACACAAAGCAAAGCCGCATATATGCCCCATTGTATACCGATATACATACATTGTACATAAACCTAGAACTGGATTATTCTGGTATTTATTTATTTATTTATTTTTTACAGAATCGAAATTCCAATTTTTTTTACAAATATTTAGAAACATAAAGTATGTATACATAAATATACAAGAAATAGAGAAGATATTACATTCATAGTACATTTGTATTAACTTGGAAAACTAAAGTATATTTTTAAAGCGAAAATTCCGCAATGACAAACAAAGGCGTTTAACCAATGCATCCTCCCTGTATTAACTTATGGCGCAGAGACGTGGAATCTGACAGCACGTCTTACCCATAAAATAAAGGTAACTCAGCGTGCTATGGAGAGATCCATGCTCGGAGTGTCGCTAAAAGATAAAATCCGAAACGAGGAGATACGCAGAAGAACTCAAGTAGTGGATGCTACCCAACGAATAGGCACACTCAAGTGGTAATGGGCAGGACATATCTGTCGAAGAGACAACGGTCGATGGGGAAGAAAAATATTGGAATGGCGCCCAAGAACTGGCAAACGAAGCATTGGCCGACCCCCTGCAAGATGGACTGACGATATAAGAAGAATAGCGGGAGTGGCCTGGATGCGGAAGGCGGAGGATCAAAAAGGATCGAGACTCATGCGGGCGGTCTACGTTCATCAGTGGACGGACACAGACTGATGATGATGATTAACTAACAACGTTTATAATTGTTCTTGCTTTCCCTTATCAACTTTCTGACTGAAGCATATGGAGCTCTGCTAGCCGCCTTGATCCTCCCCTCAACTATGGCTTATAAATTCATAAACAAACGTTTATTTCTATAGTATATAAGCTCGAGATCGAACCCCAAACTTCTTACATGCTATGCGAGCATTTTATCAATAGAACAGCATCAATAGTCAGCGGCTCTCGAGCCTCATGCGGCTCCTTGCAAATACGCTTTTTTTTACTTCGTATTATCAGTCCGGTGGAATGGTTTGCAGCAACATAATCTTGCATCTCGATCTACACTCCTCTCGGTACTCCGCAACCCTCTTCAGCTCAGCATAAGAGCTACAACTCACTCATGTCCTTGAACACTTGCTGCAAATACTGGCATCTAGGGCGCCCTCTACAGTTTCTACCCTCAACCATCCCCTCCACAATGTCGTGAAGAAGACGCCTCTCTGAGATGGTTCTTATTAGGTGCCTATCTTCCTTGATTATCCTGTAAACCTCATTGTTAGTGACGTGGTCTTCTCCATTCTTCAGTATGGCCACATCTCAAAGGCGTCTAGTCTTTTTTATCACTTTCAGATAAGCACCATGTATGGTAAACATACCTTTTTTAGTTGGAGGTTTCATTAAATAAGTGTCTCATCGGTATCATTCATAAGATGACCATATTCTTACTTTTTTCATAATGTCAGTCAACATATATTTATAAAAGAATTCTGTCATATTATTGACACGTATCTTAGAGTATTTATCGCTATTAACGTATAATTCGATTGTTCTTGGATTTCACATATCTTTCAACTTGTATTGGAAAAAAATCCACACTGGAAAAAAAACGTATAAATAACTAATATTCCGCGTTTAACAATTCTAGTACAACGATAAGGCTAGAAATTTCCATTCGATGTGTTAGCAGTACAACAATGCTTGCAACAGCCTGTGACATCGCATTGGTCGTACGAGCCTTCTCTTTGGATATCCAAGACCGGAAGTAGGTTGCGGTGAAGTGCAGTTTCTCCGGATGTTGCTTTAGTGTTGAGTTTGGTCAATGACAATAGGATATTAAACGCACATTTCTTGTTCGATCATCGAAGTAAAGCAACATTAGTTATTGACATCCTCCTCTCTTTCAAAAGGGTGTTACTCCGTCGCGTGAGGGCATGATGAGGAGCGGGTCAGCAAAACAAAGAATTTATTTTAGAAGCACATCTAAATATATAAAAGAAAGTCGGGTTATATTTGTTTTTATAACTCAAGAACGGCCAAACCGACTTGGCTGAAAATTGGTGGAAAGGTAGCTTAGAACCCAAAACGTCCATGGTATACACCAAAATTGATTTGATTAAGAAAAATATTGAACATTTACGTAAACATGTTTTCATACAAGACTATTGTAACTTGACAGCTGTCAGATAAGACGGTGTTGCCATAGTCAGCAACATAACTAAAAATGACGCAATAGTAGGTATTGTAAGTAGGTACCTACGTAAGGTACGGAATATTTTGAAACAAAAAAGAAAACAAAAGGCAGGAAAAAAAAGACAAAAACAAAATAAATATTAGTGAAAATATCAGTTTAATCTTTTATTTGTTAAAAATGTTATAACAAAAAGCAAATGGAAAGGCATCTTCTTATTCTATTGTGTTATTTTTATTTTTTATTATTTTCTCTATTTATTGTATATTTATGTATACTATTCTAAATACATGTTTCTAAATATTTGTAAAAAAATTGGAATGGACCAAATATATGATATCATATGTACCGAAAAATTCAACTTAATAAAATCCAAAATCTGCTCATTTATTGCCTTTCGGGTGAAACAAATTTCACCGGGTCAGCTAGTTGATTATATTCATGATTAACTTTACAAGCTTCCGGCCAGCAGAATGACATGCCGCCGGCCGGAACACACAACTGACCCGTGCGGCCCGTGGTCGGTCACCAGCGCCGTAAGCGGCGGTCTATATAACTAGTCCCAATATGGCGGACACATAAATGTATGGCAAGCGAACAGAAATATACGAATGATTGTAAATCGAGGTTTTCGTTACCAGTCAGCAAGGGCTGCATCATGCTGATGTCAATGTTAACATCCTCCTCTCTACGGGAGAAACGACTTCACGTCGCCGGGATAATTATTGGATCGCGTGGTGGAAGTATGAGGAGCAGATTATCAACACACAGACTTTTTCCGAAGCAAATTGACATATATTTTCGATAAAGACTCGGTTTCCCCGATCGATCGTAACATGGCGTTACTTTCGCTTCGATCGATCGAGACTTAACCCGCGACTGAGCGCGCTCTTGATAGGCTGTTGCCAAGCGCCGCAAGTGGCGATCCACGTAACTACTCCTAACGGCATTACAAAATGACAACACATACATGTACGACAAGTGAACAGAAATAAGAGACGAAAGATTGTATATCGAGGTTTTCGGTACCAGTCAGCAAGGGATATATCATGCTGATATCAATGTGAAGCAAAGCTTGGTTAGGTTAACGTTTGTTGTTGTGATATCAAGTCACTAGCTCCCACAATGGAGGCTATCGGGAATTATATATATTTTCTTGCGATACTTCGGGTAAAAAGATTTCTTTGGATAAGTTATAGAATTATATAGTATATATGCTACATACATTAAAAGAATATGGGAAAAATATTTCATCTATCTTCCTGTATGTGTACGCCTTTTTCGTCTTTCCATATATTGAACCATATGGTCACCAAAAATTACCGCCACTTTGTTCTGTCAGATGCTAGTTTTCATTTCTTGTTCTAGGACATATCTGCACCTGAAGGTCCGCTTGGTGTCATACCTGGTTCCTAACAGCCTCCAGAGCACAAGTCCGAGCACTTGATAAAAGGGTAGCTGTAGTATCCGAGGCATATTTTTGGGTGATTTGTTAAGAAAAAAAAAATCGGGTGATTCGCTTGCAGTTCCCGGGGCCTGAATATTTTGTCCTAAGGGCCTACGTAAAAAAGTTAATATATCATAAACAAGTCTATGTTATTGTAGGGTGATGTGATGTGAAGTAAACATAGTTCCAGTACAAACTATGCCTCTTAGCTTATAATGCACTCAACGGAACTGCACCGGGCTATTTGACAGAACTGATCAAGCCCATGGAGATAAGCGCGCGTGGAGATACACTCAGATCAGCCAGAGCAAATAGAAGCACCCTGCAGCTGACGAAAGGTAGTCCTTGCACGATCTTTGGCAATAGTGCTTTCAGCTACGTGACACCAATGTCCTGGAACTCGCTACCGGAAAGCATAAGAGAGCTTAAAACGGTAGCATCCTTCAGAAAGACCCAACTTTTTACTCAGAGAGGCAAAGAAACGCTTTTGAAATGACCATTAGTCATAAAAAAGTGCTTTACAAATACCAATATAATAGATAATCTAAGCTTACAGAACTGTGAAACGGCGATTGGCGGTGTATATATGCTCCAAATATGGAACAGATATGGTAAAAAAAAAAAATTGGTGATCTCTGGCGCAGACTAACCCTTATATGCCCTTATAGCTACGTTGCAAAATGTCGATTCCAGCGCAGACAGGGTTAACGACACGATAAAATGACGTACAGGGGTTTAACCATTAGAGCCATAATTAACCCCGGAAATCGAGCAACAACCTCGGTGCGATGAATGATTTAATAATATCAGGGTAACAGCATAGAACCTTGTAGCACACCAAATGCAATTCAAGGACGAAGAAAGTGTAATAATAACATGATCTTTGTTTTTTTAAGGGGACCGCGTGCTTAAACTCAGCGTCTTCGCCACGCCAAAGCAATTCATCTAATAATGTCCCATCAATGTAACAAATTACAAATTCCCCATCTCGCAGCATACAAAAGAGCTGCACATCGAAAGTGTTTGATTCTAATTTAATTTGTGTCTAAACATAATTGAATCGCATTGACTGTCGCAATTGAGTTAATGGGATTGGATAGCGGCGAGCGGCGCGCCATCGGCCCCATACATCCTGTCCCTGTACACATTAGCGACCGGCGAGAGCTGAAACGCAATAAAGACGACCCGATGCAAAACTAGATCTAACGAGAAATTTCTAATAATTTGATTAACAGTTAGTTTGTTTACAATTTAAACGTTTTTTTCTTTTCTCGTACAAATTATTTTCATCTGTCGACTGTTGAACGTAAGCCTCCCGCATGAGTCTCCATCCTCTTTGATCCTTTGTCTTCCGCATCCAGGCCACTCCCGCTATTTTTCTTATGTCGTCAGCCCGTCTTGCAGGGGGTCGGCCAATGCTTCATTTGCCAGTTTTTGGGTGCCATTTCCAATACTTTTCTTCCCCATCGACCGTCGACTCTTCGACAGATAATGTCCTGCCCGTTGCCACTTGAGTGTGCCTATTCGTTGGGTAGAAGCCACTACTTGAGTTCTTCTGCTTATTTCCTCGTTTCGGATTCTATCTTTTAGCGACACTTCGAGCATGGATCTATCCATAGCACGCTGGGTGACCTTTATTTTATGGGTAAGACTTGCTGTCAGATTCCACGTCTCTGTGCCATATGTTAATACAAGGAGGATGCATTGGTTAAACGCCTGTGTTTTAAGACATTGCGGAATTTTCGCTTTTAAAAATGTACTTTAGTTTTCCAAATGCTGCCCATCCCAGTTGTATACGCCTGTCGCCCGGTAATGCCTTTATACTCGTATGTTGCCGGTATCGAAAGTGTACATAATCATCTTTTCATTTTGATCTCGCAATAATTGAAACTAGTTTCAGTTCCTGTCAGTTATCTTCTGTTAACTGCAAAGTTAACTTTCTGTTCTGAACCCACCGGTTAACTATTAACTGTAAGTCGCGATCCCCCCCATCCGATATGATTTCCCGAGAAGGGAAACTGTTCCAAATGAAATTAAACGATATTAAATCGAGATTTAAAACGTAATTAACTAACGGATGTGTTGATGCAGCGCGACATAAAGATATTTTATTTTTCGCATCCGCTTCCTATTTGGAGCACATCTCCACCATTTATACGAGTATCATCTATAGGTAATTTATTATTAATTTACTATTTTTGTATTAATACATTAACCATTGCACACGCTGGTGGTATGGCTCAGCGGTTAAAGCGTTTGCTTGGCAAGCTGAAGTTCGTAGGTGCGATACTCGACAGTCATTGAAATATCTTAAATATCCCGGGGGTGTCCATTTCGTAGTAAACCAGGTTCGTTTGCAGGAACAGAATTTGCATCTAAATCTCCATACAGTTGATCCTCTGTAAGTCATTTTTGCTGATACTAACATTTTTGGACCTTTAATGTGGTATTTTCCATTTTACATATCCTAATGTCGTTGACCATAAAGGTTCATCCGCCGACGTTATATACTATGATACAACATTCATGCATCATCCATTAATAAAAATAAATTACTATGAATGGGTAGTTTTTCCGACAAATTTCCCTGTCTGATAAGGAGATATGGCTTTTCATTTTACATATGGATCAGAGTCCTCCAGTACTTTTAGGGGGCCCGGGGGTGTATAGAGAGTTAAATTATTTTTTTGAAAAAAATCATCGGGGATCTGAAAACACGACATTTGATATGATAAGCAAACGCTTTTCCACTCTAAGCCTTAATTGGCGGCTAAAATTATTGATCATCATCATTGGTCTGTGTCCTTCCACTGTTAGATGTTTTTCCCTTCCCCGAAACTCTAAAAAATTTGGTCAATTCAATTCAATTCTGTGGATTGGCTTGCAATAACAAAATCATAAAATAAAAAATACAATATATACAAATATGATTAAGTACTAAGAGCTCAGCAATAAAGACAACCAACAGAAGGTCCCACACTTGCTCATCAAACAGACGTCTACGCCAACAACATTTTTACCCAAACCATCCCTTCCAGTTCATGTCTGACCATCGGACGCATGATGTGACCGATCCATATCAACATCCGAGGCGGTTTGGTTAAATGCCTATCTTCCTCTCCCAAGAGACATAGTCTCTACCTTGCGATCTCTATGGAAAATCTCGCTGCAAATACAGTCTAGGGCGCTTCTACAAAATTTCAACCATTTTGTTGGCAATGAAAGAATATCTTTGGTAACAACTTCCTTATTTATTAGAGCATATGTTCATAGTTGACAGTCACATAAATAATAAATAAAACTAGTTTTATAACTTTCTTTTACAAAACAATTAAATTTTCTTCGTTTAAAAAGTGAGGTTATCAAAAGATTGAAAGTTGTCGTTATAATCGTTAGGTTTGCTATAACATCTTTTCATGGCGTTGAATGGCGGATTATGTGATCTGGTTAGGCTAGTTTTTTTTCTTGATTTTTATAAATATTTATACATAACTGCAAAACAGTCTCCTTATATGTTAAATCGTCATTAACATTCTTAACCCTTTCGTTACGGCTCGGCGGATTACAAATTGCACTGTCAATACGGCGTGAATTTTTCAAACATTTTTTTTTGCTTAAAACTTTGCTTTGAAGGATAAATGTACTTATCTGACCTATTTTTATATATCACATTGGTTCTTCTATCTTTTCGCTATCAGATGATGCATTAAAAACGATTATATTTAACAAACGTTCATTATGTAACTCCATACATGTGAAAGGCATTGACATTTAAGTTCCTACCGGTTTATAAAAAATCGTTCCTTTAACGAAACCTAACGATATTTTAAATATTTACATTGCTTTCACAGATTGCTGTAAAGAATACATCTAGGTTGGTAAAAGGAATGACTGCAGTTTTAAGTTCCTACCGTAGATGTCACAATGAGAGCAGAAATTAGCAAAACGATAGGTTTTTTTTTTTTTTTTTTTTTTTTTTTTTTTTTTTTTTTTTTTTTTGTTACGTGATCTTAGAACAAGGCAAATAAATGACAACCGATGCTAAAAGAGTTAATGACAACAACTTACTAACGACGTGATTTGTAAATTATAAGATTGAGAAATAAGCATTTATTTTTTATTATTCTCATTTGTTTTTTGTTTTAATTTAAAAACATTACAAGTCTTAGTTTAAATGCGTTTATAAACAATGAAATAATTAATACAATCAACAACGACGAAGAAATACAATTAACATAAAATCCTTTTGGAAAGCGTGTTAGGATGAGATCGGATGGGACACGAACATTCCGAACATAAAGAGAGAAGAAAAAGCTCTAATTTATCTGAAAATTGAGAAGTATGACTTACGTTAGTGAAATAGCCTTGAGGCTATAACACCGAAAGGATGAGGTGTCTAAGAGAATCACTCTTGGTCCCGACTATTGTCGAGCGAGGTTGGCGTCACACTGGAAAAATATTTTTTTTAAAAACATGTTCGATTTTTTTTTTCAGAATTTGAATATTTTATCAATACATTTTTTTCAAAGTAAATATTACCTTTTACGTCCTGGTGTATTACGAAGTATGACGCTAGTTCAACATTAAAATTTAACTCACTTCTAAGTGAATAAAATCTTGTCGTGAGTCATAAAAAGGTTTACCCAACTCATGCCTGAACATGACACTTGACAGATTAAACTCATTTAATTTAGCTTTAAAGTTTAAGCCCCAGCTATCTTTGTAGCGCCACTTTCCAGACTATCTTTGCATTATACTACATATAATTTTATTACCTATTATAATTTTATTCAGCGCCTTACACCATGAATATATCCCAAACTATCGAAAAATTGAAGAGACTGTCAGTTCCCAAAACTAATGTTTTTCTCATACATTGGGGCCTTTGGCCCAAAAAAAAAAGCTCTATCAGCTGCCAGAATTCTCGACTCATGCCATGTCAGCTCTGTCTCCCGCCAAGTACATTTTGTGTATAGTTCCCGACGTAAACACGAACCTGGAGACTTGAAGAAAAAAGGCAGCTGTATTTAATTCTCTGCTACGGCATAATAATATAATAATTATTATTTTTAAGGAGGTCGGGTGATCAATCGTTTGTGTTATACCTTGCCTTTGATACCTGATATTACAATGATTACAGTATCCCGAGATGGAGATTGATCGTCTCCCTCAGGGGCTACAACCGTGCTACGCCTGGCGGTATTCTCCTTAGTGTGTTTACAAAAAATAGGGTCAAAGCATTTACGGAGCCGATATGGAAATTCTTAATTGCGGGTCAATAAATAAATAAATCCGATTTCGCACAAGTCAGTGCTCCCCAACCACATGTTTGCAAACAGTTAACAACGGCATTTCGTCCCCAGACAATTCGGTCAACGACTCATCGGTAACGACGCGGGGCGCACTGGACGTCTGGTGCACGGGAGATTAGGTGCATGTGAAAACTGATCTACTGGATGTTTCGCTATCTTACCTAACTTAACCTAACCTAAGTTATTTCGTTCTACGCGACCTATGGGTCTCTGGACTCTACTGTTACAGGAAAAATCCTTAGGTCTTCTTCTTCTTCGTGTCAACGACGTCAAATTATTTTTGTCCAGTATCTGGCAAAATCGATAGCTCGTGTGTTGCCCAGCATTAGGTCCTGAGATGTGCAGCTTGTTGGGCACATGGAGCAGGATCTTAGGTGTTAGGCGGTCTGCAGGTCTCCACAGTCGCACAATACTCTCCCTGCCGAAGCATTCCGCAAGTTGTCCTTTGTTCTACCAATTGCGGTTTTTAATCTGTTCAGGGATTTCCAGGTCCGCCAGTAAAGGTTCTTGCCAGTTGGGAGGCCTTCCTTTGGAGTAATGAAATCCTCTGATGCTCTCTCTCATTTTCATCCTTAGGTTGGGGTTGGTTATATTAGCGAGACAGCCAGTGCACCAGTTATCCCGTGCACCAGATGTCCAGTGCACGCCCCGCCGTACCAGTGCGTTCATTGGTTCACGAATATCGTGTCTTCCCTCGTCTATTACAAAGTTGGATCCTAGCACCTCACGGAGAGCTAGTATCAGTATTTTAACCCTTTCGTTACGGCTCGGTATCACATTGGTTCTTGTATCTGCGTAATATGTGATTGCGCTCTTTGAAGTGGTCCGGCCGGCATCAGGTCCGGTCGGATACCAGGACTTCGTTGCTAACAAACGGAATTACGCTGCTTTTGAGCGCTTCTGCGCGTCCCTCTGCAAGAGTGCAGACGCAAGTAATGACTCCTAACTGATGTCTGCTATCTGCAGAATCCATTTCCCAACCTCACCATTTCCTTATCCATTTCCACGTATTTCGTGGTTAGCAACGCGTTACCAAAAAGGGCAATTTGAGACTCGCTGTAGTATACTAACTTAACAGCCTTAGACCGAGGTCTATTTGACATCTAACTGAAGCACCTAGAATCACGGGAAGGCCTTCAGCCACTCTCTAACATGTAGCTTCTGGGTCTCCAAAAACAGGACGGGACAGGGACGGTTTTCACCAAGGTTCTTGTATCCTTTAGCTATCAGATGATGCATAAAAAACTATTATATTTAACAAACGTTAATTTCATTCATAACTCTATACATGTGGTGGCATTGACACATGTGGCTTACAGAAAAATCGCTCCTGTGACGAAACCTAACGATATTTATTTACATGCTTTACCAGTAAAGAATACATGTAGGTTAATAAAGGCAATGACTGCTGTTCCAACTTTCTACCGTAGATGTTACAATGAGTAATGAAAGTAGCAAAACGATATATCACGGCTACCGAGGTAGGAGAATCTTAGACGGCATATATCGACAACCGATGCGAAAGGCTTCAGGATCGAGAAGGAAGGAGATCCATGTGGGAGGCCTACGATCGACAGTTGACAGACACAGGCTGATGTCGATGATAAAGCGGACCGCGTCCTGCGAATTTGTTGATGTTTCCTGTCCTTATCGGACCACATGCAGCGTTCAGGCCTCAAGTTGTATTTTTTCGCGGCGTCTGTCTTCTCCATTTAAGGCGCAAATGGCGGAATAAATCAATCCCAGATAGCTGCGAGATAAATCTCGCGAGCTGACCGCCATTTTGACAATTCGCACGTTCAAGTACATAATTGCTATGTGAGGACGCGTGTGACTCGGTTGCGAAAAGTTGTGTTGCCAATTACGAGTGCAAATCAAAAGAAGAAACTGAAAACTGTAAATGTAGTTTAAAATTAGTTTTGATTAAAAAATAATAATATATATATATATAATCGTGTCGGAAACAACAGGGTCAGATCCTGTCTGCCCAGACGTGGGCGACGTCGATGAAGTTACTCCCGGCCATTATCAGGTCTTCCTGAGTGCAGCTACTCGGACACAGCGCATACTTCAGAAGGTGTGACAGGGTCTGCTCCACGCCGCAGTCACATTCAGTCAGTCCGCTGTAGAGCTGCTAGGCTCTCATTTGTGGCCTCGTCTTGCATACTGGTCCGAAGTCTGTTAAGGGACCCTGTTGTTTCCGACACGATTATATATGTCAGAAAGTTAAGCTGCCCTTTCTTCAAACATCAATGCCGGCGGTCATAGCTCAATGGTAAAGCGTTTGGCTTTGCAAGGAAAAAAGGATTTTTAATCGATTTCTGAGCTCTAAAACACCCCGGTTGGTGTGAATTTGATCCATCACCCGTAAAATGTCAGTCATAGCCTATTAATTAAAATTGGTGGTAGACGAAATTCGTCCCGTGAAGACCACCCATTCATAGTAAATTCCTGTATTAATAAAGGATGATGCGTGAATCTCGGGCTGTAGTCTATGAGTTGGCAGATCAACACTCCACATGCAGCGTTTAGCCATATACACCATGGTAAGCGTCATAGAATTCCACAGATGAGACTTCAGAATTACTATCACCATCTGTTGGTATTCTCCTGTATGTGTTTACATAAAAAAAAACAACATCGGGCTCGCACCATCCTGAAAGGCTTTCGGGAATTATAAACGGAGTGTACTCGGCGGAGCTACATGAGGCAGAGCTGACATGGGATGAGGGGACCATGCCAGCTGATAGAGCTTAGGGGTGACAGTTCGTGATGCAATTATGTTATTAATTATATGAAATACAATTTTAAAAAGCGTGCGCTATATAAGTGTGTTGACTGTAAATTTATATGTTATTAAATTTACATGAAAACAACCTTTTTTTAAAAACTAGGTTTATCGTATCTTCTTCTTCTATATAAAGGACAAATCCGACCTATCCTTGAATACGGCAGTCACCTTTGGATTGGAGCCCCAAAATACCTTCTAAACTTAATTGACTCAGTTCAAAGAAGAGCAATTCGTTTGATAAACAATGACACTCATGCGTCTAACCTGCAATCAACCGTTATTACCACGGTCGCTGCTCTTCGGAACTTAAAGAACTAATTCCTCCTGCACCCACCCACAACCGACAAACTCTTCTTACACTTGGCGAACTGAATACACGGTTAATGTGTGTTGACCAAGAACTGGCAGTTTCCAAAGTTCCTTCCTTAATGCCACCGGTAAGCCATGGAATGCTCTTCCAGCGTCTGTGTTTCCTCTTTCCTACAATCTGGATCTCTTCAAGAAACAAATAAATATACACTTGCAATCTCCTCAACCAACACACAAACACAAACACAACAGACGTTTCCCGCATGCAGCGTCCTGCCTCCCTGGCTGAGCGACATAGAGTGCACTGTTCTTGACCGGGTGTGATCTCCTGCATGCGATTACATAAAAAAACACTAGTATTTCGCATAGGCGCATTGCCAAGTGATTTTCATTATTTGATTAAGCCTTACACTCTTGATGACAAACTAGACCAGTCAGTACTGTAAAGGAAAGTGGTTTTCTATATGATTTGCGGTTAGTCGTTAGTTGATCCGCTAATAATTGCCCGCATTTGCTGCAGTTCATCTGACGAAGAAACTGACTTCCTTTAGAGTTTTCTCCGCATCGCCCCAAGGAATTAATAACTAACGACATACCAGTAGATTACTAGATTAGTCACAAACTGTTTGAAAAACTGGACACATCGTCTATGCCAGTTCAAAACAATTTAAACTTATATTAGTTTATATAATTCTTATTGACATTAGCACGGTGTAGCCCTTGCTGACTGGTACCGAAAACCTCGATATAAAATCTTTCGTCTCGTATTTATGATCGCTTGTCGTACATTTATGTGTCCGCCATATTGTCATTTTGGACAGGTCCGCTCACGGATGTGTTAGTTATATGTTGACGACCGAGATGGCCGTATTACGGCCACCGGTGTGTCGTTCCGCCTGGCCGGAAGCTTGTAAAGTTTTAACATAAATATATTTCAATTTGCTTCTGAAAAAGTCTTTGTTTGCTGACCTGCTCCTTATCCTGCCCTTACGCGACGGATAACACATTTTTGAGAGAGAGGAGGATGTTAGTATTATCAGCACTCGGCTAGTACGCGACGATTTCAGAAATCCAGATATTTTTTTGGAAATCGGCTTGTTTGTCTCTGACAATTATCTGAGGGTAAGAAGGCACAGATTCAGTTCCTACCAAATTACACTGCCTTCGAATGCTTCTGCGCCACCGTCTCCAAGATGGGAGACACGTCGTTTCCTTAGTGATGTCTGTTTCTCAAGCAGAGTGCATTTCCTAACCTTTTCCATATCAGTTCCCACGTATTTCGTGGTTAGCAACAGATCATCAGAGAATCCAATTCGAGACATGCTTTAACATACTAACTTCGTAGCCCATAGACTGAGATCTCTTGACTTCTGGGTGATGAATTTAGAATCACAGGAAGGAATTTAGAATCAAAGCCACTCTAAAAAATGTAGCTTTTTACGAGCGTCCAGTGGTAGGTCTTCATCTGGGTCTCTAATCTAAGTACAGGACGAGACAGGCAGGATTTTCACCAAGCGAGCTCTCCCAAAGAGTAATACTAACCTGCACAGGTGGCTCAACTGGATCCTTTCACTCCACTTCACTCTATCATTGATTGATTTTTCTGTATTTATGGTAATCATAAGCATTTATTTAACTTGCTTTGTTAGCATGGAGTTGGATTTTTTAAGAACGAGATGGTGGAATATTACAATTTCAGCTTTCCTCGCCTCAACAACTTAGTAAAAAGTACTGCAATATAGGATTTTGAAATTACGAGCCAATTGGTGTTTATTCCAGATTTGTGTGTAGAATATTAACCGATATACAGCAAGTTTATTTTTATGCGCGCAATTTTTTTTTTGTTATTACTAACCTTTTGCTAAGTAATTACTGCTCATTAATTGAATTAAATATTGCTAACAAAATAAGTTTCCTATTTTTGATTTTACTTTATTTTAAGCTTGTCAAGATGAAGTAGAGTTGTCTTCAAAACTGGTAGCCGAATAAAAATTAAAACTAGTGGTCTTACAAAGTGCATGATTTCCTTCTTTAGAATGAACGCAAATATGCATTTTCTCTACCAAGATGACACACCAAACGGTCCACATCTTCTTATGCATTTGCGATACATTCGCAAGATGCAAATCACTGAGTAGAAAACCAGATCGAGATCTCTCGTTTTATCACCGGAGAATGCACTACTTTTCGCATTTCCATAGAGATCGCAACGCATTCGTCTATCATCCTCTATAATCAAGGAAGATAGGCACCTAACAAGAACCATCTCACAGAGGCGATCGGTCACATCATGCGCTACGATGGTCTTCTTCACGACATTGTGGAGGGGATGGTTGAGGGTAGAAACTGTAGAGGGCGCCCTAGTGCAGCAAGTGTTCGTGGACATGAGTTGTAGCTCTTATGCTGAACTAAAGAGGAATGCAGAGTATCGAGAGAAGTAGAGATCGAGATGCAAAATTCTGTTGCTGCAAACCAATCCACCGGATTGATACTACGAAGAAGACTCTATATTATGCAGTTACAGTTAATAGTTTACAACTTGTAAAATATATATAAATAATGTTTATTTTTATATTGTTTTTTTTATGTACCGGTCGGATATTGTTGTGTTAAACATTAATGTTTTTTTTTCTTGTTTTTTTCAGGTATGGATTCTATCGTGGATTTTACATCAAGACTTGCATCAAAATTAACAGGTTTTTATTTATGGCATGTATTTCTTTGTCCAGTAACTAATTCGAGGTTTTCCTAGTAAGTTAAATCAATTGGCAGTTAATACAATTAATCGGCAGTAGACTAAATAAATCCGGCAGTATCCACTGTTTTAGTATGAATATGGTCAGTTATAAATTTAAAATGTCAGTAATATATTGAATATTGGTAAAAAATAATGTAAAATTCTAAGTGAAGTGCTAATATAACATTAAAGACAATACTTGGTGCAACTGCGTAATTGAAATTTTAAATTAATTTTAATTTAAAAAGTAACAAATTAAAAATATTTGATTC